>OU911050.1:3728571-4971428 GCA_918358695.1 Melinaea menophilus ssp. n. AW-2005 | reverse complement strand
ACCGAGCACGCTTGTTCCGCGGGAGGACAAATCATTATGAAACTGACGTCGCCATTGAGTTCTATAACTTCGAGATCATATATTCGGTGGGTGGTAATACTGTCGTCTGGTATCTCCATATCTTTGAAGAGTCTCTTGGACGCCGCTGCGATCTGTTCCAGGAACATTTCTTGAGATTCTGATGGCTTTTCGTTGTTGCTTATCGATACAAGATTATTGATGGATTGAGTCTCCTCTGTAGATGATCGACCGGATTGCGATTTAAGGTACTCCCACTCCTCACTGAAATGCATATAAAACATTAATTTCTGGGGCGAACATTACATACTAATTAAAAAGAATAAAAGCTTGATTTTATATGAGTAATCTCAAAATATCATTCATCTATAGTAAGCTATATCATCAGAGAGTAGTCCCGATATTGCTACTGGATCAGGACCGTGAAACAATAAAATAAGCCATGATATCACGAGTATAAGAGTTTGGCGGTCATCAAAGTGGGCGTGGTCAGGTAGTAATCAAGTATGACTGTTTGACGGTTATACGAATGGGCGTGGCCAGGTAGTGGTAATACTAACGCTGATACATGCGGGTTGTCCCTCACTCTGGTGTGGGGCGGTACGTTGGGGGTCCTCGCGGGCGCTACGATACGAACCACCTCCACTGAGGACTGCAGCTTCAAGTACCCCAGATACAGACCGCGGGGGAGACGGTCCCGTGACACCTGGAATATGGTATGTTATTAGTTAAGCGATTGCAAGCATATTACTGTCGTTTACAATGAGGTTATGCAGAATTATAGTTGGTTCATGAAAATTATGCTATTTATGATTTTTGGTAATCATACAATATATATATATATATATACTAGCATACCCGGCCACGCGTTGCTGTGACTACGGTTTTTGATATATTACATTGCAGTAAACTATTTAAGGGGTAACGGTAAGAGAACACTGTCATGAGAACTATAATATTTTCTTACACTCAATAAGCAAAAATCAAAACAAAATAATCAATTTTATATTTTATTAACTTTTTTATCCAAGTTTGTAATAAATAAGTATATTACAAAGATTTTAGTAAATAACATGAACACTAAACTAACGAATGAGGTTAGGTAATAAGGTAGGGCAGATAAGATTAATTTTAATTTTAGTTTTTATTTAGCACTAATCGTAAACTAAATCCAGTCACCAGATACTGCCGTCTGTTAGAATCGCTTGAAGCTAATTGAAAATTGTGACGTCAAGTAATAAACAAATAATTTGCGATAAAATAATATTGCGACTATGAATTGAGAAAAAAAACTATCCTATGTTTTAAGATAGATTAAACCCCACGTGGTGTGTAAATTTTATTTTAGTAGTTTATGAGTCCATCACGGCCAAACAACGTGACACGTAATTTATATATATTAAGACATATTTATATACATTTAAATAGTACATATATATGTATTCCTTCCTTATTTGCAAACATCTATGAGCGACGGGAATCATTTACCATCACATCGTCAGCTCGTTGGCACGTACTGATATAGAAAAGGACTTTGACAGAAATGTATGAACTGCACGAAAAAAGCAATAGTACAGCCTAAAGGAGGAAAATATAACCCGCACCAGTATCCTTATTATTCGTTAAAGCGAGGTTGCTGTTTCTCAATTCACTTATTACTCCAGCGACAAACGATACTAAAAAGAGAGCATCTCCGAAAAGTATAATGCTAGAAAGGGACAGAATCACAGGACATACCTGGTGGTAAGCGATCTGTTCGTGAACGGAGGCCATGAGCAGTTCTCCCATGGTGTTGTCGTCGCTGAGCACGCGGCGCCGCAGCCGGCCCGCTGCCGTCCAGCGGCTGTTCAGCGCTGACACCGCTTTAGGGGATTTGACCGACGTGATGCAGGACAGCACCACCGTGCCGTGGGAGTCGCGCAGCGGCTTGTGGTACAGCTGACCTGAGGTTACAGGGTTCTCTATGATTATGTAACTTCTGTATCAAAGCCATATCCAGAGTTTATCTGTATACAAATCTATATTGGGAGTTATTCTGCTGAGAAAGATCATATTACCATCTGATCTATAATGCCTTTTTTATGGTAAAAATTCTTTGGCTTGAATCTTACTGTCTTTTTCACTAAATGTAATAAAATAAAAGTATATATACAGATAGTGTCACGGTGGCCATACCTAGATCCTGGATGCCCAACGCAGACTGCATCTGGGCGACCGCAGTGAGTAACTTCAGTCTGAAGTGGATAGATGAAGAAGTGTGTTTTTCCATATCTGCTCTTAGTGATTTCACCTCGTCCCAGGAACATGATACCTAGATAAATAAATTTAAATATATTTCACAAAATACTTGCAATATATTTCACAAAATACTAGAAATATATTTTACAAAATACTTGAAATATATTTTATAAAATACTACAAATACATTTCACAAAATACTAGAAATTTATTTCATAAGAATACAGGAAAATTTATTAAAAAACCTCGTAGCTTTATTTGAGTTTGGAGAGTTGGACTTTATTTCGATAAGTTTTATATGGGGTTTTCCTACGTCTTTAATGATACAAAATTAATATTAATTTGCTTGATAATAGTTGATTTATTCTGACTATAAAATAATTATACAAATGATATATGAATGCTGTTGAAATGTTCATTATGATTTATGAAAACACAATTAAAAAGCTGATTTGTCCAAATGTATGGCATTGCACCGTACATCTTCCGGTAGAGGAAAGGAAGAGATGCTAGTAGGGTGATGAAGACGTTGATGATAGTACAATTAAATTATGATGATGAATGATACTTAAATATTTATTTACTTAGATGGTCACGCTATTTAATGTGTATTGAGTAATATCATGTGATGTAGTTTTTTTCAATTCATTCGACTTCAGTTCCGTTCTATAAGTGCTGGTTTCGCTCTACAATTGCCAGTAATTTCTTATGAATGTAGGTTTGACTGTCTACATGCTCATGCTTTGCATGCATGCATGCTCATGCTTTGTGGTGCTAGTTAGCGACATTTCAATGATGTGATTTATTGGACGCACACCAATATTCAACTCATCTGCTTCTATATTTAATGGCTTGTATTGTAGTCGGTGAGAATAAATTGTAAAGGGTTCTTGAATACGCAACCTTCGATCAGACTTATTATTACGGTTACAGTAAGATGTTCAGCTGAGACTTGACTCCTACATGTGACTCGCATGGAACATTGTCCGCAGCATGTGTACACCTATTTATATATTTTGTGCAATGTCTACCAAAATGTTTCACATGGGATGGCAATGAGTGCAGCTCAGTTGCCCTGCCTAGTGACCACTTTCCTGGTGCTAAGTTTGCTTCATGAATAATCATAATATCGCCAACTTGCTGATTTCATACTGTTGAGATTTGCAGTGGTGATAATTGATATAAATATTAAATTTTCCATCACTTCCAAATTTCATTAACCATTTTTTCCTTCCGTTTCTATTACCGTCAAACTAGGACCACTTTATAAGAACTTCAGCGCGCCGAGAGACCTAAAATTTAAGCATTCCTCTAGCTGTGCTAACAATGTGGTGAATTCTTCGTAAGTGGTATTTTAAGTTCATAGGTTCACGCCTGTGTCTGTGGTCTATTGAAATTAAAGCGTGCTGCCGGTAGACCGCCCATAAGCTGTGTTTGTTTTACAGGGTCATCTGCATATACAACATTTGCGAAGACGTTTAACGTAACGACTCGATTTCCTCCTATTAACCTGTAATGTACCCGAGCATGTGTTGGACGTGCTGCACCTTGCAATGTGACTTTATGAGCTCGATCGATGATCAAGTTCGTCAGATGACTATCGTGATGATTAAAGGGTATTTCATTTCCTCAGGTATGTTTGCGTGCTTAACACGACCACCAACTCTCAGCAATCGATCTGTATCTCAAAATGGATTTAGACTGAGTATTTTGCTTTTGCTGTGTATTTTATCTCGACCTCCTAATCTTCCAATTTCTTTTAGAAATTATAAATATTAAATGTTTTGTTTAGCTTTGCTACGTGACACCGCACGTAATATCCACGTCACTATCCGTGATGCACGTGCGAAGTCGCTATGTTTGTTAACTACATCACTTATAATATTATAATTATTTAGTCATGACATTTCTTTGATGTGACTGTTTCATTTCCAGATCAGTTAGGTATACAGAACGTAGTTTGTTTATTTCTTTCATTCCATTAGGAAACTCTTCAAAATTTATTAGCTGATGACACGTAAAATGATTTTGGCTTCTGTTTACAATATGCATTCAAATGCTATTTGAAGGATTGCAATAATTGTTATTATTGCTATGCTGATTTTGCCCGGTTTCTTCGTATGGGAAGGAAATACACTTGGCTTTTGAGTAATGGAATCTTATTTCGACGAGACATTCAGTGATGTAAACTTTTTCTCGAATTGGATGAATTCGTTTACAGTCGGCAGCTCTCGGGGTTCATGAGTGATTTTGAATACTCTAATTGCGTCTTTGAGTCCAATTTATGCGACAAATGTGGGTACAGGGTTGACGATATATCTGCGCCGAGTGGTCTGATGTCATTTATACACTCGACTGTAGTGTGACATTTTCTTTATTAACGCAGCTGATTGTTGTTGCATGGTAGGTAGAGATTTGCATGTGAAATGTGAATATTTTTCTTACGTTGTTATACCTGTGGTTGCGAACATCACCTGATAGTTTTCAGAACTTATTTTTAAATGTTGTATTAGTTTCTCTGCCTCGCCTTTGACTTTGTTTTTCAAGAAATGCATCTTTTACGCTTTGATATGGTCCCGTTGCTGGAATCGTTTCAGTAAAGAGATTTTTAAATAACTCATTTGTTATAGTCTCCGTTAAAAGTAGGAATGGTTGGAGTTATCTTTATTTTATATGACGATGCCCACATTTTCTTAGTCAACACTGTTTTGATATCATTATTCCTTTTTATGTCTGTTGAATGAGGGCATGTACTCATATTCTTCACTGAGAAAGCTTTCAATTTCTCAGTAAAGAGTCAATCGTATTCCAACGTGATTATATGTTTTTAAAAAAACACTTTTATGTTAAATCTTCTTCTATGCTCGTTATAGTGCATAAAAAGGCCTTGAAGTTGCTTCTTTGCTGGCCAAGCATTTCTTCTTATTTGTGCTGCGTTCTAAAAATTGACTCTACTTCTGGCGGTGCCTGGTTAACGCCGTTGAGTGGCCATGGTAAAGCACGAATGACTTTGACTTTGGATGGTACCTAAAACTGCAGTATAGCTCCTATGTCGTAGGTTATTGGTTTTTCTATTTAAAAGGAGTAACTTTTTAAATAAAATAAAAGTTTGAGGTATAGCTCCTTTGTCTGTTATAGCAATTTTGTTTCAAACAATCATGCTCAAGGTCTTGATAATCAACAAGCCGTGATTGCTTTCTTAATGTTGACAAGTAGCTTGTCAGTGCTTTGCATAAGTTGATATTGTAGCGTAAGTGTTATTGTTATATATTTTATATGTTAATTGATTAGAATTTATATAAACTGTTGTCCTGATATATTGGGCTTCTATCACGACGTATGCAGTATAACAAGATTGTTTTACCGGTGCGGACCGCTTTGATATAATCCTACATATACCGTTCACACGAATCGCTGCTGATATATTAAATTGTTACAGATACTTAACGATATTAAATTTTACAGTCACTGTTTGTAAGGTGTAGTCTGCGAGACATTAATTCACATACGCGAGGTTAGAAGGACCACAAATGTGTATTTCTTACGCGTTTTAATGAAGGAAAATGATAATTAATTGGCTTGATAATAGCTGTTATACTAATAATGGTAGAACTGAAAAACTGATGATTGCTATTTATATGTCGATTATGAGCTACACATTTAAAAAGCTGATTTAGCGAAATATACGCTGTTGCATCGCACAAGGAGGGTATCAAAATAGGCCGCCTGATATTTGATACACAAGTGGTCACTGGTGTTAATTCAAAATGTAGCTTAAAATGAGTTAGAATATTTAATAAATATTCTAACTCATTTTCTGTTAGAATACTTTTTTATTATTTTTATTTTCAATGTTTTTTTTGTGGCGTTAAACAATCGTTAAGCATCTTTAATATCAGACCATCACCTTCATGAGCCAGTGGAAGTCCGTGTAGATGCAGGCGGGGTACGTCTCGTCCACCTCCACCACTGGCAGGAAGTCCTCGCTCGTCACCAGCACGCGCTCCTCGTGGTGGATTATGCATGAGAGGTACACGCCCCTGTAATCATGTCATTTTTGGAGGTATTTTAATTGCAGTTACAAAATATCTGGTTTCAAATGATTTTTCCATGACAAAGATTGTGAAACAGTACTTCCAACGTTTATTAGAAAAAAAAACATTTCGTTATAATAAAATTAAGTGAGGATATTTCATAATTAATTACAGTAATAAAAATGAAATGAAACCGAGCACGTCATACCTCCTGAGGTTCTTTTGGAACTTGCTGGCGGCGGTGAACAGTTGTCGTATGGTGGTCTTCTTCCTGGGGGGTCGTGGGGGAGCGGCGGGGCGAAGTCTCGCAGCCGCAGACACAAGCGCCTCCAGGGAAGCCGCGCCGCCGCCACGGGACGCGCGGGGGGACGCATCGCTCCAACCTAAGGGACGACCTTCATACACAGCTGACCACGGGACACTGACATTGCCATTACACCTTCCTTTTTTTATAAGTGAAAGAGTGAGAGAGATAAAAATTCATTTATTAATTATGCATCTCTTTCCTTTATCTTAAGGATGGCAAGTGTCACAATTTCAGAACATTGACTTAGCAATACTTACGTTTTTTTTATGAAAACTTTAAGCATATTTTTCCTATTTTCAGGGATGGCAATTGTCACAGTATCATGTTAGCATTTATTGGAGTCACCTTACTACTCACCAAATTAAAGATTACCAATGCTCTTGCGGCCTTGTGGTTGATGACCAGTTATTGTAAAAAACCGTGGTTGACTATAATTTTTAACCATCACATTACTAATATCAAAATCTATACTCACTACTGGGCACAACGCTCCGTGGCACGGAGACGGTGAAGGGTCCCCAGCCCTTGAGGTTCCCGGCGGCCGCGCGGAAGAAGTACCGCCGCCCGCGCGTCAGCCCCGACACCGACACGCGCGGGCACGACGCGGGCACGTCACGACATCCGCACACGTTGGAGAAGTCCGCGCGGGACGACCACTCCACTGAGAATGGGGACACTTTATTTAATAATAATGTATATAAATAATATATAATATTGAATGACTGGCCGTTTCAAACTCTATTTTTTACAATTAAAATAGTTTCAATGCAAATTTTAACCTCACTCGAAGCGTGCATACGAACAGTTTAAAAATGGAACTTATTTGCAATAAGGGACTATTTTAAAATTCGAAGGTTTTGAACAGTTTTATTTTCTTCTGTTTTTGAAACAGACAGTAGTAGTTATAGACAACTATTCTGCACCACACTGCGAAGCGTGTCTACAGTAATAGTAGTAATTTAAAAGTAATTTAATGTGTTAGTAAAGTTTGGTAAGATTTGCTACTATGTAGTAATAAAACACTACATGATATTTGGGAGTGGATTAAAACTTATATATCAGTCATTATCAAAGCATGATTGTAGTGTATCCATAATATTTAATTTCCATCCACTGTTGGGAAATATTACTTCAATTTGTACAAATACGGTAATGAGCTCAGCAAGGGCAGCTTACTAACAAAGGGAATAGTAACAAACATATAGTTATTGGGAAGAAGTGTATTCTACAATGATGACGATGATCTCGTACCTCTGTACTTGGTGACGAGGGGCGTGTCCCGCGGCGCGGGGAGGCGCAGCGCCACGTCGTGCGCGGCGCACACGTGCAGCGCGGGCCCCTGCAGCGCGGCGGGCGCGCGCGTCGCCTGCCAACCCTGCACCAAGCGTCTGCACACGCGCTTATATTAACACTGTCTTATATGCATTTTGAGTTTGTTAGTCATATAAATAATATTCGCACTCGCGAGCATATATTTGCATATCCGTATTTGTTGATATTCGCATATTTATACATATTCGCATTTGTGGATTTTAGCACATATTTGTATATTCGCATTCGTGGATATTCACATATTTTTGCATATTTACATTCGCATTCACATAGACAGTAGACAAAGTGTACCAAATTAATAAAATAAATAATTCGCAGTTAAAAGAAAATGGCTTTCATATTTTCTATTATCATAATAAAATTAAATTTATAATAGTATACTTATAAAATACTTTGCTAAAAGTAATAATTACTAGATGCTAATAATAAATAAGTTTAAAAACAATGTAAATAAAGCCAAGAACACCTATCACCAAATAATAATGAAACGTACTTCAGAGTCCTAACTCGTCTCTCCCAGTGCTGTGTTTGTTTGTCCTTTTCGGAGCCGGTACCTCCAGCACATCCCATGGTACCAGCTTGATTACCACCCGACGATCTGGAAATAAAAGGAACTAAAATAAGAAAGAGAAAGATGAAGAGATAGAAAGAGAAAGAAGACAAATTTCCATACATATACAATTTGTTTTCAAAATAACATATATAATAAAATATACAAACAAAAACAAGTTTATTGTAAAATCTTATCTTTATATCAATATTATATTATAATAAGAGGTTTAACAACAAATTTCAAATGATTTTAAACTTTAACAAGAAATATTGCACGTGTAAGAAACATTTTAATTTAAATTAACTTCACACCTACATACATTAACACTAAACCTACCGACAATTCTTGTACACCTGTTCCTACCGCACGCCGTCAAATAGACCGGTAATTAAAAGTTATTTTATTATATAACGCAGGTAATAATGGAAATAACTAAAAGTAAATAGTGAAGAAAATATTATATGCATATTCTAAGAATTGTCATGTAGTTTGATAACGATATTATACCGTTTAAGAATGTGTAAGTTTTACAAAAGTTTAAGAACGGTCAATTTGATCGGTACTTGGTAGGTTTAGTGTTAAGACAGTATTACTGTGTAGTAAATATATTGAATTATATGACATTGAAACAAACAATTATCTATTTATATATAATTACTTTAACAATTAACACTATAATAGATTGCCGTAGTGGGGATAAGTGAGATCCGTTACAAAAAGGGGGGAGGACACCCCCCCTTACCCAAATATTTACCTGCAGACATCATCTCTATATGCTTCTGGTATGTATCCGGTAACTTCGTGTAATCTTTGTTCAGCTTCACGGGTGAGTCTTCGGAGATGGCTTCCCAGGGCTTCTGGGGTCTTGACTGGAATTATGATATATATATGATATAAATATGACATTAAGGGACTTTAAAACTTGTTTCATCTATAAATTATTTTGTCATTTTTATTATTATTATTATTATTATCATAATTAACAATAATTTTCGATAATTCTGTAATACTGAATATAAGTCAATATCTTCAAGCCATCACTAGTTAGACATAGAACCACATTCACTGAACCATCACTCGGCTGATAGTTATAACCAAACCCGATAACCTATCAGATGATTGATCAAATCGTTGAAAGAATTCCTTTGATTGCCACTCACTATCTTATCTTTACCAGTTTGTTGTGACAGGGTTTTAATAAGAGATGTCAATATTTCGGGACTTTTTTTTAATATATGTGTATCATTGTCGAAAATATCGCTGAACAAATCATTGAGCTGAGCGTAAGCGAAGTTTTTAACCGTTTGGGAGACCTTTTTTGTGTTTAGTTGTCTCCAGAATGCGACGATATAATTAGCTAAAACTTTTCTCATGTATGTTTGAGCCGAACGCGGATGTTATAGCGAATACAGATTGAAAAATGTTTAGCCATTCAAAAGTTATCAAGAAAAGAAGTAAGGAGAGAGGCTCTGCTCAACTAGGGCCGCGCACGGTTGGAAGATCCTAGTTATATCCCAAAACGAACGCTACATTAGCGACCAATAGGGTTGCCAAGTAACCGAAATTCGACCATAATATAAAACTCTAATGTTTATATGCGTTTAATAAAAGATACATCCCTATATCAATTTACATGTTTATCTTTGTATTTAAATTGATATGTGTGCGTCAAACGCATACTAGTGTGTGTATATATATTTCATGTATTTCTAGCTCTCCGCTTATCTTTATTTTTCTTAAAAAGGGCTACAAAATGTTGATTTTTCATATAAAGTTGGATAAAACGTATTGAATACGTACATTGAGTTCCTTCCTTGGCTCCAAACTCCATGAGCATTCTCGCGAGTTGGCGGTTGTTGGCCAACACCGCCACATCCAGCGGTGACATGCCGTCTGGATTGACACTGAAAATAATACAAACTAGATAAGAGACAAATAAAACAAGATAAGACACACTATGAACTGAACAACACAATATATTATTTTATTTTACATAGTGTATTTTTTTGTAATAATTCGTAAGAATAAGACCGACATATATTTTTTTGAAGGTAAAGGTACTCCTACAAAAAGATGGCGGCACTGGTACGTTTGAGCGGTACAATGGTAGTTTTTTTTTTGTAATGTCTGTGCTGTTAGCCCTACTAGCCATGACAACGTCATCAATAGAGAGGACGGGTGCAGACACCCGCCCTTGAAGAAAGGGGGGCCTGAATGGCACCACGGGAACAAGCCTGAGGACGCCTCCTGTGAGGCTCGGACCACGGCTCTGGACGCCGTTACTTAGGAAGCGAGGGTTGGATGTGGGTTGGGGAATGACACTAAAGTCCTACAACGACAGAACACCGGAGCAACGTGTTTGGGTGGGGTCGGCGAAGACGCTGTGTGTGTGTGTGTATCCTGTGGCTTTAACCACTAGCGGATTTGGGTGTACCATAGAATTGTCAAAATAGCATTTGGAAACAATGGTAGTCATACTGGCACCTCGAACCGTCAATTCCCAAAGAAGATTGACATCCGTTGGAAACGGTCGGTCAAACGATCGGTCTTTTCCTTAATCTTTTGCAATTTTCCAAAACAGTAAATTAGTTGTATAAAACATATTAAAACTTAGGTTAAAAAGACATGTATAAAAACTTTTTTCTCATTTATGTAAATGATTTTTAGATGTAAACAACATACTACTACAAAAAGATATTAATCATAAGAAAACATTAAAGTATCTAATCCAATACACACACTATATATATATATATATATATATATATATATATATATATATATATATCTGTTTGTAACTCCTGTATCATCAAACAATTATTCACAATCATATTAAAAATATTATCTTATATAATAAATACCTGTTAACGTCGACATCAGTTGATTCCAAGATGTTTCTAGCCTTATCGAGGTAGCCATGCTCAACAGCGGCGAAGAGAGCTGCAACAATACAATACAATGAAACTTTCCAATCTACATACAGATTAACAGACACCTTATAACGACATCCGGTTGATAATTACGATAATTACGAAGATAAAAGGAGTTCTTATGCGTTACGTAAAAAAAAAACAATAACAAAAATAATAATGGCAACATAGAAAAAAAAGAAGAAATAGTGGCAAATTATAAAAAAAAAAAAAAACAAAAATACCCTGCAAGTGTATGTTAACTTGTGTTATTTTATCGTTGTGCGCGCGCGCATCCCGCTGCTGCTTGCGCGTCGCCTTGTCCTGGTGGGGGGGGAGGGGGGCGCACGCGCTTAGCGACGGCAGCTCCCCCCCGCACCCCTCCAGCAACGCGCCGTACTGGAGCTCTAGGGGATTAAGGTTAATAAGCAAAACAGCGAAATAAAAGAAAGAACACATAAAAGGTGTATTATTTTTCTCGCTCTTAGGAACATAATTTTTTTACACACTATATTATGATTGACGAGCGTGTTATTTGATGAATTGGTAACGACCGTTAGTGGAAGTATTGTTTCTGTAAAACACTATATATATATAATATAATAAAATCTAATGAAACAAGAAGTCATAGGAAACAAAAACGTCAATCCATAATCTCAAGAAAGTACAATATAAGGCTTTTTAGCCCGATACGTTTATTTTATTAAAGAAAATGTAAAAAAGGATATTTACTAGAATCAAGACATGAAAAATAATTAATTTATTAATATTTATAATAATTAATCAATTAATTTAATTTCATCATAAAATGCCCACTTTTGGTAGATTTAATTTATATATACGTATTTAATAACAAAAATCTAGGTGATTTGATTGCAATACTCAATGCCTTAAAAATACTACAAGTATTAATTATGTACGACAACAAATAGCTAACATGATCTTACAAATAATGATAGATCACTTACAAATTTATTGTATAAAACAAATTGAACCGTATTACGTATAACTAAAGTTCATTATTAAATATTACGATACATGACATTCATATGTTTAAAATTGAATGTTCAGACCTTGAAGTATTGCCTTATTGAACACACACACATATACACACACACACACATTGATAGGAAGGTGAATATTTAACCCCTCAATATCGAGTATCGATACGTGATAAATATTTAAATATATTTAAGGAAATGTATAAAAAAATATCGCTATCTTTTAAGGTCATACACATCGCGTGCTTCATACCATTATAATACACTTTATAGAAAGTTCATAAACATATATATATATATATATATATATATATATATATATATATGTTTAAATATGTCAGGTTTTAGCAATAAAGTAAAATATTTATTAACATTTTGAAGGTAAAAAAAGAGTTGGTAAAATCTGTTCGTCTTTTAACGTAACAAAGAAGAAGAATTAAGTAATTATATTACACAATTGCTTGGATAAATTGTAAGAAGAAACTGCAATTCACGAAATTATATACAACTAGCCGCGCCCACGACTTTGGCCGCAGGGATTTTTTTTTTAAATTAGCCTGAGTTATTCATTACAACATTAACTATCCGGTAGTGAAAGTCTTGTTCAAATCGGTCCAACCGTTTCAGATGTTAGCCGAAACAAACAGGCGGACAGACAAAAAAATATAATGTAAATACCGTATATACTATCATATGAATGTAGTGAAATTTATTAATATGGAATTACAAACATACACTTCAATTATATTTATATGTATTGATCATGACTTTCATATTAAATAAAAAAAAAATACGATAAAAAAAAATTGCATCAACTTAATTAAAAACTTTTCACTACAAATAAAAAAAAAACAACGAGGAAATTACATAAAAGTGGAAAGATAATAATCGAATCCCAACATAATTCAAAACAATATAATTGTATACAGACAACAAAAACAAACAATACAATGGTACACCATACATTCTCCCATCATTGTAACCACAAGAGGTTAAAAAAAAACTTAATTTCCATTACGAAAACACATTGTATACATACATGTCCGAATAAAACAGAAAGCATATAAGCTCGATACAGGAAATCAACGAGGTAATAACTACTAAGACACACACACACACACACACACACACACACACGCACACGCACCCACGCACACGCACACACAAATATATATATATATATATATATATAACTGACCGCATGTAAAGATGTCACTCCATTCGAGTATCATTGTATGACTGAAGCGATCTCTCGGTTTAGGTAACAGTTGAATGTGCTATCTCCGATCCGTGTCATCATATCTGAGATCGTGAGAAGTGAATACCATTCGGATGGCAGCAAGAAATGAATTTACAGCTTTTGATTTATCTTACTATTTAAAGACATCTTGCTTTGCTCATTTATTTAAGTTAATAATAATATTAATAGGAACCAAGTATTAGATGAGCATTTTACAAAAAAACTGTTTCGATTTATTCATATAAAAGTAAATAATTTGAAAGCGAAGTCACTGACAATAGCTAGTATGTAATACGTATAATCGTATGCCAATGTCTATACAAAAACAAAACGCTGCCCAATACATATATATATATATATATATATATATATATATATATATATATATATATATATATGACAATTTGTATATTATTAAAATAAATAAACAACTTCGGAGGACGAGTAAATATATAATAAATCACAACATACACGTCCAGGATATCAGATTACCGGAGCCCTTCATCAAGTTAAAGGTCACTGTCCACTTTAGTGATCATCTTCACACACACACACACACACACACACACACACACACACACACACACATATACATATACTTTAGTTACATAAACCGAAAAGGTATATTATGTAAATTTCTGAAAAGTGAAATTCAGTATTATTCTTTTGTTCTTTAACTGTATATGAAAATGATATCATTAATCGCCTTACAAATAGAATACTATTAAATAAGTTATTAGATTTATATATAAATATATACATTAAAAGTTTTAATCTGAACGAGTAAATAAGTTATATTATATTATATTTGGTGAAAAAAGTTCTATTTATGTATTTTATATTAGATCTTAAAAGAATTAGGTTTATTACCGATTTAACTAAATAAAAAAATCCTATATCTCAGTAATCCACAGTTTAAATAAATACATATATATTTAAACTTCAAAGTTCATTGACCTTTCTGTCTGTTCTGCTTTGGTTCCTTCGAAGACATAATTTTATAAAAAAAAAACAATCTCACACAGTAGATGGTAGAATAATATTTTTTATTATATCCATATACAATGTTATATTTATATTTGCTTTAATGTTAAATAAATCTCTATCAGTAAAACGTCATCGGATTAATCTTAATATCACTAAATAAAGTCTAGACTACATTACTACTAATACTTTTGGAGTAGTCTGCGTTAAGTAGTGTGACCATGTTAACACTAAACCTACCAAGTACCGGTCAAATTGACCGTTCTTAAACTTTTGTAAAACTTACACATTTTCAAACGTTATAATATCGTTATCCAACTACATGACAATTCTTAGAATATGCATATAATATTTTCTTCACTCTTTACTTTTAGTTATTTCCATTATTACCTGCGTTGTATAATAAAATAACTTTTAATTACCGGTCAATTTGACGGCGTGCGGTAGGAACAGGTATACAAGAATTGTCGGTAGGTTTAGTGTTAAGATTACTTTCAGTCATTTTGTCAGCCATGTTTTTTTTTAATATTAAAAAAATACATTTTACGTAAATTATATCATTTTTTTATGCTCAATGTTTTATGAAACTCAAATATAATATTTTTAAAACATAATAAAGTTGTTTATATTATTACTGAGTTTTTTTTTTCCTCAACATATTCAAAATATTTTCTTATCTGTAAAAGTTATTTGTTTAATTGAGCGTGTCAAATCACTCATTTCATTATACTAATTCGAAAAACCGTAACAAATTTCATGTTTACAACAGAAATATACACAACAGGTATGTAAACTAAAATTACTTACAAAACACACACACCAACACACACTTAAAAGTATTTTTCGTATGTCCAATTTTTACCCCCTCCCCCCATTTCTTCTGGCAACGCTTTACATGTGTTGAGATGTCATGGTACAATCACAATTAAGTGGACTGATTGTTCGTGGGTCAATAAACCCTATCTAATAAACTAATATATCTGTCTGTACATATAAGATATTTGAGAGAAATCATCAGTTAAGTGAATAATAGAAAACAAAACAATGATATTAAATATATTCACATGTTTATCTGTTTGTGCGCTCTTATCTCTGGAACGATTTATCCGATTTGAGAGACAAGTAACACGAGTTTGGTAAATTATTCTTATAAGATTATCGTTTTCCAAGTAAATAAATCAATGTAATGACGTCACCAACTTATCATAATTGGTCTGAATGTTTTTACTCTTTCTATCTCTCTTTGTCTCTTTCTCTTATGTTACTATAAAATAAAGAGATCATAAAAACTAAACATATATCTGGATATAAGGAATTTATGACTGAAATGGACATAAAATAACTGATACGATATTTTATAGTTCTGTTTGTATGTAGTTTACTATATTTATACTAAAGTGTGTGTGTGTGTGTGTTCATGATGAGGAATTTCGATTAAAGATATAATATATTTAAAAAATAATATATTTTTTTGTTTTGTAGTCCTAATAAAATAATAATTAAAGTAGGCTCATGTGAGTATTGCAATCATGACTTCATGTTTTTTGTGCTTTGTTCCCACGGTACAGTGAAATTCTTATTTTCTTTTCAATTCAAGCTTGAACGTATTACTTTTAGTTTCTATTTACGTGCGGCGTAGTTTTTTTAAATTTGTAATTTTTTATATTAAAACTTTTTGAATTTAAACTAAATAAAGATTATAAAAAAAAATAATCATTCCTTTGATATCATAGATTAAATATTTTTATCGGACATATACTTTGATTTTATCATAACAATTCGATGAAAACGTGTTTATTTCACGTAACATTTCAATAAAATATAACAATCTGTATGTGTAAAAACTTGAAAGTTTCATTTAATTCTATCGTTCAACTTCAAAAATATGACATAACACTTTTTTTATTTAAAAAAATCGAGCAGGCAAAGGAATGCCGTTATTATGCCACAATCACAATTATAGTATAAATATCTTAAAATTAAGGAAGTTACACACGCATCACGAAACGCACTAATTGTTTTATAGTCCAGTTGGTATTATAACGTACAAAATCAACACTTTATATGTGTTTTAAGTTTAATATATTTGTCTTATATTGGTAATATTAAAAACAAAATTAATTAAAATATTAGGATAATATATAAAAAATAACAATACCTTAAAACCTTTTTCCTCAAACGTCAATACTTAATTTGATATAAACGGACAATTAATTTTAATGACGAATATAGAAAACAAATAAATGTAATGATGTTATGTAATAAATGCAACGTCATTATCAATATTTATTAACTAGCTGTACCCCCGACTTCGTTCACGCGGAATATTTTTTTTTACATTATTGTAGTTATAGTAAGAATATTTCTTTAATGTAATTAAGCCTATATTGATTAGTGATAATGTATCATTCAATGAAACATTTCCAGTAGTTTTTGAACTAATTCGTTACAAACATACAAACACACACAAAAATACAAATCATTCCTCCTAATACTTGTATTGAAGTTTAGCTGTAATGTGTATTACTACAAGGTCTTACGAAATTTGTTTCTTACGACGTTAGTAACAAATGTGGAGGCAAACAAGATATGTATTATTAATGTTCTCATATTATTAATTAATTATCTGTCCGTTTTTGATATAAACATTATCAAACTATATTTATATTTTTTAATTAATAATAATATCCGTAAATATAAAATAATTATACGAATAAATCTAATAGAGTATAATTTAATTTGTAGCTTCGTTGAAGTCAAATTATTAACTGTTCAATTGTAACACTAACTCATAATCAATCATTACTCGACAATGATATTTAATGAATTGCAACATTTGCATAAACCGGACCAGTCTATTGTGATATTGTAGAGTATATAATATATATATGTGTATTATATTGCATTTTGTTTCCATATAAAGTTATTACAATGTTTAAAATTGGAAGTATCGAATCGATTCGTTAATCGAGTTTTAATAAATTGGGTTAGTGTGAATACGTACTCAAGTAGGTGGTCGGCGATAATGGCATTTTGCGCTCCTTGGGCGGAGTGCTGTACACGAAGGCCTGATTGACGCACCCACGTGGCAGACTCCCACACATATCGCTCTCGGAGCCCCGGCGAGTCCGACGCTGGTTAAATTCCATCACTGACTTCGCACTCTCCGATTTCCCCACCGATTTCAATTTCTTCTTTAATTTATTCTCTGGCGAATTTATGTGGAGTAATGCGGCCGCTTTTGGAGGTATCTTCTCCGGAACCAGCAATTCTTTAGCAGATGCGCTCTTCTGTTTCTTATTGAACAGATCGCTTAGCTTAGTTTTGTCCACCTTTTTGTGCCTTTGTGGCTTTAGTGATAGATCGATATCGCCACTCTTCTTCCTCGGCTTCGCGAGTTCCTGCTTCCGTTTCGCCATATTCGGTGTTTTCGCCTTGTAGGTGCCGTCGACACCCGAATACGCTACGTTGTAATCCTTCTCACCGTTGAAGATTTGAGTAAGTAAGACGTTATCGCTTTGCACTGTTTCAAGTTTCTCAGTCGTGTCTTCCTCTTTGGTAGATCGCCAGCGATTACCGATCAGGCGTAGGGAAGCGCGGACGGATCTGGACCTTCGTAGCCCTCCTTGATCCTTTTTAAACTTATCGAGGAGGGTCTCCATAGCCCTACGAGGGGTAGAGGGGCGAGCGGAGCCCTGGGCATTGCACGTTACGATCGACTACGCGCACGCTATTCACTAACTATAGTTACGTGAGTCGTTTCCTTTTCGACGTTCACTCGTTGTGGCGTCGGCACGTCGAATGCTGGCAACAACAATCAAAGTTCTGGTAGGGCTCCCGGCGACCTCGGACTTCCTAAGAACCCGGTCTTTGTCTACCGCGGACGCGAGCGTCTGATAAACTGATCTCATTTGTACAATCTCATGATTTGATAACACCGGTATGCTTGATATGATTATTTGTGGTACATTTGTCACAGACTGAGATTTGTTTGTTGTGACGTAGTTTTAGTGTGATAAGTATATTTATATAAATTGTATGTCGGTTTATAATAATGCTTTGGCCTCGTGATTTAGTTGAGTTGTATTACGTGTATAATGGTACTGCAGCGTGATTTATGTTGCGAGGGAAACACGATTCGGACCCAGCTGTTGTCAATATTATTTCGCAAGTAAATTTCGACTTGATATACCAGTGTACATAATATTTAATTAACCTTAATTAAAACAAATTTTAACGTTATAACAATATGGCGTTATTAGAACACTCGTGGGGATAATAAAATATAATAATAGTTTTTTAAAATTAATATTCCACATTATTATCTGTATAAAAACAATTTTTTAAAGATAAAATCTTTAATAAACCTTAAATAGGTTAATGAATTAACTTTATGGGCCGTGTACGTCTCCTGATAAGGACTTTCAATAACCGTCTTAAAAACTTTTAACTTTTGTCAAAAAGATTGAATCCTGACCTAAATTTTCACGATTAAGGTCACAGAAGGGAAAACTTTACACAAAGACGCGGAAACATTTTTAACGAGGCTACCTACTGAAAATACTATTTATGATAAATTATTCGGAGAGAAATCCTTATTTATATATATAAAACAAACATCCAACTGTCGTGTTGTCTGTATATATCTTTAAACTTGTCTCCGCCAGTGCTTAACTTAATTTTTGGTATATTTTACTAATAAATATTTTTCCTATGCTGATTATTTATTTGAATTTTTATAATTTACTCTTAGCTATATTGTAGGAGATTAGACGCCATTAATTTTATTAGTCATTTTTAATTAAATTATTGCTGTGTTGCTGTAAACAGGACAAATAGTTTTAATTATTATAAATAGCAACAAAAACATGTCTGTGTATTGAAAATTGTGAATAGTATTGAAACTTATTAAAGATTTTGATCACCACAATTTCTGATTTGATTATACCAAAATAATTAAACAGATTTTGAAACAACTTTTACAGTATAGTTTTAAAATATCACATTATCATTCCTAACCTAAAATAAACTCCCACACTTTTATTAAATAATTATTTAGCAGCGGTTAAAATCATTAATGTTTCATCAAAATCCGTTCAGTAAAACGAGAATCGGTAGAGTAATTATTGCCCCTAATAATCCGCATTGTATACAAAGACATATAGACAATTTAAAATAAATATATAGTAAAATATTTAAACAATGTTTTATTCATTAATCGTAATACTATATAAAGCAACAAAGTATATAAATATTATCCACATATGAACAAACTGTCACTATATATTTGTAACAGTGCTTAAATGGACCAATGACATTTCGATGACTGTATTTATGGTACAAGTTGACACTGATATACAGACAGGAATTACATTATATATATATATATATATATATATATATATATTATGAAAGTATAATAGTTGTATTAAAATAAAACGTGTTTTATTAGTTGTTACTATTCTTCTGACCTCCAAATTTTTGATACCCCCAGCTCAGATAACTGAAGTTAAGTTCTTAGGGTTTACGTTGATCCCAGTTGAATGAGAAATTGACGTTTCTAAGAATACATTTATTCTCTTATAGTTTTAGGAGAAAACTTTTAAACTTTATTTTATATATAAATACTTTAAAGTATAAGGTTATTAAGTTTAGAAAGGCTCAAGGTTCGTGTAATGGAGTTCTTGTGTATGCTGTGCTCCATCCAATCAATTTTGATTAACTTTACAAAGTCAAAAGTCAAACTGATTTGAATATACCATGGAGGTTATAACCTGGATTAATTTCCATTTTAACAGAGATTTAGTCCACAAAGCCTGCCTCGCTAGTTTCGGAAGAGAATTACTATACTATATAAATCTAGTGGTTCTGTCTTTGAATTAGATCTTTTTAATTTTGTGGTAAACAATCGTTTTATGATAGTTTGATTTAACTATTTTTATATAAATTTTTGTCTATCTGTCTGTATGTCTATAACTCAAGAATCGATTTACAGATTTTGATAAAAATTTCTATATACTAAGAAAATGTAATGGCGCAAATGTTAAGTCATATAAGAGGTCGTTGAACCCTATAGTATCTTGTATAGAAAATGTACACAATTAGAGCTTTCAGTAAAATTCACAATTCAATTGGACTGTTAGACTGAAATTGTTGGAGATTTCTTGCTGCATACGACTTTTCTCTCAAACAATATATTTCAACTAATGTTAATTTGTTTCTTTAAGCTAACTTATTCCATCTTAACTACCTGACATGCAAAAACAATAGAAAAAAGTAATAAAAAAAGTACAGTAATAATGAATGATTCCCCCAACGGTTAAAGTTAGCAGGTAGCAGGTGTTCCTTGAGTTTAGGGCGACTTTGAGTAACGTTGGTTGTATAAAAATATTTTAAGGGTCGTCTACATGTAGATTATTATACGAGTCAAAACTTTAAACTGTAAATGTGTACATGCCTTTAAAATTACAACCAATAAATATATTTAAAATAAATAATGAAATTGAAATTTTAAGTAAAAACATCCTCATACTTTGTACCGTTAATATCGTAATTATACGTAACATATAATTAGAAATTAACTAATAATTAATTTGACATTGTCTGTCGCTATTCAACAATTATCGTGACGAAAGTCACGCGATCCGTATGTATGTATAATTATTCATACAATTTTCCTTCCCATCACGCACTGGTATTGTTATAATAATAATAGTTGCTAAACTATGAAAATTATGTACATATATATATAAATAAATATATACATATACGAGAAATTGTCATATATATATATATATATATATATGACAATTTCGCAACCGCCGAATATAATTTAAGTAATAATATACACTAATAAAATTTTATTACATATAAAAAGGTAAAGCTTTTGTGGTACAGTTAAGAGGTTCTTAATTTGGTATGTAGGTAACCTTATTGTCGTTTTTATATCATAAAAGAGTTTGAGTGTACGTCTGAATGTATATTGAGGTCAACATATATATTTAACCTCAATAACAAGTAATGTATACTTATTAATTAATTTGTAGAAATGATGTTGAAATTATACGGAAGGCCAAAGCATTATGGACAATACAATTCCCATAGCATAGAAAGTAGTTCTCAAGAATAGTAATGTTTTCTCGAGTCATATTTATTATATATATTAAATACAAACAAACAAATAGTAATACTGAGTTTTAACTTTATAACAATAACTATAACCGTTTATTGTGAAAGTGATACAGTTATTTATGTTATCGATTTATTGTAAATCAAAGACCGGGCTCCGAGGTATCATATTACAAGACCCGTAATGACGGCCAGGGTCAAACAGAACATAAAAAATATTTAGAACTTGTTTCTATTAATTACTTTTCAAACACGATAACATAACCGCCATAATTAAATTGTAACATCAAAAGAATTATTTTCTAATAATACTTTTTATGAAATGTTTTCTATACAGTTTATAATTTTGAATTTATTTATATCTATATTTTTAAAAGTTATGTTTTCTGTTTTCATGAAATCAATCATGTTAAATAATATTATTAACAATAAATTATCAAATATGTACCAACATGCATTCACAAATTTGTATTTTAGAAATAAACTGTCAGCATAACCACACTAACCACACTTTCACAAACTTTTAAAGTCAACACTCTGTCCGAATATAATCACATAAAGTGACATAAACATAACGAAATAATCCTTGTCCTTTAATAATAGCACAAATATTATTCACTTCCATTGATAAAAATCAATATAAAGTTAAAAATAATCACAAAACATTCAAAACATTATAACGTACTCCGTGCGTTATAAACAACTACTTTGATGTGAAGTTGGCAACGGCTCGCCAGTGCCGCCAACCGTAAAAGTCAAGTTTGACAGCGCTGCCAACTTAGCGGCGAAAATGGCGGCCGATGACATTCAACGGCCTTATTGGTCGGTCATTAATAAATGAGCTTGGTTAGCGGACAGATCTGTTTGATTGATGCAATGACTTGCGCAATTTATACACAAAGGACAGGATGTAATTTGGCCCTACTTAAGGTTAATAAATACAGCATCAAGGGTAATAAATACGCTGACCCCTGATATAAGGACCAATCTAAACCTAATCCAGTCTTATATCATTTTCTAGCGTAAATTTCTTCATAAATATTACCTTAAAATACGTTGTTTGAAATAATAAAGCTATTCAGAGCTATCATATATATATATATATATATATATATATATATATATATATATATATATATATATAAATGCACATTAATACATTTATATTCTATCCCCACTCAATGTGTGAAGTTTTTTTTTTTACATAAATAAGATGCCAAAGACGACAACTTCAGAACTACAATAAACATTATATTTCATATGTTAGCTTTTTTTTTATTTTGCATACATTGCACTTTTGAATGCATATAAATAAGCACTTTATTCTTACAATGATTATATTTTTGTGCGCAGTCATTTAAATATTTAAACCTAATAGTTATTTCAAGCTCATGTTTAAAACAATTCGAATAAAAAAATACATATTCTTTTAAAAGAAATTCTCGTTTAAAATTGCCGAAACCACTAACAGAAATGAAATTCGAAAACAGAAACTATCTGCAGTTCTGACAATTTAGAAAAAAAAAACAAAATTTCTAAATTCCACTTTACAAATTTAGCACACAATGAAATAAAAAAAATCCTCTAATTTTCTTGTTGCAAGTAAAACCTCCTTTAATGGTTAAACTCATTATGTTGGTATTTTTTGTTTCCGTAAATACACCATTATGAAAGACAGTGAAAGTCTGAGAGAAAAGTGGAAGTCAGGTATTCTATTATGAAAACTATAATTGTAGTTATACAAAGAGTAAATAAAAAGAGAATACTTATAAATAATGTATTTAGTAATACCTAAAATATATTTCAACATTTCAGATAAATAAAACTTTATACAATATATCAAATACGTGATTCGAGATTTTAGCCACAAAATTTTATAAATGTTCAGAGTTACGGCTAAATTCGTTCGCTGTTGCAAACCCGTACTAAATTACGATTACGCAATTTATTCTTTTGTATTCAGTAAATAATATTTGAACATATTACTTTTACGAGCACATGTGGATGGATTTATGTTAGAACTAAGTGACAAATTCGGATTGCCATATTTTATATGCGGAGCAGAATTACGCAAATAATGTATCATTTCGGAGAATATACAGAATGGGGTTGATTAATTGTGAAACTGAGATAAGTTCGTTTTGTTCATTGAAACAGTGTAAAATAAAATTCTTCATTCTGTGAAACTTCTTTTTGTTTAATCTGATATAAAAATATTTTGTAATTATAATGTTTAATCTGCTAAACAAATAGGATTATTTTGGTATAGTCAAGTATAATTAAGGGAATTTCTAACGCAGTACTAATAGCATATGCTCGTGTAACAATGGCTGTTTATTATTTAATTTTGAACTAAATGACTCAGCTCTTATTGATTGGTATTGTGTTTGTCTGATATATCTAACAATAATAATAAATTTAAATTGGCACTAACTGTCTTCAATAGAACAGTAGTCTAGTAATAACTTCTAGAAATCAACGAATTTTGTCATAAAACATAATATTAATAACTAAATCCTGCCCCCGACTCCATCCGCGGTAACGTAAAGGAGACATTGCATTATTATTCAGGTCTCCATAAAAACCTGATTATTTTAACATATAGCGCTTTTTTCTCTAACATTCTTTCTGATTCATTCTTCTACATCGAAATCCAGAAAATATCAGGTTATAAAACAGCCCATACCCATTTACGTAACGACAGGTAAAATTATATTTGTAATCTTTTAATGAATATCTTTTCTTTATAATATATATGATATGAAATATAAGACATAATATATAAAGTACTATATAGACCGAATATATCGTACAGTTAACAAAATTTAAGCTTTTGTAACGAAACCGCAGATATATTCAGGTAAATGGAGTCCTTTGCGGCCAAAATAACCATGTTTAATCGGATTAAGCTCTGACATCAATAACTGATTAGATATTTAAACCATAGTTATTTCAGTATATAGTTAATTATAATAACAAATAGATTGTAAGTTCAAATTAGAGTTTTCGTGAGCCGCCATGTTTTATTTAAAAAAAATGTAATAGTGTCAAATCTAAAATGCTTTAATATTCTGAGAAATATTAAAACAGTTTTGTACAATTTATTTTAAGGGTGTTATAAAGTTCATCTAGGAATTACTTATTTTTTTTTAGGATAACCGAATGAATAAAGCAATTTTATTTGTTCATAACTGATTTATAACACAAAAATATACTAAAATTAATAGCTTTAATTAACTAAGTTCTAATAACATTTTTAATTGTATTTGATAAAATATAAAATCAATGTAACATTCAGAAAAAATTCTCGCCAATTAGTATATGTATAATAGTGAAATATTGGACAATATTGTTCCGGTAGTATTACCGGTCCGGCGAGCATTGGGACCGGTAACAAGCAAGTGACAAGAGTGAAATATTACAGCTATTCCAACTATTGGCTTCGGGTCCCGGTCAGCAATTAGTTAGATATAGTTTAGTAGTTTAGGTTTATATTAGACAGTTAACGGTTTGGATATTGTGAAATAACTCAATACTTCATTAGTATTTGAGTTAATTAGGGGTAAGAAGTAATAAAGTTAACAAAATTATATATCATATATCTTTGTACTCTAAACTAATAAACAATAAGTAATTTTAAAATATGAAAAGCAGTTAAATATTAAATTGGATAAAAAAATCAGTCAATCAATCAATCAATCAATAATAAAAGACGTGTCCAAATACGTAACCAATTATGCGACGTCCATTTTATTTTCGACTCGTTCCACTTTATACCAATCAGCGTAAATAATTGCCAATTGGCAACTATATCCTGGAATCTGAACTTTGTGTCTATTTAGATGTATATTTATTGCATTTATTATATATATTATATTAATAGCTGGATTGTAGTCAAATAAACATTAATTATAAATAATAAGTTTAAAATATTAAGTTAAAATTTTATGTTTTTCTATTACGTTACACCAACATTAATTGTAAGGATTGCAGCCATTTTTGTCCAAAATATAAAATTTATTACAGTTAATATATGAATATACTAACAATTATTTATAACTTTACACTATACATCTTGCGAAATACATAATAACAATACCTTTCTTCTCTTGTCGTATTAACATATAACAAACAAAAGCATTGCCAAGACACAGCGACCTTCAAAACTTTGTACATTAAAATGATGACAACCAACAATACAAAACAACCCTTTGGTCCGTTCTTACAATGGCGCGGAACTCTTGGAACTATGCCCATTTTGACATTTATCGGTGTTTGTTATGTAGTTTTAAGTTCGGACGGTTGGTAGACTTGACTTATTAAAAATTATTTTTTAATATTTTGCTATTTTACATGTTGGTAACCCTGAGCCTTTCGTCAAAAAGTATGATTCTTTTATTTAATTTTATCGTTATATTTTTGTTATTTCAGGTATTACATATATTTTTAAAATAGTACTCTATTGTAATTTTTTCGGTTTTTTGTGATGGTTATACCGAAATTCTTTTCCTTCGTCCAATTATATTGATTTTTATTTAAAAGTCAATATTATTTAATGGTTAATTTAATAATTTTTTTCTATTCAAATAGTATGAAGATGTAAAGTAAGTTTGTTAGTTTATTTAGGACGACACTATCAATTTAATTCATATCTGATTTCAAATATTACCTTACCAATATTTGGAAAGAACTTTGGGATGGTGATAAGTGATTCCTTGGCGTCCGATTAAGGCGATGCGATAGACATTCTCGCTATTCTCGACCGATTTTTATCTATAATTTATTACCTTACATAAAAAAGGGTTGGATATTTATATATTATAGTAATCAAAGTCCTATCCTTGAAGTAATCTTGCAATATTAAAAACAATTAATTTCTTGTAATGCGGACATGTCAAATATATTTAAAGTTTGGTAACACTTCAAATATAGCAGGTGTTCTATTTTTACCCTAAAATATGCCATATGTCAGTGCATCCAACCATTACCTGTGGTGTATTATGCAACTGTCATTGGAATTTAGCATACTGGCTTTTTCCCACGTGTTATATTTCTGTATTCGTTTCATAAATAAAAATGAATACATTGTTTTATATCTTAAGTATAATAATTTCTTGGTCCATTCTTGGTATTGTTGTAAATATTATACGTATTATATTATTATATTAACGAATACAATTTTAATGGATATAAAATACCTACATGTATTTTGTAATGACACCTCGAAGGTACTCGTACTGGATTACGTGAAACAAAGTTTCCTCGTCAAATCTATCATTTACCAATTCCAATTTCAGTCGGAGATTTCAATCTGACGATAGTTGGTAAGCTGTCTGTGGATTAACAGTTTAATTAGACTGTATCCGACAAAGTTTACAAAAATATTAGTTTTTATCATCATTCTCATTGAAAGAGAAATAATTGGGTCTTAGCAGACACGATGGTTTAGACGGAAGTGCGTTATCCCAAACTTCCCAGCTTCGAGTTCTATTCACGCATGATTCTTTTCATTGCATATTTAAATTATATTCAAAACAGACATGACTTACATGTTTATACAAAAACAATTGAATGTAATTTATGAATTTATTTATACATTAGATTTTATACATTGCGCCTGATATTATTAAAGTACATAATAGGAACAATTATTGTCATAATATCTATGACCTGTTGCAAACAATGGCTGCCATATTAATATCGAATTCATAATCGATACACATAGTATCACGTATATGATTGTTATCCGTTATTTGACCTAAAATAGAATAATTGTTGAAGGCGATATGGTTGTATCAAATGTTGGTCGTTGGTGTTCAAAAATGACAGCTGTCAGAAAATCAGAAAACTTAACAAAACTGTTATTTTTTTAATTCTTCCTTAGGGGAAAAGACCTTTAGATCATACAGCCTCTTTATATTTAAACTTAAAACAAATTTTTACGGCAGTTAATGTTTTTTTTTTATTATTGCAAGGTAACTAGCTTCCGGGTATTAAAAACCAACAATTGTTAAAATTATGGGTTACAATTGAGATATTTAACTATTTTTTTTTAATTGAAAAAAAAACACTTAAAATGTTTAATTCATTTCAGAATATTCTATGAAATCAAGGGATAATATTCTTAAGAATATTAAAGTATCCACTTCCAGTAGCGAGTTTTTCTTGGAAATATGTTTTACTAACGAGGTCTGAAAGGTATTATATAAACAAACACACAGAGCATTGTAAGTTCAGTTATATTTTTATATAATAACATACAAATAGGATGAATATATTAAAACCTTAATACTGTTATACTATTAATTGATCTTTTCGATATTCTTGGAAATTTGAAAGATAACCTTTGACTTTGTAAATCTTCACAAAGAGCTTATATTACGGAAGGTTGTTCGCGGAAATACTAAACGGGTAGACTATTTGAAGTATTATATATTTGTATTAAAGAAATAACTTATTATAATACATTTTAGTAGTATTTTTCTCTGATATTTTTTAATATAAACAGTAAGAGAATATTAGATTAATATGAAACCTTTAATAATTCTTAGAATGCTTTTAATAGCCGACCAAACAGTGTAACAGTAGACATACACACGTACCCACGTGTGTGGGTGTGTACACACACATACACAGATACATACATACAAACATAGGGTCAATATGAATAATAAGCTTCCATGGAATGTTTATTTATAATGCAAGACGCGATGTCTCCACCAGACAACCTGACGCGATGGAACTTGGCAAAATATCAAGGTAACATAACTAGTGCTAACTTTTAGAATTACCTGGGTCATAAAAGATTAATCAATCATATGAGAAATAATGCATATTCTGCCATTGGTGCAATAATACAATAATATTAATGACAAAATAATATTATAATTGGGTTGATGCTGAAGAGCGATTTGAGTGGAATTACGATAATAAGGAGGAATACTGTTTTTTTTTTTTAATTTTCATATATATACCATAGTGATATCATCACTATAGAATAAACCATTGCCTTATTTAAAAAAAAACTCACAAACAACAAACACTATGATATTGATTGTAGCTTTATTAAAAAAAATGGCAGATAAGAAATATGAAAAAGACATTATAAATTTATGAGACGAGTCCTGTTTAATGTCATAATTATTTATAACTGAAAAGCTAATCTATGGAGCAACTTTATCAATCATTCCGCTCCAGTGATCACTTGCATATGGATGTGCAATATGCAGTGATTATAAATTTAAATATCATTTGACGTAACGAGTTTTCGCGGCAATGACCGCTGACAGGTTATGATAGGACTATGAATATTTAGAAGAGAAAATTATATTTATATTACCTGTCTGATAGATTAACTTGACTTCTAACTTCTCTAAGAATGAAATAGACTTGGTTTACACGCTTGAGAGTTTTTTGAATTGCTAATACTACTTCTAAAGTCTTTTTAATATTGTTACACTAAAAAGCACTCTGCATACTAGCAACTCAAAATTCATACAAGAAATATAAGAACACATATTTAAACATCTATTTTGACGTAATTAATATTCAAACGCGTCATAATATATTATAGATATCAGACAAACTATGGAACTACAATTTAGGTGTGACTAGAAAGTTCTATTAAATTTTAATACGATAATATGTTTGGGGAAAGGGGAACTTCTAAAGGCACAATCCTAGAGGGCGCTACAGTCTATATAAAAAAATATATAAAAACTATTTAGTTTTGCAAATACTTTTTTCTTATTTTCTTTTCGGCCTATACTGAGAATTGAGTATCTTATAAATTCTTAAATAAAATCAAAATAAAGGCTAATTTAAAAAATACGCAAAATTTAAAAAAATATATATGGATTAGGTAAAACTGGATATTAGTTGTTAAATAAATATGAAATTCAAGGAACAGGTAATTAAATATGTTATTTATATATTTCTCTGTAATGACTAAAATATATTTATATCATATAAATTAATGTAAATTAATCCATAAGCAAACAATGAGATAAAATAATTAATTTGTTCACATATGTATATATTGTTTTAATTTATTATTAAAAATAATACTAATAACATATCTTATTTCAGACTAATATTCATATTTCTAGTAACGATATTATAATCTATTAAAATACTGGTTGAATTTGTAAAAAAAAAAAAAATTGTTTCTCATTGAAATATTTTGTTATATAAGTAATTATGGCTAAAAACTATGACTAAAATAAACGAACTGCTTAAAATGTAATTAACTAATTAAACGGATAACGAAAAAGAGAGAATCTATCTCAAAATAATATTATATTTACATTATTACTATATGAATACATATTTTAAATCAAATAAATAAATAAAAATGTTATATATATATAAATTAAATTTAACATTAATAAGGCTCAAAATATATAATAATAATAATAATAATAAGTAATACATACGTTTTAGTTTTATCTTGATTCTGTTCTTCGGACTCCAAGTCAACAGACCAGATATATCAACGCTACGTACATTCATTTACTGACACAATCACATATTTATTTTACACACACATACATAAAACACACACACATGCAATAAATAATTTATTTTACAGATAACTGTTCCTTATTCAGTGCTCTAAACATTTTTAACTCAAATACTGCACAAAGACATGCGTATGCGCAATGTCACTTGATATTAAAACCAGCCGCTAGGCGTCCGAGTGGAGAGCGAGACGGGTGTAACGTCACAATGGGTGCGAGAGGGATGGCAGATCACAGCCTTAAAAGCTCCATGTTTTGACCCAACTATACATAAAATATAGGTTGGTTTTGATTGCTTATACGTTTACTTTGTACGAGTTATTGTCTGTTCGTTCGTTCAGTGAGTCATGTTTTAATAATATTTAATTAATTTATTAGTTTTTTTGTTTAATTAAATACTGTATAGCTAAAAATAATACCCTAATAATAAATTGTATTCGTATAATTAGGTAGCCACTAAAGGTTAATAAAAAATAATATTATACACGAAGGAAATGAAAATATTTGGACTAACAAGTCACGAAAGACTAAAATGGTTTAATAACAGACACGTGTAACGAAAATATCCGAATTATAAAATTAATAAAATGTCTACAAATATAAATATTTATTGTTTTTTTTTATTCTGCTATATGTTGTTTAAGATCTAATGAAATGGATGAGTATAGAGATTCAATATTATAAAAGGAGGCCTTAAAGTCTCCCAGCAAGGGATATCTTAGGGGCCTTTAGGCCCTTTAGAGACCAACAGATTTTGTTTTACAAATAAAATATTATATGTATTGTATTTGGTGATGAAGTTTTAATCCAGATAATAAATCAATAACAAAATTGGAGATAGCTTCATAATTATTTTATTACCGTATAAAAATTAATTACTTATTACCTATTAGCTTATATAATTATTATCAAGTAGTTATAAAACTAAAAACGAATTAACATAATGAATTTGTAATAACTGTATAATGAGATTCTTTTGAAACATTTCACACATAAAAAACTGGGTTAATATTATTTTAAGTGGCCGATGAACAAACCAACTCGCTTACATTTATAACTTTATACAATAACAAATGCCATCCCATTTCCTTGTTTTTGTTACACCAAATTTATAAAATAATTTTAGCTGTTGCCTTAACTTTATAAAGAATTTTATATAAATTAAATTTTATTGTGAACACCGCCATCTATTGGAATCTTATAGAACTTAGAAGTGATTTAACATTTGGCTATAAAAACTTAAAATTCGCAATAAAAAATATAATACAATAGAGGTAAAAACTATTCCATCTTTTAATTTGGACTAAACAATAGATACCAAAATTACATTGAAATCGGTTTAGTGGTTTCAAAGATTAGCACAAACGAACATCGTAATATTATTATATATATATATATATAGATATAGAGACATAATTTAAAATAATTTAAACATATTCAATTAATTAGTATGTCATATATCATATGTTTTATATGATTTTAATTATACAATATGTTATATAAGTGTTTGATAACGGTGCATCAAGTATGTGAGTGTAAGTGGAACATCGCAATGTTGGGGAACTGGTTTTGTTTAATTCTTCAAATCTGAGAACCGAATGGCTGCAACAACCTCGAGACATCGATGACATCCGGAAGTTAAGGAATTTGTTGATATTAAGATATTAACTATAATAATGTTTAAGTTTTTATATGTCTGTAATAGATTTTCATATATTATATGTTGTTTTTTTGATACAGTAAAACGAAATATACTCTTTTCGAGTAGAAATTCACTTCACACTATATCAGTAATTAATATTGTATTTATCTTTTATGATATATTTTTTGCTTTAGGCTTTGACAGTCATGAATATATATATATATATATATATATATATATATATATATGATTTTTTTATAAATAGATACTAAATAACATTTGATAAGATACTAAATAAGAATATTAAAGTTTAATAGAAATGAATTCATTATCAAATTATTGTCTAAAGACTAAAATATGTTTACATCAGTATATAGTTACACAAGTAAAAGGTAGGTAAAGTAAAAAAGTAAGTTAGAAATAAAGATAAAAGACCTTGTCGGAAAAGGGAAAAACACTCTTCATTTTTTCTTTTAACTTGACATTTTACTTAGCCAAGCCACAAAAAGCAAGGCTAATCCAAGCTTTTTTAGCTTTGTGGCGAGTCAGGCAGAAAAAGACAGACTTTCTAAAATCAATTTACATCTAAATGGAAGCAGAATGAACTCGCAAAATCTATAATCAAATGAGGCAAAGATTTTTATTTCTCTTTTTATTTTGATCGGATTTTTCTGTTTAAAATATATTAATAACCCTCGCTATATACTCGTAGGTTTGGGAAACGTTCGATTTAATATTATAATATATATGTAGAGTTGTCTTTTTATATTACGAATACTAAACGATGTGACTGTTCGATGGTAACTGGTAAATTTTGCATTGTATAAAGTGAGTTGCCGATACTTGTTACCCTCTTACCCTGGAGCACCAGCGAGAGATTAGAGGAAGGAGGAAAGCAGAGGAGGGAAAGGTAGGTTTGGTTATATTAGCGATCGTTCGAAACGCTAATATAACTATAATATGATAGATGATAATCAAATCGAGATTTAAGTCTTATACCCCAGTATTGGCTATTAAAAGAACACTAAGAAAAACGTAAAAATTACCTGAAAGGTCCAAAATTATCAACCTACTCTAACCCTAAATGGAATATACAAGGAAATCTACAATGATTACATACCATGTTATGTAATATGTACCGGTATGTACATTAAGATGTTATTTCAGGAAGTTATGTGATGTTGAGTGATGAGACAAATTAATCAAATAAAAGTGAGTGACGTTAAGGTCCACAGAGTAATACAAAACAAATAAATATTTCATCCAACACACAGCTGATCTAATTGTATTATTTTATGATTATTTATAATATCGTTCAATATGACACATTGTTATGGATAATACTTAAACAAAACAACAGAAGAAGATGTAAACTAAAATACATTTTAAAAATGAATATGAGGAAATTATAATTGAATATCTTTGTCTTGTATACATTGTTACTTTTTTAATAATTATATTTTGTATTAAAGTAATATTTCTAGTTTGATCTTCGGTTCAACAATAATTGTTCTACAAAATCAGTTTATTTAACGGATGCAGACGACGGAAATGTATCCACATTGATTGTTACCTCGTTAAGCACCCGTAGAATTGTATTGTATCGGAAAATTGAAATGGTAATAATGTTATTATAGGGAAAAGCAATAGCGGATACTTTTAAATATGTCTAAAAGTTAGATTAATTTAATTATTGTAGATTTAACTGCCTCTGAGCATATAAGCAAAAACCCCGAATGGGTCCAAAATTGATTAAATAACTTGAGTGAGTTAAATATATAATAGTAAAAATAAAAATATATATCAGGGACCAAAAATAAAGACATGTTTGACCGTTACTAAAGAACCCAAAAACGTACATGGCTTTCGGAAAAATATTTCTCACCCAGAGATGCTTCACAAGTTCAGAGGTCTGGAATGCGACCCGCTTATACGAACGTCATTAAGAAATTTCGAGTAAAGAGAAAATGAATTGTTGAAGAAGTTCCTAAGGTGAGGTTATAAATACACGCCTTTCAAAATATCTTCGAAAACTTTTGAAGTATTTCTTATTATATAATTTTCTATGCTATAAAAGTTAACAATGAAGGAATTAAAATATTGTGAACTATTTTTTGTATACTGTTGAAAGATAGACAAAATAATATTTGTATGTAGCGTAATGGCCGTGGGGATTGTGTTGAAAATGGTGAATGTAAGCAAAATTACGTTTTAAACTTTCAAATTGGATGAAAAATTACGCAAGCTGTTTGTATGAACGCAGCTGAACTGGAAACTGGAGAAGGAAAAACGAGTTTAGCACGAATTTAAGTTGCAAATACATATATCATTTTTAGCGACCTAGAATCTAAGTATTAAAATGGTATTAGTAAACTAATTTTGATGAGATTACAATTGTATTATAGATTGTAATATAATTGTGAATACTTTTCAGTGTTTACCCGTCTTTGTAATAATTATATTACATTTATCTTTAGTTCTGTCTGTACATTTAATATTTTTAATACATTTAAAGTCAATATATATATTTTTTTCTCTCTATCCGTTTACTTTTCTTTCTTGCATACAAGAAGCAATCCAGAAACACATTGTCATAATATTTATTGCCGTAAGTTGGACAAATGTCAGCAAAGTCGCGGGCGGAAGCTAGTAATATAATAATGAAGGAACAACATAAAATAGCATAAAATAACATCAGAAGTAAGTAAGTTCCGAGTAGTAAGTGTAGAGTTAGTAGTAAGTAGTAAATCAACAAAGACACCGCGCCTCGGAACGCGACGGTACGATTGCATTTAATTAAATTTAATTGAATTTCAGAAGCAGTCAGGGCCGTAACAATAGTTTTAATTAGATTACAAATAGCAAAGTTGCTGATTGGTTTTGATTATTTCATCGGTGCAAAGCTCAGTCTAAAGTCTAGTTCGCATTAATATTACTAATTTATACTGTAATTTTAATATATTAGGTTAGGTCTGTACATTTCATTTTTTATTTTCTTTTTTACTGATTCGAATTCCATTATTTTGATTTTGATCTGTCTGTCTTTCTATAACTCAAAAACTGTTTAATCACGGTATAAATTATACTTAGAAATAATATATACTAAGAAAATGTGATGCCGCAAATGTAAGACTATATAAGAGAAGTAAACCCTGTAGTATATATTTATACATATATACATATATATATATATATATATATATACATATATACATATATATATATATATATATATATATATATATATGTATATTCTGTATTATATCGTTTCTGAGAATAAAAGATAAATACGCCGATAAATTAGCGGGTAAGGTAGGAACTTACTAACTTATATCGAAGGGCAAGCGAAATCACGATTAAAGGTAGTATATATTACAAAATGAACGACAATTCACGTTGAAAAATAATTACGAAAGTGTCATGTAAAATTGAAAAAAACAATTAATATGTTATTAGCAAAGCATTAAATTTAATCAACGTTTAAAAAGTTTATACAATCATTAAACAACGTGAAGTAGTTTTCCGTTCCCTCTGGTACAATAATCTAAATTGAAGCCAATATCATTCAGTTTCAAACTAATAAACTTAATAAGCCATTGTGAAAGTAATTAAATTATGAATATAACATAATCACAGTCGAGTTATTTAGTTATAGCTGATATCTAATTATTGTTATTATAATTAATTTTGCTATTATATAATATTAATTTAAATTTGCTTAATTCAGATAATAAGTGTATTGCGTTTGGGTAATACATTATAAATTAGAAAATAAAATGTTCACGAAATTTTGTTTCTTTGTTTATTATTTGTATCATTCATTGCTTTCTGTAATATATTTATTAAATATTGTTCATTGAAAGTATTATATAACTATTATATATTTTTCTCTAGATATATTTAATTCTGTATATAATAAAAAATCCGTTCTCTATTTTCAAGGTAATAAATCCAGTAAAAAGAGTATTTCGTATTAATTTTGGACCCTCCATTAATCCTTTGCGGGTAAAACTTAATTTTCTTCAAAACCTACTCTTATAAAGTTTCAGTGTGTTACGGAGTAAAGATAAATTTTTCGTATTATTTTTTATTACCATAATTTCCGTATTATGTAACATGTTCTATACCAAAATGTAAATGTTATTTAAATATAGAACTATCATTATCCACAGGTTCGGGACTCGAACCTGCGGCCCTAGAAAACATTGTCGTCACTAATGATTGAGCCGTGTGCCACCTGTCTTGATAAGTCGACTTTCTTTAGAAATAATTACAAATAACGTTATTGGTAATTTTAAACGAGTAAATTTATTATAATATTTCATAATATATTATGATTAATAGAATAGAATAGAATTAAGCATAGAATTTTTCACAACTTACAGGAAAATACTAATATATATATAATGTATAAAAAAATCAGTCTCAAAGTTACTTTACTATACTGAATTTGCCTATCAGTAAAGTATCATAACAAATAACTGTCTCTTCAAAGAATTCCGTCAAGTATTCTTATATCCAAAATGTAAGATAAATAATGTTATTTATCCTTTGAGACGTATAATATTTTATGGTAACTGAAAAGAAAGAAAGGATAAGTTAGATACATTTATCTTTATCAGTAGATTGTGAATTCCGGCATATTGACGGAAGATTTTGTAACCTTTCATGAGATGGACTTATGTAATCCGGACTGAACTTCGAGAAAAGGATATTACGACCATGCCTTTTCGCTCTTTTGCTAGAAGGGGAATCTCCGTGCAACCAGAGTTATTTAAAACGTACACTTTTCCAATTTAAAACATAAAATTAATTAATCTATGGTTTCATTGGTTCTGAGTTTGAACAGATTCTATACGATTTTGATCCAGGTTGTTTTAAGTTAAAATATAATTAAATAATTGTATCGAAAATATGAAAAAGACGACACTAGACTGAGTATTTGAATTGCAAAGATCTTTATGAAATTAAGAAAAAATTTGACTGTTATTTTAAAAGATTTTGATGATTTTAAATTACATTTAATATAAAATAATACAGTTGGTACATTTTTCCTACATTCCAAACGTATATATAATATGTTATTATATAATTCACAACTGGATGTGACAATCTTATGACTTTCAACCATGTAGAGTTAAGTAATCCAAATTTTTCACGAACCCGCCCTTCTTCATCGTTAACCCTAACATTTTACTTACTAAGCTAAAAAAACATAGACTTTTTCGATTTGTGGCGAGTCAGATAAAAAAAATCATCACAAACTCTCTTCAACCTATTTACATGTAAATGGAAAAAGAATGAAGTTCCCAAAGTTATGGAATCTTTAATCCTATAAAGTTTTTCTTCTCATACAAAAGATTTATTTAATGTTAAAGTTAAATTGGAAGGGCAAGGGTCAGGGATTATTTCAATAAAGAACATTATGAAAACAATTTTAACAACGGACTATAAGTATAAGTTTTATAAAAACATGATTTAGGATACTATTTCAGTGACAACTCACTAGTATATAACGAACGTATTAGGTAAATCTGTAAAAAAGTTGTATTTAAAATTTACATTTATTTCTTTGGAACTATTGTATTTATTTCAGTATATTTATAAAACTACATTTAACTTTAAACATTGAAGATTTAATTTCATATCCAAACTGCGAAGACATCTTCATAAGAAAAATGTTAAAACATGTAAACGAGCCTACAACAGGTTGCGGATTAATGTTTAAAAGTACTTACACAATATTCTAGTCATTACCAATTGTTTCGTAGAATGAAAAATATTGCTTAATTTTCTTACTTAATATAATTTCTCACGACCCTTTAATTAAAAAAGCATGTTACAGAAATGTACGCAAAATTATTTAAACTGTGCTTTGGATGTAAAATTTGTATGTTTGTAGTCGTTGAACTGGCAATGGTATACAGAGACGAAAACTAGCTTAATTTGAATATTTCAGTTTTCTGAGTTAAAGTTCAAATTCAATACGACGACGATCCGAATATATTGGCAGTAATTTTCCGTTTCGATATTTTTGGACAAACACGAATATATTTCTAAAAGTAAGTAACTTATTAAATGAAATAGATTTTTTTGTGTATATATTGCTATATTTTCAGATAACTTTGAAGTTAGAGTTTTTAATTATTACAGCCAAATAAGAAAAAATCGTTAGGATTTTCGACAGAGTTCTAATTATCTCGCCTTGCCAAAATTAATATTTTATTTTATATTATTTCTTATAAAATTTGTTACTTTTTACTTGTATGTCTATCGAATAGTAATACTTATTTATTTTTTCACGTCATGCAAGTTAAAAATGTGCTTCGATTTTAAAGTCTATTTAAAATGAAACAACAAGGCGTGCGTTGAAAGTTAGACGAATGTTAAATTATATTACACTTGAGAACTTAGAATAAAATATATTCTACCATTCTTTATTTCTTTTAAGTTATTCCTAAGTTAAACGTAATATTAAATAATTAATTATTATGTGACGTTGAAGTAATTTATAGTTTAATGTTTATTGTTTCTGCCATGGTAGTACCATAGATAAATAATATCTAGACTCGGTGACGCCCTTATGACATGTTGAGTTAAATTTAAATAGGAGCAATATTCATCCTAAAAAAAAATATTTCTATACGAAAAACATGACAATCTACATATCTTAGAAGCAACCCTACAACACGACACAACTTCGATGATTGGTGGATTTATTTAAATGCTCTTGAAAGCAGATCATTATCAAGTACATTTATATGATAGTACTTTATTTATTATGATATAAAAAAGGAAAATAATACACAAACAAGAACCACTCCTTAAAAACATCTGTCCCAAACTTCACTTCTCTATTAGCTGTGATGAATCTAACGTGTCATCCTCCCTCAGGACTCGCTTACGGACATTAATCATAATTATATTTATATACGAGTTTGCTTTTAACGATAATAAATAAAGGTATTTTTGTAGTTTAAAAGATAATCTGCTCTGTTGTTTAACTGATGAATCTTTAAGTTATTGAATAACTTTATATGATCTTTTTTCATTGGGTAGAGATTTGCAATTATTATTTTTAACTAAACATAAATATGATATATTTTATATATATAATGACTTATACATATTTGTTCAAATTACTCATATATTATTGCAATACGCCTGTTCAAATCCATCCAACAAAGATCATCAGTGATTCTTCACTTGCACTTTGAACACACGTTTAGTTGAACACAAGATAATCAACATATATATTTATATTTAGCTTTTATCGTTCGTAAGGATCTAACAATCGTAAAAAAACCCTCTCGACCATTTGTAGTCGACTTAAACGAAATAAAACTGCTTATATCCATCATACAAGTTCATCATACATTGTTAAAAAAATGTTATACGTACAAACTGATAAGCTAACAAACTTTATTGGTTTTTATAACAAGACCCATTCAAACACCACATATATTAAAACTCTTGAATAATATTTTTCTGCACATCACGTATATCCGAAATCGAGTAAGTATATAGTTTACCTAATTTTAAAATATATTAGAGTTCTGGAAACAACGCCTTTTAAAGTGCATTTCGATATTCGCGTCTCCCTTGAGAGGATTCTGTCTCTTCGTATCAATATCAACTTAAATAAATTTAAATCACACCAAATATATGTGTACTATTTACCACTATGTCTTATATTTCAAAATGTTTGATAAAACGCAACAGTTTTATAAGTATTTATATTTATATTTATTTAACTTCACGCCATATCTCTTACGGAGTAGCCAGAGACGACGGAGCGCCAAACGCAATTATTAGTTTTATAAATGTTGTACAATAATTATTTACTTACGTTTACTGACTTCAGTAGCAGTAAAAAATAATAAATGTAAAAACATTATTTGAATATTAATAAAATACTAATGAGTTCTGATTTTCAATAAAATGTTGTTAACGTAAAATGTCAAGGTTATGAAGAAAGGATCAGGTTAGTTTAAATTTTAACCATAATTTAATCCTTTGTGGCTTCTCTTTAACTAATCTAATGGCCCGTTCTACAAACGGGCAAGATCTATAAACGTTTCAGAGCTTCGCCAACAGTAGTTGTATTTTTAATTAAACATAGAAAAATTAAAAGTGTTATTTTAAAAAGTTTTTAAAGGCTTCAATATGAAAGTCATTTTATATTCGGATTATGAATCTTATATATTAATAGGATAATTATCATATTATATTATATTTTAAAGTTTATTTAAAATCATATTTTATAAACGCTTATGTTATGTTATTTATTTATCAAAGTTAATAGTTTATTCTACTTTGACTTACCATTTGTCAACTGGTGTTGTTCGAAATGACTTTTACTTCAAAGAATTTATAATCTTTATCTTTTAGGTATAGCTTTTAGCGCGACGGAAAATACAGTTAAATGAGATAAGGCACTTTATCTGTATAGTATATTAAGTTCGGAAGTTTTTGTCACTTTATAAGTTATAAAATTTGGTATAAATATTTTGTATTAATAATAAAATCATTGAAATATTTTACTTTCAATATTAAATGGACTATTACTTTCATATTATTTTCGGGCTTGGGAAAGTCGATGGCAATTTATAAATATATATATATAGTTTAATGCAATGACCACGATATTATCATATCAAAGTATAACAATTTCAGTACATTTCAGTATTTCAAAGTTTAAAATCCCGTTAAGAATTTTCGTCACGTTCGTGTTTTGGAATTTCTGGTGTTGAATACCGAAATTATATATATTTTTGAAAATATTTTAAATAAATAATGCTATATGCATTATGATTTTTTTGAATATCCTCACTTATTAAAAAAAGTATTTTTGAGACTACAAAAAAACTGTTTATATGTTATTATTTTATTTATTAAGTACACTAAAGGAAAACCGTCAATATCATACCAAAGGAATAAAATTTTTAGCAATAATATTTTAATATTCCATACCTGTGATGAATAGTTATTACACAATAAGGCCCGACGTCAAACAAATTTCTGAAGCGATACGGAATATTCTCTATAAATTCAATTTTCAGCACGAGCGTAATTGGAGCGGCGTTTGGTCGTCTCACACATCGTTAAACCTCGTCATCCATGCTCCATGAGATTTAGGTCGGTCTTCATGCTTGATACGGTCTGATCCAAAATTAGAAGTTTGACTTCCTCAGTATCCCAATTCCCATCAGGCCAGGGTTAGAACAGCATTCTATATATATTTAAAATAAGTGGACTGATCTGTTCTAAGCCTCGTTTCCGAGATTCCCCAACTTGGAAGCTAAAGAATTCTGAACACAAAGTCTTTAATATAAGTCTACCTAAAATCTTCTTCTGGTATTTCACAGACTCTTAGCATTTTGTTCTGATGCAAGGTGAATTTTTATTTTAAAATAAAATGCTCCATCAACAATATCTCTTCACTTTGATGTTAAGTAAGTTTAAGCTATACTTTAGCTCACTTTTAGTTCTTATAAGGCTGATCTGATCAAATCTGATCAAAAACTGATATCTGTCAGTTGAGTTCCTCCAAATGATCTATTTTTTATAGGACACATTATGTATTCACCAACCATTCATACTCCATGCAAAAAATATTCCCAGAGTTAAGTTGGGATGATCCCTGGTTAAGAGTACTTATATAACAAAAATGACTCATTGTTTTGTTCACTCGCACAAAAAATGTACTGTCGCTGACATAGTTTTAATGTTTTAATTTCAATAATATGAAATAATATATTAAAATTTTTATATTTAGAGTAATATAACGAAATATTATTAGATATTATTATTTACAACGTAAAATCTGATAGCATTGTCACATGTGTACAATTTTTTTTTTATTTTATTTGACCGACAATTCCGGATCTTAAAGTTATTATTAAAAAATATTAGTTTAACACTAAACAGACACAGAAGCATTAAAATAATTAAATGCATAGGAAATTTCATCGCAGAGTTTTGTCATTTGAGCACGGTTTTAGAATTTCTTATTCTTAGTACTTTATTATTTTCCTACGCGTCATTATCCAACACGTAAGATATATCATACTAAGACATTGTTAGTAAAAGCATTTTTCAAAAAAGTTACACAAATATATAACTTAATAAAGCAAAAACTAAATATAAGAAAATTCTTTTCTGCTAAGCCTATTACAAACTACATTCAGGTAAATTATAATATAAATAACTCCCAAGCTTTAATTGATATATCAAACTTTATTTACTAACCTGCTTGGCCTCGTTGTGACTTGGCTCGCCTCCCCACAGCTGGAGACACCAGGCTCAATGCGCGATCAGCTCGAGGAAGCTGGAGGCTCTGGGTAGGTTCATAATGACGAGCGCAGATAGCGGCTTCCACCACGGAGTCAATGCTGGCTGATCGTGGCAACTGGCCTCCTGAATCTCGTCTGAAAGTTTTATAAGCATTTTTTCTTGGCTCTATAGGTACAAATATAAATACTAAGTTTATATTCTACTAATATCATTTCGCTATTGATTCAATACCCAATTTAGTGTTCTACTATGATTGTGTTCCAAACTTTTAATGAAATTTAGTTTGAAATTTCAATTTTAAGTTTAACAACACTCTCTGTTTAACCAACATGTATTATGCTTATACTGGGTGTTTTTTTAAGAGGTATATAATTTTAGGTTCAAATAAAACACAGTGAAATGGCGTTAATTGCCATGAATTTGGTTTTATTCGAAAATTAATGCTTTGCCATTTTTATTTGAATATGATTTCCGGCACATGGCCACCTCGGCTGGCTCAGAGAAAGTCCAATCGGGAAGTCCAATTTTCAATCACTTTTTGCAGTAACGGAGGCCGTATATCAGTGATAGCGTGGCGAATTTTTACTTCCAAGGCGTCAATCGTGTGTGGCTTATCGGCGTAAACCAGAGACTTCACATAGCCCCACAAAAAATAGTCCAGCGGTGTTAAATCGCATGATCTTGAAGGCCAATTCACGGGGCCATTACGCGAAATTATTCGTTCACCGAATGTTTCTTTCAATAAATCAATTGTGACACGCGCTGTGTGGCATGTTGCACCGTCTTGTTGAAACCACAGCTCCTCCACATTAAGGGCATGCAATTGTGGAACAAAAAACTTAGTGATCATGGCCCTGTAGCGGTCACCATTAACTGTAACGTTCTGGCCGGCATCGTTTTTGAAGAAATACGGACCAATGATTCCACCGGCCCATAAAGCACACCAAACAGTGACTTTTTCAGGATGCAACGGTGTTTCGATAATGGCATGAGGATTCTCTTCACTCCAAATCCGGCAGTTTTGCTTATTAACGTACCAAAAATGAGCTTCATCGCTGAACAAAATTTTCTTGTGAAATTCAAGATCAACAGTAAGTTCGTTTTGAGCCCATTCACCAAATGTACGACGTGCCCCATGGTCGTGCGGCTTCAATTCTTGCGTGAGTTGAATTTTGTGAGGTCGCAAACCCAAATCTTTCCTTAAAATCTTCCACGAAGTGGATGGACACAGCTACATTTGTTGAGCACGACGCCGAATGGACTCATTTGGGTCTTCCTCGATACTACGCTCTACAGCAGCAATAGCTTCTTCGGTATGAACTGTATGACGTCTCTGAGGATGCGTGTTGTCCCATAGAGTAAAAGTGGTGCGCAAACGATCCATGGTTGCTCGAATTAATCGCTCTGATGGACGATTATGCCGACCGTAAAATGGACGAAGAGCGCGATGAGTTTCTCGAACTGAACCATGTTTTTCGTAAAAAATCTGCACAATTTGCAGGCGTTGTTCAGGTGTCAGTCTATTCATGATAAAATGGCAAACCAAACTAAACACAAAACAAGTGACAGCTATCAAAATAGCGCGCATATTAAACAGTTTTGCCAACTTAAAGTTCTATACCTCTAAAAAAAACACCCAATAGAAGGTTATTTCCAAACAAACAAATACCGTATAAAAAAAATGTAAATCAATTAAAAATCTTTAAAACAATTGATGCAATAAAATTATTTTAAATTTCAATAGAAAAACAGTTTTCAATAAGAAATTGCAGTACGTGGTGTCGTGGCGTCGTCGTCCCGGCGTCGTATCGTCATTTGCATTTTAATTGCACTTAGAGTTTCTTGTACCGTCAACAGCAAGCGTGAAATTTGTAATGAGAAACAAAAAACAATAGAACTTAACATAAATCCGACTGAATTTAATTCAAGTAAAGTTTTAATGTTATGACGTTGTCTTGATTTATTTTATACATCGTAAAGTTTGAATTATCTTTTAAAAGTATCATTTTTTTCTTTTAAAAAGACAGATTTCTTTTTTTAAAATATATTTCGATTTAATATATTTTTTATTTACGTAATATATTTTTTATTTTTAAGTACATTTTTATATACCTCTAACGATAAAATTAAATTAATTCTAGTGCCACATTAAGGCTATAAGTTGGACGTTCCAACTTTTAACGGCTTAGTTTTATTCGAATAAATAGTATTAGATAAAGGATATGTGTGTAGGTGTGTACTATACCATGAAGTATCTAAAATATGATCAAATTCAATCTGAAATCCATTTACAAAACTATATAGCACGGCTCACTGAACTGAATGCGTGGAACGGTACAGCAAATTGAATAATATGCGAAGCTCCATAGAGTTGATTGTACTATCATATTATATTAAGAAAAAACTGTATGTTAAATATTTAATATATATATATTTTGTAAATTGTGGTATGTATTAAAAAGAAACTGTCTTATAGTTTTTATATGGATATAGTTGATCAATGAAGAGTAGAAACAATTTAATTTTATTTACTATATAATATAATAAAAAATGACAAATCAGTACTTTTTAACCATACTACTTTTGTATAGGTACACGTTTTTTAAAATTTGAATGTGGCATTTAATTTAAAAAGTATCAGACTCTTCCGTCAGCCTTATAAAAATGTGTAACCAAACATGTCATTTACAGACATAACTCACAAAGCACCAAAAAACATATTACTGATTCAGAACGAGAAAATTTTATTTAGTCTTTTTTGTATTCAGCCAGTTTTAGGTTTCATTGATTTTTCATACAGCCGGTTAAACGCTCTCGATTTTCTAAAAAGTTTTTATTACGGAATCAATTGTTATATATTACTGAGAAAGAAAAATAATGAAAGATTCGTTAATAGTATTACATATGTGACTTAAAAAACCCTTGGATATCGAAATGCGTCTGATGCAAAAACCTTAATGTCCAGAATTTTTTGCTAGCGGGTAATCCATCAAGATATTCGCTAACTCTGAAAGATACCTTACACTGCGTAAATATACTAAAAGGAGGGAAAATAGGGCATTAATTCTCCTCAGTTAAATGATTTACTATAAGACGTTCGTGTAACGATATATTTTATCAAAACTAACAGAAAATATAATACACAATTATAAAAATGAGGTAAATTTTATCAATATCTTTGGATATTGAATTATTTGTGTGAAAGTTTAGATTTTTTAAGTAACGAGTGTATGTACTTTTGCTTTAATTAATATTGACTTTTAAAAATTAAAAAAATTCTTTTATTTTTTTTATAAATTCTTACTCTGCTGGTTATATTTAAATATTTGTTGTTATAATTAATATTAACTATTAACATGTCTGTGAAGGGTGTTAAAAACATATTTTTTTTATTCGAATGTTCTAAGTAATAAAAATTAAATGAAACTAAACGCAACTTTGGGAATATTTAAACATAAGTAAGTTTAAGTATACAAAGATTTGTCAATTAAGTAAATCGCTTTTGAAACAACTTGAGATTTCATCTGTTATATTCTTAGTTTAATTTTATTTTAGGCTCTAACAACTTTTTGTCTTTACTTCTAGAATAATTTCTAAATAAAAAGTATCTTTGTATTATTGAAATGTATCTATTTTTGAGTTACCCGAGGTCAAAATCTTTGTATAAATCTTTATAATCTTTTACTAATAAAACTAATAAAATGTTCAGATTTATAAATTAAATTATATTACAACATAACTAACGTATGTATGTAAGTTCGTATGAAACAATCAAACAAACTGATTTAATTTTAAGTTATTAGTACATTTTCTATTAATATTAATTAATAATATATATGTAAATTTTCACACGTGCGACTGAGTTTGTTTAATATATGACGTTTATACATTATATTGAATTAATTGTGAAGACTCAAGAAACTGAAGGTAAATTTACACAAGATGATTGTTTTAGACTACATTGTTAATACTGAATTGGGTTCAAATCAAAATCACAGTCGCTATGCGTTACATTTCCTCGCTATTGTGGTTGAGGTGAATAAATTATTTTGAATATTTACTTGTATTAACTATGTATTCCTTATTATAAGTCTGAATATAATATTTGAGCGAAGCGAGCGGAGCGTTCTACTGGGGACTTTTTCACATTCTTTGTCACGAATAGTCTCGAAAACTACTTGACGGAAAATTATGAAATTTTGCGATAAAAAAAATTGAAAAATGTTATGACGTTGAGGAATAATCTTCAAAAAACTGATATCCCATTGACGTCGATGGGAAACGATGAGTCATTACACTGGGTTCGCTTCGTTCAATATGCAAACGGCACCCGAGATTTCGCGAGCGTAGCGAGTCGACATTGAGGGTCTGTTGGCGCCTCTAGTTATACATTGAGTTCTAAACGATCATGTTATGTCTGTATGGCTTATACGTGAAATTGCAGCTCCATAAGTGGCAGGCTTTAGTGATTTGAATGGGACTCGTATGCGGGCTGGCTCGTTCAATGTACGACCAAAGAGGTCGGTAAGACTGATGATGTACGCTGTAATGCAAAATGAAAGGGAAGAAATTCTGAACTCTAGGCCAAGCTTTGGGAATTCGTCGTTCGTTAATAGTAAAAGTAATAGAGTTTTCATGCCGACTTGTAAGAAGGATACTAGTTCAGGTTAGCCATACGAGATATTTGATGACTACAGATAGTCTCCACCACCTCAACAATCCTCTGCTCGTGAAAGACATAACTACATAAAATTAAAAAATATATGTGTACTTCAACAACCATTCATAGCTACACAAGTATCTTATAATGATTGAATGTGTTATTAACGATTGAAATGATATTATAATATTATTTAGATAATTTAAATATTAACGATCATAAAATTTCATATAAGAATAACTACAGAATAATATTATTTTGTAAATAAGATAAAATTGTTAAATAAAAAGTCATAACTATTCAGTATTGTGAAGGACGTCATTGCAAGCGGATGAACACTTACATATTTATAAACCAAAGAGATTTATATTTATAGAGTAGTGTTGGGTGCAGTTTCCAAAAAAGGAAATGAGAAAAACTGGACAAAACTGACGTTCAGATTCAGTTATAAATAGTTTAATATTCAGAGACTGCACTGCGATTTAAGTTGTAAATATATATTGAAAAAAGTCAAAACACTTTGATAAGTTTTATTTTATTGTTATTTAACTATATAATATATATGTATTGACTGTACTTTACTATACTATTACATTCTCTCGATACCATATAATAGTTTTCCTATATCGGAAGTTAATAGAACTTGTACGTCTGTTAGTTGCTCAGTGGAACTAATAAAGAAGTTGCAATTCCATTTCACAAGTGGTATATTTCAAGAAATCTTGTATACCAGCTTTTTGCGTCAAGGAACTTTATCCTTTACAGATGTAAACTATGTTTGCATCATAGGAATGACTTCACAAATATGTTGTATGTATGAATGAATGAAAATAAATGAATGTTTTACACTCGGACCTCCCAATCACGTCTACTTGTTATACATTTTGATACATAAATTCAAATGGAAATAGTTTTAACCACGTTATTATATTTTATTCAGAAAAACTACTATATTTATTATGTAAAAATACATAAAAAAACATGACAAACTATACAGTTATAAAAGCAAATATCTAAAGTTTTCATTGAGAGATGTTTTAAACTTGCAAGGTTAATGTAATTCATGTTTCTTAGAGTTGTTTAGTGAAACAATGATATTAAATTTGTGGATTGCGTTAGTATTTTAACTATAATCCAGTAAATATTGGTATTAGATTTATTTACTTTTAAGAGTTATATATGTGTAATTAAACATTGTTATAAGTTAAAATAATATATATATATATATATATATATATATATATATATATGTTTCTATTAACAAAATAGTGCAAAGGCAGACAGGCATACTGCCACCAAGACATTCTTTACCAGCCAACCTTAATATGTAGAAAGAAGCACGTGGCTAGGCGTGCAAAAAAATCTAAAAGAATAAAGAAATGTATATAGGAATTTTTATATAATAATAATCCTAATATATACAAATATAATATAGTGTGAAAGTAAATAATAAAAAATATGTAAATCAAAATTAAAAGTATAAATGAAAAACGTAATATTTAAGGTTAGTGTTTCCTTTGAATTGGTTTTCTCGTTACACTGATATAAGCTTGTTATTCACATAAAATCCGAATGTCATTACATAAAGTTTTAGTAGGTGCTCCTATTTATCTTCAGTTGTGTGTTGGTTCGTACCTGGTATTGTTTTAAGCGGTATCCGTCTCCGGAAATTATTGTTTGTTAATTATTATTTGTTAATTATTATTTGTTAATTGTTATTTGTTAATTATTATTTGTTAATTGTTATTTGTTAATTGTTATTTGTTAAACATACATAATAAATCAGATTACTCATATGTTGCTGTAGAAGTAGTTTTTAACAAAACCAAGGCGTAATATGCCTATTATGACTACCTCTATGAATACATGGAAATTAAAATATTACTAAAAATTGTTTGCCTGAAATAGTCAAAACTATACATAAACAATATAAAATCTTCATAAAATACAGTAGTATGTTCGTTTTCTTAAAGTATTCATTACGTAACAAACATACACAGTGGTGTTTTTATTTCAAAATATTGATGTATTGTATGTGTTATTTGAAGCACTTGTTCAAATACAATATTAAAAATTTCACTAGAACTGTAATATAAATAATATATTTATTTTAAAGTAAGTATTACATGCAAGTTCATTTTAAAATCACTTACTAAAAAAAAAATTATAGGGATAATAAATATAAAAAATATGTTACATCTTTTTTATTTTATTTAGTTTCGCTCTCGGGTTTTACACGAATTTTCGTGCAATATATTAAATATATTTAATCTATATCATCTATAAAAATCAAATATTTGATAAATCAAAATGGCGGTCGCAGTAGAGATGTGTGTATCAAATTAAGTCTACCACTTCTAAAACATAATTACATGCGCAAAATATTTGTATGAATTACATGAAAAGTTTGTAGGTCAAGATAGGCATGTAAATTTATAACTAGACTTTCTTGACGTTAACGACTTCTTAAAGTTAATTGGGAGAAAAAGTGGAGTTGCGTTTGACCGACATGTTATATATAATATGTGCTTTTTATATATAAAAAGCTCATATATTTTCAAAGACATGAATTCGCCTTATCCGAGACTAACAACTGATGATGTGGACGATTCTAACTTTGTTACAACTGAAACAGCTGATTCAGAGTCCTTCAGAACATTTCAACTTCAATGACATTGTGTCTCTTGTAAAATTAAGGGTCGGCTAAAATATTTCATTTTACCGAGTATCCGAACAATACTTATTCAACGCCTTTATATATTAATAATGTGTTTGAAATTGTTTTTACAAAGTGTAATATATTCTACATCTACTGGAAATTTATTCTCGGTATAAAAAATCAATTCTTTTATCAGAATCGTATTTGTGTGTTTGTTCGGTTAAAAAAGAGGAACTTCAATCACTTTATGGAACTTTTCAATTACTTTCAGTGCAATTTGAAGGTTTTATAACTATGGATATTAAATAAAATAACTAATATTTTTTATTTCATTATATAGGAAATAAAATAATGAATTATTATCTTTTAACAATTAACAGTAAGTTTATACTAAGAAATCTCGATAGCAATTATTTTAAGAACCTAAAAGTATTTACATTTATTGAATAAAATTTTGTCGGAAAACTTAGTTGTGTAGCACAATAATTGTATATATATATATATATATATATATATATATATATCTATATATATATATAATCCTTTAACAGTTACTTGGAAATCTTTTCGACATTAACTAATTGGAAGATAAATTACTACTAGACTGTAAAGAATGTATTTAAATGAAATTACGTTAAATGTAAAAAGAAAACTACGCTTAAACTTTACACGTTTAAATTTAAAATAGCAAGTACATTTAAACTTTAAAGTAGGTTACATTAAAGTTTAAATGTACTGAACACCATTTCTTATAACGTTTTAGGAATGTTAATTACTATAACGTTCTGGTAATTTCACAATCCGCTGCGAGTATTCGTGATATATATATATATATAGGTATATATATATATATATATATATAGTGGCTCCATATCATTTCAATGATTTTACAATCAAATACATCTTATTTTTCACTTCACACTAGTATATATTATACGTTCAGAGGAATTTGGGTTCCAAGTTACTTAAGATATAGAATAAAAAATATCTTCATACAATAGTAGGTTATTTTTTAAATTTTTTTATGTTGTATACAGCTATATATCATCTTTCTTGGGTGTAATTTAAATCAGATTCTAAACGAATGCTGGGCATTGTTACAACAAGAGGATAATTAACTCGAAACACTGATTATGCAGAATATTATACGAACAAGCTGCTGGAAGTTTCAAACTTAAACTTTATGAAGAAACTGACTGCTGTAGTTAATATTAATCAATGTTCATGAAAGGTTTAAAAAGTACTCATATAATCACTTTTATGAAAGGGTAAGCTTTTTTTATATCGTTAAATATTTTTATAATTTATATTATATTTATTTTTGGAACCAAGTTTCTTAGGAAAAACGAAATGCCTTATGCTGTGTGTGCGAGTGTGCTCTCTCTTTCTATATGTCATTGTCTCTTTTTATCATATAACCTCATCACAGGGTTGTACAGACACAGTAAATGCATTTGTTATTTGTGTTAGATCACACGTTTGTTATTATTGCAATTCAGTTTTGAATGATTCTATGATAGAACATAATGATGATATTTATAAATAACAAAATTCCTTTCATATGGTATTTTTCTTCACATAATATATAATTTACTATGTTGTATATACTTTGTTATGAAACGTTCAATGAAACTCTCTGATGTTATTCTTTCCTTTAGATTCTTTGCCTTGAAAAAATAATATAGGAAAATAATAAGATTTATACAGATTTATAAAAGATTGGATAAGATTAAAATTATACATATTTCATTTCAATTTACATTCGGAGTTGAAAGAATTATTTTTTCTCATTATTTTCTGTGTTTTATTAACATTTATAAAACTATCCTGACTTAAATTGTAAACATGTTCTTATAAAATACATTTTTTTTAATGAATAAAAAATCAAACACATAAATAAAAACACTTTCAAATATATTTCATAACCATCCTAAATCTGATAATATAAATTTTCAGAGTAATTTTGAAGTGATATTGTTAATACTTTTATTGTTTGAGAAACAAAACTTAACTTAGGGGTTGGGTATTTACAAATATGATAGTAATAAAGTTTGTCTGCTACATTCCAGTACAACAGTGAATGGTATTATACCGAGATGTAAAGGTATCATAAGTATAAGATATAAGGCTTTCTGAGCGAAAAGAATAAGATAAATATGAAGAATACATTTATGTACATAAAATCAATTTATGCATGATCATCATTGAGTCTATTTGCTGTCTGAAATTGTTATGTTGTTATAGTTTTGTAAAAAAAACTCAATAAAATTAATATGACGTTAAGTTTAGTCCAGTTCCGCTGTCTACATCTTTTAATTAATAGTTCGCAAAATCCATACTTCCCATGAAATGTTGAATCTCTGAACCATTTGCACCACCTATCGGTAAAATAATACAACAGTATAATTAATTAAAATTAAAAGGCAATCTGATGATTTTTACAAATGACTTACTGTATCTTGAAGTATAAGGTCCAATTACATATACATTCATATAGAAACTACACTTAATAAAATAGAGTGAATTTGTACAACTGTTTCATGATTTGAAAAGATACTCCTCCTTTCTTAAGTGGGTAAAGATTGTTAGCCAGAACTATTTACCAGGTGCTATTAATGCTTAATAAATTTTTGACTTTTAATAAAAAATGTTTCAGAAGAGGTATAACATTATAAATAGTCTTCCATTTGCTAGTTTAAATAAGGTTCTATATATAGAGATAACACAGATAGCTCAAAGCTCCTGAAGTTAAGTGGAAATAAATTTATGTAAGAGATAGCTTTAACTGACAATAAAAAGGTAGCCGGTGATAGATTGAAGTTTCTCCATTAATTTCCAAAGGGATCTTACAAATAAATAGACCATATTTTTATAGGTAGTTAATTATTTATTAACTATAATATTAATATTACCAAATATAGTATTCAACTGTATACTGTGACCAAAGAATGTATATACAAAAATATAGAAAAAAGAACATTCTACAAGTACATATATGTAAAAATATCAAAATATATAACGCAGTTTTGTAATATTAAATACCCTGTGCATAAAAGCTTCTAACGTATAAATAACTTTCATCCGAACTCTGTTTCAACATTAACGCAGCTGATACAAAGAGCCTCAGTGAAGTATCTCAATTCACTCAACAGCATCTTCTACTCCAATGACTTCGTAGGTTGTTACAACTCCGAAAATTATAATAACAAATTACATAAAAAAACATTTGGCTTTATAATTAATTAATATAAATTATAAAACTATAGAAATTAATGTTTTAATAAATTTTACCATGTTGTTACCATTTCGTTATTTTTAATTTATGTTTAAATAAAACAAAACAAGTGTCAGATATATATTAATAGCAATAGCGATACATTATCCTAGTTAGTAACTACTTACAGGGATTCCATTATCAAAGTTGAGATTCATTTCGCTCTCGTTATGACACGCAAGTTTGTATGAGCGCCAAGTTTCCATGAAGTGCCCCTCTTAAGACGATAAGTTAATTACTTAGATGGAAAATGATATAAGTATTAGGATATTCGCGTATAATTTATTGCTTTATTTTATGTGTTTATCATTATTATATATTATAGCAACGCTTTTGTTATTTTACTATATACAATTAATTTATGTATTGTTTTAGATATTTCTTTGTGTGTAAGCATAACATTTATAAGTGATATCTGGTCTTCTACTGAACACGGTTACTGCAAAGCATTTGAAACATTGTATTGAACCAAATATCTGTAAAATAGTTTTATTTAAAGAAAATGAATTAAAATGTAATGTCTTTAACTGGTATTAGAATGAAAAATAAGACGAATTTACATTCACTCGAGATCTAAGACCTAAATCCAATGTTTTGAAATGAGCACATAAAAAAAGGAATGATTAATTCTCTTTCAATGAACATTCTTAAAGTAGACTAATTTGTTTATTAGTTAATTATTACTTTTGAAATTTCAGAGAGTATTTAAATCTTTAAAATTAAATATATAATGGAATGAAAAGAATAATTATAATACAAGTTTTATAATAATTTCAAACTAAATTTATTTTTACGATTATTTGGAAACAATATTAATATAATATATTGAATATTTTATATATATTATATTTCTAGATATTACACTGAATTTACTTGGTTATATTGTTACTTTTTGTAGCGCCAGGTGACATGGAATAATTGAATAAGGAAGGAAGTCGACAAGACATTTTGTTCGCCGGTTAGTTACTCCTTGTTTGGAGAGCCTTTGATTATACGTGTTAAGGCGCTGCTGTTCAAAGTTTTACGTTTAAAGTTCCTCATATAAACGCTACCAGCGTTTATCTTAATCAAAGTCGGTGTTGCTGAACTTAACTCTTTGAAGGTTTAATTTGTATAAGGGGCGTATTTAATTCTAACACACTAAAAGTGTGGTATAAAGTATCGTAAATATAACTTAAATTGTTTACTTATGACATTTTGGATTGGTGGTTAGGGAGGGACTGAGAAAACCGTAGGTTCGATTTCCACAAGGAAGCACTCATTGTGAGATCTATAGCTTGTTGCTGCTACTTTAGTCGTGTTTAGTGTCCTTTATATATAAAAATTCTTTAATATTTAGGGAATAATCTTTTCGGCAGGCGTGGAACATTTTAGATAGCATAATCACTTAACATCTACTGATAATACTTTTAAATGATCCTTCTTTATTGATAAGAAAAAAAAAGATATTATCAACTTTAAAATGTACGTTTTTATTTTAAATAAATTTGAATCCAATTGATACTGATAACTTTCACGTCTCAGCGTCAGTTCGTAGTTCGAATCCATCATGTTGCTTAGTTTGCACTTATGTAAGTTAAGCAAACTGACGCAATGAAATTACAGCGTGAATGCTGTAATTTAAATTCTAAATCAAATGCAGCTAGATCTAGTTTTGTTTGTACACTGGAAGAGCGAAGCGTGACTTCTGGAATGTGCAATTTGAATCGACGTGATGGCGCATGTCGCTCTCGGTCACGTGTTGAAATGTAGAAAATAGAAAAATATTTACCATTTTTAAAACATAGCGCTTCCACTCAGAGTTTAACAACACTTTATATGCAAAAGAAGTAATGTTAGTTGTAAAATAATATTAAAATTTCTATATTAGTCACATTGGTATAAAAAATGTTTATTACATCAGTATGTTATAAAAATATATTCGAAGGTTTTAGTTTAAAGAAATAGAATATATTTTTGCAGTCTTTGGATGGTTTGTATGTTTATCTGGTTGTCTGGTTGAGATATTATAAGATCAGTGTTATTTACTGCAACACAATACCTCGCGTCTAGTTGGACGTATGAGAAATAATGCTCCTATCCTTTGAGATCTATTGTTGTATATCCGCTGTATATATGTTATGTAGTCTTGTTACTACATAATAAATATATATAATTATATTTACACATTCATAAGATAACAGAGATAGTCGTTAGTGTAAAATAGATTTGGATGTAATGTATTTACCATATGCAAAACATTGCATTATTAAAATTTGTAAAAATGTTATTTTATTTTTATTCATTACTAGCTTTTGCCCGCGACTTCGTCCGCGTTTCCGTCGTTTTTCGAAAAAAAATTAGCAGATGTCCTCCCTCATAGTTTTGACGTAACAGGCAGATTCACTTTCGTATTTTAGAAGGGCAATAGTAATATAATATGCCAATCCACAAAACTGTTGAAAAATATAAGTAACCGCAGAATATTATAATATACCCACGCTATACCCACGACTCGGTCAGCGTGTAACTCCTTGTTTTTTATTAAGATAATATATTGCTAATATTTTTAGATCAAATTAAAATGTTTCAGCGCAAAGCTTCTGGGTAGACTATGTTAAGAGTCGACCCGTCCGGCACGTGAACGTAAAGATTCCTAGAATTGCTAACCCGGGAGAGAGCGATGTATAATTGACCATGCGAGAAACAGCTAACACCGAGATCTACTCCAGCAACACGAAAAGTCTGCCCTTGAGCTTTATTGATAGTCATGGCATAGCACACCGATACTGGGAATTGCGTTCTTTTAAATTGGAATGGAAAATTATTTGGTATTATGGGAATTCTGGGAATAAAGACAGTTTCTCCTGCACCGCAACCTGTTAAAATTTGAGCCTCGATTACATTTTGTTGCAACTGGGTTACTTTTAGCCGAGTTCCATTGCAAAGTTGAGGTGGTCTTAAATTTCGGAGCAGAATTATCGGTATGCCAATTTTTAAACAAATTATATGAGAAGGTAGTCCAGGCATACTTAAAGAATTTAAAAATTCTATCGGGTAATTAGTGGCTTCTTGTTCATCAACCATTCTATTTATTGAACTATAAACTTTGCTTTCTCCCTGTATATTAGACAGTATTTTATTATTAATTTCAGATGCCTGGTCATTGCGAGGAGTCAAAATGGACCTTTCGCAAAGCCAAGAATTGTCCCTATTTAATATAATTGTTATGTCACCGTAAACCGAAGATATAAGATGTTGTTGGGATTGCACTATACAACATAACTCAGGTGTCAGAATAAGTTTTCCTTGGTGTAGTTGTGGATAGGTACCTTCACCAATCTTCAATAATGTATCAGAAAATTCACGATTATCTGCGTTGTCTCCAGTTCTCACTCGCATATTTATAGTCAAATGCACCGATTATATATCACGCCACAAATAAGAGCTTTTCAGGCAAGCCCTAATCTCATCAGCTCGGGTTCCCCGTGGTATTACCGGTAAGGTTTGTCGGAAATCACCACAAAATAAAACCGTAATACCGCCCATTGGTCGATCATTTTGTCTTATGTCCCTTAGAGTTCTGTCTACTGCTTCTACTCCTTTTCGATGGGCCATCGTACATTCATCCCATACGATTAAATTACACTCACGCAATACCTTAGCTTTGTCGCTATTTCTTGAAATACTACAGGTTGGACTTTCCGTGCGATCTAAATTAATTGGTATTTTAAACATAGTGTGAGCAGTCTTACCTCCTGGTAGCAATGTTGCAGCTATACGCTGATTTCGAACATAAGCTAATATTAATTTAGTCAAAAAAGTTTTCCCAGTTCCTCCAGGTGCATCTAAAAACCATATTGTTCCTCGCGAGATAAAATATGACGTTCGTGGTCAGCTGTAAGCCGTAATTCCCTCTCAGTGAAGGTTTCGGACTCGCGAGATAAAATATGACGTTCGCGGTCAGCTGTAAGCCGTAATTCCCTCTCAGTGAAGGTTTCAGACTCGCGAGATAATGTATGCCGTTCGCGGTCAGCTGTGAGTCGCAATTCTCGTTGTAAAGCAGTTTCAGCTTCTCGGGATAACGCATGTTGTTCCCGGTCAATGGAAAGTCTTAGCTCTCGTTGAGAAGAGCTTTGAGAAGCCCGTGTTGTAGCTCGTCTCGCTCTTTCAGCTGCTAATCGCATCTCTCTTTCTGGAGAGCTTTCATTAGCTCGAGATGTTGAGGCACTAACTCTCATAGAGTTTAACCGATGTGCTCTTTCCTCTTCCGATTCTTGAGAACGCGTCATTCTCATTCTCCTAGCTTGACTCGAAGTTCGAGATAAAGATGGTCGTTTTTTAGGTGACATCGTTTATTTTATTTTTAATCGACGGTAACTTAAATTCTATTTAGTTACCCAACAAAAAACTTACGTCAGAGGTCCTAACTATAGCTAAGTATATAATAAATAGAATATAAATCTAAGTACCTATTAAAACTAAAATAATATTCTAATCGAATTATAAATATGTACGTAGGTACCTACAAATTACAAAAGAATAAAAAATGAAAATAAAGCTTAATGCGTGTGCAATACTATCTACACTTACCTACTTCACTTAAAAATGAATAATAAGAAATACCTACAACTACTGTAATTAATCAAAGTACCTATGCTAATACAAAAAAAACCTTAGATGTTCTAAGTACAGCTGCTATATAATAAAAAAATATAAATCTAAGTGCCTATTTAAACTTAAATACCTAATATTCTAATAGAATTAAACTAAGAAATATGTACCTACCTACCTACAACTTAGGTACAAAAAAAAAAGAAATGAAAATAAAGCTAAAACACGTGTGCAGTATAGGTAGATAGTAGGCAATATCTACCTATACCTACTTCACTTAAAAATAAATAAAAAATACCTATGAATACTATAATTAATAAAATTACCTACCTACGCTTTTATCTACTCAATACAAAAAAAACTAAACATAAAATGCCCAAAACTAACCTATCAGTAACTAAAAATCTAACAATAATCTAATCTATCTATCTATTATCTAATCTAAAAATCGAATCTAAATCTACTTAAAAAGAAATAAAATAGGAACTATTAATAGTTAAGAATTTAAACAAAACTAAAACTAATTTAGAAAATAACAACAAAAGAAATTAAAATAAACTATTTAAAGACAAAAAGTCGCGCTGATAAGCACGGTTTATAAAATAACAATTATTGTCTGTCAATAAAGTTCAACACTCTGAACGCATCAACAGCCAAATATTGAATGACGCTTGCGCTCGCCTCCCGCCCCTTTTATACTCTGCCGCCGCGAGCCCCGTCGAGCGCGGCAACCGTTACGCAAAAATAATCCTTATAGCTTGATTCACTATTCACGCGCGATGTCTTGTTGGCGTATTTCATGTAAGTAAGTATAAGTTTGGTGATTCTATACCGATTTCAATGATTCTTTTTTTATTGAATTGGTGCTAATGTTTATTTTTTTTTAAATTAGGAATGATGGTGAGCATTATTGGTTTTATAAACGTAAAAGTAAACAAATATAATAAGAAATCTCCGAACTGCTAAGCTATCGAGAGTTATGCGTGTTATTGTGAGTTAACTATAAAAGGTAGATATATGCTGTCTTGGAATATTTTTCGTGTATTTTTATGTAGAATATTTCCGTTATACATAGTTTCTATGTAGCTCTAACCATTAAGGCTGCACACGCGACGGAAGCTTAAAAAATCAAGCAACTTCTCCCATTTTCTCAACATTTCCTTTCACTGCTCTGCTCCTATTCATTGTAGTGTGATGAAAAGTATACTATTACCTGCCCAGGAGTATAAAGAATAATTGTACTAAGTTTCGTTAAAATCCGTCGAGTAGTTTTTTTTTCTATAAGTAACATACAAACAGACAGACAGACAGACAGACAGACAAAAATTTTTTTAACTGCATTTTTGGCATCAGTATCGAACACTAATCACCCCCTGCTACTTATTTTGTAAATATATTTCATGTACAGAATTGACCTCTCTACAGATTTATTATAAGTATAGATATTAAACTTTAAGTAGATAAATTAATGATTTCATTCCAAATATATTTGGATAAGGCATATAGGTTATTTTTAGATATCTAACAATGGCTAATAGTTAATTTATATCCCTGCTACAGCGCACTTTGATATAACGCGGCTTCCCTCAACGCGCTTTGTTTCTCGCCAGACAACAGCCTTATAATGAAGGTCCATAATATATATCAAAATAAAATAACTTTAGTTTAACATAATTTTTCAATATGATAATTTTAATGTCTTCTAGAAAATATACCTATAAATAATTTTAACTAACTTCATACAGTGCATATATACAGTGTCTTAAACAATACAACTACTACAGTTATGATATAATTCAGCGTATTTTGATCAAAAATACCATTTACGATTCGCTCACAAAAGTATAATTGGTATTTTCCTAAATGGGTTTATTCCACCCATCTATTACTATCACAAAGGGATGCTTTTTGATTACCTTTGTAATAAGAGGAAATAAAATAAATGATAACAAATTAACGGATAAAGTAAATTTTCAATGTGATTTTTCGTAAACCAATAACCGTGCCTCAGGTAATTTATTCACGGAAGTTAATAATAATGTTTACGAGGTCAATTGAAACGCTAAACTTTAATTAACTTTGTGTAATAAATAAATGATTTTTAATACATAATATAAAAGAACCTTAAAATGATTCAAATAAATCAGACATCTTATAACATGTAACACGTATTTTTAATTAATACAAAAAAATATCAGAACACGCTTATAAAAATAACGAAAATAATAAATTAAAAATGGAATAATAACTATTAAATAAGAAATTATTAAAATTCTTTTTATTTGAATCAATAATTTTCTAATATATAGTACTTTTTTTCATATAGATACATCAATCCAATGCTGTAATGGTAAAGGTAAAGTTAAAGGAATGGTGGAAGGTAATAAAATACAATATAGTTGAGTGTCTTAGGATTTTACAATAAACGCGTGCGTTGCTAGTCAAATTAGTAGGAAGTCAATAAGAAGGAAGGTTTTATAATATAATGTAATGTAATTATACAAGATATATAAGTCACTGTTATTATAATTGGTATGATAAAAATAAATTAGTTATATATTTTACATACATTTATAAAGAAAATGTTAACACAATATTGAGTAGGCTTCAATTGTTTTTAAAAAGTAAAAGTTATTCCTTTAGATCAAACCGAGTCCTTTCATCTAAACCTTGCTTCAAAAGAAATGTAACCACTTAATTACCATACTCCAACAACAAAGGGCCCTTTGTTCTTTTTTTCTATCCTTCACTTTAATAAAGTAAAATGTCGCTCAAATATTGGAATTTATTAAAATATCTTGAAGTACTTTATTACCCTATTCATTAAATTTAGCCTAACACTCATTTAGTATACGTACACAAGTGTTCAGTAGCTATGAGCGTTCATTTAGACATTATTGTGCTCTGGAAAGTGAAAACGGTGAAATGCGCATTTCAAAGTCAGAGATCCACATTTGTCAGATAGTCGACCTCATTCCGCATATCTCGTGGAATTGTAGTTTTGTGCCAAACTCGCTTTGTTTTGTGTTTATCTTGAGAGGATGAAGTTTTTTTCATATTGGTGTTACATTAATATAGATTGTATAATTTGATTAACCTTTTTAAGTGTCTTGAAGTAAATTTTGATAGAAATTACAATTACAGTAACCAGCTATGGTATTCCCGACAGCGTAAATCAAGGAATGCCAGAAACGCAGAAATCACAATTTCCGTAGAACCTTCCGAAAGCTTGATGGATTGCTACCGTTCAAAGATATTCCTTGATGTTAATTTCTTTTTATATTACGAAAGCCGTTTACTTAAGCTTAAATATATTGAAACAAATAACAGTCTAGTTACATTTTTAATATATATTATAGTAGCTCTTACTAATGACTTCTCTTATTCTTTAAAATATGAACATATATCTCTGAGATTATATTCTTTAAATAAAGCCTTAAATAACTATAAGTCAAGTTGAAACATTAAAGAGTTAAGGAACTACTTAGAGAGATGCAATGTTTTTATCAAATTATCAAACTTGAAACTCATTCCGCATTATGACACACAAGTTTGTATGAGAGCCAAGTTTGGATGAAGTTTCATCATAAAAGGTATTACTTAGAAAGAAAGTTATGACTCTTGCGTAGTTTGTCTTGATTTTCGTAAAGAGTCTATCTATTCTATCATCGTCAAGTCATCGAGTTGTTAGAAAAAACACTTTTAAATACTTTGTAGAATAAATCCTATGAGTGATTAACAATTATTTAAATATTACAGTATTATAACAATATTTCATTATTTTTCCTGTGATATATCTAAATAATAAACAAAATCTTTTTTAAATATAAGAACTACTCAATAGTATTGCTTGAGGCTAACTAAATAAATAATAAGTAATGATAAACAAAAAATAATAATAATAAGTAATATTAATAACAAATAAGTCGTCTTGCTATTTTTTCATTTTATTATTTCTTATTATTAAATAATCTTTAAGCTAGCGTATCAAATTGATTGCGATGGTTTTGGTTATTCGTACATTGCCCACTAAATGTATAGATGTTTGTGAAACAGAGATGACGATAAAAAAAACCCTGCCATGTTTTTTGTGTGGTTCCCAGACTAGTTCGCTTTTGCGACACTCCTAGCCTTATTTTAGGTTGGATAGTTTGTTTAGTGAAGGGCTTATTTAGATAAGTATGGTGACAAAATAGGCCTTCTGGTTACTCCCATTTAACGTACAGAAATGATCCCTGATCAAAGTGGAAAAGATAAATACATAAAAATAAAGGAACTAAGCATAAAATTTATAATGATTAATTTATGTAGATATATATACAGGGTGGGCCATGAATTAGTTAACATTTGAAAAAATCGTATAAAAAAAACCATTTTACATATTTTAGAAATAGTTTATTTACGAGAAAGCTTTATAGTTGTAATTTTTTTTTTTTTAATTATTTCGTCTAAATGGCCACCGTTTCGGTTTTTGCACTCATCTAAGCGAGTCCTGAAGTTTTCGAATACTCTTCTGCAAAGAGACCGCGAGATCGCCGACATCTCTTCGATGATTTTTTCTTTAAGTTGACGGAGTGTATTCGGTTTATCAATGTAGACACGACTCTTTAAATAACCCCATAAAAAGAAGTCTGCTGGGGATAGATTTGGACTTCTGGGCGGCCATAGGATGTCACCTCGTCTGGAAATCAGATTTTCCGGAAACATTTATTTGACCACCGGCAAGGACTCGTTCGATGTGTGACACGTGGCTCCATCTTGTTGAAACCATGTGTTACGATTATAGCCAGCAAATTCCAGTAGCATCGGTGCTAAAAACTCCCGTAACATTTTCACATACTCGGCAGAATTAACAGTAACTGAACGGCCTCGAGAATCTTCAAAAAAGTAAGGTCCGATGATTCCTTTTGCTGAAATTGCAGCCCATACACCTTAGGAGAGTGAAGTGGCCTTTCATGTTTAGCTTTGGGATTTTCGCTGCTCCAATACCTGCAATTCTGTTTGTTTACATGTCCATTTAGGTGAAAATGGGCTTCGTCAGAGAATAAGATGTTGTCAAAATTACTGAATCGAGTTAACATTGTTTCGGCATATGACTTACGCAAATTTAAATCATTAGGGTTTAGTTCTTGCACTATCTGGATCTTATATGGATGTAATTTCAAATCTAATTTCAAAATACGGCGTAATGATGTGCGGGATAATCCTAATTCAGCCGAACGTTTGCGTGTCGATAAATCTGGATCACGTCGAACAGAAGCGGAAACTTGCTGCACGTTCTCTTCGCTTCGAGAAGTCCGCGGGCCGCCGGTTTGTTTCACATTTAGTGTAGATCCCGTCTCTTCGAACTTCTTCACCCATTTCTTTATTAAAGGAGCACTTGGACACTGACTTAAGTCGTGAAAACCATATTCAAAGCGAAATAAGCGTCTCACAGTAATGAGCGAAAAGTTGTTTAAATAAAACTGTTTCACACAGTAAGCGCGTTGTGGCCCCGTGAAGCGATCCATTGCGACTAAATTTCCAAGAAGCGAGCTATTGCCCCCGCCCGCGCCCGCGCCCCGCGCGGCAATAGTTTGCGTGGTAAGTTACATTTAAATGTTAACGAATTCTTGGCCCACCCGATAGAATGAGTGACAAAAGTCTTGTTTTAATGTAATATTAAGCAAACTTTATATCAGGACACTTATATTATTGCTTAGTTTATTATTATTAGGTATACCTATTAAAAAAAAGCACGGCTTAAATATCTGTGTAATACATCACTCGTTTCTCACTGAGTAAAAAGTTTCTAGATTACATCATGTTACATGTGAAGATATAGTGAGACCTTCGTGTCTGAGATAATTGAAGAATTAGAATGTACTAAGCTGACAGAAAATGACATGAGTATAGAAAAAAATCTCCGTAATTCACGACTAGACTCATTTTTATTTTATTAATAAGTAAATAAAATTTACACAGATTAAACATTACTAATTAATTTAAAAAATGATAGTGTTTGTGTATACAACCAAACATAATTAGAATGTTCTTACTATAAATGTACAATGTATATTGTTTTTATATCCGATATGGGGAATGGGCTACATAGTTATATTCACATTTATATATTATAAGTAACTAAATAAATTAATTTTAATTGTCCTTTCTCTTTTATTAGGCTTATTTAAAAAAAAAAACTTACAGAGATTTATGAAATGGAGGTGATAAAAACAATACGTCAATAAAAATGAAATAAACATAAAAAACTTTTATTCGTAACATACTTTACCTAAACTCAAATATTGTCTGTATTTTGAGGGTTCACAAACGATGTTTGATTTTGTGTTTAAAAGTCAAACATTTGAATTATTAATTTCATCAGAACTCTGTTACAACATTGAAGCAGCTAATTCAAAGACCCTCTCAATGAAGTGTCTCAATTCATTTAGGAGTATCTTTAAGGAGTACATCCTTTTGCTTTTCCCTTCTATAAAATTGGGGCTTCAATAATAAATTTTGACTTATTACTTAGCATTGATAACTTTTGCCCCTGACTTCACTGACAGAGACATTTTAATTAACATTAAAAAATAATTAATATAAATTATTAGCAATGCGGAATTTACTAAATTGGCAAAAAGCTGTACAAAATAATATTAAAACAAGTACAATAGATCAAATTACTGACGCCATCTTTTACTCGTAACATAAACGGTAATATTTGTACAACCAGCTCTTTCAATGTTATAATTGTGCTTCTTCTATTAGTTAATTTTAGATTTTAATTATCCCTAGCAGGGAAGTATGATTTATTTTTAGATCCAAAATTAAGGATTTGAAGGCTGTCGATAATGAAACCAAGAAGTTCAGTAAATTTCAGCAGTAAGCAATTACCGTGCTTCAGGTAATTTACTCACAGAAGTTAATAATAATGTTTACGTCGTAATTAAAACGAATTTTAATTAAATTTATATAAATCATTCGACGGTTATATTAAATAATAAACAACCGTCTTAAGACGAATAACGTAAACCAGACAGAGGAACTTACTTTACCAGAGAGACCTTATATTTTAATTAGTAGAAATAAAAATCTGAAGTCAAAAAATATTGTAATTGTAATACTACTTTAAAAGAATGATATATAAATAATAGGAAATATAAATTTGGAAAATAACTATTGTAAAATATATGTCGTTTTTCAAATGGATTGTAACCACTGTAAGGGTAGCTTTAGGGTAGTTTGAGTATAGCCATACTTGTATTTGTATTGATTGTTCAAATACTAATCAGATTAGTTATAATGATAATGATGATAAAAAGAAATTCACTTAAAATCTGTATATTAAACAAATATATATTACAAAACATATTATTATATATATAACAACAATTTTATCAATCATATCGAAGTGAGTCCTTTGATTGAGTTCTTTAATTCAAAACTTGCTTCAAAGAAAAATAACCACGGAATTACCATACTCAAATAAGAAAGGTCTTTTGTTCTTTCTCTTTCACCTTAATAAAATAAGATTTACCTAAAATATTGGCACTTATTAAAAGATATTTAACTATATTCCTTTATTCTATTGTTGAGAAAATTGTATTTGTTTACTTATTATGAAAAATGTCGTATATTTTTAAGTATTCAGCTATGAGCCTTCATTTAGACATTATTGTACTCTGGAAAGTGAAAACGGTGAAATGCGCATTTCAAAGTCAGAGATCCACATTTGTCAGATAGTCGACCTCATTCCGCATATCTCGTGGAATTGTAGTTTTGTGCCAAACTCGCTTTGTTTTGTGTTGACCTTGAAAAGACAAATGCAGTAGCTTTTACATCGACATCACTTTGAGGGTGTTGGTCTTAAATTTGAATTGTTTACTTTATGCTGTTTCTAAAGTCTCTTTAAGTTAGACTTGTTTTGCTAATGCCAAAAAAAAGGAGACTAATGTAACCAACTCTGTTATTACTGATAGTGTAAAGATTGTTAGAAATATAGAAATGTCAATTTCCGTAACACCTTTCAAAAGCGTGATTGAAATATCCTCTGAATTAGTTTCGTTTCATAATAAATAGCTAGCTTCTCTATATATTAATATACAGATATAATGTCTGTTAAACAAAAATCGTTGACGTATCTTCTTGTAAAGTACAACCCTATTTATTAAGATTAAAAGAAAATATATTACAAAATAAACAAACTAACTATTAGTCAACATGAACATGAATTTAAGCATTAAAGAACTAAGGAACTACTTAGAGAGATGCAATGTTTTTATCAAATTATAAAACTTGAAACTCATTGCCCATTATGACACACAAGTTTGTATGAGAGCCAAGTTTTGATAAAGTTTCATCATAATAAGTATTACTTAGAAGGAGAGTTACGACTCTTGCGCAGTTTGTCTAGTTCACTTAATTTTTGAAAATTTTCGAAAGAACATTGAAAAAAAAAGTAAATAATTTGACAATTAACGATCTTTAACTTTTAACGAATTTTTTTTATGTTGGTCTCTATAAAATTTGTAATTCTATTACAGTCTGTAAAAAAATAATTTATATTTTTTGTAGGAACAACTTATAACTGCTATATTAAACTTAACGTAAAACAATTTCCATTAATATTTAAATGTATATAAAATACTTTACAGATAATTAACATTATTGTTATCTTCTAAATGTCTGTAACAATTGAATGTAACAAAATCTATTGGTACGTGTGTTCCTTTGTTTTAGTTTCGAACTATTTAAGCAGATTATTATCTGGTAATACTGGCGGTAGTTTAATCTTCCATTTTGAAACTTCACAGACATTTAATTAATAAGAGAGAGAGACAAGTTATATATTTTGTCTTATGGTTTATCCGTTCTGTTAAAATATACAAAATCTACTGTGATAGTAATTAACAGCAGTCAGAATTAATTCATTAAACGAACAGACGTCGTTACACCAGCGAGTTAATTATGAAGTACCATGTTACATTTTAATACTGAAATAGACTAATTATTAAAATACCGCTTATTAAAACAACATTATTATTCATTAAGTGTATATATAAGTATATAATTATCAGGTAAACATAATATGTAAAAAATTCAAAGCAAGCTTGTGTAAAAGACTAGTATGTCTGTCAAATACATCACTCCTCCCCTCACTGAGTAAAAAGTTTCTAGGTCACATCACGTAACATGAAGATATAGCGAGACCTTCATGCCCTTAGAGATAATTGGGAAGAACTATTTGGAATGGACTTAACTTAATTTGTCCCTTAAATAAATTATAAGTATACAAAGTAAAGATTAGTAGTTAGTTTAAAATGCTAATATATTTTACAAATATGACAAATCATAATAGGGTTTAACTAGAGCTCATAATAAAATTATAAAAAAGTCCTGGCACACTTTTTCTAAACTCAAATATTTTCTATATTTTGGGAGTTTATAAGTGATGTTTGATTTTGTTCTTGAAAGTCAAACATCTGACTTATAAATGACTTTCATCCGAACTCTGTTACAACATTAAAGCAGCTAATTCAAAGAGCCTCTCAGTGAAGTGTCTCAATTCAGTTAGAAGTGTCTTCAATACTCCGACGACTTAACATCCTTTTGCTCTCCGCTTTTTCATCTTGTAAAATGTAGACCCCGGTTATTGTATTTAAACTTGTTATTACTAACTTTTTACTGTGGATATTCCTAAGAATTTACAAAATTTTCAATAAGCCTTCCAAAAAGTAAAAAAAATGATATAATTGAGAAATAGGTCACTCTTAACGTTAGTAACGTTATCTTGCGAACTACAATACAGTTATATCTGTGAAGCCTCCTCTTGCAATTTCATGAACGTGTCACTTCAGTGTGCAGTGCTTTCAATTACATTCAATTGTACTGCATGACAATAAATTGCTTTTAAAAGCTATCCTATCCTTTATAAAAGTAAAAGATTAAAAAGAGAATAGTATGATGTAATATTTAAATAAGTGAAGTGAAAGAGAAATCACGAAGTTCAATCGGTTAGTTTTAAAGTGATGAACCAAAATGTAAATTAAAAATTAAAAAAAAACTTTTATTTAATAATAAATGCTTAAGTAAAAAAGCGACATCTCGATGGAGATTCATCTTAAACTAATTATTTATCTTCAATTCACATTTTCTTTATAACTAAAAATAATATCGTCACACTTAAATATTTTTAATTCTCTGTTTCTGTCAGTTTTATCTCATAAAATATTCTACTTTCACATTTTAATTAAAATTTTTGTTAATTGAAAACGAATTTAATTTTAATGTTGCACATTTTGCACATAAACTTCCATCTATTGTTATTATAAAAGCCTTATTCATACATATTTCACAAAAACGTGGTAATTTTGTCAAATAGTCAACCTTCTTAATGACATTCTTGTTTATAAGGCACAATGTTATTGAGTTTTGTTGTACGTTTCGTAACTAAACGATTTTTTAAATTATATATTTATATATAAACAAGGCTTATTTCAAGCTATTGTGTTGAATATAACAAGAATATTGATTGTAAAAAGGATCCTATAATAAGAAAGGATAGACCGGATGCCTTTTGATTACATTTTGCACTAAGAGGATATTAAATTAAATGCTAACAAATTGACGAAAAAAGTTATTTATCAAAGTTATTTTTTTGTACAGCAATAACTGCTTTAGGTATTTTTTCTCCAATATTAATGGTAGTGACTCAAAAAAAAATAACTACATTTAAATTTATGTAAACGATTTCATTTATTTATAAGGTAATATATATAAATAAATAAAATTGACGTACTTGACGTATTGATATGACATACAAGATCTTTTTAAAAAATTGTCTGTTTTTCTATTTGCTTAGTTTAGTCTTTGGAATCGTTTAGCCGATTTTAATGGTCCTCTAACCTGGAAATAGAGCTTATAGTTTATAGAGCTGCAGATAGAATAAATTTTATCCCAGAAACACTTAAGGTTATTGCGACAATAACGAAAATCCATTAAAAGAAATGCACAAATCAAATTTGCGTATTTAAAATCTAATAATATAAATATGAAACATATAATCTATTATACGTTAAAACGAATTTGATATTGTAACCTTAATAGACTCTGAAATATTAAATGGTTTTTCCAACACAGCGCGGTTAAAGTCGCTGCCAAATACAAGTAATAAATAATATAAGAGCTTTGGAATGTGAGGATGTGAGTGTTATAGCAGTATTACGAAGATATTTCCGTAATTTGCATTTATTATTTATCCATGTCCTGATTTTTTTTTACTTCGGGTAATGTTTTATTTAAAAAATTGTTGAATTTAAACTTTAATAAGAGTATTTATTATATAAGTAAAAAACAAACTCACCGTTCCCAGCTGAGTCTCCTCGGAGTGTTAGCCCCTGTGTCTTCAGGAGCACCGCGAACTCCTTGGGTGAGGAGTCGCGCCAGTCTGGAACCAGCGCTGGAACTGCTAGTACTTGATAGAGATCCACGAGGAGTTGGGACCCTGGAACAAGTACAACCATTAAATTAAAATAATCTAAAAAAATAAATGTTTAAAACATTAGCATTAATTTCCTTTACGTTTTTAAAGCCAATGATTCTATTTTCTTATATGTTGATCATTTTACCGTTAAGTATATATATAAGCCTATTGTTGTTCTGATGTTTTTTAATATTTTATGAATAAAATTATGTAAAATTAATAATTTATAATGAAGAAAATCTAGTTATTTTTTTTAGTAAAAAACATGTCTCAACTATCTTCATAAATGAACCACGTTATGAATATTTTTTATGTAACTGTAATTTTTATTCTGAGAAATGTCTGTGTTATCTTGATATTATTCTGAATGATAAAAAATGACTGGTTAAAGAAACTGTTATTTGAACAAAGGTAATGTTTTTCTAACACATTTTTATAAAAAAGGTTTTATAAAGAGATGATGTTAGACACTTCTTAGAGATGGCTAAGAGGTATCTAACATCTATTACCAGTGTAAAGAGAACAATAAACTTTCATCTAAAGCAACCTTATATGGTATAACGTCTCTTAAAAGACGCCGTTTTACAAAAGAATACTTTCACTAGCACAATATATGGAAATTGATTATAAATGTAACTTAGTGATGTACTCGTATTTATCTTCCATTCACTTATTATTCATATAAATATATATGAGTAAATTAGATTAGTTCTGTACATATGTAACATATACTAGGTTAGTTTTAACCTAAGATATATAAATATAATATATTTATGAAGACATGTTTATTTATAATTCTCTTATTTGTATCCGAAGTTATGTTCATTAACATATATATATTGAGGTGTCAGAAGCATTCAGTCGCTTTAATTTAGTTACTTCAAACTTTATTACAGCTCATAAATATTATGAATTAGAAAACTTTGCTTGAAATTTATCTTTCTAAATATATATTTGATATATTAACATACAAAACCAATTCTTGTAACATTGCATCAAATATACTGAGCAAGATAATATTATTTTAAAATGCAAGATGTACATTAGAGGGTTTTTCGTTTGTGGTCAGATAAAACCATTTATGTTCAGATAAAGTCAAATCGAAAATAAAATAGACTATGAAGCGAATTCTTATCGAGCTATTGTGGGTAAAATATTTATGTGAAATGTCAGATGGACAAAATAATCTCTAGTTTTGATAACAATTTAAAATAGATTTTATTTATTTGTTTTCAGGGTGTAATAAAATAATGCTTGTGTTTAACTGGACTATTTTGAGATAAAAGGCAATAATTAATAATCTTTATTATTTGCTGACATTTCGGCCGAATTTTTGAAAAGCTGGAAAGGCTTCTACTTCAAAACCATCGCTTAAAAGCTTCTCAATCAGCTACTCAATGGGGTGTTTCAAAATTATCGGTTTGAGAATTTTCCACGTACTTTTGTTCAGGAACAAGGTCAGTGCAGGATGGGTCTCCAGAATGCTGTTCTGTGCTGTAGTGCCTCTCCAGTCCGTCGGGAAAATTATGGCGACAATTTTTTGGGATATGGAAGGTGTGCTTAATTGATTATCTTCCCCACAAGAAGACAATCACAGGGAAGTATTACGCTGAAGTTTTGAAAAACTTGAAGACAGTAATACTGGAGAAGCGACGTGGGAAGTTCAGTCGCAGTGTGCAGCTCTTGCATGACAACGCTTCAGTGCACAAGCCTGCCATTGCATCAACTTTTGTGCGTGAGTTGGGGTACCACGAATTTAACCACCCCCCCCTCCCCGCTATAGCAACTTCTATCTTTTTCGACTTTTGAAGAAACACCTACGGTGAAGACATTTTTCCGAGGATGTATAAGTCAAGTGCGCTGTTTCGGTATCTTTCACAGAGCAAGAATTTTATTTTTTCTGATGTTAGTCAAAAGTTAGTCAAAAGACTTTTATCCAAGTACAATAAATATATTAAGTTAAATATATAAATATATTAAGAGGTGACTACATTGAAAAAAAAAATCCCATAAGTCTTTTCTTTCATAGCTAGGTAGATTACTTTTGGATCTCCCCTAGTATATAATGTTATTGTCCTATAAATATTATTATTACAATGTTACTTTATATAACCTCCTTTGATTCTTTACTAAACGAAAATCACTGTATTTAAAATATTTTTATTATGTTTTTGTTTTCTTTCTTATTTTATCTATTTTAAACTGTCAGTTGTTAAAAAAGATCAGTTTTCAATGATAAAATCATTGGTACTGTATTTTAATTTCTATTTTAAACGTCACGTCACTTGAAGATCTCTTGACAACGACATTGAACCGACCGTGAAAACTTGTCTAAAGCAGACTGTGGATAGAAGTGATGTGTGCCAAAAGTTTTATCTACTTTAAACGGTCTTTTAGTAAAAAAAATAATACGTTTTAAGTACTTTCTATATTTAGCCCCGACAGTATGTTTAAACCTAAAATAATTAATGCGTAACTACAAAACATTCTGATGTTAGTAAAAAGAAAATTCATTCATACAAAGTATGATAACAACTTTCTATATTGTTAGTTAAAAGCTCCCTTTAACACTTAAAATAATATATTGTTTCAAGTAAATAAATGTAAGAATAATTGAGTTTCCTCAAAATACAATCTCAATTCAGTTTAACGAAGTTTACGGGATATCAATAGAAGCAACAATAAAATATTTTCTTTTCACTTTCACTTTGAAGAAGAGAGCTTCTTGAAAAATATGAATAACCTGATAAAAGATATTATAATAGAAATTATTTAGACTTTTAAAAATTTTTTTTGGGCCGTTTTGGAGCACTTCATTAATTTTATAGTTTTATAATACAATTGTAAGAAGTTTAATCATTTTTTCCTGCTCTCACATAACGAAATTAAAATAAATATATCGACTAAGCTTCTATTACTAATATAGTTTTACCATGTAACTTCACATTTAACTAGAGCAACTATTCATTTATTTATAATCTTCCCAGAGTAATTTTATTCACACTATTCTAATTAACATGTAACACTACTCCATGAGGGATATGCTCGGAATAATATAATTAGACTTAGAAAATAAACTTCATATATCTTTAAGTGTGGTTTGCGAATACATTAAAAATATAAATTACATAAACTGCATGTAAAATGTAAACTGTACAACAGTAAAATGGAAATAACAACCCCGTTTAATTGAGTTGTACTAATTACAGTTCAATTTATATGTTAATCTTAAGTTTTGGTTTATTTTTAACCTTTCAAATTTTAATTTTAATTATTTTATTTGTACTATCTATCATACTACCAAATTGTTTCATCTCATATAAAAATGACTATAAGGCATAGGCTTGTGGATAGATAGATAGATGGATTATAGATTAATGTTCATCTCAGTTATCACTCACGCTAGTAGACCTAATGTTTAAAGTAATAATGAATAGTAACTTATACGGTATTACAATATTTGTTATTTGTTGGTTATATATAATCTGTCATAACTGTAATATAACAATACAATATTATCTATACCTATAGTACATCGGCAACTAACTTCAGGCAAGCCTTTTAATCTCCAATTATAATCTAACCCGACTTTAATAAATAAATTACCATAAATATAATAAGAAATATTTCGAAGAGGAATTTAAGAGGTCCTCGGGGGAATTCCTTCCTACCTATGTCTTACCACTTTTATTCCTTCCTGTTTCTCAAGGGTAACAATAAATTTGTACAGCAAATGTTGATTTTCCTTATCATCAGGCATAGCGTCTGCTAGATTACTATTAATATAGAAAGCTTCGGGTCCATTACATTTAATTAAGGATAAGGGAAATGATAATATAATAAGATTAAAATATAATGATTACAATTGGATTACGAGTGTATTATGTTTGTAGAGACATTAAAAATTATGGCTAAGTAAATTTCATGTAATAGACAATATAATCAAAGATTCATTCATTGCTTCTTGTAGTGTTGGTTTAGTTAGTGTGTATTTTCTTAAACAAGTATAAATACAAAAGTAAACACATGATAATAATAAAAATTTTTGGACAGATTTGTGTTTATATAAATAATTATATATTCTCAGATCCCATCTCAAGTTCATTAAAATACCAATTTTAGACTGTCGTGACGCAGAGAACACGCGGTAAAATTCATTTATAACCACAAATTTACATCCACGGGTATTTAAAGATATAGCAGAACTTTAATATATAATCGTGAGTATATCTCTTGTCAGCTTTCCTTATGTAATATGCAACGGTTAACAAGAAAATATATAAAGACAAGGAGAGGAAAGGGAGGAGGAAGGGAGGGCGATTTATTTATTATTGATTGAGGCTTCGGATTCTTAATTAATTAATGTCATTGTAAGATGAAATATTATATGGAAGAGTTATAAATTATACCTAAATATGAGATATAGTTGTTATTATTCCTTATTCTGTATTGTATTTAATTCATATTGCATACGTGATAATGATTAATTAGTTTAATAACTAGATTACTTATTATTTTGTGAGGTTCTAGTTATTTAGCAGCCTTTATTCTTTCCTATTTGAGATTTTATGATATATATTTTTTTGTTTACAATTTGTTTTTTAAATACATTTATAAAATTGTGTAGAGTTTCAGTGGATAATAAATTTCGTAAGATAATTCAACTGGTAAGACCAGTGAGACTTAACTTTGTTAGAGTAACTCTGTATGGTTCTGCAATTAAGTTCTACATGTTACAATATTATATATACATGTGGCTTGTTTCCATTGTTTAATTGAATGAATTCATTACTGGGTTTACTCGTTCCCTTAAATTCCCTATTCTGCTGAAATATTCACTAAGTGTGTTTTATTCACATGTAACTACTATCATAATATATAATTTCTTCACAGAATGGGTTGAATTTTGGAAATCATCGGATTAAATCTAAACATTACTCATCATTACACAAAATCCCTTTTTATCAGTCCGTGCTGATAAGACTTTCATTACTAAAATATACTCATTCAGTTTACAACCTTTATATCTGTTATATAATATTAATATATTTTATACTTTGATAGTAACTGATATATTTAGCGTATTTTTTTTTATTAAATCGATTTTCCGACTACATAATATAATTCACCTATATAAAGAAACATTCGATTTCAAATTATTTTCTTTCTCATCTGCATCAATAATAGTAAATACTAATAAAGTACTATATATTTTTTCCATTTCAAAATTAATACTGTGAAGAATTCTAGACGTATATTTAATAAATACTGTACTGTCAACATTTTTACAACAGTCCAAAGTAAATCATTTGACGATTACTAGAGCGATCGAAGGAACTGATTAATTGTGTGTGCAATCAATTTTACTTATTTATATTAGTTTTAATTGAATATTCAACAACAAAGGAATCACAAAATATAAAATAAAAAAAAATTATGTGCAAACATGAATCTCTCCTCTTACCTAGATTTCAGTTTGATAAACTTTCAATCTTCTTGATGCTCAGTACTTAGTAACTACTCGTAATACTTAAAGCAACTTAACCCAACTGGGTCATATCACAGTACATTGTTATCTACACCTACGATACACCAACGGTTAAGTTCAGACAAGCTTTTTAAGCTTCAATTAGAATCTGACCCGACTATAAAGAATAATGTATTAGGTCGATATTTGTGATAAAACCATTGACAAACATCAAAAGGAATATAAGTATGTATTTTAAACTCGGCCTCAGAGTTTAGTATATTTTTTCAGTCACTATTTATAAAAAAAAAACTTAATTTTTTAGACTACCTCAGTATCTTTGATTTTGATGTTTTGATTAAGCTGAAAGTATCTAAGAGCTTAATATGAGGGACAGTCAAAAGACAGTAGATATCTTGACCTTGTTATGACCTCATTAATAAATAAGCATATACAGGCCTTTATGATCAACAACAACAAATATAAAATTAAATAAGGTTTTTCTTCAGTGACTGAATTTATTTCATTTAATTGTATAACATTAATAATAATAATCACAAAAAACTTGCTTATTAAACCAACATATATGTCGGATATATTTCCGGTCATGACTATAAATAATATATCAAATGTATATTTTGAAAATGAATAAAGAAAGTTAAGTTTTCTTTTTGGAAATAAAGTAAAAATGTTTCAACGGGCTTGGAACATTAACCCCTTTTGAGTTATAAAAAAATTACAGTTACTTTGTGAATTATCAAGTTACATCCCTAATATATATAATTATAATGAAATTATTTTCATATTATTTTAAAATTATTTTTAATAATAAAGGATAGCTGGTAAAATAATCTATAACTTGAATAAAAATATGTTTTCCTAAAAATATTTTATAAAATAGGTATAGAGAGATGATGTTAGATACCTCTTGTAGATGACTAAGAGCTATCTAACATCTATTATGAGTGTAAAGGGAACAAAACACTTTCATCTAAGGAACCTTTTATAGTATAACGTCTTTTGGCCAAGCCATATTACAAAGCTATTTTGCAAAGGAGTACTTTCACGACCAGAATATATGGAAATAGAACATTAATATAACTTAGTGGCATATCTATTTCCATTCACTTATTATTCATATAAATATATATTAGTAAATTAGAGTGAGTTCTGTATATATGTAACATATACTAGGTTATTTTTAACCTAAGATTTATAAATGTAATGTATTTATGACGAGATTTTTATTTATAATTCTATTATCCGTATCCGAAGTTAAGTTTATTAACATATATATATTGAGCTGTCAGAAGCATTCAGTAGATTTAATTTAGTTACTTCAAACTTTATTACAGCTCATAAATATTATGAATTAGAAAACTTTGCTTGATTTTTATCTTTTTAAATATATACTTGATATATTAACATACAAAACCAATTCTTGTAACATTGCATCAAATATACTGAGCAAGATAATATTATTTTAAAATGCAAGTTGTACATATGAGAGTTGTTAGTTTGTGGTCTGAACAAATAGAGATAAAATAGAATGTGAAGCGAATTCTCATGAAACTATTGTGGGTAGAATTATCATATGGCCTGTCGGACTGATAAAATTATTATATTTATAACAATTTGAAATATAGTTTAAAAATCTTATTTATTTGTTAATATATAACTTGACTATTTTGAGATAAAAGATTTATAATTGGTTATATTTATTATTTGATATTTAGGCCGAATTTTACCTCTCCCCAACCTTTCATAGTTTAAAATGTGTTGAAGCTGCGACCAGTTAAAAACGTTAGAGTGTATTATAAACAACTGTTGACAAACTAATAAAGTTTAAGTTAATTATCAACAAAGGAAGATCAAAATGATCTTAGCTCACAAACGACAAACTACTAACAACAATCATCAATCACACCGCACTTTATTATTACATAATTTGATGTTGATTATATATAATGTTATGTTCCTGATAGAACTGATGTTTGCTAAAAGTTTTATGTACTTTAAACGGTATTTTAGTATAAAAATAAAAACATTTTAAGTACTTTCAAAGTTTAGCTCCGAAAGTATGTAAAATAATTTCTAATTTCTATATTGATTGTGGCTTAACGCTCCTTTTAAGAAAAATAAATTGTTTCAAGTAAACAAATGTTAAAATAATTGAGTTTCCTCGAAATGTACTCACAATCCAGTTTGACGAAATTTTACAAGAAATCAATAGAAGCACAATAAAAATTCATTTTCTCCCGATAAGCGTTAAAATCACTTTGAAGATGAGGGCTTCTTGAAAAAAGTGAAAGTTGACAAAAGATATTATAATGAGAATTATATTATTAAACTGGACCGTTTGAGAGTACTTTATTAACTTTATGATTTTGTTGATACAATTATGAGAAATTTAATCATTAATTTATTTACTAACAAAATTAAAGAATTGTGTAGACTAAGTTTCTGTTACTAATAGACTTGTTTTCATATAGCTTATTAGTTGAGTAGAAGAAAATAAATTTAATAATAAATTTATTTTTAATCTTTTCAGGGTCATATTTTTTACACTTTTATAATGAATATAGAACACTACTCCTTCAGTGATAAGATCGGAAGTATAATTTGACTAAAACAGGAGAAAATGTATTTCATATTTTTAATGTAATTTATAGTGCGGTTTACGAATACATTATAAATATAAATTACATAAACTGCATGTAAATTGTAAACTGTACAACAGTAAAATGAAAATAACAACCGCGTTTAATTGAGTTGTACTAATTACAGTTCAATTTATATGTTAATTATTTAACATTTTAATTTTATTTTAACTATTTTATTTGTGTTATCTAATGAATAACCAATTATTATCATCTTATACTACTATCATTCTGTGGCTGTGCTTGTGTCGTTTGATAATTATCGATTACTGTTTTATCCAGTTATCAATTACTCTAGTAGGCCAATAGTAAATTATGTCGTGTAACAATCCTTGTTATCTGACGGTTAAACATAAGCTGTTATACGAGGGTCAAACTGAAAGTTCTTAGAAAATCAAAAACTAAGCATTCTAGCAAGTTATTAGTTTTATTGTAACTTTTCAAAATAGCGTCCATTTACATCAATACATCGCTGCATTCGATGGAACCATTGAGAAAAGCACCTTACCCACTCGGCCTTAGGGGTCTCTTCGACGGCGTTTTGAAACGCAGCCACTGCTTCTTCGGCGTCTATAAAACGTTTTCCTCGAAGTTTTTCTTTTATTTTCGGAAATAAATAAAAATCGCAGGGTGCAAGGTCGGGGCTATACGGCGGGTGACCCAGTAATACCACGTCTGAGGTCACCAAATAGTCGATCGTTTGCCTGGCGGTGTGCAACGAGGCATTGTCGTGATGAAGGAGGATCCTGCTGCGAGGTCGTTTCTCTCGAACTTTTTCCAAGACAAGTGGCAAACAATTGTTAGTATACCACTCTGCATTAACCGTTTTCTGATCCTCTAAGACTACTGTCGCGTAATGACCTGTCTTTCCGAAGAATGAGGCCACCATCTTTTTTCCAACACTTCGACCTCTCTTCACTTTAGTTGGCAACTCTTCGGAAGGAAACATCCACTGAGCAGACTGTCTTTTGGCTTCCGGATCATAACAGTAAATCCAACTTTCGTCACTCGTTAGTATGTCGAACACAGTATTTGAGTCACCTCCGTTAAATTTTTGGATCATTTCTCGGCACCAATCAACACGGCGGAGTTTTTGAGCCTCGGTCAAATTATGCGGTATCCAGCGGGCACAAAGCTTCCTGACCGCTAAATGTTCATGGAGGATTTTGTGCACTTGACTCATACCTATGCCTAGACTTGTCCGAATCTGCTGATAGGTCACTCTTTTGTCAGTCTCTATCATACGCCGCACAACACTGATGTTATCTTCAGTCGTCGCTGTAGAAGGCCGTCCCTCACGCAAATCATCGGTGAGATTAGTTCGACCACGTTTGAATTCATTAAACCAGTTGTAAACTGTGGCACGAGATGGGGCTTCATCGTGAAAAGGCAATCGAAGTCTATCATAACTTTCTTGTTGACTTAAATGACATCGAAAGTCATAAAAAATCATTGCACGAAAATTTTCTCGGCTTAAATTCATTCTGACGTGCACAGACAATTTTCAATTTGCCGCCAAATCGTAAAACAAATGACAAATTAATGAAATGTACACTCAATAATATTGGTAAAGAGTTCTATTTTCAAAATTTAAACTATTTTTTTTAATATAATGCTTTTAAGTGGCCAGTTCTAAAAACTTTCAGTTTGACCCTCGTAACTATGTCATATTATAGTACAATGTTATCTACACCGATTGTACACTAACGACTAAGTTCGAACAATCCTTTAATATATAATAATCTAACTCGGGTTATAAGTTTATCCCTACCTCATTCTCACTTTCTTTTATTCCTTCCCCAAGGTAACAATAGATTCGTACTGCAAATGTTGATTTACTTTATCATCGGATATAACGTGTGCTACTTTTCTAGCTACTAAAACAAAAAGCTTCTCATTTACTAGGTTAACTTTCATAATAAATAAGGAAAAGTAATTTATTGATATAAAAAAGTTACTTTATATATATTATATGTGGACTAACACTGCGTATATGGTATGTGTATGTGGTATGGTGTTTTTGAGTTTATGTTTTTTTAAAAATGATTTTCGTAAAGGACAAAATATGATAGTAATAACATGTTGTGGGACAGATTCATGTTTATTTAGATTATTTTATATCATCGCCCCTCCCATCTCAAGTACATTAACATACCAATTTTAGAGTGTTATAAGTACGCAGGGACAAACCGTAAAATACATTTATAACAACCCTGAGTATGTGAATGTGATAAACTGAACTTGAATATGTAAACGTGAGTATATCTCCTTAGAGTTTTCATTCATTCATTCGGATACATTTTTATTGACATACCCGCAGATTTGTCTAATCTAGGCATTAAAATAACATAGTTTGAAATCACTGAGATATATACTTTTGAAATATAATATATTAATAATGATGTTTATATTTATATACCATTATAATATTACAAAATAATAAACTTTAATCATAATAACACTAGGAGACAGGGGAAGGGGAAGGGTCGGGACTTTGGCTGAAGAATTTTAATTTATTAATTTGAGTCATAAATTACACCTAAATATTAATATTCTGTAAATTATTAACTTTCAAATATTACACTTGCTCCTTAAGACATAATTTTGTTTTACTTTTTAAGGCTCTTGTTTTTTGGCAGCTTTTGCTCATTGAACGTTATTAGATCAGACTCTTTTTAATATTAAAATGTGTTGTATAAAATTTTCTACAACTTCTTTCTCTTAAATATATTTAAAATATCATTAAATTAAATAATAATAACAAGTCACATGTACATATAACGTTATAATAATATTATATACACATGTGTCTCGCTATTATTGTTTTATTAATTAGTATAGTATTATAGTATATTAGTATAGCAAGTATTTTATAATAATTTAAGAATCTAATTTCTTATAAAATTTGTGTAATTTGTCGGAATGTACATTAAGTATATTTTTTTTTATTCACAAATAATTTATATTAATTCTTATTTCTTAATATTCAAATTATGGTGTCATATCACGTAAGTGTTTTTAAGTAATCTGAATACAGATATTGATTGAACGGTTGATGTGTTCAGCAAAGTTAGACGTAAAAGTTTTTCCCAATCTAAGCTAGATAACAAAACAGAATGAGGTTTACTGAAGTCAATTAATGTTTTTATTTTCAACAACTGTGTAACAAAGTGACAAAATGTTGCTATGTTATTTATAGAAATGTTTTTTGAAAAGTTATTCAGTAAACGCTTCAATAATATTTGTTAGAATATAAATTTCATAAGAAAATAGAATATGAAACCATATAATTTTTCTAATCATATTATTTTTATTACAAAATTGTGCTAAATCATTTATTTAACTTTTTGTCAAACGATGCAATTGCAATGGTATTTAAATGCTACGGGTATTATTAATTCCAACTTTTAATTATTTAAATACAGTTTTCTACACCTTCAAAGTTAAATACGAAACTTAAAGTTACAATTCCAATGTTAAAGTTGCAGTAAATGTCGAAAGTGCTATTATTTGAACCGAATTCAAATTAAATGTTGATTACATAATTTTCTATCTGTAGCCAGCTTCGTGCTATCTCATTTGTATTAAGTAATAAGCCAAATATCTTAAAGCTACACAAAATATCGGTGTCCCTACACAAGTTTATATGTTCGTAGAAATTTTCAAACAATACAGATATGTTTAAAAAATATTAATTTTTACACAATAGTCGAACTAGATGAAGGCACTTAGTTTTGGTTTCTACAATCATGAGAGACATTTCATAAATTATAAACAACATATCAACGTCACACAGAACTTACTCTTGCGATAAAGAATCAGAATAATAATAATTTATGTTACAAGGGAAACCTTTACTCTCCTGAAGTAAATAATGTTTTATATAAGAGAAAAAGTGATCCATTAATCTTCACAAAAACCGTATAATTCTTTTGTTTCACGAAACACGCATTTTTTGGATGTCCTTTTTTGTTAATGTTTTTACAACTTCTAAGGCGATAAATTGTTCGAGTTCTTTCAAAATTAAAAAAAGTTTGACAGTAGCAATTAAATGCCTTCCGTGATGTATTCGTGAATATCGATTTTTTAGTTAGTTAATATACATAAGCGTCTGACAACATAACCGAAATTGCCACCAAGTTTCATCTCGATACTATTAATAGATTGCTTAAAATTATTGAGACCTCATTTCGATCGTAAAACCGCGAGAATATCTTCACGGATGGATAGATGTGTCGTTTATTATAAATCACTATTTATTTAGATATGATGATCATCTTTTTCCCGTCCTTATCCAACTCTTGTTGAAGTGGCCACAGTATGTATTTTTCTTTCACCCACTCCTGTACCTCAATTCCTCTAATATCCGAATTGTCTTTCACACAATCCATCCATCCTTTCTTAATCCACATAATATACATCTTAATAACAAGATTAATCACATAGTTTTCTTCCCATTTTCTCATTTTCAAACTTCGGATTTTTCAACGCTTCTTTTGTCCTCGCACTAAACTTCCCCTAATATTCTCATTTATCTTCTACCTTAACATTTTCATTTCGTTTTGTTGCACTACTCTTCAGCATCCAAAACTTTAACCTACGGGTTAATGTTTCCAGTATGAGTTTCGACAGATCTTTAACTTTAACTTTACACTGAACAGGTAAACTGTTCCTTTAAGTTTAAGAGACAATATGGCGTCCATGTCATTCCTGAGTCTGACCATAACTTTATCCATCCGGAATTCGTTCACTAGCTTCGTTACCTTCCGTAATAAAGAGTTTGCGTTTTTCATTTATCAGCAAGAAAACGGCAACCTATTAAACTTAAATATTTATTAGTAATAAATATGATTGTACATGAACTTGATTGTCAATCACAGAAGTATTTGAGGTTATGGTGTTTTATTATTCAATCTCGAATATACGTTTTCTAAAATAAAATAAAATCAAACACAAACATAAAAATTGACTTTCCCTTTCTTATACATTTAGGTAATACCCAATTTGACGGAGTTTATAAGAAATCAATATAAATTTAAGAACATTTTCGTTTCTTCTCAGTGATATCAGTATTAATGTTACCTTCGAACGACATTCCCAAAAGCTGCAGTGTACTTTGAAAATATTTATTCTAAATATTACAGAGTTCATTATTAGATTTGCAATTAAAAAAATACTACAAAATGATTTTAAACAAATGTATTCAAAATACAGAAAGAAATAAAGATAAATAACTATTAGATCTTCAATCAAATAAAAGAAATCAAAACCATAAGGGAATATTAAGGATATTGTACTCTGAATAAATGAAATGTATTTTATATTATTATATCTATAATGACGCCACATCAAATATGTATTCTGTACCCCTCTGGGATGATTCCAATCAACGAATGTGACTGTATTCATTTTATTAAAAACGTCGAATTTCAAATTGCGTATGTTACTATAAATTAATGATGTTCAGGGTATATAACATAATTATAACATAAAATAGTACAGTTTTATACATCTAGCATATAATGCAAATCTTTCTCCCTAAGGGATAAGCTGGGAAAATAATTTGATCCTTTGTTTCAGGAAATTGTCTTATTTATTTATACTGTTAGCCTTCATAGCGGCGTTTCCTTATTCACATTTCTGTAAAATTTAACTATGTAAAGAAAATTCAATATGTTATTTATAAGAATAAAAATATATATGGTGTGTTTTCTTGTTCTTTTGCTCGTTTTTATACTCCATATAGTACCAACTTATTTATCAAATTTCTACTCAAATAGAAAATAAAATAACAGTAGTAAATAAATAGTGGATAACCACTATAGATTTATTAAACTAACTAACTTTGAACTGGTGTGTTTTTTTCGTGGCTTTGCTCCTTTTTATACTGCATATAATTAAAAATTATTTATTAAATATGTACTTAAATAGAAGATAAAATAACAATATCAAATAAATTTATACAAATATAAAAAGAAATCAGTTTTTTTTCCATTAATATTAATAATAATAATCACAAAAAAGTTGCTTACTAAACCAATTTCTATTTGTTGGACATTCTTCAGGGAGTCATGGTTATATAAATATTTGTATATGTTATAAATATTAGTCGTTCTGTTATTTTGTATTTATCTTTTGAATTAAATAATAGCTGTGAAAGAGGTCAAGAAAGTAAAATGTATATTTAAAAAATAAATAAAAAGTGAAGTTCTCTTGTTAGAAATTAAGTAAAATGTTTCAACGGGCTTGGAGTTACTTAAAAAAAATAAAATTACCTTGTGATTTTTCACGTTACATCCATACCATACAATAATAATCAAATAACCTTCATATTATTTTTAGTAATAAAGAATAGCTGGTAAAATAATATGTTACTTGAATAAATATGATATTTTTCTAAAAATATTTTTTTAAATCGGTATAAAGAGATGATGTTAGATACCTCTTGTAGATGACTAAGAGCTATCTAACATCTATTATTAGTGTAAAGGGAACAAAACACTTTCATCTAAGGAACCTTTTATAGTATAACGTCTTTTAGCCAAGCCATTTTACAAAGCTATTTTGCAAAGGAGTACTTTCACGACCGGAATATATGGAAATAGAACATTAATATAACTTAGTGGCATATCTATTTCCATTCACTTATTATTCATATAAATATATATTAGTAAATTTGAGAGGGTTCTGTATATATGTAACATATACTAGGTTAGTTTTAACCTAAGATATATAAATATAATGTATTTATGACGAGATGTTTATTTATAATTCTACTATATGTATCCAAAGTTAAGTTTATTAACATATCTATACTGAGCTGTCAGAAGCATTCAGTCGCTTTAATTTAGTTACTTCAAACTTTATTACAGCACATAAATATTATGAATTAGAAATTTGCTTAAAATTTATCTTTTTAAATATATACTTGATATATTAACATACAAAACCAATTCTTGTAGCATTGCAGTATCAATCTAAATATACTCAGCAAGATAATATTATTTTAAAATGCAAGTTGTACATATGAGAGTTGTTAGTTTGTGGTCTGAACAAATAGAGATAAAATAGAATGTGAAGAGAATTCTCATGAAACTATTGTGGGTAGAATTATCATATGGAGTGCCAGAAGGATAACATTATTATATTTATAATAATTTGAAATATAGTTTAAAAATCTTATTTATTTGTTAATATAAAACTGGACTATTTTGAGATAAAAGATTTATAATTGGTTATATTTAGTATTTGATATTTCGGCCGAATTTTACCTCTCACCAACCTTTTCTTGTCTTGAAGCAGCGACCAGTTAAAAACGTTAGAGTGTATTATAAACAACTGTTGACAAACTAATAAAGTTTAAGTTAATTATCAACAAAGGAAGATCAAACTGATCTTAGCTCACAAACGACAAACTACTAACAACCATCATCAATCACACTCTCACTTTATTATTACATAATTTGATGTTGATTATATATAATGTTATTTTTCTACAAATATTGTTAGTACGAGGTAATTTTGTATAACCTCCTTTGAATTTTTACCAAAGTAACTGTTATTTGAATTATTTTTTTATTCTCTTTCTTATTGCATATATTTTAATCTGTCATATTTATTCATCGTGAATGTGTTTTAATTAAATCCCAACTATAATCACGTGTCACCAAAGTTTAATTAACTTTTCCAATATTCTGTCCTCTCACTATTGTATAAGCGTTTCATAACCTTCCAAAAGTAAAATGTTAATATTGATTTAAAGATGATCAGTATACGATAAAAAACTATAAATAAGAGTTTTTACATTTGTTGTGTACTTATTTGTTCTCAGAATGGAAGAACTACTACAGAGAGACAGTGATAAGATCAAAGCTTATGGACCCAGAAAACATTTTACAGATTTTTTTTTGTAATAAAGGTACAAAAAAGATCGGATTTTTGTGAAACTTTGTTCGATGATTATTATTATTTAACTTATTATATACTACAGTATAACCTTTTTAAATGTAATAGATAGTTCATTATTCGAACCTGAGTGAAAGGGAAGATCTATAAGTGGCTGTTAAAAAAAATTACAAGTTAAAAAGTACATACTTTAAAAACATGCTCGAGGTACATTATACATTGTTATATTTAAATATTTCAGTAACTTAACAAATAAATCTCGCGTAACCAAATCTCGCTAAATAGTTCAAAAATTGATTGAATATTTATACAACGTCGATTTTCAATTCACGAATCTTTTTATAACATATAAATTAGAATTATTGATGGGCAAATTCCGAATACATATATTGTAATTAGAGGACAATCATTAAAGTATTGTAAAATACTGAAACGTATTTTATACTTCAAAGATGAGTCTTCAATGACAAAATCATTGGTACTGAATTTTAATCTGTAGTTTAAATCCGTCAAAGCTAAAATTTTTCTCCCACAGCCCGTCACTTGAAGATCACTTGACCGACAGCGGCAATCAACCACCCGTGAAGACTTGTCTGAAGCAGAGTGTGGATAGAACTGATGTTTGATAATAGTTTTATGTACTTTGAACGGTATTTTAGTATAAAAATAAACATATTTGAAGTACTTTTAAAGTTTAGCTCCGAAAGTATGTAAAATAATTTCTAATTTCAATATTGTTTGTGGCTTAACGCTCCTTTTAAGAAAAATAAATTGTTTCAGGTAAACAAATGTTAAAATAATTGAGTTTCCTCAAAATGTACTCACAATCCAGTTTGACGAAATTTACAAGAAATCAATAGAAGCACAATAAAAATTCATTTTCTCCCGATAAGCGTTAAAATCACTTTGAAGATAAGGGCTTCTTGAAAAAAATGAAAGTTGACAAAAGATATTATAATGAGAAATATTCTTAAAATGGGCCGTTTGAGAATACTTTATTAACTTTAAGGTTTTGTTGATACAATTATAAGAAATTTAATCATTAATTTTTTTTCTTAACAAAATTAAAGAATTGTGTAGACTAAGTTTCTGTTACTAATAGACTTGTTTTCATATAGCTTAGTAGTTGAGTAGAAAAAATAAATGAAACAATTAACTTAATTTTAAGCTTTTCAGTGTCATATTTTTTTTTCACTTTTCTAATTAACATAAAACATTACTCCTTCAGTGATAAGATCGGAAGTATAGACTTAAACTGGAGAAAATGTATTTCATATTTTTAATGTAATTTATAGTGCGGTATACGAATACATAAAAAATATAAATTACATAAACTGCATGTAAATTGTAAACCATACAACAGTAAAATGGAAATAACAACCGCGTTTAATTGAGTTGTACTAATTACAGTTCAATTTATATATTAATTATTTAACATTTTGATTTTATTTAAATTATTTTATTTGTGCTCTCTAATAAATAGCCAATTATTATCATCTTATACTACTATCATTCTGTGGCTGTGTTTGTCTCGCTTGATAATTATCGATTACTGTTTTATCCAGTTATCAATTACTCTAGTAGGCCAATAGTAAATTATATCGTGTAACAATCCTTGTTATCTGACGGTTAAACATAAGCTGTTATAACTATGTCATATTATAACAATGTTATTTACACCGACTGTACACTAACGGCTAAGTGCGAACAATCCTTAAATATATAATAATCTAACTCGGATTATAAGTTTATCCCTACCTCATTCTCACTTTCTTATATTCCTTCCCCAAGGTAATAATAGATTCGTACTGCAAATGTTGATTTTCTTTATCATCGTATATAACGTGTGCTACTTTTCTAGCTACTAACACAAAAAGCTGCTCATTTATTAGGTTAACTTTCATAATAAATAAGGAAAAGTAATTTATTGATATAAAAAAGTTACTTTATATAGATTACATGTGGACTAACACTGCGTATATGGTATGTGTATGTGGTAATGTATTTTTGAGTTTATGTTATTTTAAAAATGATTTTCGTAAGGAATAAAATATGATAGTAATAACATGTTTTGGACAGATTCATGTTTATTTAGATAATTTTATATCATCGCCCCTCCCATGTCGAGTACATTAACATATACATACATATATATATACATACATTAACTAATTTTAGAGTGTCGTGAGCACGCAGGGATAAACCATAAAATTCATTTATAACAAATTCACAACCCTGAGTATTTGAAAGTGATAAACAGAACGTAAACGTGAGTATATCTCCTTATAGTTTTCATTCATTCATCCATTCACTCAGATTCTTTTTTATTGACATTCCCGCAGATTTGTCTAATCTAGGCATTAAAATAACATAGTTTGAAATCACTGAGATATAAACTTTTGAAATATAATATGTTAATAACGATGTTTATATTTATATAACATTATAATATCACAAAATAATAAATTTTAATCATAATAACACTAGGAGATAGGGGAAGGGGAAGGGTCGGGGACTTTGGCTGAAGAATTTCAATTTATTAATGTGTGTCATAAATTACACCTAAATATTAATATTCTGTTAATTATTAACTCTCAAATATTACACTTGCTTCTAAAGACATAATTTTGTTTTACTTTTTAAGGATCTTTTTTTTGGCAGCTTTTGTTACTTGAACGTTATTGGATCAGACTCTTTATAATATTAAAAGGTATTGTATAAAATTTTCTACAGCTTCTTTCTCTTAAATATATTTAAAAGATCATTCAATTAAATAAAATATATATATATATATATATATATATATATATAACGTTATAACAATATTATATACACATGTGTCTCTTTATTATTGATTTAATTAATTAGTATAGTAGTATAGTATATTAGTATAATAAGTATTTCATAGTAATTTAAGAATTTAATTTCTTATAAAATTAACGTAGTTTGTTGGAATATAAATTAAGTATGTTATTCACAAATAATATCTATTAATTCTCGTGTTTGCCAATATTTAACTATGGTGTCATATCACGTAAGTGTTTTTAAATAATCTGAATACAGATATTGATTGAACGGTTGATGTGTTCAGTAAAGTTAGACGTAAAAGTTTTTCCCAATCTAAGCTACATAACAAAACAGAATGAGATTTACTGAATTCAATTAATGTCGTTATTTTCAACAACTGTAAACAAAGTGACAAAATGTTGCTATGTTATTTATAGAAATATGTTTTGAAAACTTATTCAGTAAACGCCTCAATAATATTTGTTAGAATATAAATTTCATAAGAAAATATAATATGAAACTATATATTTTTTCTAACCATATTATTTTTATTACAAAATTGTGCTTTCAAGTCTATAAATCATTTATTTAATCTTTTTGTCAAACGATGCCATTGCAATGGTATTTAAATGCTACTGGTATTATTAATTCCAACTTTTAATTATTTAAATACAGTTTTCTACACTGTCGAAGTTAAATACGAAACTTAAAGTTACAGTTCCAATGTTAAAGTTGCAGTAAATGTCGAAAGTGCAATCATTTGAACCGAATTCAAATTAAATGTTGATTACATAATTTTGTATCTGTTGCCAGCTTCGTGCTATCTCCTTTGTATTAAGTAATAAGTCAAATATCTTAAAGCTATACAAAATATCGATGTCCCTACACAAGTTTATATGTTCGTAGAAATTTTCAAATAATACAGATATGTTTAAAAAAATATTAATTGTTACACAATACTCTAACTAGATGATGGCACTTAGCTTTTGTTTCAACAATCATGAGAGACATTTGATAAATTATAAACAACATATCAACGTCACACACAACTTACTCTTGCGATAAAGAATAAGAATAATAATAATTAATGTTACAAGGGAAACCTTTACTCTCCTGAAGTAAATAATGTTTTATATAACAGAAAAAGTGATCCATTAATCTTCACAAAAACCGTATAATTCTTTTGTTTCACGAAACACGCATTTTTTGGATGTCCTTTTTTGTTACTGTTTTTACAACTTCTAAGGCGATAAATTGTTCGAGTTCTTTCAAAATTAAAAAAAGTTTGACAGTAGCAATTAAATGGCTTCCGTGATGTAACCACTAAAGATTTATAAGTAACTTTGAAAAAGTGGCTTAATTAGTATGTGGCTGACCTCTGATGATTTTAGTGGAACTTTACAGTATCTGTAGCTTTCAATAACAGTGTAACTAATATAACTAACACCAATTTATATTGAGGTTTGTTATATTATGACTGCCAATAAAGTGATGTTTGTAAAAAGTTATATCTATTTTAAGCAGCCTATTTTAAAATATAAATAATCGGGAGACTATTTTAAAACATAAAATTTGAAATATAAATAGTCGGGAAAGTATAGCCTATTTTACAATATAAACTCGGGAGACTCTCGTCATGAATCCTTACGTTCCTTTTTCTTATTCTACTATTCTATATTATTTTTTTAGATGAATAAGCTAAAGGAATAAATGACATCAGAAACGGAATTATTGTTACTGTTGAGCGTTGGGTTTCGGTATTATATTGGCACTCTGACGTTTGCGCTTTCCATACTCTTTTGGACTGTGAGCACATTTCATTATTGTCTTCTTACAATTAAAATTGTAAAATCAAACGTAAACACACATATTACAAGTACAATAAAAGAATGTAATGAATTTAAATGAAGAGTAAGTACTTGTAAGTTAAAAAAAATTATCAACTTATATATTCACGTACGATCTAACACAAAAACAAAAATAGCAAATACGTTTTTACGAAATTTCACGTGTCTGTACCTTGTAATGTATGTATATATGACAGAAAGAGACAGAGAGAGTTGCGCACCGGGCTGTGCACGCACACACACACACACACACACAAAATGTGGCATGTCGTTACGTTACGATTTCTACCCGTAAGCCGCGTTAAGGAATTTAATTCCAAAAAGCAGAAGGAAAGAAAGAAAAAGAGAACTTACAACAAAAATATAGTCTTACAAAAATTGCAAAAATTAAATAAATAAATTACTAATTTTAAACTATTTTAGGTTGTAATTATTATAAGGAAATTACTTATTCAATTACATTAATAATATAATAAATTATGATTTTATCTTATTTATACAAAAGAAATATCGATGTGAAAATAGAACACAAAAAATATTCTGAATATGATATATTTCAAACCATTTTCAAAAAGAAATATTTCTAAGACATTACTATTATTACGATATTGTTAAAGTAGACCTCAACAAAATTATTTCTTTAGAGAATTGGTGGAATTTCGGAAATCATTCGATTAAGTCTAAACATTACTCGCTATTACACAAAACCCTCGTTATCAGTCTGTTCTGATAAGACTTTCATTACTAAAATGTACTTATCAATACAACCTTTACAGCGACAATATATATAGGAGTATTTTAAGTAATAACTGATATATTTAGCGTATAATTTCCTATTTTATAATCAACTTTGATTATTTTATAGCTCTTTTATGTAATGCAAGATCAAGTTTCCTCGTCATTTCCGTTTTAATGTTGGGAAAAAAGAGACAAGAGACTCAAAAATGCCTAAATTCTTTGTTGTATCTCCAGTATGAATTATATCCTTTTTTATTTTGATTAATTACTTTGTCTATTGATGGCAGTATGTTTGTAAGGATTCGAGTGAGAAAATTAAAATAAGAACACCCTTCTAATATCCATAAAATAATTTGAGTTCAAATTATTCATCGATTTCAATAAAAAAAAATCAATAATGTTCTTTTATTACAACATATTTGAATAAGTTAAACAAAATAAAATTAACAACATTAAATAAACTTTTCGGTCGCACTGTTTACTGTTTACTGTGTTATTAGTTATAAAAAAAGCTTGTGGTATTAAAAAACCTTAGGATCTTTAATTGACAAGTTTTGGAAAGCTTTAACTACCAGAGAGCTTAATACGATGACAATCAAAGTGCTATTTTATTATTATATGATATATGCACATAGAAATCTTAATTCTTCTTTAATAATAATAATATACGTGTAAGTATTTGCAGTATTTCCGGGGGTCATGTTTATATAAATAATTTAATATCATTCTCGGGTCCCAACTCAAGTTCATTAACATACCCATTCTAGAATGTCAAGAACACGCAGGACGGCTACATCTCGTTCACGCACCACATTCATAAGTGTTTTTATGGAAGCCTAAATATTTTTTATGTCATATTTGTAAATTTTTTAAACATAAATAATAAACCCAACAAAAGAGAACCTCTTTTTTTCAGATCGAGTTAGTTAGTAGTTAAAACTATGAGATATAGTTTTCACACGAGTTACATAAAGATATCAAGTATTTTAATTACGAGTATTGCTATCACAGTTTTAATATCTTTAGCGTTTGATCTGGTTTAATTCAAAAATGGGTGATTTTGTTTTTATTAAAATCACAATCTAAACTATTTATATTGCAGCTAAACAATGTCGTTATTTTTTCTAACAACTGTCAAAATATTTATTGAAAAGTGACTTACTAATCGCTCCAGTAATATTTTTTTAAAATTTCAATTTCATAAAGATATATAATATTTGAACGTACATTTTTTTAAACTTACTTTTATAAAAATGTACTTTATTAATTCTATAAATGTAATTTGCTACACTTCTAAAGTTATAAAATAAAGAGTAAATCGATTTTAAAATAGACAATAATGCGCTAAATATATCAGTTAGTGTATAAAATATATGACTATTATATTATAGCTGTAAAGTGAGTGTTGAATGAATTTTAGTGATGAAAGTCTTAGAACAAAGTAAAGATATGGGTTTTGTGTAATAGTCACTAGCGTACATTTAATATAATAAGTGACGGAAACCAATTATTCTATGAGGTTATAATTCTAAGTGGAATTGTAGTACATATAAGAATACAACATCGTATTAATACTAGTCTAAGAACTATTTCTGTAAAATTGTGATTCTTTCATTTAAAATGTTTGGAAATAGTTCTTATTCCGAATACTTTTTATATAATTTTTTTATCATAACTAAAGATGAACCCATAATTGTTATTGTTGCAGTCTTTAAAAAGTGATAACCTATAAAACGATAAAATAAGAATTTTCATATTTTTTAAAGATACCTTTTTAAAAATAAAAATACGGATGTAATTTTCAAAATCTCTATTTATCTGAGTATTTTTATTTTTCTGTTCTAAATATGAGTTGTTTTATTTATTATATATGAAAATTTACTATTGATAAATATAAAAATATTTTTTTTGTGACTTAAAAATATTTATTGAATATTAGAGAAATTATAAAGAAAGGAATAATTACAATAATTTATTCCTTTAATAAAATAATGGAAACCATCCACATACAATATAATTATAATACGTGTATCTTAATTGCATAACCGTATACCGTTATTCTAACAAATATTAGTCCCACCGGTCTCACTTCAGTTAGCTTACGAATATTATAACTTACTGAAAATATATTAAATTTTTTAAATATATTTTGAGATTTTTTTTGTACAAAATATTTTAATAATAAAAGGATCTGATCCAAGAACGTTCAAGGAGCAAAGGCTACTAAAGAATATCTGAAAAAGAAGACGAAGATCTCTTACGAAGGAAGTATTGTATTATATTTGAGAGAGATAATTAAAAAAATCTCATATTTGGGCATAATTTGTAAAGCTATTATAAGATTGACATTAATTTATTATAAATTATTCTCAATCTAACATCCCCTTCCCTTTTTGTTCCTTATGTATAAATTTGTTTTTTATAAGATTGTAATGTAATTTAAATATAAACACCGCGATCAACACATTATTTCTGAATATGATGATGATGAAATATAATTGATTTAATACTGTTAATATAGTAGATTAGAAATATTTGTTGTACACTTTTAATTAACTAACCGTTGATTTTATATAAAATTTAAAGAAGATACCTTCAAATTATTATTGATAATGTGTATAAATAAATATATTACATATTATAAATGTATATATATATATATATATATATATATATAAATGTATATTTAATATATATTATATAGTATAAATGAATTACTGTACGTTGCTGGCATGTTTTGTGACAATCTAAAATTGGTATGATAATGAAATTGAGTTGAGAGCTGCGGATGATATAGAGTTATTTATATAAAAAGAAATAACAATAAATGACACTTTGATTATTTTTATATGATTATACAAAATGTAATTAATCATAAACTTTAATGTACAATGCATTCATAATCCAAATTTTAGTTTTTCTAACTAAGCTTCAGACAGTTTTTTAGTAAAAGAAACGTAGTTTACATATTTATTTTAATTTCGTGAACTGAAAGAAAGAAAGAAATGATTAAACTTCTTCTAATTGTATCAAAAAAACAATAAAAGTTAAAAAAGCACTCTCAAAACGATCCAATTTAAGAAGTCTTAATAATTCTCATTATAATATCCTTTGTATACTTATTTACATTTTCACAAGAAGCCCTCATCTTCAAAGTGATTTTAACGCTTATCGAGAGAAAATGATATTTTATTTTGCTTCTATTGATTCCTTGATTTATTGTAAACTTCGTAAAACTGAATTTTGAGTGCATTTGGAGGAAAGTCAATTATTCTTTTATTTATTTACTTGAAATAAATTATTTTATTTGCTGAAGAAGACTTTTATCTACAAGTAATATATTACCTCATAACATCTAATTACTTAAAAATTTCGGCGCTAAAGATTGATTATGTTACGATAACTTTAAATGGTTATTTATATTTTAAAATACATTCCTTAAAGTAGATAAAACTTTTGACAATCATCAGTTTATCCGCAGTCCTGTATTGGTGTTCGTTATATTACGGTTATACTGTCATTGAAAGCTACATTTACTGTAAAGTTCCACTAAAATCATCTGAGACTAGCCACATACTAATTAGAATTTAATGACTTGTTCAAAGTTAGTCTCGGATTCGTAGTGCATAACATATTTTGCAAAAACACTATAGATTTATTTAATATTATCTTATCCTCTGTTTAAGTATACATAAAATAAACGAGCTGTTTTTATTATATATAGTATTAAAACGAGCAAAGCAATAAAAAAACACACCATAGATATTTTTATTCTCATAAATAATGTATTGAATTTACTTTACATAGATAAATTTCTCAGAAATGTGAATAAGAAAACGCCGCTATGAAAACTAACAGTATAAATAAATAGTACAATTTCCTGAAACAGAGGATCAAATTATTTTCCCAGCTTATCCCTTAGGGAGTGAGATTTGCATTATATGCTAGATGTATAAACACTCAGTCAAATAAAGAAACTATACTTTTTAGATATATTTTAAGTAGTAATTATAATATACTATTATTTTTATAGGAACATAATAATCAATTTGGACAAATAAAATATTTATGTATATATGTTGCATAATGAAATACCATTATCTCAAATACTGCTGTGATTAACAATCAATTTTATCGTACAATATCATTTATTACAAAAAGTTATTAAAGGTTAATAAATTTGTGATTATTTACTGATAAACAAAATTTACAAATACATAAAATTTTAAATATGGACTCTTTTTTTTTCAAGAACAAGATGATGAAGAAGAGAGGAAGAGATGGTAATGATAGAAGTAAATAAATACAGGTATGGTCAACCTCAGGAATGACATGGACATGGATTTATTTATTTATTTAGTTACCTTCTATTGTATATTATAAAAGGCGAACTTAATGCCTCATGGCATTCTCTACCAACTAATCTTTGTGGATGGTTAGAAATTGAAAATTAAAATTCATTAAAACTTTGACCCGTAGGTTGAAGTTTTGGGTGCTGAAGAATAATGCATCCAGATAAAATGAAAAATTTCAAATGGATGATAAATGAGTATATTAGGGGAAGTGTGAAAGTATGGAGATAAGAGAAAAAATGAGAAATGCAAGACTGGGAACAAAACTTTGTAAATAAACTGGCTATGAAACGTGGATGTATATGCGAAGACAAATAAAGATATGAACGACTCTATTATAAGAGGAGTTGAGATACAGGAGTGAGTGGAAGAAAAATAGATGTTGTGGCAACTCCAACTAGCATCAGGATTGTGATGAATTGTGAATCTCGGATTTTTTTTATATTGAAAATATTGATTTATTATGCAGTTAATTCGACGAATTCACGAATAACAATCTGCCTGTCCGTCCATCAGATTCCTTCAGATATACGATCAATATGTGATGTCGTTGGTTTTACGTCATCACTCACGAAATTAAACTCAGTCATAAATTCGTTTATATCTATCGGAGGCTTATGAGTCGTGTTGTATGTCCTTGAAAGATTATTATATATAAGAAAAGCTTATAAACAAAAAAAGGACAAAAAATGTGTGTTCCGTGAAAATAAAGAATTATACGGTTTTTGTGAAGATTAATGGATCACTTTTTCTCTTATTTAAAACATTATTTACTTCAGGAGAGTAAAGACAAGAGACAAGACCCTTTTAACATTAATTATTATTATTCTTATTCTTTATCGCAAGAGTAAGTTGTGTGTGACGTTGATATGTTGTTTATAATTTATCAAATGTCTCTCATGATTGTAGAAACAAAAGCCAAGTGCTTTCATCTTTTTCGAGTATTTAAGTTTATAATTATAAATTTATATTGTTTAAAAATTTCTATAAACATGTAAACATGTATAGAGATGGTGTCCGAGAGGTGCAGGTTCGAGTCTTGTCCGTGTCAATAACTGTATATTCCAGTAATAAAATGTTAAAAGAAAAAACCTATTAAATAACTCCTTTAAAATTTACATAAAATTTAATACATGAATTTATACAAACTTTAATAGTTCTGTACTTATCAAGTATACATTGTTTGTTTGCAACGAATAGGCTAAATGACTACAAACACGACTTTAAAAATTCAAGTTATATTAAAAACAAGTAAGCGATGACAGAGAGCTAAAAATTTTATAAATTGTGTATAAGGAAAGATCAAATTTCTTCGTCTTTGCCAATTTAATATTCGGAAAAGAGAGAAAAGAAAAAGGTCATCTACATACAAAATGTCTATTGTATCTCCATCATGTGATTAATTGTGTCTATTGAAGGCATGAGGTATGATGGGATTTTGGTGAGAATATTGGAAATATATCACCGTAGTAGTATAATTAAATTAAGCAAACCAACTGCAAAATAGTTTTAATATAAACATGAATTTATTTTCTTACCTGCTTCCAATTTGATCAAATTTTAATCTTCTCAGTACTCAGTACTTATAACTGGGTAACTATAAATACTGTAAGATAACTTAAACCAGCTGGATCATATCATAGTACAATGTTATCTACAGTACAGCAACGGCTAAGTGCAGACAGACCTTTTAAGCTCCAATTATAATCTGACCAGATTTTATTGAAAAAGGGTAAAACATAATTATTATGAAAGCTTTAATAACATAATAACGAATATAGGTAAGAGTATATCTTTTATAACAACATAATTGAATGATTTGATGACAGTCAGAGGTATTATATTTTTGACCCGGTCAAGATCTTATTCTTCTGTGTCTTAGAGACTTGATGATTAGCAAATAGAAAATTTAAAATCGGCCATTTGTTAACTGAATTAATTTATTTTATATAATGTTATAAGTTTAATAATAATAACCATAAAAATGTTGCTTAACAAAACAATTTCCTTACGTGTAAGGGTTTGATTTATTTCCGGGGGTCGTGTTTATATAAATAATTTAATGTCATTCTCGGATCCCAACTCAAGTTCATTAACATACCAATTTTAGAATGTCAAGAACACGCAGGGACGCTTCAATCTCGTTCACGCACCACATTCATAAATAGTGTTTTAAGGTAATCTGACTATATATTTTAATGTGTATATTTTCTCAACATTAATAGAAAATCTAACCAAAGAGATAATATTTTTTTTCACAACTAACAGGATTGTTAGTCAAAATAAAGGAAGATACTAAAATAATGAAAACTAATCTACTTAAAGTCACTGTTTTCACACGAGTTACTGAAAAGATATCAAGTATTAATTACATTGCTATCACAGGGCTCAAAGAAATCTTTGTAGAAGCTTTCAGCGTTTGATGTTTTAGACCTAAAAGGTTTTTTAAATTAAAGTCCAATATTGCTAACAAATAGTGTAGTTATTTGTTCTAACAACTATAAAACATAGTGCCGAATTGTTGGTTTGTTATTTATCATAATGTGTTAAAAAGCGATTCACTTACAGCTTCAATAATATTTATGTAGGACTCAAAATTCATGAAATAAAATATCAAACCAGAATTTTTTTTTAAACATATTTAAAAAGAATTCAAACTTTATGCTTTCAATTATATAAATCTTTATATCCTTTTTTTGGATAACGTCTCCGCTATTGCACTTTTGTTCAAATGCTACCGGTATAATTAATTGTAAAGTTATTATTTCTTTAAATATAGTTTACTACACTTTCTAGAGTTAAATACAAAGAGTTAGGTTAAAGTTCCAATGTTAAAGTTACAGTTGATGTTGGAAGTGCAATTACTTGAACGGAATTCAAATTACATGTCAATTACATAATCTACTAACTGTTCCTAGCTCTCTGTGCATCAAGTCATATAATATCTACGCATTTGTAGTGTCATTGCAATTAGCTTTAACATAGATTGTGTTTTTTTTCAGATCCTGTGGGAACATGTTGCCTATTAAACGTAGTATTATAACGTGATAATAAAACTTTTGAGGGATGAATGAATTTTTAAAATCTGTTTAGTCGTTATGTAGCCCATTCGTTACAGACAGACAAAAGTTGGCTGTTTATGCGTATAAAGATGCCTTTATGTGTACGTTTAAAAGCGTTAATAGACATTAAAATTTCTACATTATACACTTATATAATACTGAAATATAGAATTAAAAATTTAAAGCAGACAGGACCCCAAAAATAGGATACATGTTCATAGAAATTTTTAAACAATACAGAAATGTTTTCTAAAAAACTTAAATTTGCAGAATACTCGAAATAGATGAAAAGATGAAAGCACTTAACTTTTGTTTCTACAATCATGAGAAACATTTGATAAATGACAAACAACATATCAACGTCACACACAACTTACTCTTGCGATAAAGAATCAGAATAATAATAATTAATGTTACAAGGAAAACCTTTACTCTCTTAAAGTAAATATTTTTTTAAATAAGAGAAAAAGTGATCCATTAATCTTCACAAAACCGTATAATTCTTTAGTTTTACGGAAGACGCATTTTTTTTACGTTCTTGTTTTAAAATTCTTTTAAATTAAAAAAAAACCTTTTGACAACCCACAACTAAATGTCTTCAGTAATTGCATTTATTAATGTTGATTTATAAAATAATATAAACTTTTCATAAATATAAATAATCATTCGATAATATATAACAAAATATAATACTACAGTGAGAGCAATGACCGTTAAACATTCGACAGATATAAACGAATTTATGACCAAGTTTCATCTCGATACTGTTAAAGGATGGCGTAAAATCACCGATACCACACTTCGACTGTGTAACCGAGGGAATCTGTTCATGGACGGACATGTGTATTCATGAGTTTGACTCAGTTTGACTCAATGACTAACTGTGTTAAAATATTACATTTATTTTTTTTGTACGTAAAGACAAAACAGTTTTAATACGATTTTTTTTAGATGCAATGAACATATTTCTTCTGTCCTTATCCCTCTCTTGATGAAGTTGCCCCAACATGTATTTCCCTTCCACTCACTCCTATACATCAACTCCTCTCATATACACTTGATTTGACAATGTTGACTTCATCATTTACACAATCCATCCATATCTTTCTTTGCCTTCGCATAAATCATTCACGTTGTCGTAGCCAACTTAATCGCATAGTTTTCTTCCCAGATTCGCAGTTTCAAACCTTGCATTTCTCATTTTTTCTATTATCACACTTTCATACTTCCTAATAAACTCATTTATCATCCCTCTTAACTTTCGCATTCCGTTTGCATGCACTATTCTTTACCACTCAAAACTTAAACCTAATGGGTCTGAGTTTTAATGTATGCATTACAGGTGATTAACTTAAACTTTTATGTATATTGTTTATTTTTAAAATACATTTGGCCTCCATGACGTTCCTGAGTCTGATGAACTTTAACCATGCATTCATTCACTTCCTTCGTTATCATCTGTCTCTCTATGATATTTGTATATATTATTTGTCAATAAGTAATCGGCAACCTATTAAACTTAAATATTTATTAGTAATAAATATGATTGTACATAAACTTGATTATCAATCACAACAGTATTTGAGGTAATGGTGTTTTATTATTCAATTCCAAATATCCGTTTTCTTAAAATAAAAGCAAATAAACACAAACATACAAAATTGAATTTCCCTTCCTTATAAATTTACCTAATACTCAATTTGACAGAGTTTATAAGAAATCAATATAAATTTAAGAACATTCTCGTTTCTCCTCAGTGATATGAGTATTAGAATTACCATCGAAATGTCGGCTTTTCAGAAGCTGCAGCTTAGATTATATTTAATCTAAGCTGCAGCTTCTGAAAAGCCGACATTTATTCTAAATATTATGAGTTCTTTATTACAGCAATGAAAACTATAAAATTTATGTTTCATATATTTAAAACAGTTAAAAAATTTTTTTTTTTAAACAAAAAAGGAAATAAAGATAAATAACTATTAGATTTTCAATCAAATAAAAGAAACCAAAACCAACAGGGAATATTAAAAATATAAATGAAATATATTTTATATTATTATTTCTATAATGACGCCCAATCAAATATGTATTCTGTGCCCTCTGGGAAGATACCAATCAAAGAATGTGACTGTATTCATTTTATAATCAATATGTGTTCAAATTGTAAGTTTTTATAAATTGATAATCTTCAAGGTATTATTATATAATTATAATACAAAATGTATATAAAAAGTATAATTTATTTATTTGATTTATATTGTTAATGCAAATATTACTCCCTAATAGTGATAAACTGAGAAAATAATTTGAGGCTTTGTTTTCAGAAATAGTCTTATTTTTTAATCTGTTAGTTTTCATAGAAACTTTTCATTATTCATTTCTGAGAAATTTATATATGTAAAGAAAATTCAGTATATTATGAGCGTAAAAATATATATGATATATAATAACACCTTATTTATAGAATATGTATTTAAACAGAAGCTGAAATAACAGTAGTAAATAAATCTATAGTAGTTGTGTAGAATATTTTATCTACTACGAAAATGAAACTAACTTCGAAAAAGTGGCTTAATTTAGTATGTGGCTGACCTCTGATGATTTTAGTGGAACTTTACATTATATGTAGGTTTCAATGACAGTGTAACCTTAATATAACGAACACCAATACAAGACTGCGGATAAACTGATGTTTGTCAAAAGTTTTATTTACTTCAAGAAGTCTTTTTTAAAATATATTCATTTAAAGTTATAATCACTGAATCAACATTTAGCGAAAGTAGGTGAAGCTAAAATAATTAGACGATATGAGGTTATTTGTTTATAAAAGTTTCTTTTAGGAACAAAATAAGTATTAATTCAAGTAAATAAATATAACAATAATTGAGTTTCCTCCAAATACACTCACAAATCAGTTTGACGAAGTTTACAAGAAATCAATAGAAACCCAATAAAATATCATTTTCTTTCGATAAGCGTTAAAATCACTTTGAAGATGAGGGCTCCTTGAGAAAAAAAATTAATAATTATATAAATGTGGATATCATAATAAGAATTATTAAGACTTCTTAAAATAGGCCTTTCGGAGTGCTTTATTGACTTTATGGTTTGTTGATATAAAGAAGAAGTTTAATCATTTCTTTCTTTCTTTTACTTAACGAAATTAAAATACATATGTAGACTACGTTTCTTTTACTCAAAAATGGTATATAGCTTAGTTAAAAAAATTAAATGAAATGATGAAATGATTTATAATATTTCCAGAGTCATATTTCACACACACTTTTTTAATTAACTGTAACACTACTCCATAAGGGATGAGCTTAACAATATAATTATACTGAGAAAATGAAATTTATATTTTTAATGTAATTTATAGTGTGGTTTAAGAATACATTTAAAATGTTAATTATAAGACTGCATGTAAATTGTAAACTGTATAACAGTGAAATGGAAATAACAACCGCGTTTAATTGAGTTGTACTAATTACAGTTCAATTTATATGTTAATCTTAAGTTATTTAACCTTTAAAAATTATTTTAACTATATTACGAATAACCAATTATTTTCATCTTATATTAGTATTATTGTGGCCGTGCTTGTTGGTAGATATCTATATCAGTTATCACTCACACTAGTAGACCTCATGTACAAAATAATAATAAATAGTAATTTATACAGTATTACAGTCTTTGTTATTTCTTGGTGTTATATAATCTATTATAACTGAATCATATGACAATGCAATATTATCTCTACCAATACTAATCTAATCTCTACAGTCCATCGCCAATTAATTTCAGACAAGCCTATTAAGCTTCAATTGTAATCTATCCCGATTTTAATAAATGAGTTAACATATCCGTACTTATAACGAAATTTTATTTGTTACCAATTTTTGTAAGAGAAATTGGAGAGGTCCGAATGACTAACTCGGAGGAATTCATCCCTACCTGATATAAGGTCTACCAGTTTTCGACTAGCTAATATAAATAGCTACGCATTTATTAATTTTAGAGAGGAAGAGAGAAATGGTAATTTATTAAGATTAAAAGTTACTTTATATAGAGGTTATGTAGGTTAAGATTGCGTTGCTTTTTTAAAACTATAATTGTTTCTATTATAGTTGTTTCCTTTGAGTATATTTAATACGACAACTAGTGTCGTACTAAAGTACAAAATATGTAGATAATGGTAAATTTTTTTGGAACAGACTCACGTTTATATAAACAATTCTGTATCATCAGTTTATCAACATGCCAATTTTAGACTATCACAAACACGCAGAGACGCACGGTAATTGATCTTCTTCTTCTTCTCAAGGTATAGGCCTCCCCCAAAGATCGCAATCCATGAGGGGGGATAAGTATTTGAAAATAGTACACAAAACTGAAATACAAAAATGTGGTATATCTCTTGAAAGTTTCCTTGTGTAATATTTTAATTCAATCGTAAAATTTTCGTAATATACACACTCTTATATTTCTAATCTATTGTCATAGTAATAAAGTTTAAACAAATTATTAATATATTTTTTCCAAATATATGTCAGGTTATTTATGTAAGGCTGGGAGCGGAAGAGGGGAGGGAGGGTGTTTTAGGCTTCGGTTTCTTAATTAATTAATGTCAAAGTACCATGATATATTATAAAGAAGAGTTATTGGCCTTTTCTCGTTGAAAGTTATTGGATTAATGAAAAGTTATCAATGTAATACTAACATTGATAACTGTTATAAAATATTTGATAATATATATAATACTATTATAAATATATGTGTTTTTATTACAACATATTAATGAATTAAGAAAAAATTTGTGTTACAACCTTTTTAAATAATTTCAATCAATAATTATTAAAAAGCTCATGTAATTAAAACAACGTTTAGAACGTGCCATTAATTTAGAAGTTTTGGAAAGCTTAAAGTACCCGAGAGCTTAATATGATGAAAGCCAAAGGGCGGTAGATACCTTGACATTATTACGACCTTATTATCAGCACGTCAGCACCTTGAGAATCACATATACGAAAGATATATTAAATTTAAAACAACATATGTGAAATTGTAATCACTAAAATGTTGCTTTTTAAACCAACTTCTCTATCTGTAAGGGTTTGAAGTATTTCCGGGGGTGATTTTTATATAAATAATTTAATATCATTCTCGGATCCCAACTCAAGTTCATTAACATACCAATTCTAGAATGTCACAAACACACGGGGACGCTTAAATCTCGTTCACGCACCACATTCATAAATATAAGTGTTTTAAGCTAATCTGAATATATATTTAAATTTTGATATTATGTAGTCATGAATAAAAAACCGAATAAAAGGGAATAGCTATTTTCAAATCGAATTAGTCATATACAAGAAGATTCTCATTACAATAAAAAGTAAGTACATGTCATGGTTTTCACACGAGCTACAAAATGATATCAAGTATTTATTACATCTGTAATTTTTAATATAATATTGTTTTGTACACAATTTATTAGATTTTTTATATATATTTAACTTAAAAATAAATGCATAATAAACATTATTGCACAATAATGTGATTTTCAATCACAATAGTATTTCAGGTAATAGTGTTGTATTTTTTAACCTAAAATATCTGTTTTCCTAAAACAAAATCAAAACAAACATACAAATTGGCTTTTCCTTCCTTATAAATATAACCTAATACTCAATTGACGGAGTTTATAAGAAATCATTATAAGGTTAAAAACGTCGTTTCTTGTCGCTGATTTATATATGAATATTACCTTCGAAACGTCGTTTCCACTAACTGCAGCTTAGTTTAAAAATATTTATTCTAAATGTTATGATAAATAGGTTTATTAGAATTGCATTTAAAACGGGTAAATATACTTATGGAGCATGTAGCCTTTATAATAAAAATATATAAAGATTTTAAACAATTTTATTTTAAATACTAAAGGAAATATAAAAAAAGATAAGTATTAGATTTTCAATCAAATAAAAGAAACCACAAAGGAATATTAAGGATTGTACTCTGAATAAATGAAATGTATTTCATATTATTTCTATAATGACGCCCAATCAAATATGTATTCTGTACCCCTCTGGGAAGATTCCAATCAACGAATGTGACTGTATTCATTTTATTATCAACATCGTATTTGTTCAAATTACGTATGTTCCATTCCTACTATTTAATAATGCTCAAAGTATATAATATAATTATGACATAAAATAGTACAGTTTTATGCATCTAGCATATAATGCAAATTTCACTCCCTAAGGGCTATGCTGGGAAAATATATTAATCCTTTATTATAGGAAATTGTCTTCTTTATTTATAGTGTTAGCTTTTATTTAAATTACAGATAAATTTATCTATGTAAAGTGAATTCAATACATTATTTAAGAGAATAAAAATATATATGGTGTGTTGTTTTATTGCTTTGCTCGTTTTAATACTCCATATAATAAAAACAAATCGTTTATTGAATGTGTACTTAAACAGAGGATAAGATAATAGTAGTTAATAAATCTATAGTGGGTTTGCAAAATACGTTATGCACTACGAGTCCGAGACTAACTTTGAACAAGTCGCTTAAGCTCTAATTAGTATGTGGCTAGTCTCAGATGATTTTACTAGAACTTTAATTACAGTATATGTGGCTTTCAACTGTTATATAATATGGGGAACATATTATATATAGCGATTATATTCCTCTTCTTCTATATTTCATTTTATAGTAAGGCAATATTTAATTTAGATTAAAAAGTTTTGGTAATCACATGTTAGATCATAGATAACTATTCATGGTTTTTCTTAAAAATATAAAAAAATATCAAAAAATATTTGTTGTAGTAAGGCTCAAAACTGAAATCAAGTTATTTATTATTACTTTTATTTTATTTATATATTTTCCTCTTTGAATCCATACCAGTGATCACTTGTGTATGTCAAATGGAAGTGACAGGATGGCCTATTTATATATCGTACGAATTTAAATAAGCCCTTCTGTAAAGACACTCTCCAACTTAAAATAAGGCTAGTAGGGTTCAAAACGCGCCCTGGTCTGAGAAGAACCACACAACGCACTCAGACGGGTTTTTTTATTTTTTATTGTGATCACTGAGCAATACTTATACAATAACACAATATACAATATATACAATAACTTTAGTGAGCAATGTACGAACAACTAGAACCATCGCAATCGGAGAAGCCATCCTTATAACAATTAATAAAAAATAAAAGGAAATTCGTGTCTAGCAATACGACAAGTCACCGCAAGCGGCACCCGTTCACGAGCATAACGCAAGGGTCAGCCATCACCACCCTTGGCCATAATTGAGGGAAGGGGGCAACCTGGACCCCACCGTTACCGCAAAGAATGACTTCTAAGGAAGCGGTGTGATGCAGCCAGTAGATTAAACGAGAGTAACAAACAGTGTTAGAAAAAAAATGCGTAGGCACTAGTTATTCGCTAAAATACATTTTATTCCCAGGCCATACCGTCGTTCATGTAATCCTTTACACTATAATAATTTTTTTTTATCAAATTCCTTTTAATAATTATTTTGAATTTATTTAGGGACAAATTTAAGGCTTTACTAGGGAGTTTATTTTAAAAACGTATACAAGTAACCTTAAAAGAATTACACATTTTATGGAGCCTCCTGATGGGCTTAGCAAGTTTATTTTTATTTCTAGTATTAATTTTGTGTACATCACAATTTTTACTGAATTTTGAAATATTTTTGTATAAACAAAATTTTCATAAATATATTGATTGTACACAGTCATAATTTTTTTATTTTTTTATTTATTTTTTAATGGCTCTCGAGGCCTCATGTTGTTATTTTGCAATTTTGCATCTAAGGTAATGTCCAAAAAAATAAAAATCCGAATTCACTAAATCCAGTTCATCATTATTTAATTATACATTGGTATTGACATTTTTTCACATTAGGTAAGGTAAATTTAATACATTTTGTTTCCTTTTCGTTCAGTATGAGATTATTGGCGTTAAACTATTGTACAACATCAAAGAGAGCATTGTTTACATCGTCCATTACTGAGTGTTGTGTATTAATTTTAAAAGTAAGAGAAGTATCATCAGCAAACAACACTATCCCAGGTTTGTCATTTATATAAATGAGGAACAAGAAAGGTCCTAATATAAAGCCGTGTAGCACGCCCATTTTGACAATTGAACCACGGGAACGCTTTCCATTTGCGTCTACTTTTTGAATTCTCTCACTAAAGTAAGGTCTAATCAAATCGAGTGCCTTTTCTTTAAAACCATAATGTAATAAATTATTATTGCACTTTTAAAGTAATCAATTTAACTTATGACGAAACATCAAAATCTGGCAACAAATTTTATACAAAAAAAACAACTTCATTTATAGAGTACAGCAAATAGGGTCACGATTTTCAATGAGAAAAATAAAAGAACTATTGAAAAAAAGAAAGCTTACCTAAGCGCTAGTCCATCACATCTATCATCGCTGACGATGCTTGATCTGGGCGAGTTTCCCAGACGGCTGGACGCAGATTTTCGTCGTAGTTCGTGAGAATCGGGTTCCTCCTTGTTGATGAAAGAGACACGTGGTGCGTGTGCACGGAGACCGCACACTTTGTGTGTTGACACGCCTCGACAGAGTAGTTGACTTTGAGTTATATCTGAAACAAATTTGATACGTAATCTCTTCAATAAACTAAAAGATATAATAATATGTGTGAGATAAGTGATTTTTAAGACTTATTCTTGTACACTTAATTATGATATTTTTTACCAGAATATTTAGATATACTGAAAACGTAGTTTTTTCAAATGTTTTCCTCAATTTGATAAAGAAAAGTGTAAATATAAAATATTATTGTTATGCAAAATTTCTTCAATAAACTTGAACACGAAAGGCATAAACCCCTTCGCCATTTCTCATTAATGAGAAGAATTGTTCGAATAACCAAAGAAACCCAAACATAAAACAAAATATCACGAATATCGAAATGGAAGCAATAAAGAAATTCTCGGCATTACAGCTTTTGCTTTTCCCTTTTCTCCAGACAGTAAATATTTGTGGACAGCTCTAAAACAAATAAGGTATAGACTACACTCCTAAGTAATGAGGGTAACCGAGTTGTTTAATTTCCCATGTTCTTAATTCTATGAATTAAAAATGTGTATTTGGTCGGTTTATAAAATTCTGTTGAAGTTGGCAATACGAGTATATGTAAAATTTTGTTTCTTGCAAAAATATGCAATGAAACTGACTTATCAAGGATATAATATTAATCTCCAACGTGTAATGGTCGAAATTACCTATTAACGTAAGTTTATTATAATCGTCAGTTGCTTTATCTATATATAAAGCTTTCACAAAAATTATTGGTATTTGTTAATTTAATAAAAATGTATGGTATATTATTGAATCAGTACACTAATTATATTGTTGACAAATCACAGATTGTAAACATAACCACATTATTTGATTGTATGAATGTATTTAACATTCAACACAGCGTGTCTTCTCCAATTATCATTAACAAGATAGATATGGAAGACAGTGTATTGATCTAAGGGTTTAAGATCCTGATCTTCAAGGTTAAAGCTAACGAGTAAGAAGGAATAAAGATTTATATAAGATTATATTTTTATATTTTATAGCATATTTATTTCAGAAAACTCAGGCATAAACGTTTTACTAATACTAGTAAATATAAAAGTAAATTTACTGTAATAAAAAAAATCTTTTCAGTATTCAAAAGGTTTTTTGTAAATCGTAATTCGAATATATATTAAATTAACAAGCATCTTGTTACGTTATTCCGTATTTATATTTAGTTTAGTTAATTCCCTATTTCTTCAATTCCTTCAGATAAAACGTTGAGGTTTCGTAAAGGCTTGTTATCTGACTCGTAATACGAGATAGAAGCAACTAATTCAGGTGAAAAAATTCTTGGGATACGAGAGAAAATATTTTTAAAAGAACTACGGTTTTCCCTTCTTTCTTATTTCAAAACAAATTGACAACTTTCACCTAATCGTCCAATTAATTATTTTAGGTGTCTAAAAAGTAATCAATAATTTTGTGAGTACTGTATTTATTATTTATATTTTGATATATCGCCTCGAGAGATTAATTTATCAACTCCTAAAATATCAAATTCAATAATAAGACTGAAACATCCTATAGTATAATATAATAAAAATACTAGATTTGGCCCGTGGTTTTCTTCCTTAGACATTAAGTAAGTTCCAAATATCGACGTATAATATTTTTTTTATCTCATTGCCCCTCACATTAAGGGATACAGAATACCCGATTACAATTTTAAAATATTATAAGATTTACCGATCTCATATCCTTACAATTACGCGATCATATTTTATCAGTATATACTAATTTTCATCAAGATCACTCAAACTTTTTTGAGTTATAGAAAAACATATCTACAGACACACCGAAATCAAATTCAAAATAGTGAAATTAGAATGGTGCATCATATGATGATTACTTATCGCAAAATAAAAAATAATGTACACACAGAATCAATCGATTTTTATTCACATTTAGTAGAATAGCATAAAAAATGAGGTGTAAATAAGTACATATTTTATAAAGTTAAATAATAATGTTATTTATATTTGTTTATTTATAAAAAAGGAAATTAATAGATAAAGTAATGTTAATAAGATAATTGTATTATTTTATGACAAATACTATGAATATTAATGGGATGAAAAAGGATTGTTCATCATTAATGAGACAGATTGATGTCCATTCATTTAGTACATAGACGACTTCAAACAAAGATCGTGATATCTAACACACCATACATTCATTTTAAGTATATTATTTGTGATTTTCTAATTAATATAAAAATAAATTACTTGTAAATATAAACATTTAGTGTAATATTAGTATTAACACTATCCCTGTTGCATTTATTGTATAGAGAATTAATATTTGGAATAAATTAACAATCCGTTTAGTTAAACTTTAGACCTCTATAACACAGATATATATATGAAAAATTTAAATAAGTATAAATAGGATAATATATTTTTAGACAAATAGAAAAACCCATTACTTTGTAAATAAAACACATTTAGTAAATATCGTATTACATACAATTCAAATCAAAAAACATTTGGGCTATAAAGTATCCTTGGTATCAAGCGATCGCCGCCAGGCTATCTTAAGATGTATGAATATTATTAGCCTTAAGAATGGTTAGGAAAACAAAATAAAAAAACTACTATAATTCGTCGCCATCTTTTTTAGATTTGTGTCAAATGATTTGTCAAATCTTTATAGAAATAAAATTGTAGCGCTTACTTCCAATAAAATGATTTGGTTTTGATTCCGGAATCTGTATGTATGAGTTTGAGTTTGAAAATATGATATAACTCGGTATCTAATTCTGATCACGTATAAAGTTTCTTTGAAGTTAGACATTTCAAGATTTCCATTACATAGAAATATGTTGGCTGACTTCGTCGTGATTTTAGTACAAATGTCAGGAGTGTTTTTTATAATTCTAGACACAACTTGTTATGCAAATCTAATTATTCAATTTCCCTGATCATTTAAGACAGGCTCAGAGTTATGTTCGGTCTGCTTTATACAGGATTATGTTTCTCCAGGACATACATATCCTGTTGGCGCGACGTATCGACAGGAAGTTAGCTGAAGCTGACAGTATTTTCGGCTTATCTTCGCTAATATAAGGAGCTGTTTGACTTGGATATTGGAACTTGGAATCTTTAGTTAGTACGAGTTTATAAACAAAAAGGATAAGTTAAGTATAATGGATGAAAGAACATTTGGCTTTACTTTTTATGTATTTATCAAGGTTTGACCCCTCCATATGTAATATAATACGAAATAACCGACAGTATGTATTTATTTTAGACATTGAAAATTAGCAGAGCTTCTTAAATATTTAAGAGCAAATATCAATTCTCTAACCCTTGAAACCGTACAATCAATATGCGGCAAGAAAGGGACTAACACACCGAAGTAATTAATACAGGGAGAGAATCAAGTAATCAACGATAAGATATAGTTTGCTCAACTCCCGGTGTAATCAAATAATATCTCAACATACAGTTATCATTAGATGAAGTTTATATCATTACATCAACAATATTGTGTAAAATACCTGGATTTTGTAAGGATTAGAAACGGAAGTTATCAAATAGTTTTGTATATACAATCATAAATCTTTGGAATTTAAAAAGTATGTTCTAAATATGGTTTAATACAAATTTAATTTATATTGAAGTATATATTTAATACATATAACTTATTAAACAAAACAAACAAAAAGTACAAAATTTAGAGTTTACTTATTACCATTTGATCATTCACTTAAAAAAAAAACAAAAAACACGAGTCAATATTCATTAACTTAATGATCGTCCTACTTTGTCATTCTAAACGTACCTCTGATAATGGCAGACTTCAAAATTTAAGATAGGTTTAAAAGCTGTCAGATGTTGACTCACAAAAGTTTAAATGTTTATAATTGTCTTCTTTTCAGTTATGTTTTTTTTTGACATCTCAAAGAATAAATTTTTATCCTAAAAATATTACTACACATGATGTTCCAGGTGTTCTACCCAACACATCAATAGTATCCAATTATTAAAACATTATAATATTATTAAATCTAAGTAAACAGAAATTTCATTTCCATATTATTTATAATTCAGTATAACAAGATACTTTTCCATATTAACGATGGAATTGAACGTTGAAAAGCCAGCTTGAGGTCTTTTCATATATCTATCAAAAGCCGGTACAGTAAAGCCTTATACAAAGACTAATCATAAGTCCGGGATATCGACTTCGACCCAAATCCCATTGTTGTTTATAATCTGAACAAATTGAGGGATCTAAAGTATTTTAAGGTATAGTTAATTTGAATCCCGTTTTGGTTGTTCTGTTAGGCTCATTTTACTATTATATGTGGAGTTGAAAAAGGTACGAATACATAAAAATTATTTGCGGTAAATTGTCTAACACAATTCCTTCTTCTTATCAGTTTCTTATTGTGTGTTTACTGTTGTAATTATTAGTGGTATGTACGGTATGATAAAACTCTTTAATGTAAACATATTAAAATGTCAGTATATTTAATTTTTACTGCAATTTATAGAGTTCTTGCTTATAAGTGTTGTGTAAATGTCAATAATCAAAATAAAGCAAGATTAATTTTGTTACATTACATAGTATTTCATACGATTTTCAGCAAATAATATTTTAAATCCACATTATATACAACGTCATTTATTGACTATTCATATTCTTTGACAGTTACTTCTAATGTTGTAAATATAACTTTCTTCTATAATATAGAAAGGAAAACCTGGTAAAAAGTAATCAAAGCGTTGACGTAGTATTGAAGAAAGAGTAGGCGCTTTTTTGGTATCTCCCAATCTCGTATCCACATCGATCTCAGGGAATCAGTGAATCGTCAAAACAAATATGTGGTGTTAACATGACTTTAGATATGTGTTATTCAAAAGTTATACGATCACAAATAATGATTTTACAATAAAACAACCTCAAAACTATTTAATAAGAATTATTATGTAATTTGAATTAATCTCTCAAAGGTAATTAAATTTTATTTCATATTAAACAGAATCTTCAAAATCTTCTTTCGAAAGGACTGCCTCTGTTAGAATTTAGTTTTTCTTTATCTTTATTAAACATAAAAAAGATTAAAATATATCCAATTTATTATAGAAAGAATAATCGAATTAATTTTATAAAATCAATTAGAACAGAGTTAGGTAAAACCGCGGCGATTCAACGGAATGGCACAATTTAATGAATTTTCTAATAAATGAAATTCCAATAAGCCGTATCCAAGAATGTAAACTTTTTATTCCGAATTTGGCGAATACTCAAGATTTTATTCTTACAGTTCACTGAACCTGGCTTTAAGATAAATGATCATTCCTCCGCTGTCTTACATACGAGTACGTTGCACGCGTCACTTGTTGTTTGAGAATTCTTGAAGTTATTTGAATGTATGTTTGAGTTGTTTTCTGTGTTTTAATAAAAAATAAATAAATATACCGAGCGTATTAAACTAGTTATATGAGTAAAATTAAAAAATATATTCCTGCTTTTCTATTCAATCAGAAAGTTACAGAAAGAACAATAGTTAAAATGGGTGTTCCTCAAGGATTAGTTCTTGGTACTTTTTTTCTTAGAGTATATAAAAGACCTTTCCAATAAAATGACCAACGTGATTGAGATTGTTAATTGTCAGTTATGGATAACAAAGTTTTGTTTTGTGATTGCGTCATTTTGTTATTTAATGATATGTACAAAATGGGATCAAGTGACAATCTCTTCTCATATCAATGGTTGCAGGGGAGCGTTACTTTTTGTAGGTAGCTGTAACCTATGAAAACATCATTAAGAACAACGTGCATGCATGCAGTGGTCGGGATGATTTTGTGATAAAATAGAATGCGGTAATGGAAATCTAAATAAGTGCTCAAATTGTCGAAGCTGGTTGCAATAATCAGATTGAAAAATGAGAAATTATCTTCGTCATTAAATTAGTTGTTTAAAACCTTCTAATGGACATTCAAATTTAAACTTGATTCTTCTAATAAAGGTATTAATAATAACTTATTAAAATAAGACTAGTATAAAGTAGGTCACTTACTGTGTGCTATAAATTTATTATTTTAGTTTAATTTAATATTAACATTTTTATATCAGATATAATAATCGCTGCCATGCTTATTTTTTAGCAGTTATTCATAAATTTATTACCATTTATTTATAATATTTATTTTAAAATGAATTCTGAAATGATGAAAAAACTGAATTTTCTTATATTTAACTGAGTTTTCTGTATTATTTGATATTACCCAAAAATTTATTAAACTTATATATTTTTAATAGATTATTATTTCTAGTCATAAAAACAAAATTAAACTTGTTCTAAAATAAGAAATAAAAAAAATATTTATATCATTTTATATCGTTATTTTTAATATTATTTCATACTAAAGACTATTACATCAATACCAAAGGAAAGATTTAAAAATTTCAAAGATTTACTCAAAAGTCTTATTTCTAACGTCAAATATAAAGTAGTATTGGGTTTTAAGTAATACATATTTGAAAATAAATCATACATGTATACTAAATAAAATATAATTTTAATTCAAAGATGATTTTCTTAAAGTAATTTTATAAAAATTTAATAACAAAAAAAATAAGTTTTAAAAAGGTATAAAGAATTAGAACAATAGAATGCTGATTTGTTAATTTATTCTGTTAGTAATTTCCTTATAATATCATTTGTTGTTAATTAATATATTGAATATATGTTAATCTGTTTAATCTTGACCTTTATGGCATAGACAATGGGAAAGATTACTGTTATTAAATTATTATACTGTTATAAAATAATTCGAATATACATTAAATCTACTTTTCATTTTGTTTCGTTATTTTATATATATTTTTAGTTTAGTTAATTCCCTATTTCTTCAATTTCTTCAGAAAAAACGTTGAGGTTTCGTAAAGGCTTGTTATCTGACGCGTAATACGGGATAGATCAACTAATTCAGGTGAAAAATACTTGGGTTACGAGAGAAAATAGTTTAACAAGAATTACGGTTTTCTTTTCTTTTTATTTCAAAATAAATTGACGGCTTTTACTTATTGTCCAACTAATTAGCTTAGATGTCTTATCTAAAAATATCAAATACTTTTCCGAGCCTATATTTATTATTTTTGTTTTGAAATATAGCCTCGAGAGATTAATTTATCATCTCCCAAAATGTCAAACGGTATTAAGTATTATGCCAAAAACAATTCATACTATAACAAATTAACACTTGCTTTTGTCCGCAGCTTTGCTAGCGTTTAGTTAACGCCTTATAGAAATACAGAATAACCGATTATTTTGTCTAAACTTTAGTATTTACCAATCTCTAATATGGTCTAAATATTGCGTCTTTACATTTTCATAGTACTCATTTTTATTAGGTTTTTAATTACTAGAAAGAGAAACAGACAAGATATAGAGATAAAAAAAGACAGAAAGACAGACAGAAAAAACTAAAAAAAGTGAAATGTGAATCAGCGTATCGTATAGCGTTTGTTTAACACAAAATAAATAATATAATAATTATATATATACAAATATATTTTACTTATTTATACATAAAAAGAAATTACTTTAGTAAATAAAGTAATGTAAATAGTATAATAAATAAAAATATTATTTAATGACAACTACGATGTATATTAATGGGATGAAAAGGGATTGTTCATCATCAGGGATTGTACGTACATTTTGAGTACATTATTTGTGTATTTCTTTACATTATAAAAAATATGTAATAATAAGTTTCAGAAGGAATAGTACTGTTTAAACTTTTATCACATACAGAATGAATTTTTGCAATAATTTATCCATCCGGTTAGTCATTTAATTCTCTAGAATACTCCAAAACTATTTATGAAAAATTTAATAATATAAATAAGCTAACATCTTTATCGACCGATATAAAAAAAATCCTATTACTCTCTAAAATCAGAAATTTGAAAATTTTAAACCATATTTCATTACATTATTCTGTATTATTTAAACTTCGGTAAATGAGAAAAGTTAACACGGGGATTTGATATCAAAGTACTTAAAAGAAATAATGTTAATGAGACAAAAAACAATCATCATAATTACTTACTTAAAAACATTCTTAAACATCATTTTTCCATTATATTTTGATTAAAATCCAGATAAGATCGAAAACTTATTCCGATGAATAACTTTCATGGGAGACTGAAATTTTAATTATATTTCACCTTAAGTAAGTTCATAAGCAACATGGTATTATTAATAGAAACTTATACAGAAATTACATATAATTTAAACCCTCTTTGAAATGTTTTATATTATATTATAGTTATTGCTAAATTGTAGCGAAAATACTTGAAGGAATCTTATAACCTTTAAATAGGTAACGTAGGTGAAGATAACTCTAAGATGTTGCAGTAAGCTGTTAAGATATTCGTAAATCGTTCTTTAAATGTAGTAAGTATATTTATATATATTTAGATATATTTTATATAACATTTACATTTTACAATGCTATTAATGTTACTCTCTTTATAAGAAGAGAATCACATTAGTGTTTTATACTTTTATTGATGGATTTCTTTTTGCAGATCATTTAACTTGATTTGAAGATAAATGATGAACGTATTATTTATTGTTTAAGAATTCTAGAAATGTATTTTAAATGTTTCTTTTTCTCATCTCACCTCATTTTTAAATATTGATTAATGTTTTGTTAAATACTTTTTTTTTTTCAATATATGAAGGTCAAAAGACACATTGGCAGATTTAATAGAAAAAGAAAGTTGACGATAAATTAGAGGGAGGCAAGGAAGTGCTTCGAACATCTAGTGATTAAATTCTTTTGCATTTCATAACTTATTTGTCCTACCATAGTTAACATGAAAAGAAGAAAAGGTTGAATAGCTTTGCAGGGAAGCTCAAGATGCGGACACAAGAATGTGAAATACAATTTTCTATTTATCAGAAGACTTATAAATCGCATTTCAGCAAAAAAATAAAAATAATGTCACTTTGAAGTCCTATCAGCTTTCATTCCTGACATATAATAGTACTTATTGGTTATAGAATTTCTCAGTTCTTTTTTTCAATAGGCGTTCATTGCACTTGTTAAACAATAAAGTGGCACATATCAAAGCATTCTCGGGCATAATACATGGCTATACTATTCTGTTATCGAAAAAGTGACAAAACATTACCTTTTAAACAGTACCTCTAATTACATAAAGTTCAACTAACCACCACCATCATCAGTATAAATGTTGCTAAAATGGGCAGATAAATAACTTTCTTCTTAATTTGGATTTTTATAAGAAGTACTTCTCTATGTGGTTTAAAATACAATTATAATTTAAAACAGGAAATTTTATAAGTTTGCAAAATTGCTAAAGCTTAATAAAATAAAAGCAGTCATCTAAAATAACCATATTTATAATTACCACTCAATTATGCGACATCCACACCTGCGTGTTTGTGAAGATATTAACAACATGCTATATACTGAACCGGAATGGACATTAATATTTACAATAAAAGCCTTATTGCCTCTAATACCACATTCGCTTCGGAAATCACGTTTAGATGCAACAGTATATAAATAATAACAATTATAACGGATAAAAGACCTTATATTATTAAGAGCAATGTAAGTACACATTCTTTCTTGGGTTTATTTATTGTGTCATAACAAGATTTATGAACATTATTAGCTTTAAGAATGGTTAGGAAAACAAAATAAAAAAACTATTATAATTCTGTCGCCATCTTTTTTAGATTTGTGTCAAATGATTTGTCAAATCTTTACAGAAATAAAATTGTAGAGCTTACTTCCAATAAAATGATTTGGTTTTGATTCCGGATTCTGTATGTATGAGTTTGAGTTTGAAAATATGAAATAACTCGGTATCAAATTCTGATCACGTATAAAATTTCTTTGAAGTTAGACATTTCAAGATTTCCATTACATAGAAATATGTTGGCTGACTTCGGCGTGATTGAGGTACCAACATCAGGAGCGCGTTTTATTATTCTAGACACATCTTGTTATGCAAACGCCTATTTATTCAATTTCCCGGATCATTTAAGAAAGGCTTAAGGGATGTGTTCGTGTTAGAACATAATTTTTCATTGAGAACATCAAGAACTGAGTGTTCCATCAACACAGGTGAATACGTTATAATTGGAAACATTTTTACTAAAATATGATTTTAGAGAATTTGGGCAATTTTCATAAGAGGATGTAAGTTACTAATGAAACTTTTATATTAATTATTTTTAGTTTGGAACTTTATATACACAAATCAATATGGTATTTTAATTTAAAGTAGACAACAGACATCACATAGAATTCAAGAAAATTTATTATAAATAAGATTAGTATTGGATTAACAAAAAATGACGTTAAAAAGTAAAAAATAATAAACTTAAAATATAATAATATGATGCAAAATAATGATATTATGCTTAAGTTACTATACAATACGGACATATTCAGTCTGCTTTATAGGATTTATAGGATTATGTTTGTCCAGAACATACACATCCTGTTTGAGTTCTTATCGATAGGAAGTTAGCTAAAGCTAACAGTATTTTTCTTGTTAAAATAAAGAGTTGTCTGACTGTTAACCTTTGAAATATTTAATACGAGTTTATAAAAAAAGGTATAAGTTAAAGAATATGTCCTAGGAAACCAGTTGCTTTATGTCTTTATCTCCTGAGTTTTCCCCATGTCATGATGTAATACAATGAGAAATAACCGATACCGAATGTGTATTAAACTAACTTTAGATAATGAAAATCTACAGAGTATCTTGAAACCGTACAATCAATATGCGGCAAGAAAGGGACTAACACACACCGAGGTGATTAATACAGGGAGAGAATCAAGTAATCATTGATAAGCAATCGTTTGTTAACCTACTCCCCTTGACATCAAACAACATCTTAACCTGCAGTAAGCATTTGGTGAAGTGTATACTATAACATTAAACATATTTTGTTGAATACCTGATTTTTATAAGGATTAGAAACGAAAGTTATCAAATAGTTTTTGTACAAACAATCATAATTTGGAATTAAAAAGCGTATTTATAAAATATGATTTAGTACATGTAATTTATTGAATAAAAGAAATCAAGTACACACTAAGACAGAGATTATTGACAATATTATCATTAAGTTTTCAAGTTGCAAAAACAAAAAACATGAGTCAATTTTCATTAACTTAATGACATCCTTTTTCGTCATTCTAAGCGAATCTCTGGAAATCACCTATTTCTTCAATTTCCTGGTCGATTTAGGATAGACTTAATAGGTATGTCAGATGTTGCGTGACAAAGGTTTAAATGTAAAATAGATTTCTTTTCCATTATATGTTTTTTCTTGTCGATTCGAAGTACACATTTGAACCCTACAAAAAAGAAAACTGTCATTTCCGAAACGTCAAACATAAAATAATATAAATTGTCAATGTCAATTAATCTTTAAAATGTAAGATTAATGAAAGCCGTGTGGATTTATAATAAGAAATGTTGACTTCATTTTATAGGGTCTATTCAATTGTTCCAAAGATGTCTCGTAATCAGACATTTTACGTTATTTTATATTTTACGTCCGTATTTTACGTCCCAGTCTGATGATAGAATTAGGATTAATGATTTTGAAATGATTCCCAAACGTTAGGACAAGTAATGATACACACATGATATAATGCCAGATGTTCTATTCAACTCTTTAATAATATCAAATTATTAATAAATTGTAATATTTTAATTCTAGAAAACATATATTTTTTTATTTTATTTATATTTCAGTATAAAAAGTAATATAAAGCATTAAAAAATTTTAATGAATAATATTATGACGTTAGGATACCCTTCGATATTCACGATGTAATTGAAAGTTGTAAAGCCGGGTTGAGATCTTTTCATGTATCTATCAAAAGCCTTTACGCTAAAGCCTTATTTATACAAAGACTAATCAAAAGTTCGGGATATCGACTTCGACCCATATCTCATTGTTGTTTATAATCTGAACAAATTGAGGGATTTTAAAGGGAAAGTATTTTGAGGTATAGTTAATTTGAATCCCTTTTTGGTTGTTTTGTTTTACTTATTTTACTATTATATGTGGACTGTTAACAAAGGTAGGAATACATAAATCATTTGTGGTAAAACACTCAATAGAATCACTATCTTTTATGAATTTCTTGTAATATATGTTTCATATAGTCAATTATTAATTACGTGCAAGGTATGATAAAACTTTATAATCCAAACAAATCAAAAAGTCTGGCCAAAGTTAATTTAAACTGTAAGTTATTGAGGCCTTGCCTATAAGTGTTGTGTGAAATCATCAATCAATCTGAAAACCGCACGATCAACTTTGTTAGGTAATAGTTCGCGAAATTCGTTTTGAAACGATTAACAACTTCTTTAATAATTATTTATAACATGACAAATGTCTATTTCTTTAACACTCTTCTGTCATTCGTCGTCTCAATGGAGATAAGCTTTATCACAATAACATTTTTTTTCAGTCACCAAGTCACTTTTATATCAATCTACATTGAAACTTCAAAAATTTCTGGCTACATGTACTCGGTGTCTCATCCCTCCACATATTATATCAAAATAACTGATTATTTCTCAAGTTGTGAATATATATCTTACTTTTTAATATAGAATGGAGAACCTTATACAAAATAATCACAGCAACAACACTGCATTTATAAAAGAGTGGACATTTTTTTGGAGGTTGTCATCTCATTTCTGGCCCAAGCCAGACTGATAAAGACTAGTCTTTGGAAACCAGTGAATCAAAACAAAAATATAGTGTGATTATAAGCTTCAGGTATAAATCACCCAAAAGTTACACGATCACAAACCGTGTTATTAGAAAAAAAAAACTATCTGAAATACAAATGAATAATATAAAACATACAATAATAATACATTTGAAAATATTAATATACTTTCAATTAATATATGCAAAAAGTTTATAGTTTTAAATATTTTTTCAGATGGTTTTCCAAACTTTTTTCCAAAAGGACTGCCATTGTTAGAGTTAAAGATTACTAATAATGAAAATTATTAAAGTATATCCAATGAATGTAGGATAAACAAATTGATTTTATAAAATCAATTAGAACAAAGTTTTGGTAATATCGAACCGAACCGCTACGATTCGACGGAATGGCACAATGTAATGAATTTTTTAATAAATGAAATTCCAATAAGGAGTATCAAAGAATATTAACTTTTTATTCGGAGAGAATACTCAAAATTTTATTCTTATACCATAGTGTAAGATAAATAATCATTTCACTGCTGTCATAAATGTTTTGCAATACTTGATGTTTGAGTCATTTGATATCAAGTCCTAAAGTTATATGAATGTTTGGTTTATACTCTACTATTTAAACAAACATCTCTACATGGTGGATTTATTATAGATGTACCAGTCGTTTTAAGATCTCAACAAATTTAGTGAACTATATTAATGATTTTCCGGTGTAACGGTGTAATAGTAAAAAATTGGCGTTCCTCAAGGATTACTTCTTGGTACCTTTAAAAATCTTTCTTATAAAATGAGCAAAAGTGGTTGAGATTGAATGGATCCCTTTTTTAAAGTATAATTTCAGATTCAAAATTACAATGGAGTGCTCATAGCTATAGCATAACCTAAATGTTTAAGATATGCATATTCCGTTAGGAAAATGAAGCAGTAACAAATTTTACCAAAGCTTCGTCGAGAAAAAGCAAAGATTTAATTCAGAACTTATAATAATATCATATAAAAAATTGTCTCCAAAATAAAAACCAAAAATGTTTTTGGCCAATGAGAACAAATTAAGTTTTCATGATAAATTTCCCTTATCTTTCACCGACCTATTAACCTACAGCGACCTAAAAACATTTATAGCTCACCTTAAACACGTATTGTGTGAAATGCTTATTATAGTACTAAGATTTTTATCCACAGATAAGGAATTATATAACAGTTATTATGATGACGTTTAAAATTACAATCTTTCAATATCCTCTAAATGAGCGAGTAACATAGAATTAGTAGTAAGATGATTAGTAATTCTAGTCTTCTTTTGGTACCAAGCCTTACATTAATTCTTATGTTCCCACATGTCAATTATGATAGTGACAGAAGAAATTCTAAAAGTATCTATCTGCAGTCATGCAACTAGAGATTGAGTTTTCACGTGGAGTGTATGTTATGTGTATCTAATTGAAAAAAAACTGTGACTATTTTCGTTCATATTCAAATTTTCAATTCTACTAGACATGCGTGCAAAGTGAATACGTGTTATTACCTAAAATGTTTTCATATTGTGTGAAAGCAAGCTTTTCAAATACACACTGTATTTGAAAACTTATTCAATGAAAGCTGATATTACAAAACTCGTGTCACACACATATAAGAGTATTTGACGTATGATTACAATCCAATGTGTCAATGACCTTAAACTAGTTTAGGGACATATTTTACAAATTGAATTTTACATTCCACCATTCTATCCAATCTTTGTAGTACTTAATTTGGTCACAATGTACGTTTTATTATAAAAATTTAAAAGGTTTAATGTTACAAAAATAATTTGACCTTTCACAGCTTTTAAAACTTTAAACCTGTCAAAAATTTATAGTTATTGAAGTTATAACATTTTATTGGGCCAAACATTTTTAAATATGTCTTTTTGTCATTAAGTCTTACTGTATTTGTCAGTTATGGATAACAAACAAACATTTGTTTTGTGATTACGTCATTAATTTCTTATTATATGTACAATAAGAGGGTCAAGTGGCGGTCTCTTGTAATATCATTGGATGCAGAAGAACGTTGCTTTTTGTAGGTAGGTGTATCGTATGAAAACATCACCGAAGAAAATGATTTTTGGAAGGAAATTTCATCTCGCATTCATACATACATGGTAAGAATGGATTTGTGTTAGAATAGAATGCGGCGATGGAAATCAGAATAAATCAAATTGTAGAAGCTGCTACTAGGGTAGTCTTAGTCAAATATGAAAAATTCACTCTGTAATGCATCGTTTAAAACCTAGACTCTAGTGTACAGTTAAATTTAAATCATCTGGTGAAGCTACTAATAATTTATTAAAATAAGAAGGTTATAAAGTAGGTCACTTTCTGTATGCTATTAATATTCTATTTCAGCTAAATTTAATATTAGCATTTTTATATATGGTAATTTAAAATAAACGCTGTCACTTTTATTTTCTTACTGACATGTTTTGTTATTTATTCATTTATTTGTTATAATTTTATATTAATACTTATTTACAAATTTATTATGAGATGGATTCTGGATTGATTAAGAAACTGAATTTTGTAATATTATAGTATTTATTATAAATGATTTAATATTACTTATTTATTACCAAATTATATTATTAATAATTTTTGATATCAAGTCCTAAAAATAAATAAAAAACTTGTTATTCTAATATAAGAAATAAATAAAAAAGAATGTTATTTATTATTATTTTAATATCTTTCTTTTATAGTCATTTGAATGATTTTAGAATTATTTTACATAAGGTTAGTACCAAGGAAAAGAGATTTAAACATCTCAAAGGTTTGCTATGAAGTCGATATATTTTCGATTTTCAATTTCCGGAAATGTAGAGTTAGGAGTATTGGGTTTTAAAATATACACACATATTGGAAAAGAAACCATACTTATTAATTAAAATATTATTTTTAATTAAATTTGATATTTTTTGATATTATATTTATAAAGTTTAAAAATATACATTGATGTATTTTTAAATAATAAAAATATTTTTAAAAACGTATAAAATATTTTGAAATTTTAAGTAATATACATTATATTATATGTAAACAATAGAACGTAGACTTATTAAAGTATTTTAATGATTTCCTTATAATATCATCTTTTATTAATTAATATATTGAATTGATAACTGTTTAATCTTCACGTTTATGGCATTATAGATAGATTATTACACTATTTAAATATAAAATGCAAAATCTTATATTTTCGTAACTTAATATCCAAGGATCTTACTTTATTTCTACCCCATAAAAGACACCCGTTAGTCTAATAGAAAAGTTATTTTAATATGGACTAAATCAGTTCTGCGATGCCATAAAAAATATACAATATTTTTTTAAGTAATGTATGCTAAATAGTAATATATTAAAAAAAAAAAAATTTTGTTCAATAGCAATCAAGGACATCACTACTTTGAACATATATGCATATATATATATATATATATATATATATATATATATATATATATATATATATATATATATATATATATATATATATATATATATATATATAAATAAATAATTTGTATTCTATGTCAGTTAGTGTTTGTTGAAATTACCACTGCCTTTATTATCTAGAGATAATGAATATAGAATATAATTTTTTTTTTAGGAATACCAATTCATGTCCATCCTTTATTATATTTATTATTTTTCAAAATAATACGATTGAATAAAGGTCGTCTAATAAATATTTTAAATATAATTTAAATATAATTAATTGTTAATTTATAAGAAACGTTTTATTTTACTAGATCGTATGTCCTTTTTATTAAGATGTAAAATATATATTGTTATATTTAGTTACAATTTAATATAAACTAACAATGTATTAAATATAACAAAGTAATTGGAGCTTCTCCCATACGGTACAGAATTAACCAACGTGACTTAGGTTTGATATCATATTTTTATATTATGTTTTTAATGGTAATATTTATTTAAGTAATCATTCAAATTACTCGATCATTTCAAAGGCAGCTTTGATAATATAATTATTATCAAGTAGCTTTTAATCTATCAGCTTATCGTCAATTAATATTACTGTAACAGATATTGAGGTAGTGGCGTACTGAATAATGGTAAATTTATGGAGAAAGTGTATATAGAAGTAGAAGTAGAAGTAGAAGTAGAAGTAGAAGTAGAAGTAGAAGTAGAAGTAGAAGTAGAAGTAGAAGTAGAAGTAGAAGTAGAAGTAGTAGAAGTAGTAGTAGAAGTAGTAGAAGTAGTAGTAGAAGTAGTAGAAGTAGTAGAGGACAGATATCAAGTAATATTCAACTTCAAGCCATCTTATTTTCATATCTAGTTCATTTGCTAATAATAAATTAGCGAGGTCGTAAGATCGTTTAACGTACAAGAGCGGAGAGAACTAATAAAAAATTTGAAGATGTAATAATTTTATTCTGTGCATAGTTCACACTGTTAAATATAACGACGCTGTTATACGGCAGCCAAACGTGGGTAACACAGAAGAAGAATGTAAGAAAGATGAATGCTGTGGAGATGCGATCTCTTCGCAGAATATGCGGAGTCAGCCTAGCTGACCGAATCCGCAATGAAGAGATTCACAGAATGGCAGGTACTAGTGTCTTCATTAGTACCAGTGTTACAGTGAGAATGAAGAAGAACGTGCTCAGGTGGTTTGGGCACGTCGAGCGAATGAGTGATGAAAGAATGGTAAAAAAGATTTATACAGGAAAAGGGAGTGGTAAGAGAGAAAGGGGGAGGCCTAGAGTGACCTCCGAAAACACTGTATCTTTGATACTGGAGGAAGGTCACGTAAAAAGCATGAGGATCCCCCGGAGGGCATGTATGAAGAGGTTGATGTTTGTGACCGAGGCGAAAGAGGTACTCGTATGCAGGGACCGTAGCGTTTGGCGCTCCGTCGTCTCTGGCTACCCCGTAAGAGATATGGCGTGAAGCTAAATAAATAAATAAATAAATAAGAAAAATAAATAGTTATATTACGTGTTAAGTAAATTTACTTATATGTAAATATAGGTATAGAAATCATAGCATAGGATTCCTAAGAGATCGATGTAATTAATAAAGCATGCAGTGTGTTTGTTCACAGCTTGCGACGAGGTAAGTCAACAGACAGTTTAACCTTATGGCTATCTTGTATTATACTATCTTGTAAATACTAGAGGATGTATTCAATTGTCAATATAATATATGAGTTGATTATGGCAGCTAATTATATATTTATTTACAAAAAATGCTGTGTGTGCTAATTTTAACCTAAAAGCTACAGACTCCTAGAAATGTTTTTAAAAAAATATATATTCTTAGAGTCAATTCTCAATATTTATACACATTATAAATAAAAGAAATGAAAATAAACTTCTAACGCTTAAATTTCGTCTTCAAGTTAACAAATCCTTCATGGGCTTGAGTGTAGGCATATATAATAAAGTTCTACAAGATATCTTACATCTTCCTTTTTAGTTTTACATCTAAAATTAAAAGTTTATTATTAAAAAAATGTTATTATAAAATTCAAGTGTTTTCGATCGAAATGTGTGAAACTTTAGTTGTTGACTCATTTGCAGAGTCGATATTATAAATATTATAACTATACATCTAACATTGTTAATTTTTTTTTTTAAAAGAGGAACTATTGAGATTCTGACCGGCTCCTTTCAGCAGAGCAGCATTCCGAGCCGGAGGTAGCTCATTCATGGACTGACTACACTGAACATTTTTATAATAATTTACGATTCAAAAGTACGTGGAAATGCCTACTTGAATTAAGATATTGTAAATTTGAATTTGAAAATAATAGTTTCATTTAGATTTAATTATAATAATTAATTAAATTTTTAAGTTTCATTTAATTTGAATAATAGTTTCATTTAGAAAACCACATGCTATCCTTTACATTTTCTGAATTATAGATAACATATTCAAATCTGGTTTTATTCTTTTTTACGTAACAGTAAGGAGTAATAGAAAAGTTTATTTCTAGAACTTATTCCATTTTTTCGTCGCGATGTTGTGACATAGAGTGGCGTAACGAGTTCTCGGTACTGTGAATAAAAATATTTCACTTAAATAAGATTTGAATATATAATACAATATTCATTAACTAACTAGCATCTTGTTTCATCGTTATAAATATAAGTTGAGCTAGAAAATGTTATATTTCTTTTATGTTTTCGTATATTCAAGAAGCTTAATGGTTTGAGCTGACATGTGACGGGATCAGAGGTGAAATAGTTATCTTGATGTCAAGTAAGCAATGTATTTGCACTTATTATATTTGAATTTATTAAATTATATATCATCATATAATATATTTTTTGTATTAATTTATATATATATATATATATATATATATATATATATTATATAATATATATATATATATATATATGTATATATATATATATATATATATATATATATATTATATATATATATATGTACATATACATATATATATATATATGTACATACATAAATCTGCTGGTGATGATGCCTTTTTAGAATTAGGCCCGCCCTTTTCTAAAGTGATTTATTTTTGTAAATTTGTTTAATAAAGTATTAAATAAATGAGTATATAATTTGAATATAAATATCGAAATTTATTAATATGTTTGTTGTTGTTGTTATTTCAATATTTAATTTTAATTATATTCTTTTGTGTACTTTATATTGTTAAATATTTTGTTAATTAAGACTTTATTTGACGCTTCTACTTTGAAATTTAAGCTTTAATCAAATATTGTGTCTCCATATTGTAATTATAAAGGGTCTCCATATCTAATAAGTACTCTAATACCAGTTTATGACTTTAAGTACTATTAATTAGTTTTGAAACGAATTTAATGAAAGCTAAATTGCCTTTATGGTATTATGAAATACAGAATGTAACGAAATTAGTAACAATTATATTTGTGGTATATCACGACAATAAAGAAAAAGAAGACAAACTAACAAAAGAATAGAATATGTCTAAAATGTGACAACTATTTTGATGTCAAATCTACGTCCATAACATTTGATATGTATAAAGCCTGTCATTCTCTGATTTTAGATGGACATCCATGAACATGGATGGACATGGAATGGATTGTAATTACAGTTGAATGATTTTAGATTATGGTTTGATTATTATCGTCAGATATTAGAAACGTCAGATATTTTTGAATAGATTTCAGGAAACTTTTTTGACATGAACAGATTAAAAGTTATAGAGAAGTGTTGGCAATTTTATGAACGAACTGTCGGTCTGTTTGCCGATCAAAAGCTGCAACTTGAAATTGAAAATAAACTTTAAATAACAAGTTTGTTCAATTTCCTTTTTTCCAGTGGCATACATATATAACATGTAGCCACCATTCTTATATAACTAACTTCTTATATAAGGCAAAAATTATCAACTAACTAAGATTTCGTATACCATATGATATAACAACAAAAACATATATTTCTAAAATGATAAAAAAAAATATTACAATAAAAATAACTCTGAATATAAAAAATAAAATAAAAACAAAATTTAAACTAAAACAACAAACGATAAGTGAATTATAAACTAAGTTTTGACTAGAGCTGATTTGTGCCCTTTCAATTGAGTCCAGTCGAGCACAATCATAGTTTATTACCCTGACTTCGTAACGGGTAACCTTTGACTTCTAACAAGTAACGTATAAATCGTCGTGAGTCCCCAAATAACAAGCCTTCAGTAACTCTCATTCTATAGGTAAACGAAATTTAAAACAGTTTTAGTGTTTGTATCTCAGAAACATTCCCCCCACTTCTAATTTTATGGTAAAATGATTGAATATTAAAAATTTTATTCGGTTGCGCAAATATTGAATTACTTGAATTTGACGCATGTGACGTACAGGGGAGGGTTATTTGATTTGAATATTGAATATTAATTGACATTTTGATTTAAGATGTATATGATTTATTCACCCTATGTCTATGTACTCAGGATATAAAGAGATGATACCATCACATGGTATAAAGAATCCGAGCATATTATATAAGCTTAAAATATATAGCTTAAAATAGCTTAAAAATAATGTTTCTAAGTTTTAAGACGACTTAAATTAAATATAGATAACTGAATATGTTTGAATATCTCAAATAAAACAGCTCAAAGGATTTCTTGAAGTTAAATTTATTTTCCACATTCGATGTGAAAGGTTAAGTATTATGTAAAATATTGAAAGATTTCAGGAAGTTATACATATATAATGTAATACACTTATGTCCTAAGGTTTCAATTTGAAATTGTATAAAGCTCTTAAAGAAACTTAATTATACCTGTTTTCAAATATATTCAAATTGACTTATATACTATTTCTTACATGCAATGTTTATTACAATTCCTTAGTATTCACATTTAGAGATTTATTTAATGCTTTATTTAGTGAACTAAATATCGTATGCAATTTTGAAATTAAGTTCTATTTTGGTTAGGAAACTTTGCTTAAAATCAACTCGACATTAAATACAGAAACCTATTTTCAGGCACTACTAACTAACTTACTGTAATTATGGAAATTTTCTTTTTCCATGAAATCTATTATTTATATTTATATTTAGTGACGAGTGTGTTTTTATATACTTTGAATAAATTTTAAAAGATTTTGATGAATAACGATGAAATACTAAGCATTTTATTTATAAAATATTGGTTGAAATTTATTACACGTATTATTTGTTCTGATTAACTTACAATATTTTTGCAATACACTTTAAGATTACTAACTGTAGCTGCAAGTATAGCCAGGTTTTATACATCATATATACATATACATCAAGAAACCACACAAACAGTAAAATAATCTACCATTTAATATATAAAGACTTCAACAAACAAACAACATACCAACACTAAAGTCGGAAACACTAGATTTATAGATAAAGTAATAAAGGCGGTCGCAAATATACCGTTTCATTTAACCCTCCTCTGACAGGATGGGGTCAGAGTGACCTGCGAGGGTTATGTGCTTAAGGGATTTATTGTGATACTAAAAACACCATCTAATTAAATTTTATAAACTTAAATTTATTTATATATTATACTAAAAAAAGTACAATAATAATATAAAGAAATAGAATACTTAGGAATGAACAAACATATAAACGGATTGCTTATTTTAATACTGTAATTGGTTTAACCCTAAATTATAACCCTCCAGACCCTTTTGGGGAATGTCATCCCTGAACACAAGGACAAAAGGTAATAAATAAATTTAAGTATTTAAAAGGTCACGGGCATTATATAAAAATCGCGGACATTATTTAAAGAGAAAATTTTACACCCTAAGGAAACAACATATTCCAATACAAATTATATATAAATACTTCAAATAATTAATTAATTATCTTATAATATTATTAATAATGAAAGTTATTATTTAAGTGTTCAAATGTACATTTTAAAATATTTTTTATCACCAAACTTTTTACGTAACAAAATATCCTTGCGACATTTTAAAAATATTCACCCATCGTCTTTGAAGCTTAAAGTATCAAATTTTCTAACATTAACAATTTTCAAACTTTATAAAACTAAATTTATTTTCATACTTTAATATTTTTAAAAATTTAAACGTGATCCCATATAATTTAAAACTATTATCGTAGTTACAAATTTTAGCTTCATTTATTTTTACGCGGTCATGAATTTTAAGATTAATAGGATATTATATTTCATTTAATATCGTTATTTATTTCTGTGATAAAAATGGTCAAACATTTACAATCGCTTGTCTGCTCTAGTAAAAATAATAAAGTGTTCTTGAACATCTTTGTAGGATTAATTGAGAAACGATAATTGAACCTGATAATAAGTACTGCCAGTCGTTGAGCGATCTTTAATTAATAAGAAACTGGATCACATCAAGAAATAGATAAATTGTTACATACACAGATCAATAGCTATCAAAACTACAAAGAATGCAAAACAAATCCCGCTACTGCAATTGAAGGTTCCAAATAAAAATGATATTAGAAAGCAATAAAATCACATAGTCTGGTATTTTAGTTATCAAATCCTAGATCGACTGCATTGTGAACTGGAAATATAGGGTATTTGCAAGTCTAAGTGGCTGGCTGTGATCCAAGACATTTTTCACAAACATTTGTGTGCGACAGCTATATTTTGGAAACAATTAAACCTGTAGGGGCCTTGTTATGTGGATTTAATGTATTACCTTGACGCATATAAATAATTTATAAGCTGTTATTTCAGTTTATTTTATACTGCAGCGAGTTATGCTTATTTAAACACAACATCAGTATTAATACTAAAATTCAAAACTCAAGGTCCATTGGAACGAATTGAGCTCAAAAGAAACAGAAAACGTATATATAAAATGTCATAAACATACAAAATACCGTTTATTCACCGTGTCTTTAGGGAAAATACAAGAAGAAAAGTAAAATAATATTTTTTCACCATACTTGAATTGTAAATAAGTAATTCCAGACTTGATGAAAATTCAGTACATATTGAATGAATGCGACAAAGAACTTACGTATTCATAACACAGGCGCGACTTTATATATCTTGTGACAATATATTTTTTATAAACAATAGAGTTAGAGAATAGAGTTAGTTTTACGTTGAAAATATAAATAAAAACGTGGGTAACAGAAGAAGAATGTAAGAAAGATCTTTGTTGTGGAGATGCGATCTCTTCGCAGAATATGCGGAGTCAGTTTAGCTGACCAATTCCGCAATGAAGAGATCCACAGAATGGCAGGTACTAGAGAAGATGTTACGGTGATAATGACGAAGAACATGCTGCGGTGGTTTGGGCACGTCGAACGAATGAGTGATGAAAGAATGGTAAAAAAGATTTATGCAGGAAAAGTGAGCGGTAAGAGAGAAAGGAAGAGGCATCGAGTGACCTTCGAAAACACAGTATCTACGATACTGGAGGAAGGTCACGTAAAAAGCATGAGCACGCCCTGGAGGGCAGTATAAAGAGGTCAATGTCTCTGGCCGAAGCGAAAGAGGTATGCAGGGTCCTTAGCGTTTGGCGCTGGGTCTTCTCTGGCTACCCCGCAAGGGATATGGCGTAAAACTAAATAAATAAATAAATATAAATAAAAAACCAACAAAACTTAGTACATTGAAAGAATGTTATATAAAATAAAGCTTTACAAACAAAGTTACATAAGTATTCCGAAAATTATGTTTCAATTTAAAAATATGTTTAAAACTTTTAAACATCTTTCGAAAGTTTTCGTTAACTGGATAAAGAAACAAATTTAAAATGGATTGGCAAAGTTACTCAGTATTTGAACTTAAACAGTCTAAAAACGGTTTCTATTGTTCTAACTCTGTGATTTTATCGAAAAGCACTTCAAGTAAACTTTGTATCGTAAATGTAGATTTATTTTGACAGCCAGGCCGCGAACTATTTACATAATACGAGCTTTGAATTTTGATGGTATGTCACTCAAAGATTAGGGACCACTCGGCTGTGCATCTACAAATAGTTGAGCGTAGACTGATTAACTACAAAGTGCTACGTCATTATGCCATCTATATCTATAGTTATAGAATAAAAGATTTCTTTTTGCAACGCATTAATTTCTGGACTTACCAGTTATAATATTTTTAACAAGAAACATCAACTTGTAAAAATAATTGTTGTATAAAAATAATAGTTTCTACTTTAATGTATCTTAATATATAAATATTGTTGAAATTGTTTCATCAAGTACAGGTCAGCTAAGAATAGATTTTACAATATTTCATTCTGTGGTTTGCGGGATCATATAGATATAAAATGGCTAGAATTTACTTTTTGGTGGTTAAATATTATCAACGTAAGAGAATAAAAAAATACAATTTGCATCTTGTAAGATTACCAAAATTGTAATAAAATTATTATAAATATCTGCCGGGTATAATTGCCGGTATTAGTACTAAATTATCCGTTATTAATCTATATTGTGAGCATCCAAGCATATTATCTGATTATAACGCAGGAGCTATTTGTCACCAGATGTTCCCAACTTCATCTGTTCCCCCCTTTGACTTTACTTTCCCCCCTTCCTCTGTTTCAAACGATAAGCAAATCCGTATAGTTTATTCTATTAAATGTTAAGATATTAAGTTTATATAAAATAATACATCGCCCATTAAAAATGATAAATAATTATAATATAATAATTTATCCTCTGAGTAACATTCATTAGTTTCATAATAAAGTCGCATAACAAAAGATTTTACCCGGTAACATAATACCTAAGATCCCATAACGAGTAAACAACTTCATAAATAAGGAGTCCAACAAAAAACACTTTAATTACACCTTACTTCAAAGTCACAACTGATATTAAAGGTGTTATGTTTCCTTTTCAGGTTGTATTATTTATTTTTTAGTTAGAAAAGTTGTATAACATTGAATAACTATTTCTCTTTCAGCAAAAACACGAGTAAAAAATGTAAATTTCAATCCGATTTCAAAGTTTTTTTTACCGTGTTGTTTAATTACCGTGAACAGTGTAGATAACGAAATGTCTGCATTGAAGTGCTATATCAAAGGTCTGTTTAATAAGGCTGTGTACACACTATATTTAAGAATGTACGACACACATGTTCAGTTTTAAAATATTTGAAAATAAGTCCTTATAAGACTATTAAGCACAAGTAAAGTGATATATAGAAATAGGTACAGTGTATTCTTCTATAATTCACTAAATCCTTTTTTTTTGACATAGGCGCAAACGGCTTCAAGTGGCAAAACCTAATGGTAAGGGACTGTTGGTAAACAAATATTGATACTAGGAAGAAGCTAGATCGGAGAGCAAAAATGGACGCTCGAGTTTCAGGGCTTCATTCACCGTGTGAGACTTTATAATAGTAACATTATTTCTGAGTACTATTCCGATCGACAAGCTCCCATGACGACAACAAAAACTCGACATGTCTTTAATAAATTCCTCTTCGTAATAACTTGATAAAATTAATATATTGTGAGACTACCGTTACACTAGCACTAACTTACAATAATTATATAATATATATTGTGTAAAGTCGCAAATGCTCAAGAACCTTTATTTCGCGTGTTCGTTATATTTAGTACTTAAGTAACGTTGAACATAATGGCCGTAAAACACGCACTTATGTATCACTTGAGACTATTTAAACGTTCATTTTAAGGAAATACAAAAGAGTTCAAGTTACGAGATCGCAGCATTTCTAGAATATTGGCAGAAACAGAACACATTTTTATAGTATTTATTTTATTTTAATATCAACCTCTAAATCAACTACTAATAGTTTAAAAAGAAAGTTCTATAACTGATATAATTTTCATTTGTAATCAATAAATTCAAAATCAAAGGTAAAGATTTTTTTTAATACATTACCTTTTTAAAATGTCAAACGATATTTGCACTATTCAGAAGACTAGGTCCGGCGAAAAACCGTCATAAAAACAGTATTGATTTTTGATATTTAATATAACAACCTTACCTCTAGTAAATCATAAAAGTTGTAAAAGAAATAAGCAATTAAAAACAGTTAAATATTATGTTGATTATCAAGGAATTACATAGAATGGAAACAGGTATACAGTATACAGTACACTCGTATGTTGGATGTGGGCAATTATCTTATGCATACAATGGTAATCTCCCTTGATATTATGTAAATATTGTTACTGTTTACTCTCTATTACCTCCACAAACTAATTACTTTTGATTATCTAGTTGGATATATTTGATAACATGCGGTTAACACAATCAGAGGATAGTCAAGTGAAAGTCAAGGGTTGGTAGTTCGTCTTTTCTCAACAATAGTTTTAAAACATTTTACAAATCTGTCTGTTGTTAATTGTGAATGGATTCATATAGAAAATCGACGTAGAAGAACAAGAAATATAAGAATCTTTTTTAACTCACCCGTAGCTCTTTGAGGGTCGATCTGCGCGTGTAGTATGGAGAAGCCTGGTGCTATTATGGCGGGCAGCGTGCGCGAGCGCAGAAGCGGAGGAGGGCCTCGACGACTCACTAGCGCCTCCGCAGCTGCTGCCGCCGCCGCACTGAGACACAAGAGTATTATGTGTTAAAAGTACATTTTAATATTTTCCAAGTCTCACAATTTGATAAAATAACCTATAGCCCAGTATGTCTCACTACTGGATACTTCTCTATCAATTATGGAAAGGATGGATATTTTTCCAGCATCTCTATTCTGCTGAGTTTGGAGGGTTTCAAAAGATTGCTATGACACGGCCAGCCATCTTAAATTTGTTAAAGTTTCCTAAAGTTTTCGTAAATGTTACGAACTTTAAACTTTGTTATAAAACACTTAGTACTTTATTGTTTATAAAGAAATATTTTTGTAAATTATATCGTAACTTTAACTAAAGTCGAAATAATAAACAAAGTTTTTTATATTTAATTCAAAGTTCCCCAGACATTTACTTCAAATATATAATTTAAGTGTTTTGACCAACTTTATATTAATGTCAAGAAATATTTTATAAAAACAAGAAATTTAATAACTTTGTAAATAATATCCTTTCAGAAAATATTGAATTTCTCGAGTCGACAGAAAATTCGAGAGAACAGATGTCGACAAAAATATTAAACTAAAGATATAAACTGTACTGACGTAAAATACCGAAAAACTGATTTGAAATAGTACTTTAAACTTCAAATAATATTATATGTATGTTTTTATGAGTTTCCAATAACTATTTATAATTTATCAATTTAATTTTCATGTATTTATATTTGGTTTTCAATAAATCAATGGAGTTTTCTTAGACTATATAATATTAACATATTGACAGGAAAACTTCAACAAGAAAATCCAATATTTTATAACTTTTTATATATATATTTTAAAATTTTAGTCTATTAATTTTAATATTTCTTAACATCATATTTTACTAGTGATAGGTCACCAAGCCGTCAAGCCGCTGCTCTGAAGCGGACCGACGATAGTGCTAAGTCGACCACAACGTCACCTGTCGCCTCCAGATTATGTAATTTCCATTTTCCATATATATATTGTCTGTTCAGCTCCTAACTTATAAATTTAAAGTTCTATCTCATGTATACAATATTAAAAGATTAATTTTAACAAATTAGTAAGAATAAATAAATCGTTTTTGTTTATAAAAGTCTGAATATTTTTTATATCTCTGCATTGTGTGACTTTACGCAAACGTACATCCCCTATTTGACTCCAGGCATATTTTATTTTAGATAAACGGTATTCCCTTTACCGGGATGGCATGTAAAGTATCTAAAGTTGAATCAAATTTTGTTCAGCAGATTAAGTCTAATAAGGTAACATACACACAGACAGAGTTTTATTAACATATGTAATATTAATATGTATTTTATATTGTTTAATAAATATTTTACATACAAATTGAATTTAAAAAGTCAAAGTCAGGACATCACGTACAAACGAAATGCTGTAAGTCAGATTGATTTCAAAAATTGAATGTACCCGATTTGATATGTAATTTCATTACTGGAAAGCTTTTTTCTAAATAAAAATAAATGTAACATCTTCCATTCACATGAAAGTGAGTGAATTATCTTTTACATATTGTCTATTCTCTAACCCTTTTCCTTTTTATATTGGATAAGAGCAAAAATGTATTTTATTTTCTATTATTTTAGTTAGAAACCATAAAAAAATATAGAATTGTTTTAGGAAAAATATTAAATTAAATGTAAAATATTACTTAAAAAAAGACAATCACTTGTGCGATGAAATAATTATAATTATACTGAAATTTACAGTCAATTATTCCTATTGTGATTGAAATTTCATAGCAATATATATCTTTATAAATAGTATAGATGTAAAATTCAATTAAATTAAATATATATTATTTGATCCAAATGAAAAGATAGGATAGTTTTACTCTGCTTAATAATCTTTTTCTTATTATAAATTTGAGGTTTCATATTCATTAAGAATTTAATTCACTTTTACGTTTCATAAGTTTCAAAGGAATGGTGGTGTTAATAATAAAACTTTAATTTATGTAAAATAGTTTATGAAATATCAGACGAAGTTGCTGGCACCAGCTAGTAGTTTTATATAATTAGAACTTCATCCTAATTTGTCAAGACATTCATCTAAAATTCAGATAAAAATAAATGTAAAATAACATTTTGTTGAATTTATCGAAAACAATAAATATGTCAGCCGTAATGCTATTAAGTTATCAAAAGTTACCATTAGAATAAATCTTAAATAAACAAACATCAAAGTTAATAAAACATTTTCTTCATTTATAATAGAAAAATATTAAATCTGTCCAGTTTCATCAAAGTTTTCAGTATCAAGTGTTGTATTTTCTGTTACACTTTCTTGTGCTGTCTGTGATGTGACATCACTTTTAAGATCAACTTCTGTAATTGTGGCATCGGTTGCACTTGATGAGGATTCAGTAAAATTATCAGAAGATAATTCTAAACTTCTTCTATTGACTTCGATTGGAATAACATCAGACTTATTATTCTGTTTATTAAATTCCAGTTTATTTTGATTCTCGCATGGACCTCTCAGAAACGGGGACCCTTAAAATATTTAAATAATTATATAACGTTTCACAAGATGCATCATATTGATTGTATTATTAATTGTTACCGTAAAATAAATCTTTTAATCCGGGTATTTGTAATTTACCATCACCCACGCCTAATTTCATGTTAATTTTACCAACATTTGATATTCCTGTTGCATTCAAATCTAAAGTATTATTGTCTAGAAAAAAAAAACAACTAATATCTAAAATAGAGTTCAGAATAGCAAATATAAATGCAAATTTATCACAACTATTACCAGATTCACCGAATCTCAATTGTAAATCTGTTTCACCGATTCCTACAATTCCGTTGGATTTTAATTTTAAATCGACATTATTCGGAAGAAAATCACATTTATTGCCTTCCACTGTGTTTGCTTCTGGTCGATCAACCTTTTTTCTTTTCTTATCTCGAACTTCTTTCAACTTATTTTCTAACTATAATATAAACCATACTATTGTTAAATTAACCAATTACACATATTTACAAAAAATATGCTTCATTATAAACAATATTTTTAAAAACAAACATTATAAACGTCTCTTTGAAATAAAAATATTTTGTTCAAACTAAAATAAGTAGTCAAAATAATATCTGAAAAACATAAAATTCTTAGATTACAAGAATTTTTATATTTCATTACCAGAAGCGTCAGACTTCGGGTCTCTTAATGAGATTATTACGAACCTCGAAGGCTGACGACAATTTACATAATTTTGTTTTATTACCGCAGAGGCGTTAAAAACTGAATTTAAAGTGCAACATTTTTGAGAATATTCATTACCATGCTAAGTAGAATATCTTTTTGTTCCAGGAATGCTTCGTCGACCAAATCGTTCCTTCGTTTAACATCCAATATTGGTCTGGTAACCTTTGAAGTTATCGCGGTATCAGTCGTACTTGCGAAGCCATTTGTGAAGTTATCAATGAACATTATCTATGGACCAAAACCATTTCATTTTCGTTTATTAAAGTAAATTATAACATTAATATATATAATTTTAACACTATTGAATATGATGAAACAGATTTCTTATATTTTGAACGGTGTCTGAGAGAAAAAGAAATATTTATGATTAATCTTTGTATTTTATATGAGTCATTGGAAAATCGATACAACCAATGCTGTCTATGCTTTAAATTAATCTTTCTGATTGGTTGATGTCGTGATAGATAATCACAACTCTGGACAATATTGTCTCTCACAAAGACTGACCGTTAGTATTTATATCGGTATAAATATAAGGAATTAAAGATTTTTCATGATTCACTAAAATATTACAGGAATAATCGATTATTAAATGTAAGACATGCTTGAAATTCAACAATTTTAAATGAATTACACAATTAATGCAATTAAATTGTAATTGTTCAATCGTATATACAAAACATTTAACTTAATTACTTGTTTACACAACAAGAGCAGCTAGCTCATCAAGTAATTTATTTTATAATAATAATTGAAGTAAACTACATGTATTTGCTACAAAATCTATTCACAAAACATAATTTGTATTCTCGACATTGTTAAGCCGTTTAGCAAATTCAATCCAATTTACATTTTAAACGAATTTGCCGTACAAATCGTCAATCTGACAAGTTTGATTTTAAATTACAAGAATGGGTCGTGAAGTATGAAGTACCCTTAAACATTGTTAATGAAGACATAAATCATCAAATCTTTAATTAATTAAGTATTTTAATAAATGTAAGAATACACACACAAACGAAAATAAACAAACACATATAACTTATTATATAAATATTTATCAGATTTAGTTTATATAAAATTAAGTAGTGTGTAAGTGTGTGTAAATATATAAATATTAATTTATATTAATAATGTTTTTTTAGTTTCTTGTATCAAAATAATTCAAATATTAATTTGACCATTTATCAACCCCTGCGGAGACAGAATTGGGTGTTAACTTAATATTAATAATTGACTGTAACATTGTTACCAAAGGGGTGAACTACGCTCGAAAATTACCTCAATTTTGGAGGTCTAATAGAAATAGTTTTAATGAAATATAATAAATTATTGAATAAAGGAAGATAAAACTAAATATTACTTAGAGATTTTAAATTTTCAATAAGAATATATATCTTTTTATTCTAATGAAATTTATAATATGTTTATATTCTAAGAATTTTAATGCATTCCTCAGATCCAGGATATGTAATCGAAATATTAGGTTAGTTTTATCAAATTAAGTATATTATCCTCGATTAGAGAAGGGTTAGAATAAATGGGTTTATAAAAAATATTTTGTGGAAACATGGAACCCGAACACAATAAATACCGATGATAAGTGAATATATCAGCTTCTTTTTTGAATTAGCCACTATAATAAGACCTATTGTAACTTATTAACAAAATCAACTAAAAACATACCACAATAGCGAGTGGAAAACACGCAAGTACCATTCCTGAGTTTAAATGTTCCAGACGGCGGCGAAATACCTCATATATATGCATTTTACGAGTCGTTACAGAAATCGAAGTTTATAAATAAATACAATTTAAATGAATTTTATAGCTCTACACGAGTCATGCTAAAATACAGCTGACGGATAAAACGTTGAGACACTTCATTGATCGTAAAACTTACTTGTTTGCATTTTAGTTTGTTTGTTTTCATATCGATCGTTGTTTAAAAAATCCCTGGTTAAAATAACACATTATTAAATTATTATCTGTATTATTGTTTTTATTTTAATGAAGATATTTTTAATATAAAACAAAATAAAATATATTCCCTGTTGAACGCATTTGTTTTAGGACAAGTATATGTTGGGTTTATAACACCGAATGCACTTAATGTTACCTAATGTCGTACCTAACTGCACATAACTGCCATTACGCACAGACGGACCAACAGATAAAGTGGAACGATATTATAAGATATAAAACTCAGATAAATTCATCGATTAATGCTACATATATTATACATTTATTTGTCTGGAAATACGTTTTGATATATTGTATTATATATTGTATTGTATTTTTAACTACAACTATCGAAAGAACATTAAATATTATCAGTATAAATAAAATTTCCATAAAAGATGAGGTTTTCATAAACCCAAATAGGACTTTTCCAAATTATGAGTAAAAAATATATCATATAATATTGTCGTAAAATATAAGCGTAACAATTTTTTTTCAAAAATGCATGTCAATTATAATAATACGAATAAAATAAAGAAATCAGTCTCAGCAGAAACAGAAATAACAATATATTAATATCTTTGACTCGTATTTCCCAATCATGAACGATAAAAATCAAATCCAATAAACGATCAAATCGATGTTGCGAAATTTGAATTAGATTTTTTGCTCAAATCGAACGAAATCTTCGTTCATATTGGTTGTGTCGATACAGTGATACGTAAGATTTGTATTAAAATTTCTTGTTGGATTCGACTTAATAAGATAAATTTTATCTTCATTTTAGAATTTGTAAATAAGCATTTTGGAACTCTCAATTAGATTAAGTGATTTATCCTTAATTTAAATTGAACTCACTTAAAACTTAGGGGTTTGCTGGATTTTAACGACCCCATTTTAGGGGTTATAACCGTTTTGTGTTTGTATTGTAACTTTGATTATTATTATTCTAATTAATTTGAAGGTCATGATGAACTATATAATAATGGCACTTATGGCATCCTTGGTGAACGCCAGATTCCAAAACATTGGAAGACCATCGAAGTTTCTTCCCGATGGTTCTCTTGTGAACTTGGGAAAAATAGACGTATCATTTTATTTAAATCTCCGTCCTCAAGGTAATACTATGAATTATAGCAGCATTTTATTATTATAATTAATAATAAAATGACATTAATATTGATTTAAGAAATAAATGTATGTAAACTTAATATATTTTCTAAAATACTATCAAACATTTTAGATTTGGCAGTAAAATCTGATACCCGTGGGTCATCTTTGTTATCTGCATTAGACGGACCTTGTCCTTGCTCAAGTTTGAAATTATTGAAAGACCCACCACTAAGAAGTCCTTCAGAATTACTTGGTAAAATTCTATCTGGAAATGATATGTTTTCTTTAAAAGAACCGACAAGTTCTATGCTTTGTTGTGATTCACACGAAACTGTGCGTGAAGATATTTTATTGGAATTTGGTCCGAAAAACAGCCAGATAGTTGAGAATTCGCAGAATTCATTTCCACTTCTACCATTTATTTTCGATAGCATTCAAGGACCAAAACTACCGAAAATGCCTGCGAAAAATAGAGCAGTGGAAATTTTATTCTATCCAAAAAAGGAAGGTATTTTACCAATCGACTTCGAAAAAGTTATGGGACACACGAATCTATTGAAAAAGAATGGTAGTATTAAAAAAGATTCCATTAAAATAGTAGGAGATAGGGAAATAAAAAATGAATTCAAATCCGGACAATACACTCCTCCTCTTCCAACCACTGTTAAAAAGGAACTAACTGAAATTTCAACACAAGGAATAAAAGAGGAAATAACTTTAAATAATAAATCAAATACCGTATAAATTTGATATTACTTGGGGATTATATTTATTATATTTGGAGTTCATAATAATAAATTGAATGCTGTTTAAATCATCATTTGTTGTTTTACATTTATTCTTTGTCTCGTATACCTTTAATTTCGTTTTAATAATCAACAGAAATGGATTCTAGCAGCGCTAATCAGTTTGGATTACAGAGAAAGACGATAAATATAAATACGCCCACAGAATTTTATTTCCAAACAATGAGCGTTACATAAACTTTGTACGTGAACTGAATAATCCTATCTCCATAGAATTAGATTAAAAGCGAAACGCTGATTCTACGTTTAACGATAGAAACTTAATAATAATACTCGTAAACATTAAGTTTATTTCAAAAGGTTCCCTTGTAATGTAATGCTTATACTAAATTCTTGTAAACGAATACACGAACTTAATGTTATAAAGATTAATAGTTACGATTTACTAAATAGCTATTATTAAATAAATTCTCAAAGTTAATCAAATAGTATCGGTAATATGAATGCGAGACGTGCTCTCCGATGAAACGATCGGATCACCATCCACCACGTTACTCGAACTTTAGTTATTATATTTGCACTCATAAAGAAAATATGATAAAGTTGTATACCATAGCCAAAATTATTGTAAGCTTTTATAATATTAAAAACAGATAAAAAGATAGGTATTTCTTAATAATAAATGATAATTTTTGATTCAAATACATTGTTTCACTTATGTACATTTAATATTAGTAATTGACTGAGCGAGAGCAAAGCCGTTTCTGCTTGCCTTTCGCCTTCGTATTTCGTATGTCTGTCCGGATATTACGCTGTGTTCCTCTAAAAGTCTCATTTCTCAAACATTGTCATGAAATTTTGTGAGTAGATTCTTTAATTTAATGTTGTAATAATAAATTTTTTAAGTTATTAAAATGTTTAAATATGTCCAAAAAAATATTCATGTCCTTATTAAGACGGAACTTTTTAGGAAACAACTTTTGCATTTTTTCATTTCATTGAAACTTTGGTGATGTGATTATTATTGTTAATTTACATATCATATTGCAGCTATGGACTTAATATTATTTAAAAATGACATTCTTTCTCTTAGTACCCTTGTACCCAAATTAGCATATCTCTAAACATTCGCCCGTCGGCCCTAAAGTAATAAAGTCTAATGATAACTGTTATTAACACAATTTGTATACAAATCGAGTTTTTTTTGTACCTTTTTCTGTCATTAAGGATATTCTTAATAGCTAAATTTACCATCGTTTAAATTAAATATTAATTTCGGTAGTTACCCTAATTTAATGATGCGTTTGTGAAATACTGAAGCCAATATGATACAAAATTGTCATATTCATAATATATAATACTTTATTCTATTACTTACTTTATATATCTATATTTGTAGCTACTTTTTTATAAACTCTAACTTAACAAGATAACTTTATATCAGTGAACAAAACTTTTTACATAGCTTTTGAACTACCGAAACAAAATAGCAAATGTTGAAAAAATGCAAGTAACTTATAAATAACTGATAATACTCACTGTTTTTCTTTCCTTTGCTGTCTCTTTTTCTTAAATGCTCTCTTGACTCTAAGAAGGAGAAAGGCCGCCCTGTCTATAGTTAGCACAGATGGCCGCTTAGCGGCGCTTGGCTCATCCATCCCCTCCTCTTCGTCTTCGGGCTCATCGCACAACTTCAGGCCAAGCCATCGCTGTTTCGTATTAGTCCTCGTTGTGACGATAAACGAAAAAACGCGTAACAAAAAATATGCACTTATTGCATTACTTATTTCAGATTTTGAGCAGTAAATATCAGTCAGGGGAAAATAAACTAAATCAAAGGTAAATTAGAATTTATTAAACACGTTCGGATAACCTGAAACAAAAGAAAACAATGTTTTAAAACTTGTTGGATTTAAAAGATTCACACAATAAAAGGTTGTGTATTTATTTTCAAGAATATTTACACAAAAAATATAGGTAAAAGTTGAGTATATCATTGAATAATATATTTCTATAGAAAATAATATATAAAAAAATTATCATATTTAAAACACAGTCATAATGTGTATAAGAGTATACAGTTTTTGTAGATTTACCGAATAACGATTCTATTCTTCCTCCTTCCTGTAAACGGTACATATAAGATCAAAAGCAGGGTAAGTTCCAACCCTGTCCTATTTCTATTATTGTGAAACAACTTTATTGATATCAAAAGGATACCAGTCTCATAAATATATATCGATTTGTTCAGAATGACGGTATTATTTGAGAAGAAAGAGATAAATAGATGCTGGACAGGAATAATAACAATTTGACATTCATCTTAGGATCCGTATTTTGTACAAATAACTGTACTATGAAAACTAGAAAGCTATATATATGTATATAACTATATCTATATCACTTTTATAGCAAAATAGTATTTATATTCAAATATAGTTACTATCAAGAATAAAAAACGTCCCAAATTAATATAACAACATTTTATTATAAAGCTTTAATTTAAAAATATAATTTCGGACAAAAAATAACTCAAACGCAAAACATAAGCGTAATAAAATTTTAAAACTTTGTATAGATGCAGAAGATAATACCTAACCCTTTTTAATTGTTTGAAATTAACTTTTTAACTGTAAATTTTAATCCACCCATCCTTATCTAAATCACTTGGGGTCGACGCCGCATGTACCTAATCTCATTAACTCTTTTATTTAATCCAGCCATCTTTTTTATGAGTCCCATTTTCCTCATAATCCTTCATATACTCATAATTAACAATAAAGTGCTACTCATTCCTCCCCTCCCATTTTCTTCTCCTCATTCATTAGTTTCTATTTAACTTCATGGCGCCTTGATTACATCCTTATTAAGAACTTGTCTGTCATCTTTCATACAATTAATACAGCTCATATCTCACGCTTCTAATTTTCTAACCTAAATCTTAATTTATTATATTTTACATTACATTTCATAAATAAACTTGGTACTATTTTTACCATAACAAGAACGCCCAAATTTATTGTAAGGTTTTATGAGTATAGCAGTATAGAAGTTAAAAAAAATTCCACCCTACCATCATATTACTGTAGGAAAATTTAATGAAACCACACAACCGCGTATTCACACGGGAAGCGCACGTGCTGGTAATTACTCTTTAATAATTAAATATAAACGATCTAATTAGAATATAATATGCACAAATTTTATACGTAATTAATTTTGCTAAACATGTTTTGAAGCCTTTATTATGGGTAGAGAGGTAACAGCAATATATTAACTTAGCAATAACAATTTATTTATATTCTCTCAAAGATCATCTTATCTTTGTGAAAACATCAGTCAAAGTTTAAAAGTCAAAAGCAAGTAAAAGCAAAAGCGAAAGGTTATGCCAATTAGTCAGTACTGTTACCAGTCTTGAAATTTTTGTGAAAATTAATTATAAACTGACATTTAATGTTTTGTAGTCTCCTTAGTTAGGCTAACTAGTCTAACTAGACTATTTCTAACTAGACATAGTTAAGCTAGTGTAAGCTCTGTAAGTTTTTAATCTTTGTCGTCTGTATGTAATGAGTTATTCTGTAATATTTATCGTTGGACCAATCTATGGACTAACGGTAAAATACATATACGTATATATGGTAAGTTTACCAAATGGTTTACCCTAACTTTTGGTATTTTCTACTGTAAATGAAAATATTGAGATTTAGATTTTGATTAGCTGAAAGACGTTACCATAGTATTCTAAAATACCAACCATGCATAATAATAATAAGATTTGATGCATAAACAGAAAATGTATTAGCATTGATTATTATTATTGCATAAAACTGACCATTGTTACATAATATATCTCTATGTACTTACTTTAGTTTTATTTAACACTCATAAGTAAACCATTGAGACACTTCAAGTTCTGATCTCATCTCAAGTTCCGGATATTTTTGATTTCCTTTGGGAATTAAAGTTGACATCGTCCTTTTTGTCCTCAAAGTTTGGGACACAATTAAATGAAAAAGTTTGGGAAACTTTTGCATCATCTTTTGATTATAGAAGTTATATGTATTAATATAATTTGTCAGACATGTCACTATTGATATTAAAAAGTATGAAGACTCTTCAAAGAAGCTATAAATAATATATATGCTTCTATATTCAGTGTCTTTAAAATAAAAGTACTTTGGTTACATTTTAAATTTGATCCGAAGCTCAAAAGCTAAAGTGTATTGTCTGTAGTAGTACCAAATATGAATATTTTAATGTTTGGTAACAATTTTATTATTATTTTTGTCGTACTTGCCACTTTAATGACAAATTTCTCCTCTGTGGTTATAAACTCCAAATTCAAATTTATACAACTATTTACACATGTATTTGTGTTTCGTTAACCGTCATTCATTTGTTTTATATTCTTCTGGTTTTTTTTGTTTTCATCACTCAGTTTACAAAATGGAAAACTTGAAATATCGTTTTCTATAATGATGCATATGGCGATATTCGCAAAAGAAAATACAGCGCCTTTTTGGTTAAAACGTTCTGGAAATTTTGACCTGCAAAACAAGCCCCGTGGACGGCCGGAGATTCAAGCTGATATTGAAGAATTAAAGGCTATTGTAAGAAATGGATACATCGCAAACCACTTCCGACTTAGCTGCAAGTTACGGAGTTAGTGATAAGACTTATTTAATCCACTTAAAGGAAATTGGAAAAATAAAAAAAGCTTTCAAGGTGGGTACCTCACGAATTAAGTAAAGCAAACCGGCAAACACTCGTCGAATACTGCGTTACATTACTTAACTGGCAAAATATTGAAGTATTTTAAAATCAAATGGATTCTCTATGATACTCAGAAACGCTCATTGCAATGACTGAACCCAGCCAAATCCAGTCCCAAGTGAAAAAGGACCCAAAAAAATTTTACTTGTGAGCTTTTGGTGGACTAGTGCCGGTGTCGTTCACTACAGTGTTCTCAAATCCAGCTAGACGATTACGACAGACGTCTATTATGAGCAATTGCACACCATGATGGAAGAGCTAGCTGCTAAACAACCGAGGCTGGTTAATCGCTCTACGCCACTGCTGCGTCACGACAACGCTAGACCACACTGCACAACTGACGGCTACGAAATTAGAAGAGCTTCAATTGTCTAAGATATTCATCGTATTCCCCGGACCTTGCTTCAACAGATTACCATTTTTTTCGAATTTTGGATAACTTCTTGCAAGGGAAAAAAATCAATTCATTCATGATGGGACAGTCCAAACTGCCTTCAAAAATTTTATTAATCCCCGTCGGAATTTTTTTTTAGTAAGGGATCAATGCCTATGAGCTGGCAAAAGTGCATAGATAACAACGGTGCATACTTTGTTTAAATAAATATATTATATTAGAAAATATACGACTGTTTGTTTCTCCCATACCAAACGACAATTTCATATGTTAGGATCTAATATACTAGGGGCGCCAACAGATCCTCAATTTCGACTCGCCGCGCTCGCGAAATCTCGGGTGCCGTTTGCATATTGAGCGAAGCGAGCCCAGTGTAATGACTCATCGTTTCCCATGACTTCAATGGGATATCAGTTTTTTGACGATTATTCCTCAACGAGATGACATTTTTCAAGAAAAAATTTTTAACCTATCGCCTAATGTGTATCTTTTTGATGATGATGATTTTTTTCAAAAATTTTTTTTTTGACGTTTTTCAATTTTTTTTTCTTAAAACCATCATCTACGAAGGTCAAACTGAAAGTTCTTAGAAAATCAAAAACTAAGCATTCTAGCAAGTTATTAGTTTTATTGTAACTTTTCAAAATAGCGTCCATTTACATCAATACATCGCTGCATTCGATGGAACCATTGAGAAAAGCACCTTGCCCACTCGGCCTTAGGGGTCTCTTCGACGGCGTTTTGAAACGCAGCCACTGCTTCTTCGGCGTCTATAAAACGTTTTCCTCGAAGTTTTTCTTTTATTTTCGGAAATAAATAAAAATCGCAGGGTGCGAGGTCGGGGCTATACGGCGGGTGACCCAGTAATTCCACGTCTGAGGTCACCAAATAGTCGATCGTTTGCCTGGCGGTGTGCGACGAGGCATTGTCGTGATGAAGGAGGATCCTGTTGCGAGGTCGTTTCTCTCGAACTTTTTCCAAGACAAGTGGCAAACAATTGTTAGTATACCACTCTGCATTAACCGTTTTCTGATCCTCTAAGACTACTGTCGCGTAATGACCTGTATTTCCGAAGAACGAGGCCACCATCTTTTTTCCAACACTTCGACCTCTCTTCACTTTAGTTGGCAACTCTGCGGAAGGAAACACCCACTGAGCAGACTGTCTTTTGGTTTCCAGATCATAATAGTAAATCCAGCTTTCGTCACCCGTTAGTATGTAGAACACAGCATTTGAGTCACCTCCGTTAAATTTTTGGATCATTTCTCGGCACCAATCAACACGGCGGAGTTTTTGAGCCTCAGTCAAATTATGCGGTATCCAGCGGGCACAAAGCTTCCTGACCGCTAAATGTTCATGGAGGATTTTGTGCACTTGACTCATACCTATGCCTAGACTTGTTCGAATCTGCTGATAGGTCACTCTTTTGTCAGTCTCTATCATACGCCGCACAACACTGATGTTATCTTCAGTCGTCGCTGTAGAAGGCCGTCCCTCACGCAAATCATCGGTGAGATTAGTTCGACCACGTTTGAATTCATTAAACCAGTTGTAAACTGTGGCACGAGATGGGGCTTCATCGTGAAAAGCCAATCGAAGTCTATCATAACTTTCTTGTTGACTTAAATGACATCGAAAGTCATAAAAAATCATTGCACGAAAATTTTCTCGGCTTAAATTCATTCTTACGTGCACAGACAATTTTCAATTTGCCGCCAAATCGTAAAACAAATGACAAATGAATGAAATGTACACTCAATAATATTGGTAAAGAGTTCTATTTTCAAAATTTAAACTATTTTTTTTAATATAATGCTTTTAAGTGGCCAGTTCTAAAAACTTTCAGTTTGGCCCTCGTAATGTTTGTCTTTATGATTGCAAAATTTCATAATTTTCCTTTAAGTAGTTTTCGAGCCTATTCGTGACAAAGAATGTGAAAAAGTCTCCAGTAGAACACTCAGCTCACTTCGATCGCTTCGCTCAATAAACTTATGTTTATCTGACTGTACGATGATTAAAACATTCGTAAACCAACATGGGTATGTAATCATATGTAACCCACAGCTTAACAGACTGTTGGATTAAATTATGCTTACTTGACTATAAATTACTACATGAAAGCGTTTATTTGACTGTCCAGAAACCGGTAGTCGTTTTAGAGAACAGATGTTGTGTCGTTTATCTAGGACATATACGAGTATATAAGACCTTATTACTCTGCTATACAACTACACATTCTCTTGCCTATATTGTTGTGATTTATATTTCTTATTTATTGCTATTTGAACATGTTGGTTCATTCCAACGGGATTCAACTTTTCGTATAATAGTATAGATGAGTGAGAGTCATATTCGTTCACCTTCGTTCCTCCCAAGGTTATATTTTCTTGCATCCCTCCAGTAATAAAAAGTGGCATTGGCTGACAACGACACTAATTACTATCATGTCTGCATGTAAATCCTCTTCTACCTAGTATCATAAAATGAATATTATAGAGGTGTTTACTTGAATAATCAATTAATTGATAATTTGTCTTATTTTATCCTGTTGTAAAGTTAATTTCAAACAATACAAGAATTATATTTGTTTTCTCACACTAATGTCCAGAAGCATTCTTATGTAATGGTCTATATCAACACAATAAAGTCGTAAACCAACCAAACTGTGTTTTTATTACACTTTTACGGTTGAAGGTATTCGTCCAATTATTGGAAAAACTAACGACAGGGAAATCAGAACACGAACTTGCTATCATAAAGTAAACCCCCATTACTCTCCCAAAGTGGGAGTAGCATCATTTTATAGAGTACAGGGAATAGACAAGCACTTTTCGTTCATTTATTAATTAATTCATTCATTCATTAGTTCGTTCGTTAGTCCATTCAGTCATTCGTTCTTTTGTTCGTTCATTTAATTAAATGAACTAGGTAGGGATAAAATAATATTGTTTAACGTAAATTATGATTCGAAACTAGGATTATGTTTCTATAATAGCAATTATAACCAAAAACAATTCCAAGACAAAAAAAAATAATTGTATTATCATTTAATATACTTTGTTTAGCGATGAAAATTATTATTGTAGGCTAAATCAAATCCAATATTACTCGTAACAATTATTTCTTAACCGTGACTCAGCATTATATTAAAGCTGACGCTACAATGACAAATAGTCTAGTAATCACTTTATTTTCTTTTGAAGCAATTTATTTAAATGTTTATTTGATCGAATAAATTTATACAATTATATTTATAGCATTTTGTCGTCATTTTTATTTTAGATAAGAATTTTCATACTGTTCAAAATAATTATGGGAATAAGAAATAAAAATCCATCCATCTCATAGAATCATGTGTTTTATATATATTAATAGAGATATTAACTTATATCAAGACTAATAATATAACTAGGTATCAAGTATCAAGATCAGGTCTTACCCTAATAAAAGATAATCCTTCACTAAGTGATCTGATCACGTACAAAGATTCAATATCAGTTTTGCAATTATCATTAAGAACCGGTGGAAATTAATTGAAAATATGATTATATGAAGTTTGAAAAAAACTCATAAGTTCATAAACGTATATAAAAAAAATACTGAATATTGAAATATCTGTTTCAAGATATTGGAATAAATTTACTGAAATATAGACATACCTACTTTTTAATTTCATCTGATAGTCCTGTATATCTCGACAACGGATTTTTGATAGTCATAAAATTTGGTATTCGACGTTTTAGGTTTAAAAAATGGATGAAATAACCACGTAATATATTACTTTAGATGATGACGAAATAAATAGGGCCTTATAAAGTTCCTATCTCGGATTGTGGAAGCTTATCTTGGATTAAGAACTCTGTGTTAATCTCACGAGGGTAGATTTAATTACGATAAGTGAGTCACGACTCGTATTAATGTTATTGTTTATTTATATAATATATTTAATATATTGGAATTCATAAAATGATATCATATATATATTATATATATATATGATTGTAATGGGACAGATTCTGTACCTAAAGTATGTTAGATAATAGATATAGATATAAAGTGTTGAACAATCGTTTTATTTCGTTTCATTGTCGATGAATACGTAATGTATTTCTATATAATTAGATGTTATTTTGTACAAAAGTTTAGTTGTTTTCAGGACGATTTTTCGGTGCAAGTAACTGATATGAATTGAGTTCGTAGACAAAATAACGGAGTGGGTAATATCGTCTTTCTCACTTATGAAATTGAAACTAAATCACTATTTAAAATTACACATAGATTAAAATTGTATAAAAAAGAAATATTATATATATTACACTTAAATTTCCAGTGAGAATGTATATTTTTAACAATTTCATATCAATTAATATAGATAATTATTTCATGTTTTAATTCCATCTTCATCTTTTTATTAAATCCGATTTCATTCGTAAATTTAATTACGATATTTGACAGATTAATATCGTCTTTATAGAGATATCGGATTTTAGATTTAACTACGATATAGAGTTTTAATAATCTTACTATTCCTACCCCCCTTACCCCCACTGAAATAACAACGTGGATTTAGATTAATATTTTCATTGGTTGGTCTACAAATAGGATCTTTGACTAACTCGGTTTGATCTATAATTACAATCGAACTATATTTTATATAATATTTTATAAGATACTAGTCTCATAAATTTATAATCTATTAATAAAGTAGTATCGAAGCTAAATTTGTAAAGTAAATATAAAAAAAAATATTCTATGTCGACAGTATATGAAACAGCGTGCAAAATATATATTTTTTGTCTCGTTTTCTGTTTGTTCGTTTACGGGAAATTTCTACCAAAATCCGTGTAATAATAGGCTAAAATTTCGTTTAGTCATAGTCCATTGCCCAGTCGTCATATAGAATACTCTTTCTCATTTTAGTTTAAAAATACAACAAATCATTTGAACTATAATTTGAAAGCTACAAACTATAGAACAGATTTTAATGAATTTTTCATAAAAAATAGTAGAGTGCCATCAAAATCGCTTTTACTATTGTAGCCCAAATAACTAAACTTATTGAGCTGAGCGTAAGCAAAGCTCTTAACAGTTTGGAAGACCCTTTTTTTGTGTTTAGTTGTCTCCAGAATGCGACGAGATAATTAGCTAAAAATTTTCTCATGTGTATTTGAGCCGAACGCGGATGTTATAGCGAAAACAGATTTAAAAAATGTTTAGCCGTTCAAAACTTATTAAGAAAAGAAGAAAGAGAGGGGCTTAGCTCAAGAGCAACAAAAGTTTTGTATAAATTTTAAGTGATTATTATTGGAAGCAAGAGGGCAGGAGAAGTCGCTGCCAACAACAGTTCTAAATGAAGAGTAATTGATCCGATGTCATCAACAGATTACATAAGTTTCGTATGTGATAATTGAAATATATTAACATTTTGAGTTTATTTTTAAAAATTTAAATTCATATTTTTAAAAGTATACTTTATGTCGTCCAATCGGTGTCAGTTTATAATATTTCTTGGGCAAACGCCAATTTGGTGACGATATTCCCTGTCATAGTAATACGACTATCATATCAAAATTTATTACTGTCTCGATATTAAGAAAATTAATATTAAACAAATTTTATATGTTAAGTAATTTATGAATTAAATCATCTATAATATAATATGTTTCGTAAAAGTTTATTTTCAGTTTATTATGCTAACTTTTGCTCACTATTTCGCTAGCTCTAGATTGGTCACTGGTTGTATTTATCTTTATTTCAACCCTTCTTATAGTGGTGACTTTTTAAATATATATTTAAACTACGTAGTGTAAAAGTTTTTATGAAAGTTGAATTTTAATGCATTTGCATTGAAAATAAGTACTAAATTTTATTGTATTATTGTTTAACTATTTTGATAATTATGGCTTATATAGAAGATGCTGTCACTGACTTAGAAAAACTATTAAAGAAAGAAATTTTCAACGTAATGAATGTAAAGCTTACGTAACGGCAAAAGCTCGCAGACTTCCACTACTTGACCCATTTTATATTGATTTATAAATATTAAACAATTTACACCTTTCTTTATAACTTGTAGCCGATGTAATATTCTGTACGAAGCATTACTTGATAAATGTAATTTTATTATTTTTCGTGAAAGAGTAACAGACACCATCATAGACTTTCGCACATTTTATTATTAATAGGAGTAGTATATTTATTATCCTCCAATAATAAAAAAACTACTCTTTAGTATTTTGTTTCTATTATAAACACATGTATTATTAAATTTCTTATTGTTAATAGTCTTGAAATATTATCTACAAGAGATCTCTTCAGCGGTAAGACACCATTTGCAAGATTTGTTTCGTTTTTTTTTGTTATCTTTTTATTTTATACAGTACAAAAAATATTTATACGAATAAATATTAAACAAAAATATATAAACAAAAATATATGAAAAGTTATATTAGAAAACAAAATAATATAAGGTTATTTTAAACATTTCAATATCTTTTTACTGTATGTACAAAAAACTAGGGTGTATCGTGCATTTGAAACGAATTCCATTGTTGTCAACTTGAAATGAGAAATGAGAGCGAAGCGTTTTTTTAATATATGACTCTTGGGACTTAACCAAAGTAATATCATAGTATGACTAAATTACAAACGTCAATAAAATAATATGTTCTGCTTAAAATAACTTCATAATAGTATTATAATAAGTTCTGCTTAAAATAATCATGTTATTAACAATGTTAATAAACATAATAAAATTATTTTTGAGAATGAAATATTTTGGTGGCGACATTTTAACTTACAGAGATCGCAGATTCGAATCCTTGTTGTATCGATAATATTTCTCATTCTATATTTAGTTGAAAAATTTAATAAGCTTAACATGGCCAAGCATGTTAAAGACATTTATAAATATTAATTTCAGTTGTGGCATCTTTCAATGATCTATATTGCAACGTTAAAAATATTGGTTCTGACATTCACAAGAAGCCTAATAGATGTCACTTTCGTCCCGAAAGAGACGGGTATATATAGAACGCTTAATTCATCGGCTAATTTGGCAGCGACATAGTAGCTTAATTGGTAAAGCGGCAAGCCGGTTCCAGAGGTCACACGTTCATATAAAAAATACATTTTCAGTTAAATATAACACTAACATTTAACATCACGTATTTCACGTCACTACACTCGACTATAATAATAGCGTTACGTGACGCTCTCGCTAACACAAGCACCTTTGACGTGTTGCACTTAAGGTGACATCTTTTTTCACATTTCCGCCCCCATTTTTACATTTTTTTATTCATCTGAATTAAGGTTAACGTAATATTCACTCTCAAAATAAAGCTATAACTTTTTCTAAACAGTTCTAATCGTTCGTAAACAACTTACTAAATATTGACGTTTGTGAAACGGTTACCACAATAATCCACTGAGTTTGATGTGTGTTTCTTCTCAGATCAGTTTGTAACCCAGCTTCAATATTAAGCTGGGAAGCGTCTTTAGGAAAGGGTTTATTACGATAAGAATGGTATCAAAATAGGCCCTCATGAGACATCCATTAGACGTACACAAATGATAAATGGTATTGGTTCAAAGTGGAAAAGATAAAAATAAAATCTTTTAAAGTGCATAATAAAGAAAATTAAAGTAAACCTATAGTATTATAAGTTAAGCTACTATTTGATTATGATTAATGAAATACATTATAAGGTTTCCGTGATATCTAACAAGTGGATCACGTCACTAATCTTGAACAATGAAGCGACATGACTTACAATAGCTTGAGCACACTGAGACGATGCACTTGAGTGGACTTGGTAAATTACGTCTATCACAAAGAAGCTTGGTGAGCGATTTCCACCTTAATGTGTTGTATTTTATATTGTTAAGTGCACTTAGCAATTACACAGCTTGAGTAAAACTTTTATTATATTATCCTAGCACGTAATTGCTTTACCCCGCGACTACAGCAGCCTTTAATTATAAAGATCTACTTACTACTTTGTTAGTGTGAGTGTACAATTTCTCTTTTTGGTTCTCCCCACAAAATACTCACTTTTTGATCACCACCCCCACGTCGTGACTTTTTGTGCCTGTGACTGAAACACATCAGAACCATAGAAGTGACTCATAGAAACCATACTGTGCCTACATTATTTACTAATTCACTTAACATAATAAAAGTGCTTACGTCAAACTATTGATTATTTAATATTTTAACCTTGAAACCCCGTACCATGTTTGTTCTATGAAGATTTCTTAAAGATTTTCACTACAAATCTGGTGAAAAGCAAACGCATTGATATTGAATAATTAAGTCTAGACGTCGTAATTGTTACTGAGCTTATATTTCACTGACTACATTTCATTTCTCAATTACGTTTATTTCTCGTAAATTTTAAAGTACAATGCAATCGTCTGCGTTTTAGGACAGATTGTAATTTTATGTTAGATATTAAATTTTACGTCGCATGAGAATTAAGAAACTAAAAATATATATCAATACTCGCATAACTTCTAGTCATGATTTCAGCAAATGTTGCAAGAATGAAGGTTATAATAAAGTATGTTCTAATAAAACTAATAGAAGCAAAGCAAATATTTATAACTTAAATTGTTATTTTCTTCTGAATATAATTCATATGAAAATATTCTGAAGTTAGATTCGTTTGTTTGTTTGTAGTCAGGACTTAAAAACCGATATTAATAAAAATTTAACTAATAATATATTAAGTATATTAAGAAAAAATAGTATTTAAAATGTAATCATATTTGAAAAATGAATATAATGCTGCTTCGTTACTTTTGAAGTCATTTGTATAAATTACTAGAACTAAAAGAATATATCGCAAAATTTTAACTTGACAGCGCAGAATTCGAGACAATATTATTTATTTGACCACTATTGGAGTTGAGGGGGGTGAGAGATAGTTAGAAATAGGGATAAAACGTATCTAAATCAAGAGGATATTCAAATTTTTAAACTTTTGTAATGTACCCATCTGTAAATGCAAAACCTAAACTATTCTAGTTAGAAGGTTTACATTTTAAATATAGATTTATTTAAGGACCTTAAGGAGGACATTTCTTTCCCACAAGAATTAAATAGAGGATCAGATTTGTAGAATATATAAAATTGTAAAAGTCTTTTCGTAGAAGGGAAAATATGTTATGCTATTTATAAAAAGGTTTGAAGCTTTTGCCAGGCTCTCGTTAAACCTTTAAGTTCATCAGCTTTGTATGAAAATACGCTACTGGTCCCGTTATTCCGTGATGTTACAAAGACAATTATGAGATAGTAGGAAAATCCTAGAAGTTCTATGAAAGGTAACATATAGAAATAGAAAACTTAATGTTTGAATGATTTCGTATAACAAAATTTTGCATATTATTAGTTAATATATATAATTTTCATAATATAATTATGTATTCAGCTTTAAAATGTAAATGAGAGTTAAATGAAAAAATACTCAAATAAGCGTGAAATTAAACGGAACGGTTTACAGATTTTATCAATGAATTTACTATAGAGGAGAATGAAAACATAAATGAAATGTTATTGTACGTTCGACAACTATTTCATACATCATTTAATTCAGTCCATTATTTTGTTTTGTTTTGTTTATTTAACAGTAAAGTGCAGTAAAACAAAATTGGTAATTAATACCAGCAAGAATTATAGAATAACATGATTTTGGGATGGCAAGAAACTTCAAGATTTACTTTTTTTTATACTTGTATTTCGGTGGTGACTATTTTTGAGGTGAAGAAAAAAAGGAAATCTTGCCAGCTTAGGGGATTATTCTGGAGAATAGGAGTCAGATAATGGAACAATATTGTGAATTAAATAAAACAACAGGTAATAATTAATAAAGAAAATTATGATTTCGAAAAAAAATATAAATAGGTGTTATTATTGCTTACACGAAGTGCTCCTACATTGTCATAAACGTCAAAACTTTTCATTTTGTCTAAGAACAAAATTAAACATTTTATTAATTAAATATTGTAATAAGAATAAATAATCATATTTATTTCGGACTAATAACTACACTTTGTTATAAGTCTTATAAGCAATGGCAGTAAAAAATTCACACCACCATTTTATTAAAATATAATAGTTTTATTTACTTTAACATAAATATGATAAATGAATACTAAACTTGAATGCTATAAATTTAACTGCTTACAACAAATTTATGAAACAGATTTTCATGACAAAGATACATCGTTCTAGCTTTTTGAAATGTTTTGTAAAATTTTTTATTCAAGACGATAAAGTTTTAAAGAAAATTGTTATTTCATATTTTGTTTTGATTATTATTATAGATTATTACAATTTTGATTTTCTAGTATAATATTATAAATTAGTAAAATAGTAGAAACTAGGAGCTAATTAACTGTAACTGGAATAAGGACAAAATCTCATCATAGACAATCGGCGTAAAGATTTTTGAAAACGTTTTCGTAGAGTAAGGAAGAGAATTCCTAATTCCACCTTCCTTTCATTCTCTTAACCTTGGTTTTCCCTACTTCAATTGTGCATATATATCTTATAGTACATTTTTAATACTTATCATTGGATCGCAAATGATCCACAAATCTTCTTTATAATCCGGAGATCAAAGGGGGATGGTAATCACTTACCGCTTCTAAAAAAGATACCAAAACAGTGATGCTTTAAACAGACTTACTACATTTGAAATGACCCAAACATTAAAATAATCGTGTACCATTCAAACAAGAGCCCATAAAATACAGGAGTTACCTTAACTTGTAAAATAAGGCTTAAGTAACGGTTTCGAAGTATTTGATTAAACCAGTCACAGGTGCTTCTAATCCCAGGATAGGGTAAAACTTAGAGCTGTTCAAAGTTTTCAGCTCCCACAGGAATTTCAATAGGGTTTGATTTGAACTACACGTCACGTATATTCAATGTTCCGATACTTACCAAGCTTGGTAATAAGAGTTTTATGAAGATACTTTTAGCATCAACAATTAATATATTATAATTATGTTCTATGGTTATTTATGATTAGTTTGTTTGTTTGTTGTTGGTACGTTTCAACTTTATCCTCGACTTTAACGGTATATCTTTTATTTTCCACTTCGCCCGCAATGCGACTGGTCGCGCTGCATTCATTAAAGAAATACAGAATGACCGATTTATAATTTAATTTTACAAAATTACTATAGGGTTTACCGGTCTCTTATAAGGTCTTATATTTATGCAATCATATTATCCTAGTACATATACAACTAATATTATATTTGTACATGTAGTACTAATTGTAATCAAAATCGGAAATATCTATTGAAAGATAAGAGTAGAGACAGAATGTGAAATGAAAATTTTAATCGTGCTTAAGAAGATTGTTTATCACAAAATCTAAAATCAATACCAAAAATACAAATAATAACAATAGATTTATATAGTATAGATGAAATATAACAATCAAAATGATATTCAAAGGAGACAATCTAGGAAGATCAGGGAATAGCAAGCAATCTCCCAAAACGACTAACGTAACAGAACTACAATAGATTGGTAGATAAACGTAAAGACTGAATGCTTTTGTCCGAATGTCAGCGTAAAATAATAGCCCTCAAGTAGGATTAAGGGACTTTGAGCCCCTTATCATTGGGAGCAATTTTCTTATTTGGGGCCGAATAATATTTTAGGGTTCAATGTTATGAAATCATGAGAAATTTGAGGTTTCATTGTTATGTTTGATGAGTCAAAGTAAGGTAAGACCACTTGAATGAAATGATATCGACGTTTTTATGTTCAGCGGTGTTTTATGTGTTTGGATATTGGTTTTGGAAACAGGAATCCAGGGTAATATATTAGCAAATACAGATACATATACATATAGAAATTACCATTGGAATACCACTAGATACATATTCGTGTTTTTAATTTTTACTAATAATTTACTGGGAGCTAATCGTATAAAAATTTATAAAGACTATGTATGTGTTTAGTATTTTCTGGTCATGGTCGAATGGGATAGTGACCCATGACAACGTGTTAAGGAATGAGAATATCCATGTTTCTTCAGGATGGAAGCATTACCAATACCACGCGGTAGTCCCACAAAACCATTCCACCCATCATCTCGGCTTCTATAAGGGATGTTCCAAAACAAATAATGATAATAAAGTAGTAATACTTTCAAATCGTACTAACATTATCTGTAAAAGTATAAAAAGAACATAAGTTAGAAAGAAAATGGAAACGTAACTATTCCAGTATCGGAAATGGAATTAGAGTGGTTTTAGGGAAGGAACCTTTTAGTTTAAGAAAACTAATACAAAGAATTGAACTTGTTTTTAGTTGTTTCATGTTTAAATACTTTATGTACTGTATTTTAAATGAAAGTTATTTACTATTTTCTAATATATAAACGAAAAAATAACTCCAAGAATTAATATTTATTAATTTATACAATTTGAAACTACCTTATTTTGTATATGTTCATATTCTATTCCTACTGGGATGAAACTTGAAAACCTTGGTTTTTAAATTAATATTACAATAATAAGTATTTTTTTTACAATAATTACTTTTATATTGTATATTTCATATTGCATATTGCATATTGCACATTGCACATTGCACATTGCACATTGCACATTGCACATTGCACATTGCACATTGCACATTGCACATTGCACATTGCACATTGCACATTGCACATTGCACATTGCACATTGCACATTGCACATTGCACATTGCATATTGTATTGTCCAATAGATAAAAATGACATTATAAAGCTAAAAATTAATTAACTGAGTAAATCTTGAGATATAAATCGCGATATAAGAGATATAGAACGGATATTTTAATTAATATTACTTAAATGGAAATGAGGTAAATTGAATTCACAACATTTGAAGAACAGGGAAGAATTAATTACAAGTGTGGGAGTGACGGGGGAGGAGGAGGGACTAGAAGTAAGTTCATTAATGATGAATGTGAGGTTTTCCGTTCAACTCAAACATTTCTGAATGAAAAATCTTCTATGGAGTAGTCCAGCCGAATCCATATAACTAAAAGTCATCCTACGCCTCAAAACCTGACGGGTTCAGTCAACTTAGAAGCAATACGTATACTTAGAAGTAATATATACGTGATTGATCAAAGATTGATATTTAATCGTAATATAAACATATTTATTAATATTTCTACATCATGTTACATAATATTACTTCAAATTAATTTTGCTGTAATTACGCCACCGTAGCGTTAACTCGCCTGAGGCTTCACTCACTTCAACCAGGTTGATAATTTGAAAAATATTTTATATTACCATGTTAAAGGTTTTTTTTCAAAAACCTGCATTGTAATGTTTAAGATAATATTATTAACTTGATATAATATATATCAAAGACTACTAAATGACTCAAAAAAATTAAAAAGCTACCTAAAATACATAAAAAATCTTTTGTATATGTCAAGTTAAGTCAAGAACACTTACTAATAAGTATTATTATTATATTATTACCGATTCAAAAAATATGAAAATATCAAAGAAAAACGGTTAAGATGTAGTCAAAGTCGAAATTCTTATTTCATTATCAAAGCTACCACCGACTCGGAAAAATAATTGCCAAAAGCCAACGACAGAAACCCGACGGTTTATATATTTTAATATCATAAATATGTATAATTTAAAAGCTTAGAAATAACAATCTCATTATTATCAACATGTATTACCATTATTAAATAAATGTGAGCACCATTTTGAACTTTCAATATTCATAATATGCAAAAGTACCTATTACATAAAAATATGTATGTATGTATGTATTTATGTAAGTATGTATGTATTTTAATAGTTCAATATGTGGGATTTTCCCAATAACTTAGTTATTTTAAATTGGACAAACACGAATACGACTTGTGACTATCAAATGTCACCTTCGATCAAAATAACTTGGACCCTATATTTTATCAAACGAAAGTAATTGCGGACCCTACTATCGAGGGCCACTTGGACTCGATAGAAAGATATTGCTTCCAACCGCTCGCTTACATACTTACGGGTTGACGGGTTGACAATCTTATTATTTTTTCAATTTCTTTGTACTCCGATAAACCATTCAAGTTTTTTGATATAATAAAATAATAATAACAAAATGTTGTACAACCCTGTATTAACCCTTCTTTTTGTATTCTAATTACTAAGCACATTTTTCCAACGCTTTAATTTAAAAATTTTGACAGCGGCTCAAACGACCCATTTTATGGAAAATATTCTCATATGAGAGGGTTAAATATAACCTTTAGGGATGTTCCATATTATTTGGTTGTACTAAACACTAAAAAACCAGAATAAAAAAATAATTATACAAAAATATCAGAATTTTTCATACATGTTGCGTGTTTGCTTATAAGGAAGCTATAATTTACCTTTTTGTCAGGTCACTGAACTCTGTCAGCGCCTTATGATTAACTACCAGATCCTCAGATTACCTGCTTCGATCATTTATTTTCATATACTTTTCATTATAGGCTAAAAGTATGTTTGCTACATTTATTATACCTGCAACTTGTATCGGCTTGTTTGTGTTTTATTTTATCTTTTTATATAAAATATGATTAACTTTGAAGCCGAAAGGAAACAGCTCAGATAATATGTTAGTGTTGGGAAGATATTGAATATGTTATTCGATAAAATCTCCACAGGTTATTTGATGAAGAAAATATATAATATATAATTAAATATAAATATTATGATAAATTAATTACAAAATTTTTACATGTAGTTATTGTAAGTTTATTATTATTATTAATTATTCTGTTAATAAGTTGTTTACAAAAAAAAACTTCATTATGGATATAATATTTAATAATACATAATTTTATTCCAATATAATGCAATACAATTAAACGTACAATACAATGACTTCTACTACTACAACAGTAGCATAGTAGAAGTCGTAGAGATAGTTGCCCGGTTCCTGTTATATCCCGGATACGGTTGCCCGGTTAAAAAAAAAAACATAGATTTTACAATAGTTCGAAATCCACGGGAATATAAATATATTTTGTTGACGATGAATTAAATAAACTATTCTTATACAAAAATAAATGCGGGATATGTACAATAAATAAAATATACATTTTATGAACAGTTGGAATCCTGGAAAGTCACATAGATAACATATTTGTTAAGCAGATATTTTATACAACCGATCTGACAAACCGTCTTGAATACACAGAATTCTATATATTTGTTAAAATAACTTGATATTTAAGAGGACATTTCCAGGAATACCCAGGTATAAGCTGAGGTAAACTTGGTTTTCAAATTCCGTACATGACAGGACTCGCTACGGAATTTTCTTATGAAGTATTTTTATGCTATATTAGCGAACGAATTTTCAATTTATATCTAATTTTTGAGATGTCACAGAGTAAGTTAGTTAAAGGGGGGAGGGGGGGTTGAGAGTGAGACACGTATTTGTCTTAAACACAAAGACATCGTCTAGTTTAGGAGTTAGGACATTTTTGTATTATTATTATTATATATTATTTAAACAATAACAATATACATAACTGAAAGTAAAATCTATGCGGTAATAATAAATTTAATTAATGGAAGCATAAGATTTATGATAATAATCTTATTTTATGATCTATAACCGTTTAATGGGTCTGTTATTATATAGGTCGTGAGGGTGATTGTTCTAGATAGACAGGAATTACTCGGTCACCTGTCATTAATCTTACTATACTTCAATAACTAACTTCTATAAGACTTTATACACGAACTGCCAAGATTCTCTATTTTCTTTTAATACGCACGAGACATTCCAGTCACTTAGTATTAGGTGAACATATTGCATTTTACAAAAAATATAAACTTTTTGTTGACAATCTTCGATTATAACAATTATAAAGTGGAAAGAAGGCTTAATAAGAAGGCTTAATCGTTAATAGTGAACGATGAATAAATATTATTATAGTTTACTTTAAATTATTCCGTTTCCAATCATTTCTAAACAGCTTCATATTTTATTCAATTTATAATCCAATACCATTGTTTAATAATTATTTATTTATCATTAATGTTTCATATCTCCCATTTCAATAATTAAGAATTATATTTATAAGTAGGTACCTGGTAATATATTTTGATAAGTTATCAAATCATTACTTAAAGTTTCTATTTTTCTTTTCAAGTTTACTGACAGTTTACAACATTCACGTTAAGCAATAACCATTGTAACAATACACTTTAAAAAAACCTAATAAGTTAATACATGCCAAAAGAATTAACAGATATTATAAATATAATATTAACAAAAAAGCTAATATAGAAAGAAATCGTAAAAAAAGAAAAAATATATACATTTTTGTTTTTACTGTTCGTGTATATTATGTATATCGTATGAATACAATATTCAGAGGTATACTGGTATATATATAGAATTCCTCTATATATTCGGTTTCGGCTCTATATTTCAGTGTCGGATTAATTTTAAAACCCATAACTCACAATACTATTAGATTTACGACAATGTTATTATTATAATTAAATATATAAAAAATACAGTACGTTATAAAAATATATAACACATTGTTTCATACAGATAACTCAACTAAAAATTCGTTTTAACGTTTTGTTTGTATCTTTGTGTATTTGGTTTGAAAACTAAAACTACTATCAGTAAAAAAATAGTTGTCAAAAATAATAAATACTTATTAGACAAAGAAAATAATAATATATTTTTTGATTTTACTGCGTAGAATAAGTCGTATATAAAAAAATATATATATTCCAAAAAAGTGTAAAAAATAGTAAATGGAAAAACAATTAGGGTACAATATTAAAAAACGAAATAAATATGAAATTATTTGACTAAACATTTATTGCATGTAATTTCATTAAAAAATAAATATATCTAAGAACAAATAGTTCCAATGTTACGTATTGGTTATAATACCTTAACGTACCAACACTTAACTAAGAATAATTACTAGCAAGGAGTCTGGAAATAGCAGCATTTTTCATACTTATCGCGACGGTATTTGCTTTGAGAGCTGTAATTTACCTTTTCATCGGGTCACTGAACTCCGTCAGTGCCTTATGATTAACTATCAGAATGTAAGCAATCTTCTATGTATTTTATTAATTAATACCCTATTTCTATACGATAGTAATTAAGTGGGAAGCGAAATGCACTGAATAAAGTTTATTATGAAAATAATATAATCATATAATATTTTTAATATTATCTGTAACATGATGTATAATTTATATATTTTTGTATAATTATATTTCTCTGAAACATACAAAATATACATTGTAATAAAATACTATAACATGGATTTGCGATTTTTATAACATGGATCTGTCATTAAATTCGTCAATATCATTAAAAAAATTTGGTTTAATGAGGGATAATTTACCGCCAATATTAATCTTATGTTTACGGAATCAAAATAGCGTATCCATTTTCACGCGCCCTCAGTGGATTTTACTGTTATTTTAATTAGTTTATATTAAGAAAGTATTTATAATAAAAAAAAATGTAATATTAAAAACACAGTTTTAAATTAATATAAATTCCATATTTGTATGAAGACTTTTCTAATTAAAAAGCTTATACTATAATTCTTAAAAAAACATGAAGGATATTCTCCAACCACAAATAATTATTATAATAAATCATAATTAATATGTGGTATTACAGCAAGATTAAAAGGAACGGATGTTATATTTCAAACGAAATATTTTATGTAACTCAAGCCAAGATTCCGCTTTGAAATTAAACGTGAAATTAAAATCAAGACTTTTTTTCAAGATTTTTTATTTAAAAATCAAAGTCTAATTTTTGAGATGATGATGATGAGATGATAATGATGATTATCACACTTAATATACTCTGATATTAGAAAGAACTTATATAATTTGTATTATAATAAAATGAGTAATTACCTAAAAAATATTAGGTCTTTACATATGAAATTGTCGTTTAGTATGGGAGGAATAAACAGTCGAATATTTTTTAATATAACATATTTATTTAATCAAAGTGTGAATCATTATTATCTATGCACTTTTAGCCATCTCATAGGTAGTACATTGATTTACTAAAAAAATAATTCAGACGGAAATAAAAAAATCTTTAAAGGTCGTAAGGCGGTTTGGACTGCCCCATCGGAGTTGAATTTTTTCCCTTGCAAGAAGTAATCAAATTTTCGAAAAAAAATAGTCATCTGTTGAAGCAAGGTTCGTAGAGTACGATGGAGGCCTTAAACATTCGAACTAAAGGTCTTAATTTGGTAGCCGTCTTTTGTGCTGTTGTGGTCTAGCGTTGTCGTGAAACAACAGCTTCGATTGTTTAGCAGCTAGCTTTTCCATCCTGGTTTGCTTGCTGATAAAAGACGTCTGCCGTAATCGTCTGGCCAAATTGGAGAAAACTGCAATGACCGACACCGGCACTAGTCCGCCAAACGTTTACAAGTATTATTTTTTCCGCGCTTCCGAGTATCGTTTACATTTTTCCTCACAGGTAATGATTTGATTTAAAAACCCTTCCTTATTGTGAAGGTAATGTAACGCAGCAGTCGCCGGGTGATTGCCACTTTGTTTCACTTAATTCATGAGGTACCTTTCAAGCTTTTTAATCTTTCCAATTTGCTTAAAGTGGTTTGAATAAATCTTATCACTAACTCCGCAGTTTGCAGCTAACTCGTGGTTTGCGATGAATCCCTTTTTCACAATAGCCTTCAATTCTTAATTATCGACTTGGGTCTTTGGATGTCCAAGGGTTCTGTTTTGTAGGACAAAATTTCCAGAGCGTTGAAAACGTTGGAACCAAAAATGCGCTTTGTTGTCTTTTGCGATACGACCGCCATACACATCATTAACTCTTCGAGCCGTTTCCGCAGCATTGGTGCCACTGAAACGCGATATTTCAAGTTTCCAATTTCCAACTGAGTGACGCAAACAGAAAAAAACAGAAAAAAAAACAAATGAATGACGGTTAACGAAACACAAATAAGTAGCTGTATAAATTAGAATTTGGAATTTCTAACCAAAAGAGGAGAAATTGCTGATTACTGTGGCCAGTACGACAATACGCCAATATAATATGTCTCATCAATATCATATGCCTAATATAACTTCGTATGTATAAATTCGATTCACATTATTATTCAAAACCTTTTCCTAATATTTGAAGGACATATCTGCTTACTACAGGGTTGGTGTTCTCACTGATTCCCAGGCTCCGTACGTGACCTGACTATTAACTGACACACAGACAGCTTTATCCCTTCATTTACATTATTATGTACGTCAGGTAACAAACTAATAAAGGTTCCGGTGAAAGTATTTACCGTCTTTAAGCCTTACTTTATTAAGACATATAAACTTTAATATACTGGACTTATATACTTGGAAGGTTTCTAATAATGTACTATAATATATAATAATAGCTCATATTTCACATTAATCTTTGAAAAGTGGAGACCAAAGAGTGGTTGCTGTTATTTATAGTATGAGAGTGCTTCATTGGCTTCATCTTAATATCGAAGGTTATTGAGTTAGGGGTTGGCTTATATTATGGTAGGGTTTTATCAAACCTACATGCTTATAGAAACTTCTCGCGCTCTAATGTGCGAATTACTTCGAAGAATAATTCATTATAACATAAGTTTAACGACTATACTTGTGTATATTGACTCTTCTAATATTGTAGAAGTCCAGAGAAAAGAAAGTAACAATTCCTTCGTTTTGTAAAACTTAAAATACACAATCTCTTAACACACATTCACAATATATTTTTTATTAATTAAAGACACATCCTAACATCGTTATAGTACAGTTTATATTATTATTTAATCCAAAATCAATTTGGAATTTATATTGAAAATTATAACTTTGAATAAGGTCACAGATACCTTAATACCAATACTAATTAAAATGTGATACTTCGATATCTTAGTTACTTAGATATAGATATCTGATATTAATACTTTCATTAAGTCTAAGTGTAATTACTCTGATGAAACCGTAAAAGCTTCGAAATTTGTGACTCAACTTTAATAAATAACGAATATGATTATAAATAATATTAATATAGTTTATAAAAATATTTTATTTTAAAATAAAAATATAATTAAGATTTCATCAACGGAGACTCGAACCTGTGACCTCTGATACTGCCTCTCGGGATCAATCCCGTCTTCATTGTTAATGTATATAAGATCATAATTATACAAAATATATACAATTAGTATAAAACAATCTAATGGTATCCTTAAAGATCTTAAAGGAAGTCGTAAATTTACAAAACTCCACGGATCTGTTTATTTTTATTACCTTGCAAATGAAAACAGAGTAGGTTTATAGCTTCAAGTAAAATGTAAGTTTTATCTGAAACATTAAATAAAAGAAAAGAAAAAGAAGAGTGCATAATGTATATTATTTAAACTTATAAAAAGGTTGATTTTATTCAACGTCTTGTATTTCCATGTTACAGAAAATTTATTAAATTATTAGTTGATGTGAGTAATAAAGAATACAGTGATCTAGAAACAATAACTAATATCTCATATAAAGAAGTATTTTCAATAAAATAATTTGTTAGATAAATTAAAAGAAATCAACAAATGATTAAACTGTATTAAAATATTACAATTAATGAAGATATTACATACTTAATATAAGAATAATCAAATATATTGCTAAGACTATATTTTATTTGATTCTATTTGAAGGGTTTCCAACATGTAGGAAAATCACACTTTTAAAATGGGCATTAAATTCTAAACAAATTAAATAATATTGATGTAGTAATGTGTAATCTTCATTCAATCATTATCAATGGAGCATTAGCATTAGCATTATCATTTTCATTTTCAGACCATTGTCAATTCCTTTAGTCAATCGTCAATCTTTATAGTCAATTGTCAATCCTTTCAATCAATTGTCAATTTTTTTAGGTCGAACTTAAATTCTTTCAGTCAACCGTCAATATATTCAGTAATTCGTGAATTTTTTTACATCAATCGTCAATTTTTTCAGTAAATTATCAATCTTTGCAATCATTGGTCAATCTTTCCAGTCAATCATCAATCTTTTAGTCAATCGTCAATTTTTGCAATCAATCGTCTTCTTTATCGCATATTTCTCTCTTTTTTTAACCTTTTTTTTCTTTTTTTTAAGGTTCTATTTAAATTTAACCGCGATGTACTATATTTTTTTTTTATTTTATATCCAGAATACTTTGTATATTCTTCCTCCTTGAAACCACTCTAAAGGTAATCGCAATCATCTTTATCATTTGTTACTGTTATTATTAGCTATTATACATTTCATTTTTGATAATGGTTCCTGAGAATATTACAAAAACAATTTACACAGTAAATTGAGTGCTCTGCACACTTACATTTCGAGCTGTAGGAGACTTTTTAGGAGGAGAAAAACATTGCAATTTCCATTTCTTTGACTACAGTATAAAGCAATTACCATATTATTTAGTATTGCTTGAACTGTGACGTCATATTCAGGCACATACAAAATCAATGTTAGTTTCTAATGTAACAAACGCGCAATGGCGTCTCCTGTATATGTTGAGAGGTCCAACTCAAAAAAGTATTTAAGTGACAGTTTATGACTTCGATATTGAAAAAAGGTTGTAAATAAGATATTGATTGTAATGACATTCACCATACTTGATATCTGTGTCATATTTGCGTCATAGTTTTATCAAACTAATTAGGAGATAACGTCACGTTATAAAAAGATAAATCAAACGATTTTATTATTATATAAACGTATATTAATCTTTAAAATGCTATAGCAGTCTAGTAAACGTTGAAAGGTTTCTTCAAATCTGATTTGTGATTTTATGTTCCCCCACGGACTGTACCAGTACCTTTTTACATCGGACTATAAAATGACAATTTATATAACCTAGTTTATCTTTGTTACCTTCGAATTCACAAAACAATTATTTAAGGAACATTACATTTGTTCTCGTCTTCATCCATTAAAATTGAATCAATTTTCTTTTACCTGCTGAGGGAGCTGGAAAATTGTCGTGCAATTTTTTTTTTCTGATCAAAGCAAATAATTCTATTCTTCCCTTGTTAACGGAAAATAGGAATTTCTATAAGAAAAGGAATTATTTACTTTTAAAGAATATTTGCAGATGTAATTTTTTTATTCGTTTTATATAAAATGTGAAAATGTTTAATATATTATTCCTAACAAATATTAATAATAATCTCTAGTTATACTAATTATAGTAATACAAGGAATCGGATGGAAGAAAAGATTTATATGTGAATCAATTTTTTTTTTATTTATATATTCAATTTAAATAAAATTATTTCGAATATTGTGAAAGCTGATTTCAAAATTAAACTGTTTTTTCCACACTAAGATATATCTTAACAATTTTATTAAGGTTATATTTTTTACCTAAGGACTGGTTGTTAGAAGAAGCAAATTATTTAACTTGCAGACCTTATTACAGTTCTGTTAAAATTAAATACCATGCGTACCGTACCGTATCTGTACTAATAAATACAGAATGTTGTCCTTCTAATTTATTTTCAGATTTTATCAAAGGTTTACGTTTATTTTGTATTAATATAATAAAAGACTATATTATTCACACTAACGAGTTCGTGTAAACACAAACACGCACACACAGAAAGAACAAATAAAACTCACTATCAAAACTCATATTTATTAAACTTTGTACATATATTACATAAATAAGTATTCTTATATACTTTTAGGCAATAACAGAAACGAATTACTGAACAGAAAACAAATTAATATCGGACGGAATATAATATCTTTAAAGCTATTTAATATTTATGTTTAATCTGTGACTAACTCTATTCCATAAAAAATACAGACCATAATAAACATAGTCGTTTAAAAAAGGAAACATTCAACGACAATAAATCACAATTGGTGACAGCAATCAGAATTAAACTTCAATCTGAAAGAGAAAAATGAATCTTAAGACCGGAAATACACAATGAAATGCCTCTTTTCCCCCATTTATAATGTCTGATTGTTTTATTCCACCAGACATATCACATCATTTATCATTGCCTTGTTGTTTCATAAATTTAAATAGCAAAGATAAAGATTTAGGCTTTAATAAATTGTTTATATTTAATCTGTTGAATTTAATTAATTATAAATAAAGATTATAACAATAATAAAAAAAATATATTTAAAAAAACACAAATAAGTTTATAGTGTTGTTTCACATTTTTTTTAAATATTAATTGAAATATTTCTGAACGATAATCATTGACAAATGTCACTGACAGTTAGCGGATGTCTTGTCAGAATAAAAATGTATTACCAACAAAGTATTATAAGTGTGTTGATTTCATTGAGTTATTAAATAATTTACGACCTATAAGATGAGATAATTTCGTCCGGACGGGAATAACTGTTTCATTACTGTCGCCCCAAATTAATTATTCTTAACAGTGAATTAATTTACTTGATATATTTTCTTGTATTTTGTTTATAATTTGTATTAGTCTGTTAAGTTTGAGTTATTTATATTATAATTGAAAAGATATTTACCTCTTTCAGTCGCTGAAAACGAATGAATTAATGAAAGAATTTCTTTGATTGTGTATGAAACATACAAGTAATAATAGTTGCAATTTTATTTATTTTTAAAATTTATGTTTTAAAACATTTTCTGTAATAAATATCTGGCTTAAAGTTTATTGTCTGCGCTTTATTTGGAGCGGTTATTATGAAACACTAAAATGGAACAAACCGTAAATTATATTTCTCACAGTTTCTGAACTTTAATATTAGATGGCGGGAAATGTGTCAACGATCTTTCCGCCATTGCTGCATTTTAAATTTAGAATATTTGTTGTAGTTCATTATATATAAAAGACTTGGTTTCTTGTAGTGAATGAAAGTTAATAATTCTGTTAATAAAAATGTAAAAGAATAATAATGAATAAATCAATCAATAGTTTCAAATATAAAATTGTTTATAAAGAAACGTTAAATAAAACAAGAACAAAGTTTTGAACAAACAATATTGTTATACAAGCACTATGAAGCTTCGAAGGAAATGTATTACTTTCTTTTATTGAATAATTTTCGATAATATTGTTACTAAGCGTATATTATGTACTTGCCCTTATCACAGTTAATTGGGATGGTGATATTATTATGCAAAGGTTTTAGGTCCGGCCTAAGGTCAAATCTCTTAGGGTATTGTGGTTTGATTTCAGCTACCTTTCAGGTAAGTGGTGTGAGATGATATCCAATTTTATTTCTGTCTCTAAGACAATTCTTACGGTCCTGAGAAGTATGGAGCGGTCTTCTACACAAAAGATTAAAGGATTTTTTAAACCACCTTTTAGGATAGTTTTAAAATATTTTAAGGTTATTTTTTATATTTACTCGATGATATCTAAGGGTATCTCTAAATATGGTAACTTGCAAAAACATTTCAACTTAAGGAATGAGATAAAAAGGAGGTTGATCATCCCTCTCTTTCACTCGAGCCAGCCCGCATACGTGCTGCATAAAATAGATTATGCTTTGCTGTGCTAATTTTATTGTATGGTGTTCTTTCACCATTCGTTTCGTGCAAATATTCTGACATTTCTGATATTAAATATACTTATTTGCTAAAAGGTAAGAAAATCCTTATATTCTAACAACATAACGGCTTACGTAATCAACTTAACTATCTACTTTATGTCATTTCTTCGGAGCTCGAGAAAACGCTTCAAAGCTCTTGACCTATTTGTCTGTGGATACAAGACGTGGCTGCACAGTCTTGGTCACGTTTATGCATCTAATTCAATAACATATAATATCAAATAATAAAAATATATCTAAATTTAATTTGCATACAATCTTATTAATTATATTTATAAGACTGCTTTTTATATGTTTTACATGTCAGGTTGATAGAAATATTTTTCAAAAAATTACCTAAATAGTGGTTAAATTTTGTATTATATAAAATATAATAATTTTATTATAATTATACCTACACTTTACACCTAAAATGATATGAATAAAGCTAAAGTAATGCTGAAACCAAAATATGAACAAAGAATCATTATAAAATTTTGGAGAGACTTAGCGGGCAATGATAAGATAAAATAAGATTATTATTATTGTATTATTTGATAAGCAAGACAAGATTGTTTCTTGGCAAGTGTTCTAAGAATAATTAACGTATAACTTTAATTCCTTGTCTTGCTTATTTTAACTGACATCGTTTTACTTAATTAGTAACTAATTAACACTGTCAATGGATATTATGGTCAGATCAGTATTATCGATAAGTATTATCAGTTCTGACTTTGTCTTCAAGCATTTGGATTAAGACAGTTGAGACAAAGATTAGAAAGACAATGCTGAAACAACACAACCTGTATTGTTATTAGTAAATAAAAAATGTTGTTGTAGGATAATTTTTGCATCCAATTATAATTTGTTTAATAGAAATTCAAAACATTTTGTACCGTAAAAGTACAATGTGATAATCAGAAATAACAAATATCTGAACAAAAGAATCATATTAACCAATGGTAATAAACAAGAAATTAAATTAAATTACTTCAAGACTACCAAAATGATATCAAAATTTCACGTAATATTAAAATGAACGAAGTTAGAATTTTGTTCGAGTCCGAAATATTAGTTCAGTTGTGACTATTAATATTATTAGAATAGTCAGAATTTTACTCAGAATTGAGTCATAATATAAACCTTATAAAGTTATTCAGATATTAACAATCGCGTAATGTATTTAATATTATATATTTTGCATATCAAGTGAGAAAGTGTCGCATCGTGTTAGTATATTTAATGAAGGCGGAAAACTACCCACGTAAAGATCAATGAACTGAGTGTTAACAAGTTATTTTGATGGCGGTATCTATAATTCGTTTATTCAGTTATATAATTTGTTATAACCTAATTTAATACCTGAGGTTAAATTATATTGATATTAATGACATAACAATAAAAGAATTAAATTATTTATTAGTAATATAATATAAAAATAACACAGGTACAAAGTACAAATGGTACAATATAGGACAAAATTGTACCTAAAATGAAATCAGCTCATTATATAGCAAAATGTGTTTGTGGTTTTTAACAAAAATGGTCCTTCGAGCCGCTTTTTCTTATTTAATCTCGTACAATAAGAAGTATTTACGAAATGTGTTTCATTATATTCCGGGATTCACGATCCCAGATTCCAGTCATTATTCAATGTCACATCTATACAGATATATTCAAATTAAGGCTTTTACAAACAAATATTTATGATGATTATATATTACATGAACAATACATTTTAATTTTTCTCTTTCTGTCCATCACTGGAGCAGTTAGTATTCTTTTTAATATACTTGTCTCTATTTATCTTCATACTCTATATATCTCCATCTCCTTAAATACAATTTTTTATCCATTAGTCACACCATACTAATTCAAAAATTTGCATTTCATAAGCTGATTTTTGCTTTTCATGTATTTCGTAACCCAGCATCCTCCAATCAATATTTTATTCAAGCATTCAAGTGAATTCACTAAACAGTTAGAGACTTAAAACTTTTACCAATCCAATTTAAAGCTACCAAATACTCCAAAAACTAAAAGCTCTAATAAAATGTAAAGTGCATTCTCTCTTAAATTCACTTGAACTGAAAGATAAAGTGGAATAATAATGTAAGTAAAAATACATTTATATGTTTTAGAGGGATTTAAATAATATCGTTTAGTTAAAGTTACGATAATAAAATAAACAGAACTTTGTTTTTATAATTTATCATTAGTTTATTTTATATTAAATCATTTTTTGTGCGCCATTTTTATTGCATTTTCGTTATCCAACTTATAAACAGCAGACTTAACAAAGACAAGAGGTTCTTGGTGAGTGTTCTAATAATGAGGTTATAACTTAATTTCCTTATCTTGCTTATTTTAAATTAACTACTTTATTAGTAACACACCATCTTTGAACATATATATATTTGATCTATATTAAAATGTGTATTTTTATAATTATTTGTGACAAAGCCAGAATTAAAAGTTCTCATTATACGTTTATTATGTACTTATTGTAATTAGATAAAATAATATGCTTATATTAAAACTAATTATGATTTTACTTAACAGATTTTTTTGTTATCTTTATATATCTTTATATGTAGAATTGGATTCAAAATTCATATGCTTTCTAAAACTAGAACTAACAAATCTATCACAAAATTTTATCAAAATCCCTTTAGTAGTCTTTTGAGTGTTGTGAGAACAAACGAACAGACAACAAATACTGAAAACTATTTAATATATTGATTATATATATATATATATATATATTTATACATACATAAGTTATTCAGTTCCTTCCTATCAAGTTCAGTGTTAGCTGTTCAATAGCATGCCACTTCCTGTAACTCGTTGAAACCCGATCACTGGCAGTTTCTCCAAGTCTTATGTAACTACGTAATATATAGAAGTGTAGAGTCAAGTGGTGAATATTGAAATAAATTGATATCGGTCTAGATATATTTTATATGTAAGTGCAATTTGATAAATTAGTGAAAATTTATTTGATCATATTTTCAATTTAATAACTATTTCACACACAGAACACAGAACAAAAAAATCATATATTAAAAAATAAACCTTCAAGATTTATCGTTTTTTTAAATAAATAGGTAAAAACTTAATTTAATTTAATTTTACATTAATTTTTCAATGGTATGACAACCCTAACAATAATTATCACATTAATCAACCAGAAAACCTTTATATAAGTATTTAGACGAGATGAGATTAATTGGGACTTAAATAAAAATTTCGATTACATAAGAATATATTAAATAAAATTTTATACATAAAAAAGTGACAACCCTATTACATTTTAGTTTCATAAACATTACTTTATACAATTCTTGATGACGCAATACGAAAGCGTCAAATCTGAGAATAAGCTTTTTAAGACTGAAATAAAATAAATACAATATTTTTAAACTAAGTCCAAGATATATCTTATTATATGCTAGGGGCGCCAACAGACCCTCAATTTCGACTCGCTGCGCTCGCAAAATCTCAGTTGCCGTTTGCATATTGAGCGAAACGAGACCAGTGTAATGACTCATCGTTTCCCATTGACTTCAATGGGATACAAGTTTCTTAACGATTATTCCTCAACGACATGACATCTTTCAAAAAAAAATTTAAAAACCATCACCTAATGTGTGCCTTTTTGATTGCAAAATTTCATAATTTTGTGTCAAATAGTTTTCGAGCCTATTCGTGATAAAGAATGTGAAAAAGTTTCCAGTAGAACGCTCCGCTCGCTACGCTCGCTTCGCTGAATTATGTACTAGCTCAGAGTCAAAGGCTAAGTTTCTTATATCAAGATATTGCATATATGGAACGTTCAACTTTACTTGGACAGTTCACAAAATTATGGAGTTGTCTTCAACAATTCCATTACCAATTTAACAAGAAACGATATATCATATTAATATTAACATAACATAATTAATGTATTAAATTGTTACAATTGATTGTGACGTCATAACTTATAACCGTTTTTATTTAGCATTGTAATGTAACTTTGCCTAAAAAATAGTCAAGACTTTTACATATGTATATATAAAAACAGATCATAAAAATACGCAAGGAAACCCGAAGGCAAGAGTTAGTATTTATTAAACACTTAGCTATTTAAAACCTTAGTTTAATCACATTATATATAATAATTAATTCCTTGAAATTTAAGCTCATTGAAGTATGAATAACCTGAAATTAAAGGAACGGGTTCTTTGAAATAATTTAAATAAATTTCACAGTAAAACTGTAGAAAATTTAGATTCTTTCCTTTTGATATTAAATATAATTAGTTAAAACATAAAACTTAATATTTGATTCCATTAATAATACTTTTAATGTTTAAAAGATATCAGTAGATTGTTATTTTATTTGGATTGAATTTTCTTGTTAATAAACATTTTTATATACGGAATATTCGACCTATGTATATAAACTATTACTATTACATACCACATTATATGGCAACAGCATATAACTAGCTAACTACTAAATGAACTAGACAAGCATAATGTTATGTTTAAAAAATACACCATGAAAAATATTACACACATTTGAAAATGTTTCTATCAAGTATTATAAAGTCTATGGTCTAGAATTTTGCTCACAACTACATAAAGAGAGTTGTTCCTAATCAAGACGGCAATGTTCCCTAATAAGGGCTATACATAGGACTAGTCAAAGTCATTCAGTCAGTCGTTTGGTGCATCAAAGTTAGTTTAAAACACACATAAATACATAGGCAAAAACTTAATTAAACTCACAAAAAAAAACAATTTAAAACTGGACTAAACCGCTCCATCAATCGTTGAAATGCAGATGGAATCGAACAGAGAAACAACGTCGATAAATTTATTTCCAGATATGTACTGAATAGTCAAAATTAAATATGAAACATTTAAATTATTTATTGAGTTATTACTATTATTATATTAATATACAACAAATAATATATCAATAATTTAATAAGTGCAAAATTGCACATTTTCATTTATTCATACAAAATTTACAGTTTAGAATACACAATATCGCAAAATAGCTCTCTGACGTCACTCACACATAATTGGAGATTTGCAATGACATCTCATTATACTGAAATACAATAGCAAAGAGGACATGACGAGATTAAAATGATTTCAAGTTATATTATGACTTATATGAACTATTTAAAGTATATGTATTGAAGTTCATGTAAGAACTTGTGCTAACGATGTTGAAGGTGCTCCAAGTTAAAGTATCTTACAAAGTTAAGTGTATGTAAAACTATTTACAAAAATACCGAATTTATAGAAACTACAAATATCCCTGACACAAGTACAACCTAGTTAGGTACATATAGGTATAGTCACTATAGGAATATTGTAAATCTAAAGTGTTTATTTATAACAGTGTTTAAAATTTACTTTAAATATTCATAGATAGATATCAACATCCCAAAGAAATATCGAAATGTTCATACACAATCAAATATATTCAATTTATATAATCTTCAAAATTTTACAAAACTGAACAAACTAATTATCGAACATGTAGTAGTTGAGATACCAGACGACCTGAATACTGACATCTTTTGATGCCAAGTAATTTGAGGTATCATTTTTGTCGTCCATTGTTGTGGACAATACCTTGTCAAACTTTTACGACATCCCCTGGAAGGCTTTCAGATATTGACATAAATACGTACAATATTTTTCTATTCTTTATAATAAATTACCTCTTAGAGTAATCCAAGTAGAAATAAAACATTTTTATTAAATTTGTGACGTAAACATAATTATTATTAAATCATCCAAAGAGGTATATATTTAAAGAAAGAGGTCAAAAGTAGATTACAGGAGTACATTAGTTTTCATCCAACGCAGCGCTTCTTACCACCTGACATAAGTTTAGTATTTCCCTGAGGGGAGCTGAATAAGATACAGACAAGAATACTAATTTGTTTTTCATCTTTCAAACTAACTACTGTATAAAATTTAGGTTTTTCTTACTTTTTGCCTCGTTATAAATGTTCTTTTACTTTGGAACTTTGCCAGTTTAGATTTCATTTGTGCAAAAGAAAATGTTTTTCTTGTTTTAGCAAAAAATATCTTAAATAAAAGTCTAGTTAAGCAATTTATATTTTTAAAAAGTATCCGGTTGACTTTGTTGAAATAGAAATTTCCACTAAACATATTTCCACTTGCTTTATAATGTTGAACACATCTGCATCTGCTCGTAATGCGTCGACTCAAATGCAAATCAACTTGATCCAGATACCGCAGTGAAGTTGATTTCATTGCAAACAAGACTCGACAACCCTAACAGTTTAAACACAAATGCGACAGTAATAGTATTATTTGCTGAAATATAGCACATAAAAAAAATAAACTTGAAAGTTAATATCAACTGCTTCATGTATATCATGTGAAGTTTTCCAGATTAATGTTAAAATTAGGTTATATGTTTAACTATTACAACTACTTTCATGTACGATTTATGTATCATTTAATCTAATGAAAATTTAATATAACATATAAAATTCACCATAAAATTTTAGAAAATTAATTCGCTAATTTCCTTTAAATATTAAATATAATTAGTGAAAACATAAAATTGATTATTTTATTATTTTAGTGATTAAACATTTAATGATTAGTTTAAAAAAAATATATAACTTTATTTGGAACGAATTTTGTTGCTGTAGACATATTTAGGTAATTATGTTTGACAACTGAGTAAACCATTATTATTATTATATAAATACCACACTATATAGAAAGAATATCACTTTGGGAAACACTACTAAATGAAGAGAGAAATTGTGTAATTTAAGTTTATATGAACGATATATTACATAGATTTAAAATTTTTTTCCAATATCAGCTCAAGTATTAGAAAATACATGGTCTAGAATTTTGTTCGGATTAGGGGAGAGTTGTTCCTGATAACGGTCCATTTGAAAAGATATTCCTTAGCCCAGATAAGATAAGATGAGTTATTTACAAAAGTCAGTCAGTTAATTATTTGAAAAGCATCAAAAACTTATAGTGTAGTTGTTGCCTTTTCATCTGTACATAGAAATGTAATAAATAAAAAAAAAAATTTATTCACCATAATAAATATATTCTTAATATTTCTGGCATATCCGTAATTAAAATATTATATTCACAGAACTTAATTAAACCCAAAAATAACAAGTTAAAAATTCAACAAGACCTCTCCATCATACGCTGAAAACGCAGAAGGATTTGAACAGAAAACCAACGTCGATAAGAAAGTCGATTATATGTATTTTTATTTCAAAGTACTGAATAATCAATACTAAACGAGAAACACCTAAATGAAGGTAAACAATTTAATTATTTCTTATTATTGAATTATTTATTTATATACAATAAATAATATATAACAAGAGACAACGCCATTTATTCATACAATATTACAGTTAGACCACACAATATCGCAAAATAGCTCTCTGACGTCACTCACACATAATTGAAAAATTGCAATGAGATCTCATTATACGATTCTGAAATACAATATCAAAGAGGACATGACGAGATTAAAATGATTTCAAGTTATATTATGATTTCTATGGATTATTTAAAATACATAGTGACTTGAACTAAAGAATTTGAAGGTTCTCGTAGTTAAGGTATCGTAGAAACTTAAGGGTACAAGAAAACTATTCACTTAACTGTCGTTCCTTGTCACTGTTTTATTGTTTTGCGTAGTTGAAGGAACTACAAAGTACTGGCACAAGTCGAACAATCTAGAGAAGAATTTATTATTGATATGAAATCATGAATATGAATAAATATATCTCGAAAAGTAAGTCACACAGAAAATTATTTTTGATTAAAATAGCTACAGAGTTACTTATGTTTTTAATTCGTGGGTACATCAACACAGATCCCAAAGGAATATTGACATAATCATCAAAATTGAATTATATCCAATATATATAATCTCCAAAATTGTACAAAACTGAACAAACTAATTATCGAAATTGTAGTTGTTGAGATATCAGACGACCTGAATACTGACATCTTTTGATGCCAAATAATTCGAGGTATCATTTTTGTCGTACATTGTAGTGGATAATACCTTGCCACTTTTACGACGTCCCCTGGAAGGCTTCAGGTATTGACATAAATACTTATAATACTTTTATATTGTTATAATAAATTACAGCTTACAAGATTGCAAATAATAAAAAAAACCGTTTATACTCGCATTCATCTAATCGCGGCTTTATACCACCTGACTAAAGTTCAGTATTTCTTTTTCATTTCCCAAACTAAGTACTGTATAAAATTTTGGTTTTTCTAACTTTTTGCCTCGTTGTAAATGTTCTTCTTTTACTTTGGAACTTTGCCAGTTTAGATTTCATTTGTACACAAGATAAGGTTTTTCTTAGTTTAACAAAAAAATATATTTAATAAAAGTCTAGGTACTGTAAAACAATATCCAGCATACTGGAATTTCCAGTTGACATATTTCCACTTGCTTTATAATGTTGAACACATCTGCATCTGCTCGTAATGCGTCGACTCAAATGCAAATCAACTTGATCCAGATACCGCAGTGAAGTTGATTTCATTGCAAACAAGACTCGACAACCCTAACAGTTTAAACACAAACCCGACAGTAGCAGTATTATTTGCTAAAACGTAGTATAATTAATTTAAACTTCATAATTATTTTAAATCTTCAAATATATTTCAAAATCAACTAAGACAGAGACTTTAGTCATAAAAGTGCAATTAATTTGATGCATTCCACAATAAATCTCTGCAATTTCCAAAATATATGAAAAAAATATAAAAAAATAAAATAATACTTCGTACTAACAAAAACTCAATTAATTCGAATTTACTAAACTACAAGTACATCAGTATTCATTTTAGTTTATTACATCTTCAAAAATATAATATCAACATGGACTACTTGAAGTGATTTCATGTGAAGTTTCCAGATTAATGTTAAAATTAGGTCACGTGTCTGTTGTTCATCTCGCTACTTCTTTATGTCATTTATATTTTAATACCAGCTAATTCCCGCCCTCGTCACTGGGCACACTATATATGAGGTACTATTTATTGGGAAGCGCTCCCGTTATGTAATGTGGCGAGATCCCCAGTAGGCCTACACCACGAAAAAGTTATATATATATATATATATATATATATATATATATATATATATATATATATATATATTATAATATTTATTTATCTTTTAAATATATCAAATACAATTTCATAATCAATTATATTTTTACGTCCTTGATTTTATTTATGACCATTTTTAATGTTCAAATTTTAACTTTTTGCACCCCGATCCTTGTCGAAATGCAAAAAGTTAAAATCCGTTGGGATAGAAATTTCATAAAATCCTTTCTTAGTGGACGTCGACATCACAAAAAAGTATGAAAATTTTAAGTTAATCTAGAAAGCACCTTAATAAAAGTTCTCATACAATTTTTTTTAATAGAAACCAAAAAAGATAGAAAAGACAAACTTCGTTAATATTGAAAAACTGACAAAATAACTTATTTTAAGTAACTTGTAATTTATTTAGAATCGCATTATAAAACACTGCATTTCCAAAATGCAATGATTATGTTTGAGACGAATGACAGGAAGTGATATAAAAAATAGATAATTATTTATTACTTTCTATTTCAATTGTTTACAGATAATAAATCTTTGAAACTTGTAAGAGAAAACTATTCGCTATATCAAGTATGGGTATGTCATCTTGTCTCTTCTGTTATTTTATACGGTTGAAGAAACTATAAAATGTTCCCAACATGTCTGTCGGATACAATCAAGTAGAATTCAATTTATTATTTATATAATTAATATTGTTTTACTATTTACTGTATCAATATCATAGAAGTGAAATGTGTTTTTCAATATATTTCAAGAACTAGGTCCTTGAAATGAAGGAAAACATTAAATATTTGCCTTTATATAATTGCTCTATACTTGCCTTATGTATTTTCCTTATATACTGCGCTTATATTATCAAAATCTCTATCAATTTTAATTAACAATGTCTAAAAATTTTATCATTAAAATTTTTTGTATAACAGTTCCTTAATTATCTACAAAATGATATTAAAAAATCCTCTAAAAGATTTTAAACTTGAAAATTAATATGAAAATGAACTACTTAAAATTATTTAATGTAAAGTTTTTGAGATTAATATTAAAATTAGTTCACGTATCTGTAGTTTGTAACTACTCCGAGCTATTTATGAATAATTTAATAATATACAAAATTTAATTTAAGTTTTATCAAGTTACTTCAACTACATTAACTAACATTAACTATTTATATAATATATTTTACCCTTTAATATTATGTATATTTCAGATACCTTTCATTTATTATATTTTAGAATAACATTAATTTTTTTTCATATCCCGCAGTAAATGAATCCTAATCGAGAAGAATGGTCAGAATAAATACTAGGGGCGCCAACAGACCTTCAATTTGCGCTCGCTAAATCTCGGGTGCCGTTTGCATATTGAGCGAAGCGAGCCCAGTGTAATGACTCATCGTTTCCTATTGACTTTAATGGAATATCAGTTTTTTGACGATTATTCCTCAACGACATCACATTTTTCAATTTTTTTTTTTAAACTATCCTGTCTTTTTGATTGCAAAATTTCATAATTTTCCGTCAAGTAGTTTTCGAGCCTATTCGTGACAAAGAATGTGAAAAAGTCTCCAGTAGAACGCTTCGCTCAATAAAAAATAGATTTTTATTACTTTCTACTAAATGAACTGATCATTAGAATTAAAACTTTGATAACTATTTTATTTAAATTTAAAAGTAAAATATTTTTTATTTTCCTATTTCTCGTCCGAATTTCAACAGTCGTAGTGACGGGATAATTGACAGCTTAGCCTATCCATAAAACGCGAATCTCGGCATCTATCCTCGGTTTTAGAATATATATTTTTATTGGTAGCAACCGTCGAATTATTTTGAACATTGCTACCACTACAGAATTATAAAATTTAATAAAAAAATATTTCATACTAAATAACTTTATAAAGTTTATTGGCGCATATAATTTTAAGGAGTCCATTCATATATAATCCTCCACTGTTTCACGGGAGAACTCATGACAAGTGCAATTGTGCACAAGCTGACGCTGTCTAAATTAAATTATAAGTTTCAAATAACGCAGCATTTCATTTTATATAAAATATATATATTGAATTACATATATAAATTAAATAGAATACCAATTATTTGTAACGATCCTTTGATATACAATAATGTAGTAAAATAAAAAACTACTACAAATTTCTTTGATAATTTAAGCAATGATTTATTTACGCCTTTTAAAATTAAAATACCTTTTTTTTATTTTTATTTTTATCTCTCTCTCTCCCTTTCCCTCTCTCTCTCTCTCTCTCTCTCTCTTTCTATCTCTTTCTTAACATTTAGCAATGATATTAAATCAAATAAAAATAATCAAATCAACATTAATGCCGTTTCATTCTTTTTCTTCCTCTATCTCTTTCATTCCATCTACAAATATTTCACTTATAAAGATAGATTAATGAATGAAATACTTAGAACCATTTAATCTCCTATTAATCTAGATGAGGAAGTCTCAATCGCTGGAGTACTTCGCTAATGATGTTCATACATCTCGCCAGTCAGCAGACGCTCAGTACTTAGAGTACTAATGGGACACAAGTGGTTTAGATTCATATCTTATATATACATAATTCTGTTTATCAAATAGATTCTTTGATATCAAGCCCTTGTTATAATCAAAGTTTAGATTTTTCATCAATATTTACTCTATTTTTTCTCTTGAATTGTATCAGAAGTAACAAAAAACAAAAAATATTGTACATAACGAAGAACATTCCGTTTTAAATTCATTTGATGAATATAACGTGTTACTAATTACATTATAAGATTTAATTGTACATTATTTGTATCAGGAGTAACAAAAAACATAAAAATATTGTAAATATCGAAAATAATTCCGTTTTAAAAGTCATTTGATAAATTTAAAATGAAATTTTCTTCATAACAGCCAGAAGTTCTAATTAAATTTTATCAAAATGATCGAATGAGAAATCAACATAAAATTTTAATATCTCTTACTTCTATTTCGGGTTAATTAATTAAAGATATACTTAGTGATAGTGATTTTACATAATAAAATAACAAATAGCACTATTTTATCTTAGGTTTCATACAACGACCCGCATCTTATCACCTGACATCAGAGCTTTTAGTATTTCCCTGAGGAGAGCCGGTGAGAAAACAACTTGAATACTAATTTCCTTTTCAGTCTCAACAAAATGATATTTAAAATTTGGTACTTATATTTTTTATACTTTTTTTTAATATAAGTAGATGATTTATTATTTCTGATAATATATTAAGTACTTATCATAATTGTAATATAAAATGCAACTAAAAATAGTCATAGAATCAAATAAAGGTTATTGGGAATGTTTGGAATTATATCTCTTAAAATACTTCTACAAATTATATAAGTCTTGAACATTTATTAAGTTTCAATACTACTAGAGAGAAACAGATACACTATTTTTGTATTTTGCATCAAGACTGATTAATTACACTTTAATAGTATTTTGAGCCCTTTCTATTACCGCTGCATTTATTCAATAATAATATGAATATTTTAAAGTAATAAAATCTATGGCCTTTACACCATTTGCCATAATTTGAAATTCACAGTGGCAGTGGCAACGTAATTACATGACGGCCATTACACATTTACCATTATAGATGTCTGAATTCCTATAGTAAGTGTCGCAGTAAACTAAATATAGTATTATACTAGGCAACTTAATTGTCCTAGTAATAGGAACGTTTATATAAATGTGTGTGTGTGTGTGTGTGTGTGTGTGTGTGTGTGTGTGTGTGTGAACGATAAGCTTCAGTATGAAAGCGTGTTACGATTATGTTAGAACATAAAACATTATAAAGTTTACACGAGGCGAACAGCTCTAAAGTATCAAAACACATGTGATCTCCGGAGTCTGGATGCTATACAAACTTGCTCGACTACAAAATCGACTACTAAGTAAAAGATAGTTTTTCTCTATTATAGTTGTACATACATGTTTAGCTTAAATTCTTCATGAACAGGACTCCAACTTGCGACCTCTAAGATACCGTACCGTCTCTGTCAATTGACCTACCACATCCTTGATGACGGAGGCGACATCTATTAGATTTTTTCCACAAATCTCTTATTTGTAGATACTAAATCAAATATTGAACAAGATTAGTTTAAATTTATCGAGAATAGCATACACAGTTTATCACTGAATAGATAACAATGACCTAAATAAAACTAAACCTACTATTACTTCGATTCTAGTTTCTGTAAATATTTAATACCGCATACAGTGGAGTTCCGAGTTCGATTGTCGATCGGGAAAAATTGATTTATAATGCATCCTTATCCGGATTTAGGAATCGTCTATTTCATTTTTAGAACCATAGACAACCTTTATCCCCCATATCTATAATGTATCTATGGTAATAAGGGTGGAGTATAAGAATCTCATATTTTCTTATACCGTCTTTTTTGTTTTCGGACAAGAATATTGAATTATATAATAGAATAGGTAAAAAAATGTAATGTCTTGAGAACAAAGTTATTTCAATGCAATAGTTTTTTTATCAAAGTTTACAAACTTTGTCTCCATTTCAAGAAACATTGTATATTTCAAGTTTATTTTTTAATGTCTTGAAGTTTTTTTAGGAAAACTGAATCAGTATTTTATCAAGTTATTTTATGCTAGTAGCAAAAAAAGTTACTGTGCTACCAAGATCCATAATGGTGGTATAATAAATATTGGCATATATTTCTATATTCGCATTCCCAAAATTGAACGTGAATATCAGAAAACAATCTGAGATTAGATTAGTAGATTAATAAAATCAAAATTCATTCATTACTTTTTGTTTTAATATAAGTAAAAGTAACTTAACCTTGTATTAATATATATATACATATATATATATATATATATATATATATATATATATATATATATATATATATATATATACATATATATCCCAAAACTGAACGTGAATATCAGAAAAAAATCTGAGATTAGATTAGTAGATTAATAAAATCAAAATTCATTCATTACTTTTTTGTTTTAATATTAGTAAAAGTAACCTAACCTCGTATTAATATATATATATACATATATAATTGCCTGTAATTTAAATTCTGTCCTATAAAACTATTTTTTTACTGCAAACTAAATGGGATGGACGCTAGTGATCTTACTCTAAATTTGCATTATTCCAATTAATGTATTTATTAGATTTGGTCCAAAAATATTTTAATATATTTGTTAAAGTCCTTCCAAATTAATAAATTATAACATAATTATAGTTACTTAATAAAGTAAATACAAACCTGGAAGCTGTCACTGACACTGACGTTGACATTAACATCACTAGCAAAGAGGAAAGTTAAATGATTAAATTAATAATTAACTTTGTAAGAATAAAGTTTGTGAAAACAAAGTGACCGAATATAGACGATCTTCAAATGTAACTTAACAATTGTTAATATTGGAATCTTTTATATCAATGTCTAAAATACCAAAATTGTCCAAAATTTTGAAATCTGTGTAAATATTGAAGTATTGAAAATATTTGGTTATTCCATATTATGCAAAAGTCTGGTCTCTTCAGAATATCAATAAAACCTGATAAAACTAATAAAATAGAAAACTTTGACCTTCAAATCTTATTGTATTATGGAACACTCCTATGGGAGAATTTTGTTTCACTTTGTGTCAAGAATTTGAAAGAATACTATCATAAAGTGGAATATATTTACACTATATAAATAGTTTTACTCAGTCGTATAGTTTTTGTAGGGTCGTAAGTTCGATGCTCGATTGTGAAAAATATAATATGATTTCTCTGATCTTTGCTCTGAAATATTCCCTAAATTATACGAGACAGTTGTAAAGTTATGATATACAGCATTTAAGTTATATTTTACTGCATGTTATAACACTTGTAACTATAGATATATTTCATTATATCTAGTTATTTCCCAACATATCTATTTCTATTATATATAGATATTTATCTCGAGTTTTCTTTACCTCCTTTTATATTTTATTAGTCAGATATAATGTGTGTGATATTTTAATAATACATTTATAACATTACATTTATATATATATATATATATATATATATATATATATATATATATATATATATATATATATATATATATATATATATATATATATATATATATATATATATATATTTTAGTTTTTAAATAAACAATTCGAATATTGTCTTAATATTTCGATAACAATCATGTTATAAACTGTGAATAATAAAAAGAAAATGTCTAACTCTGTTTACTTATGCGTCACTTAGTGGCTATGACCGAGGTATTTCTTATATTTAAAAGCCTTAGAGGCAATAACATTTTTATAATGTTGTATTTTTCTTATCTTTAAGCTTATTTTAAATATTGTTACAGTACTTTTACTTAGGCGTTTGTAAAATGTTTGTTACAGATTTTAAAATAATAACGACATTGTGACATAAGATTGAAATCTTACACGTCATATTTTAAGCCGCCATTTTGTTTAAGCACAAATATTTTTCTGTCAATGACAAAATTCTTTGGTTAAAAGTTAATATAATTATGTTTAAAGATATTATCTTTCCCCACGACTTATAGGATCATAGTTACAAACTAATTATAAAAATTAATTATAACAAAAAACTAAATTTGAATGCAGCTGACCTTTCATTAATGACTTGACATTGTAAAACAATTTTACTTTGACTTTGATCACATTTTGAAACTGATAATATTTCCGACAATCAAACACACTAAATATTCATTTAGAAAAGTCATTTCAGTTTATAAAATCCGTACAAAATGGCTTATTTAACAAAAGTATGCAAAGTGCAGAGTTGAATCGGTAAGTGAATAATCGATGACCTGGGAACACTCCCAAACATCTAATACTGACTAACTGACTCTAATGTAACTGAAATAAAACGTTTAAACGTGTATTTTATAAGGAATAGTTTATTATTATTGTTAAAATACTATACACCTATTAAAAGTATTAAACATTGTTACATAAGCTTTCCAAGAGTTAAGAACGATTCAATGTAGTAACCTAATTAGTTACCGCGTCATTGTTCCTATCGTGTCTTTACTCCAGCTTAGAGATAGTCGATTAAGAAAACTTATGTGCAAACATAAACCTGTTTATACTAATTTTATAAATCATGATAAGGATTTTAATAACAATTAATAATAATACAATTAATTATTACTTTTATGAGAAAAAAATATAACATTAACGCTTAAGATTACGCTTTTTGCTTTGATATTATTATATGTAAGGAAAATAGCAATAAAACATCATATATAACAACATATACTATGTCTTATTATATATATACTTAAAGACGTGACAAGAAAAAAAGATAAAATTAAGAACTTGTACCTTTAAGGAACACAAAATCGATATGCAGATGTGAATTTAAGGAAAACCCAAATCCCCTCTTATCCTTTGATTATCCAAGAACTTGTCAGGTTTAGGAGCAACTTCTACCTGTACATTTAGTTCCACAAACAGGAAATCGGAAAAGTTTAAATACAATGAGTTCGAGTCAAATACTTAAAGGAATATTGGTGTAGTTCTAGTTTGAAAAGTATTGACTCTATCCACGTACAAGATAATTATCCTATAAACATTTATATATATATATATATAAACTACAGTCTACATGTACACTACACACACACACACACTGAGTTTTAAGGCGTACACAGTCTGTGTACGCCTTAAAACTCAAATAATACTGCACCAATCCCTTTCAAACCCCTTTCAAAGATGGTTCTTATCTATATATTTTTTTATATCTTATCTATACCAACTTTTTTATGATTTTAATCAACACGTTATTTAAAAAAATATAATTCCTAAAATAAAGATCGTAATAATGATAAAACATTTTAAAAAATCTGATTACTTTAACTGCAGCGTGACTGCATCAACCACGGACATATTTTTAATTGAATGAAATAAGTGATTATTTGATTGAATTTCATCAATTTAATTATTATTCAGAAATCACTTAATGTTTTTAATACTTCATGTAATAACGAAATAACTTACACCAAGTGTAAAGGTGTCAAGGAATAATTTTAATAGTGTTTTTAAGTATATAACAGTGAGCTAAAGTCACTGATCAAAGATGACTTGTCGCATAACGTGCGTAGACAAGTCAACACGTTCGTATTACATACGAGGGGAGGTCCAAAAGTTCGTGGAATGGAGAGGATGGAGCGGGGGTAGGGCCGCTCACTTGGTGTCATACGAATCAGAGACTCATCATTAGTATAAATACCGAGTTTCGACCCGATTGCGTCATTCGTTTACGAACAGTCGCCTGCTGAACAAGTCAATCCGTAAGAAAACTGAAACTATGGAGAAAATTTAACACCACGCTGTGATAAAATTCCTTACCAAGCAAGGAAAGAACGCTCAAACCATTTTGAATGAAATGGGAGTCGTTTATAGGGAATGGTGCCCTAGTAAATCAATGATTTACAAGTGGCATCGTCTTTTCTAAACATGGTCGAGAGTCAATTGAAGACGACCCCCGCTCAGAAAGGCCAAGGACATCGTCAAAAAAATGGAGAAAATTGTACTAGAGGATGCCCATTTGGAGAAAAAACATTTATCTACATTAGTTGGAGTATAAGATGCCACCATTTTGCGAATCCTATATGATCATCTGGGTACGACAAAAGTCAGTGCAATATGGGTACCGAGAATGCTTACGCCGTTTCAGAAAGAGCAGCGCGTCGATGCGTCAAAGCATTTTTTGGAGTTGTGTGGAGATAAACCTGCACAGATTTTGGACCGAATTATTACGGGAGATGAAACATAGGTTCATTACTTTGAGCCTGAGTCCAAACAAGAGTCTATACAGTGGCTTAAAAAGGTGACACAACCGCCAAAGAAATTCAATGTGACGGAGTCGGCTGGAAAGATGATGGCTACTGTTTTTTGGGATTGTGAGGGGATAATCTTGATTGATTACAAAGCAAAAGGAAGGACTATAACTGGAGAATACTGCGCAACGATAGTAGAAAAATTAAAGTATGCCATCAAGGAAAAGCGGCGAGGATAATTGACAAAGGGTTTGTTGCTCTTGAAAAACAACGCGCCGGTAAACAAGAGCAAAATTGCAATGGCTGCTCTGCACACGCATGGGTTCGAATCCCTAGTTCACCCACCCTACAGTCCAGACCTGGCCCCAAATGACTTTTTTTTATTCCCCGATTTAAAAAAAGACTTAAGGGGAAGGAAATTTTCCGACGACAATGAGGTAAGGGAGGCAATTTCGACTCATTTTGACGGAAAAGATAAAACATATTTTTATGGTGGTTTAGAAAAATTAATTCATAGGTCTAATAAATGTATTGAGCTTAAGGGTGATTATATTGAAAAGGAAAAATAGTTTTGTTGTTTTATTTTATTTAGATCCCTTTCATTCCACGAACTTTTGGACCTCCCCTCGTATATTGAAGATATAACAAAAATAAACATATAAAATGTAAATGTATGTTTGTTCGTACGTGTAATAATGTATTAGCAAGAGATTTTAATCATATAATTACATTTCTATATCTATAATATTAATATGTTAATTTATATTATTAATTTCATACATATTCAATTATATAGCGAACAAATTTATGATAATCTATGCTAATAAGTCATTTATATATTAGGGGTTGGTTTGTTACGTAAGTTGTTTAAGGGAAGGGGGTTGTAGTAAAAATTAATATTATAAATTTGTACTATAGAGAATCTGTTTTTACGTAAAATTTCATTATTTTCAATATTCTAATCAAAATTGTAATGATTTAATATGATTATCGCATTAAATTAATAATTTTTATTATTAATAATATAAAATATTATCAGAAGACACGTTTTGTTCTATAGATTTAGATTTCTTATTAATTAAGGGTATTTTATTGTGAAATCTTACCAAAGGGTGGGTCAGGTTTACCTCCAAAATTCTTAGGTAATTTATAAACGGTTAAAATATTAAGGGTTTAAAGAATTTTCCCAATATTTAGATAATGTACCTTCAGAGGACGTATTATATTACGAACCCTGATATCATCGAGGCAAAGGTTAAATAATTCAATAATAATTTATGCAAAACATATTGTATTTTAATATAAAATAATATTTTTTTTGATAATTAATTAAGAAAATCGTTAATCAAGTGTCATTGCCTCTGAGCTGTTTTGACTTTTATACAGCATATATACATATACATATAAATAAAATTGTCTATTTGTAATTCCAAATTAACTTTTCACTACATACATATAAAGGTTTAAGCATTACTTAAAAAAAATCAAATTTTTCTCAGTCTGTCTGTCTATTTGTTCGAGCTAATCTCTAAAACTTTTAGTGGTGGATAGCTGATATTATAAGGAGTAACTTAGCTTACTATTATTAAAAAATATATATATTGCGGACGAACAAAAGCGCAGGCAGATCCAGTAATAAAACATGTATATAACTAATTCAGATATTATTTTTAAACTTAACAAGAAAACATTTATAGATAAATAAATATTCCTTCAGAAGTAAAATAAGTTTTAAGATTCAAGATGGATTTATATACTTTGTATTAATTTCTATCCAATTAAAATTGAGGATTATACTTTCAATATCACGGAGAAAAGTGTTTTCAGCAATAAATTTTATTAATGAATTCTCAAACACTTTTAGTGAAACAAATAAGGAATGAAAGGATTAAGCTATTTAGTATTAGGTGTGTGGGAATTCGGGGAAGAAGGAACATATTTGCACACACAAATTTAAATAGAAGTAGAATACGGATACGAATACTGGAATAAAATACGATACCTCTTTGGGCTTCAGCTATTAATTTTAATATATAATCAATTTAATTTATAGAAAAATTAAGAAGTGTATTAATAAATACATGTCAATGTTGTCCTTAAAATTGAGAGAGATCGAGTAAACTGAAAGCATATGAAGAACACCAACCAAGTAATGAAGAATACAGTGAGAATTTAAGTTTAATGTTATAATAACACGCGTACTCATACACACAAACAGGCACGCATGCACGCACACGCACTAACACACACTCATGCATGCACGAACACACACACACACACACACACACACACACACACACATATAGATTCCTGCATCTATCTCAATTAAAGACAATCCTACTTTTCCATATTATAGAGTATAGATACAGTGAAAAAAGTTTTCATTTCATAAATGGGGGTTTACAGTTTTAAAACATCCAAGCAGTCTCTATACAATTACAAAATAACAACCAAATAGATAAATTTAACAATTTTCTTTTCCATTTCCCAAGGTTGGAGGTAAATTTGTCATCATTAGGCCAGTATTTACTTGAACGTTGCACGTTCAGAGAAGTATTGGTGCAATTTATATGCAGTCTTATGCGTTTATTAAAAGAAAATCATTGGATTGAAAAAAATATTCACTGCATTCTAGTTATTATAAAACTAGTGACATTATTATGTGATTAATTATTGCAAAATACTAGGCTTGTGAGGAGTTAATTTGTGAAGGATATTTCTATACTGTTTTTTACTAACAATGGACCGGAATATGGAGAGGTCCATGATCTGCGAGGGACATTGATAATTAATTATAATAGTTATGCAAATTAAATAGAATTTATAATATTATGTTCTAATTTTCAACGTAAATCATATGTTATATGACGTTATATGATGAACATATGAAGCTGTTACTGAACTTACGACATATTTCATATATTTATACCATTTAATAAAATTATGAAAATTACGATTATTAAAAAGTTACACTTGTTGTAACTTAATAACTACATTTAAATTTAGAATTTTAGTTTTTTTTTTATTTATATCTAATTGCTGATACTCAGGTAGAGTTTAGTTAGTTCATTTGAATACAAGAAATCTCTACCAAGGATATATAAGGACCAACAAAATTCCACATATTATCTATTATAATAAACATAATACAAAGTATTCGTACCTCATACCTCAGAAAAGGGATAATATATACATATTATGAAAAAGCTCCCTCAGTTCTCTCTTACATTAAATATAAAATTTCATCAAATGATTTGATTTTTCGTTCCCAAGTCTCAATAAGCTTGGATTCTGGAATTATTTTATCTGTTTTCAAGAATTATAGGATTGTTGCAAACTATTCTCACCTACCGTTATCAATGTTTGATAGCTGTTTGAAACTTACTGATACGAAATGTCTAGAAAACCCAAGATAGGTTTTATTTGAATTCTACTTTTATTTCTTTTGATAACATTACACTAAATCTACTGAGTTTTGACTGAGAATAGATTTATTTATTTCCACAGTTTTATATATTGATTGAATAATTTGATATATATTATTTAAGAGAAATAATATTTAATATATAATTTTTTTACCTAATTTTATTTAATCTTATATAATAAATTTAATTCGTTTTTATTTAATACTGAATTTATATTGTGCTTTTTGATTATGACCTGCTAACACGGAATTGCAACCAAACCAACGGATTCCAATTTCCAACATTCCATTAAACAAACGCGCGATTGGAAAACTTTGATTCCAAACTAAACGAAATTTTAGTTTCGACGAAATTAAAATAAATTGATTTTATGGTTCGAAAATTATACCAATTATCTGATCATAGCTTAAGCATATAAAAAATACATTTAATAGTTTAAAATTAATTATTTATGTGAATTGTAACGATAGATAAATCAAATACTGTCAATTTCATATACTTTTTTCTCAGTATTATGAATCGCTACTAACAGATTGACAAATAATATCACACTATTGGTTTATATCAAAAATGTTTCAAAACAAATTATTTGTTACCTTTAGAAACCCCTTTTTCCTTCCATCCTCCCTCCCTCCTCCATCCTCATTTTGGAACTAATAGATAAGGACTACATAAATTTGTGGTATTCCACACTAGTGATGTAACGAATATTCGCATTCGCATTCGCATTCGCGGATAATCCCATATTTTTGCATATCAGCATTCGCTTCGCGTTCGCAAAATTTTGACGAATGTCTTGCGAATATGAATATCAGAAAAAAAAACAATTTAGAGACAAAATTAAAATCCATTAATTATGTTTTTTAATACATGTAAAAGTCTGTGTCATTTGAAATTTACCTCGTCTGAACGAAACCACCACCAAGGCATAGGCAATGTGAGACAAATTTGAAAAAAAACTTATTCGCATTCGCGTTGTCGTTCGAGTTCGCGTTCGCGCAATTTCTGTAGCAGATATTCACATTCGCATTCAGCCGCGAATGTTTAAAAAATTACATTCGTTACATCACTACTCCACTCTTAGGAGCCACACCTATATTAATAAATTCAAGTGGTACGGTAAAAATAGAAAATAATGTTTTCAAATCAATAATATATCCGCAGATTTAGATTATTTAGATTTTGTTATATTCTAATAGTTCTGACAGATAATCGCAGTCGCCATATTGGACGCTATTGGACACTGACACCGGACGCCATCTTGAGTTTGTTAAGCCATGTCATACGTATCAGTGAAGTCACAGATTAAATAATAATAATTCATAATATATATCTTGAAAACGGAAACGAACCTACATTTTGTAAAAGATTGTCACATTTCACCCAAGCGAAACCGGGTTTTCATCTATACTAATTAATCAATGGATACATCATATATATAATAAAATAGGGGGAAAAAAAATACATATTCATGGTTTGAAGACTCGCTAAAATAAAATCTATGAATTTAAACATTTAATTTGTTTCATCAATTCGATGTTAGCTCTAATCCACTCTCTCGTGATATCTCAGTACCATACAGGTTTTGATTGATTGATTGATTGACTGATTGATTGATCTCTTGCCAATGGGTCCTGAGATTTCATATAACACATCCAATAACCCTACTAATATATAATAATAATATAATATCTTAATGTCAGGCTGTGTGTACAATATTATGTAGGTATTATATTTTATTTAAGTACAATATTTCTATTCTGATTTCCAAGAAATAAAAGAAAAATATCAAAGTGTTTTCGTTATATCAATTTACATTTTAATAATACATAATTATAAAGAACAACGAAATAATGTAATTGAATTATACTACTGTTGTTCAAAAGCCATTCAGATATATAAAGAACCTTCAAATGAGTATCGTTCAGTTCTTATATAATATATATAAGAAATATATATATAATAAATACTTTAAAATAAGCTTAGGTATTATACCACATGGAATGTTTTTTTCTGTTTGTTAATTTGTTAATCATGAATTACATATATTATCTTTTTTTTTTTTGTTTTACACTTATTGGCAATAAAATAAATCATAAAAAAGGAATTCAATATCCAGGGCAAACTAAATATTTTATCAATTTATTTTTTTTGCTAAGATCCTTATTAGCACAAATCCGACTCGCGCTTAACCGCTTTTTTAGTTTAAAAATAACACAGCCTTCAATACACAAACATAAATGTAAATTCTCTTCCAACAAACTCCTATCCGTTCCTTTAATTTTTTTTATACTATCCTTTGATTACAACAAAGCTATTGTGAGGAAATGCCAACGAAAGCACTGATTTGAATTCCCTATACTTTAACATTCCAATAAATAAACAGGGAATTGAAAAGTTAATCTTAACTTTTCTCGAATTTAGTTTGTTATTTATTATCTACTTTATATTTATTTACTTAAAAACAACTTGTTATCGATACTTTTTCAATCAAATCAATTTTTTATATAATCGTGTGATAACTTTTATTTTGACAGATATTTTGATATAAAACTGTCATATATACGTACTCTGTGGTTAAATTGAGGCTTTAAAATTTATTCCTTTGCTTGATATTTTGACAGTAAAAAAAAATAAAGTCATCTATTTTCCGCGGTAATTACTTTCCGATAATTTAATAATAAAATATATTAGTAAGTAAGTTACTAAGTTTGTGGTTTATAAATTTATTTAAATGTAGCCTTTACCTCGAGCGTCGTAGCTCTTAAGTCTTTACTAATGAGGCCAATGCAATTACAGCAGGCCATATTTAGCTGGAATGTGACTCCGAAATCCATTGCGTTAAGTGTCTCATTAACCGACCACCATTGAATATCGTATTTTATATTATAAATAATTTATTAATTTGTAAATACATATAATAAATCTGTAACAGTTCGCTGTCTGTCATTCAAAAACATTATATAACCCAAAACAATGATTCCTAGAACGTTTGTTTTTTTATCTGTGCGTTTGTGGCGCTAATGTCTAGGCTTATCCGATTTCAATGTGGTTTTCACAGAAGGTCACATTCACTAAAGGTCAATAAATAAAAAAAGTTATGTAAAAAAAAATTCGTACCTTTGATTTATATTCAATAAAAATATCAGAAATCTATTTTGAAAATATATATATATATACATATATATGTATATTCATATAACAATTATTGTATGTAATATTATAATGAAGGTCAGGCACAAGAACAAATTCCGCCAACCGAAGTCGTAAGCACAACTAGTATTAAAAGAGATTACAATTACGATAAATATAAATTGAAATAACAATCTATAGATATTAATTAACGTAACGTTATTCTGATAGGTTTCATACATCATATCATAACATATCATATCATATCATATCATATCTAATCACGCGATTTGATATTTTGATATAATAATTAGTGTTATAGAATATTTATCTATATATATAAACCGGACACGATGTTTGTTTGTGCTGTTTGAAACCACTAAATCGATTTCAATGATTTTTGAAGATTTTTGTTTGGAACTGAAAAGATATATTCGTTTTTATATCGAATAATTTTCATTTTTTTTTGCAGACGATGTCATTGGCAGCTAGTATTATTATTAATATAAATAATGTTTAAATATAATATATATATTATATATCTATACTAGGGTCGCCAACAGACCCTCAATTTCGACTCGCTGTGCTCGCGAAATCTCGGTTGCCATTTGCATATTGAGCGAAGCGAACCTAGTGTATTGACACATCGTTTCCCTTTGACTTCAATGAGATATCAGTTTTTTGACATAATATAAAAAGATTTTTTTTTTTGAGAACATTTTTCAATATTAATTTTTTTAAACCATCACCTAATGTGTGTCTTTTTGATTGCAAAGTTTCATAATTTTCCGTCAAGTAGTTTTCGAGCCAATTCGTAACAAAGAATGTAAAAAGTCTCCAGTAAAACGCTCCGCTCACTTCGTTCGCTTCGCTCAATAAAATGTCCCAATACAATAGTTTTAAAACAACAGATCTACAAAGTTTTCTCCAAAGTTTCACAATATTATTTGTAAAAATTGATATATTACTTTGAAACAAAAGTTCTTATAACTCTGTATCAGTAATAAATCGGATTGTCGCAAATGGTTAGTGAACTTCTTCTACAAAGTTTTATTTTCTTAAAGTATAAGTTATGAATGTATGTGTGTGTATGTGTATGAATAAATACATATATATATATATATATTGTAACATGTTTGTTGGTGCGTTATTTATTCGTACTAATTTGATATCAGAATTGCCAATTAATATCATATTTTTCATTACAACTTTCGTACAAAGACACTATATAAAACGAGGCTGTATAAAAAATACCAAACATATATCTGACAGTTACGCGTAAAAAAAAACAAACAATCAAAATGGTGGAAAGCATTCAAACTCTTACGATATTATATTTATAATGACAATAATAAAATAAAATTCCAACACACACGAATATTAATTTCAAAAGTCAAATATCAGTAAGAAGTTCTTTCTTCAATGACAAAGTTCCATATTGATGTTGTGAGGAATGAAGGATTCTGTTTCTCATTCTCATACTAAATGTTCATACATCATACTTATCTATCAGAGGAAGGAGGATGACTACAGTCAAATGACAGTAAGAGCTTTCAAAAACACCATCACAAATAACACAAATTCCCAAAGATAGAAACATTATGAAACTTTTCATTCATTAAAATACTTAATTCTTATGTATTAATAAAATCACTAAAAACAATGCAATAACGAACTTAATTACATGGTTGGATTCCTTTCAGTTTACTCTTAAATTTACCATCGAAATATATCTTCATTATGCCAGGATTAATGGTTTGGATTTTGCAGTATTTAATCAACCATTGCATTGCACCAATGCCTTCGAATAATACACTAAATAATGTTATCCGATCTATTTTAAATATTCATTTAATTTTCGTTTTCGCTTAGATTTTATTATTAATATTTTCGTTGTTGTTTCGTACTCAATAAATAGTAAGTTCTAACTCATATAATCAAGGACTCCATAGATAATATAGACCTCTATGTCTATAACTGTCTCAGAGATGTGTGTCTCTCTTTGCTCTATAGTCTATTCTGATAGGATCAGGCAGCCATTGCACAACTTCCTTCCTGAACATTTCATTATCCTTTCCCCAGATCATAAATAAAAAGCTTATATATGAAATATAATAAGTGTGCAAGTGCTCACAATTTCTATTTTCCCGTGTTAAATCTCACATCATCAATATTATGACATTACTAGTTATGCCTAGCAGGCAACGCCAGAAAATATTATATGTCTAAAAGATGGTGGTGGTATATTCAGTAGACCAGTAGAACGTGAACATACTCGTATGATAATGAAGCGAACGCAAAACGTTGTTTCACATTCGTTTCAATTAATTATCCTTTGACGTGAACGCTATATCATTTCACCCGGCGCGACCTTTAAAAAACATTATTTACCTCCCCTATTAAAGTGTAAAATAATTTATAGCACGAATATATTTATATATTATTAGAGAATTCATATACTTCATTTAATTATAAATATTAACAAATAAAAATATAAAATTTTTAATGAAGTCATCCATATAAAGTTTGTATATTTTTTTTATTTAACTAAAATCACTTTTATTAAATGTCAAGTGACAATAATTTTATAAAGTAATATTTTAATTTAATTTACTTAATTTTAGTTTATTTTACAATAATTTCTATTAAATCAGTCATTTAATAAGTAATTTGTATAAAACTATAGCTGGTTTGAAGTAAACGTATTTTACTTAACTTTTAGATAAAAAAGAAGATTCATTAATAAAATAATCATCTCATCAAACCACATGAATATTTCAAATATGGTTAAAAAGTTACCAGTCAATAATACTTTAAAGTATTCAAGTTAACTAAAACTATCATCAATAAAACAATTCTAACCATAATATAATATCAATTAAAACAAATTTAATTAAAAAATCTCATCGCCATTAATGTCAATGTCATATATCATTACGGCGTATCATTCATTAACACTAAACCTACCGACAATTCTTGTATACCTGTGACCGCACGCGGTCAAATTGACCGGTAATTAAAAATTATTGATTATATAATAAGGTAATAATGGAAATAACTAAAAGTAAAGAGTGTAGAAAATATTATATTCATATTCTAAGAATTGTCATGTAGTTTGATAACGATATTATAACGTTTAAAAATGTGTAAGTTTTACAAAAGTTTAAGGAAGGTCAAATTGACCGGTACTTGGTAGGTTTAGTGTTAATGATACTTGTGTTGTGGATGTTATCCTAAGGTCAAAGCTCAAGGGAGAAGCTATCCTCAAACTTGGTTTAGTTTAAACGTATTAGCAATAAAATTAAATGTTTACAAAATTACAAATTGCCTCTTAAAATTAACTTCGAAATCCCATGGCTGGATACGGAATTCTAAGGATTTTATGCCAAGATTATTAATTTCAAGTTCGAGTGTCTTTACAGAATGGCTTATTTCGATGTGGTATTAATAGTCCTGAGATATTTGTTACAGAAGTGAACGCTGGTTTTGATTCAAAATGGAGTATATATTAACAAATGAAAATCAAAATTAAATGTTCTAAGGAGAAATTTACAAAAACATTAAAAGACCGCGGTGAAAAACTCCAAAATAAGAGAATAATATGAAGATTCTTGTATATTATCTATTCTCCAATAGACTAAATGTTTTTTAATGAAAATATTAATCTTTTAAGCATATCTCTTGAGAACGGATAATAATTTGATTTCCATATTAAAAGAAACTATCTGAATATATGCATTTACTTTTCTGTTTGCGATAAAAAATATATGTAATCAAATATTTTTTTAAGTCTTGTTTGATCGTAAGTCTAACATTCCTGAAAAAAATCCTTTAAAGTTTATAATTTAATAAAAACTATATTAAATTTGTATGCTGAATGAATGAAATCTTTTGGTATTTTTTTTTATCGTCATTCGATCACAGAATGACATTTATTTGAAATGCTGTATGAATGAATGATTCTTGTCTATATTTTTTTACTACGTAGTAGAAAATAAAACTCATTATTATTCCAAATTCAAATAATAAAACTGAAAAACTAAATCCTATTATAAAATAAATTTAGTGTTAGCAAAATCAACAAGCCGTGAAATAATATAAAGACAACAATTCTGATGTATTTATTCATGGAAACATTCCGTTTATGTATCGATACAATTTAAATTATGTTTACATTTTATTTATTTATTCATACTTAACTTGAGAGGAACGAAAATGGCGTCATTGACGCATTTGTGTTTGTTATTCTAAATATTCGATATTTGAATACAAATTTATATTTATTCTGTAGTAATTAATGTGTTTTAATGTATGTGTATGAAGTGATCGATTTTTAAAATCGTATTCTCATTAAATATTTCATTATACGTTTGTATGTGTGTGTGTGTGTACATGTGTGTAGTGTTCGATATTTAAAATAACATCTCCCAACCAAAACTATATTCATTCACGCCATTCATTCTAAAAATAATAATAAACCAAAATGTCTTGTTTGTATTTCTGTCCGTCATATTTTATTCATGTCAAATCTTGATATTCAAACAAATATGCACTTTCTGGAACAATGCCAAGTCACCTGAAAATGTTACAGAATAAATACACTACGATCGTGTACGGGGAGCGTGTTTTATATTATTTGTATATAAAACATTAATATAATTAAAATCTAAACAGATCCGATGTCATTATGCGCTGAAAATGGTATCCTTGACCGTAATCGCTAGAACATTTGTACAACCTCGCCCAGCTGATTAGACTGAGGTTATCAAAGGTTAGATACAATCAAATAGGCTTTTTAGGTAAAACAGTGTTATAATGGAGGGAAGAAACTGTTTAACAAAAAAAAAAACTATTTCTTATATAAGAACTCTGTATACTCTTCCTTCTTTAATAATACAAGATATATTACATGCCAGTGACACTCATGATGTAAGAACTTTTTAATTTACGGCGGAAAAACATATTACCTTGTCCTTAGTGTAGTTTTTTAAAAAAAAACTGTTTTTTTTACATGAAATCATAATAATGACAAGAGTTTATGTTTTTTTTGGCACGACGAGGGTTTAGTTTTTTTTTTTTTTTTGTCTCAATTGAGTTTTGTTTTTTTTACGTACAGTAAATGGTGTGTGTACTTTGTAACTTTAACTTGATTTGGCTTCTATATTTTTGGCTTATGTTTGGTTTAAGCCGGTTCAATTTAGGTAAGAAGGGGTAACTAAGTTCTGATCCAATATGGCTTCAGGGCGGAAACAGCTTAAAGGTAGGTAGTTAGAAGGTGCTTGCACCAAATTCAATTTATATATAAATAAATAAATATTATTAATTTATAACCAAATTAAATATTTATTTAAAAAAACATATTTTTTGCTAAAAATATACTTGTCATACCAATTAAATATTATTTTAACAGTAAACACCAGAAGACATAAATACTTAACTATTTAATCGTCACAACATACTCGAGATAATTAATACGATTAGATAAATGAAAGAAAACAAAACAATTAAATAATAAATAATAATATACTCACCGGCGTATAGACAATGAAAAACTAATCACTTCAATAACTTTTAAATATCAAATCCGACCTCCTTACACATAACAGATAACTTAAAAATCGAAATTCAAATTCGTGTTTCGAATGTAGTTCGATTGAGCGGGAAAGCCGCGCCGTGCGTGCGTCGGTAATTTTTCAGCCAAACTGAAGGCGACCGTCTGAATGGACGGAGCCAGGCGCTACGGTCATGCGCGTTCATTCAGATATTTTAGTGAAGTATTCTTATTTAATTTAAGATATATACACACATTATTCTTATATATATTGTATTGTATATATTGTATTCGTATTCGTTCAGAATAATAATACAAATAATAAATTTATGACAAGATTATTCATTATAATAATTCAGTTAATAGCATTTATTTATTAATACATATTAAATGCAATTATTTGTAGTATATAATATTTTTTGTATTGTATAATTATTTCATAACAATAATAAAAATATATCCTAATGTCATTGTTTGGCTCCAAACTTAAAAAAAAAAAACTAAAAAAAAATTAATATTTGATAGTTAGTAGATAGTCTAGTAAAATACAATATATATTTTAGTTTTCTGACTTTAAGTTTCCTTAACGTGACACACGCGATGGCAAAACAGCGTTTCAGCGGTTTAAAGCCATTTCTAGTGTGCATTTATTTCTAAACTTTATTCATATATTATTCAGATCTTTTTCGATTTTAAACTAATTTTGTGAAAATAGTTTAGTTTATGTTAAGAGGTGATAAAGATATAATCTCTTGTATCGTATCAATACTGATCTGGAAGATTCGATATCGTTATGGACTTTGATGCGACTTTCAATGAAGATGGTTATATATTTGACATTGATATTACTATGTATAGGTGGTATAGTATTTCAAAATGTTTCGCTAATCGTTTACATACATTTTTTTACAACTACAACTATTATTTTCCGAATATATCATAGGTCCAAACCTACCACACTAAAAATATTATTCAAAAAAATAAATTTAGATTTAATTGACAAAAAAGTGGTTATAAATATGTAATTGATATTTTTTTAAAATATTCTTTAAGAATGGATGGATTTAGAAATTCGTTAGAATATATTAAATATTGTCTTCTTATTGTAATTACATCCATCTATATAAAAAACCAACAAACAAGCCATAATAATTCAGTAGATTTTTACTTTTACAGACGAGGACTTTCGTTTTTCAGAATTAAAAAAAATATATATTTACATTAAGTACTATTTTGTAATTAGAAAAAAATAAATAAATGTCAACTAAATATCAAAGTGACAGATAGTTGACAAGTGACAGTTGTCAGTTCAAAGATGACGGATTGGTGACATTTCAAACTGCGGTTTCATTGTGATTCGAGGTTTACGGATGAGGCACTAAGACAGTAGAACTCGTCTTTGATCAGTTTTAAGGGAGAGATATGTAAACTTAAATCCCTTACTAAGTGGAGTTGTATCCTTGATAACGGATTTTCATAACTCAAATTAAAGTTGATCAAAATAAATATTTGACTCTTAATCAAACTAAGTGAGTTCGTCTGATTAATTTTTCATAAGCATACAAAGTATTCTGTCGATATTTTATATAGTAACAAAAGATATTTGAAAATTAAAATGACGTAAGTCTCAAATAGAACTTCATTTGCTCATAAATTGTAGTACCTTGATCGAATACATTACATGTTATAAAATTTATAGATATAAATAAAATTGAACTGTCTGTTTGTCCAAATTAACAGCTTTGCACTAAATGCCTTTGAAAGTATATAAGTTATTTATATAAAAAGTTTTCATTTTTTTCTGTCGGTCTGTCTGTTCCGACTAATCTCTGAAGCGGCTGGACTGATTCTAAAAAGCCTTTAATAACGGATAGCTGATGTAAGGAGTAGACTTCTTTTATTTTTAAAAAAGATATTCAGAGCGAACGAAGTGGTCGCCACTGATAGTATATAATATATTTATATAACGTAGTTATTACTATATATATATATATATATATATATTATTATATTATATTTTATACATTTAAAATAAGAAGATACATACGACTGCCTGTTTGTTTTATGATAAAATTTCTTTTTATAAAATGGAATAAAAAAAAAATGGCTAAATAATAAATTAAAAAATATATATTGGTTCTTTTTATTTCCTTGGATTTATTAACTATTTTATTTTATTTCAATTCCTGTCTGTTTTTGGCACAATTTAATACACACACACACACACACACACACACACACACACACACACACACACACACACACACACACACACACACACACACACACACACACACACACACACACACACACACACACACACACACACACACACACACACACACACACACACACACACACACACACACACACACACACACACACACACACACACACACACACACACACACACACACACACACACACACACACACACACACACACACACACACACACACACACACACACACACACACACACACACACACACACACACACACACACACACACACACACACACACACACACACACACACACACACACACACACACACACACACACACACACACACACACACACACACACACACACACACACACACACACACACACACACACACACACACACACACACACACACACACACACACACACACACACACACACACACACACACACACACACACACACACACACACACACACACACACACACACACACACACACACACACACACACACACACACACACACACACACACACACACACACACACACACACACACACACACACACACACACACACACACACACACACACACACACACACACACACACACACACACACACACACACACACACACACACACACACACACACACAACGCTTCAATCCCATTGACACTAAGGCATAAATGACATTACGTTCTGTATATAAGAACGGAGTTTCAAACTTTTACATCCAATTTCAGAACTTTTTAACACTATATACATATATCACTTTTAAGTTACGCATTGTTTTACTTATTTCACTTTTTTTTGTTGTTCCAAATCAGTTTTGAGTTTTGAGTGTTAAACTCAGTTTATACTGAATTTTAAATCCTTGGAAGACGATTGATTAATTTGTATTAGATACTAGCTGTGCCTACGGTTTTGTTCGCGAGGATTAATCTTTTTTAACACTAAAACTACCAAGTACCGGTCAAATTGACCGTTCTTAAACTTTTGTTAAACTTACAAATTTTTAAACGTTATAATATCGTTATCAAACTATATGACAATTCTTAGAATATGCATGTCATATTTTCTACTAAAGAGTAGAAAATTTTTAGTTATTTCCATTATTACCTGTTTTATATAATAAAATAACTTTTAATTACCGGTCAATCTGACCGCTTGCGGTAAGAACAGGTAACCAAGAATTGTCGGTAGGTTTAGTGTTAATAAAATAAGTCTAAGTTACTTCTTATAACGTCAGCTACCTGTTAAAATCGGACATTTACTGGTGGAGATTTGCCGAAACAAACAAACAGACAGACAGAGAAAAAATATAAATAATGTTTTTTGTAAGTACCGTATATACTTTCATATGCAATTAGTGAAAAGCTGTTAATTTGGAATTATAAACAGACAAATTTCTATTTATATGTATAGTTTTCCTTTCTTTATATATTTTCAAAATGTTTCTTAATAGATTGTATTTATTTTTTTCCGTTATTTGAAGTTTTTATTTCATCTATCTGTGGTATAGACTTACTAAATGAATTGAGACTTACCAGATAAGGTTTTTAATATTTTACTAATTACTAAGAAACTAAGTTTCATATAATATATGTATATGTTACCTATAAACTAAGATTAGTGTTTGAGCCTTCATTTAAAAATTAATGAATATTTTCATTTCAAATTGAAATTCTAACACAGTCGGGATAATAAGTATAATAAGTAGAAAATAATGACAAGGGTCACAATGTAATTAATGAATAAAAATTATCATTTTAATGACACTTAAATCAGCCATAGGTATAGGTGTATCAGGTTTTTGGGTCATCGACGTAAAAAGAAAACATCGTAAACACTCGAGTTTTTGTGTTAAATGAAATGGCGTGGTTTTATAGGATGTGTTAAAATACATTTTCCCAAGTAGCATGGCAGTGGATCATGCTGTGAGGAGGCACTCTTGTAAATGACATACTATGTGACGTACTACTATACTAATACATTCGACAAGACGGACAAGGTACAGATTTAGATATATATAGATATATATATATATATACCTAAATCTACCTATCCTACCTATCCAAAATCCTCTTACTTTGATAGTTTTTTGTTTGAACTAAATTATTTTGTAGATATAATAACTTAAAATTGACGTTTGACAGTGTTTTAATGCGATTTTTCTTTATCAGATATCAGAATAATCTAAATTTTATTAAATTCGGAAAGAATATCTATTAACATTTTAAAGAATTTTATATAATTATACGTACGGACGTATTATAAATTGGTTAAAGTAAAAGAATTAAATTTTTCAAAGTTACAGCAAGCCTTACTGAAATTTCGTTAAAAAGAAAATAATACATTGGATGAATTTTTTACAACCCCAAAATCAGAGATAATACATAATAAGTAACACATTATTGGCCACTAATAACAATTACACAATTATAAACGTTTTATAGAAATAGGTGGGTATTTGTTGACTTCTGTAACTACATCTCGAATACAAATTGGATGATCATCAAAAGACGCGACTGTGTTAGTATTAATAATCTCACAAGTATCAGAACTGCAGCTCTTCAGAGAAATAATGCAAACTGCCAAGACCAGACCGCTGCAGATGGTTCCACCGGGACAATTGGGAATACAATTTAGAATTAAACAGGATACGAGAGCTTCCTCTCTACCTCTCCGTGTAGACGCGTTCTTAATCTTCGAATTGGTGTATGATTCATTAAATGTAAATTTTATTCAGCATTTATGTTTGACAATGCTTTTAAAACATAATAAGTTACCAACCTTAGGATGCTTTTAAAAATGGAGAACTGAACTCAATAACAATAAACTCAAAAACTGAATAGCAACTGTTCTAAGTATTCAGCAACGCTTTAACATGTTTTATTGTTTTGTAATTAGATTATTTGAATATTACTAAAGATATCTCTGGTTTGAAAGCAACTAATTTATTATTTCATTAATCCTACAATATAAGAATATCCATATATTAAGTTACACGAAGCTTGTGGCGCTTGGAGCTATTCTTGGCCTTTGTCGCGATCATATTTAGATAATATTCAGGTCATAGGTGAATCCCCAGTTATTTTAATATTTCAGATCATAAATACATGTGACGTCACATGGCTGGATTCATGGATGGCACTTAATGCACATTTGAATTTGAAACTGCCGTGACACTTCTGAAATGTATAATAAAGCGTATATTATGCAGAAGCTAAATTAACGTTATGTCAAATTTGACAAGTGACATTTCGTCTAGCAACTAGAAGTGCGAGAACGAGGGTTTAATAACGGGACAACTAAATGTACAAGGATATTTTGAGCTTCGGTTGAAATTGTATTTTTTTTTATCTAAGAGGAGGGCAAACGAGCTGGCTGGTCACAGATGACTTGTGATCACCGCTGCCAACTCTAGCAACATCCGAGGATTTACAAGAGCGTTGCCGGCCTAGGAGGTGACGCCTTTTTTGAAGGTACCCATGTCGTATCAATCTGGAAATACCGCTTAAGGGAGTTCGTTCAGCATTCGAGTGGTACGTGGAAAAAATGTACTTGAGAACCGCACAGTGGAGGATCGCCACGCATCCAGGTGGTACGAATAGTATTGGAAACGATGGCACGCTGTGCGGTGATGAAATACGGCGGTAGGCATCAGATCGAATAGCTCTTAAAAGATCATTGTATGAACAAAGACGTTTGCGATTATGGTATGGTTTGTATGTCTGTTGTGTTAATTTTGACGTGACCGACCAAAAGCAAAATTCGCATAGGTCTTGATTGTGTTTTATCAGGCTGTGTCATAAAAATGTTACATACTGTTATATATTACAAAAATAGCATAGTAGCATAATAGATGGGGACTGAATAATAGGTAGAGATGTGCAACTCACGAGTTACTCATTTCAGGACCTTACGAGCGTGATTTGAGGGAGTTACTCAATTTTCAACATTAAGGCACCTCGTTTGAGGTATTGTAACAATATTTACAACTGGCAGGTTTTGAGGTGTAAGTAAATGAAAGAGTTATCTAATGGTTCGATAAATCGTCGCGATTGTATGAGTTATAAATTATAGACTAGCGACCGACTCGAATTATTGTAAAATATTGTAAGAAACTTTTCATCTTTGTTATATAATTATTTGAAGATTGAAGAAATTGTTTATTTATAACAAAGTATAAATATAATAATTAAGATACGAGTACATCGCTAATAACAACATTATTTTGTTTGATATTGTTTGTCTATTTAATGTTTATTATTATTTTAATAAAGCTCTCTAGTACACGTAATCTTATTTCAATCAATTCTAGTATTTATTTATTATTTAACATATTTAAATATTATCAAACGTTTCATAAATTAAGAATTGCAGCGAAATGTGAAAATGAGGTGCGAGTACAATTTTTTTCTCGCTAAAAGAAAATCGTGTTGCAAATGTCAACGAGCGAACGAATGATTCGCCTCAAACGATGTGTACCTCACGAGTAACTCGCGTAGAGAAATGAGGTCCTCCGTCATACTCAATTGAAAAAAACAATTGTAAAATTGTATTGTAAAATCTTATAAAAGATGCAAGAGCGAATACAGGAAAAATAAAGTAAATATAGACAAATTAAAAACCACAGTTATTAATTTTATATTATATATGACAACATTAAAATTATTGTTATTATCAGAATACATTTGTAAGAAATGTGCCTCGTATATAGTTTTACGAAGAAAAAAATGACACGCACACGTAGTTTGACAAAAACACTTGGGTGTTGCCATTGTAATTAAAACAAACTATATTAAAAAGAATATAGAGAATCGCAAATGTATCAAGAGAACATAATAAAAATATATGTAGACTAATTAATAAATAAATTATAAATGTACATATAAATATGTGTAAAAAAATTTTTTAATAGCAGTACATACTCTTCAACTTAAAAGTATCAATAATAATATAATTACGCAATAAAATGTAATAAAAAGAGTGAAAATTAAGTAATCTTTTTACATAACATTGAAAATGATTCTATTAATGTTAAAAAATTAAAGAACGGGTTTCTGTTTTTACATATTATTGTATATCTTTGACATTGTAACCTACTACTTTTTCTTTATTATTTAACAATATCCGAACCAAGAGCAATTGCTTTTGTACACTCAAAAATACGAAATTTTTCAATAAATTGTTTAGAATTGGACAAAAATATATATTTTTTAAGTATTAGTAACTACGTTAAAGCTTAATACAGTCGTATTAAGCTTTAATTTCACAATCACACTGCAATCAAATTTTTTATGTATAAATCACTTACATTTTCATAGACAAAATTGTTATAGACTATGGAGAGTTGCGGATGTATGCTAAGTTGGATAAATATAGAAACAAAAATCAGTTATTGATTTTCAATAAACGAAGCTATTTATTTTTTATTGACTACTTCGTATTTTTGTCTACTTTTAATCAGAACTAGCATTAAATATATTTATTAGGCCAGATTAATTTGTGCCTTAAAATTCTTTGCCTTCATCATTAAAAAGAATAAAACTTTCGTAAAAGAGGCTTAAAACGCTTTAAAGCCTACAATTCCAAATTTAAATAGTCGCAAAACGGCAAAGAAAATATAAATAAATAAATATAAGGTAGTAAAAGTCCATTATAAATTTAAAACATATCAATTTAATATGATTTCTATAAACATTACCTATTGTATTTATAAACTCAAATCTTACACTGCACATATCGGAATGATATATAAAACCTTTGTGACAATGAGGGGTGATATAAAAAAACTTTTTCGAGTGCTGGCTGTTTATTAAAAAAGTTGAATATTCTTTATCTGTTGTCAATTTGTCAGCGCATCGACCGGTTCGACTCGCTAAGGAGGTCGGTTATACCCGACCTCCGAGCTGGCGGCTGTATGGCGACTACTCGACGACCGTTTGTTCCTCTTTGATAAAGAATTCAATACCTTCCTCCACTGAATTAGCCACATCCGTGTCGAGACCGTCTGTGTCTACATCTGTTAACATACATACAATTAGTTTAACAATGATATAAATGCTCACCAAAAGAACTTCAACATGCTAGATGGGATTGAGAAATATTGTATAAAAGGTTATGAATATTTCATGATATATGTATTGAAGGTAAAGATTAGGTGAAAGTATTTTACATATAGAACTTCCATACAAACAATTAATAATAAAATAAAGTCACTCACAGTCCCGAAGCTCGAGACGCCTTGGCTTCTGTTCGGCCCACTCCAGCGCCTTTTGCTCGCGGTACTCCACGTGCTTCTTCATCTGCTCCGTGCGCTTCGCCACAAGCTCCTGTATAATAATATGAAAAAATGCACTTGCGTTCTAAACTTAATGGCTTACTTAGCAATTGCTTCTAACATATTGTAACTTACAAACAGTTATATATGACCAACCCCGAAATGGTATATATCATATAAACAAGCTCCTTTACCTTGCTGGCCTTGTTGCTTCGCATGCGATCCTTGGACTCAAACTGTGAGTAGTATTTCTTAAGGTTCTTCTTAATATCCTTCTGCTGTTTCTCCGAGAGCAATGTGGGGGGTCGCGGCCGCCACAGGAATTGTGCAAAGCCTTCCTTCATCACTCTGTACATTTCAAAGATTTATTTATCAATTATAACTTCGACATTCATTAAATATTATTAAAAATGTTAGTCAAATTTTTTTATATATTTTTGGTTTAATTAACAAATAATTGTACAAACCTTCTAAGTATCTTGCCCTGGAAAGACCAGAGATAGTACCCGCAGTCCATCTTGCACTTGAGCGACGACACTCCTGTCACCACATAGCGACCAGTTGGGTCCCATTCTATACCAGACATCTGTAAAAAAAACAATTAATATTATTTTATCTTGAAAATTATTATATTATACTTAAATCATATTTTTATATTCTGACATGTTTTAAACAAACCTGGTAATGATCAGACACATTCATGATAGTGAAGTCGTTAGTGTCCAAGAACTCCAAAGCTCCACCCGTTAACCCGAGGTTGGCCAGCACAATGAACTGACCCATCGGAGACCAGAACAGGTGGTTAAATGGCGTACGGTCAAACTTCTTCAGCAAGGTAGGAGCCTGTCCAGTATTCACTTGGTAGAAACTAATACAGATATTTGCAGTATCACCATGTATTATGGCAAATTTGGACCCAATCGGTTCCCAAGCAAATGCTTGTATTGGTTCCTTGATTTCCACGGAATCAACTGGAATTTCCTTCTCTCGCATGTGGAATATTTCAAAGTTGTAATACATTCCCGAGTATTTAATTTCGTTCTTGTCCTTCTTGACTTTAGAGTAGCGGTCAACTTTGACGCACAGATAGTCACCACTCTTCTGCCAGTGTATTTTGCAGTCGGCGACAGAGAACAAGTTCTTTGAGCGTATTTCAGTACGATTGGGAAGTTCCAAGAGAGTGACACGAGCTGGGACATCCTTATCTTCAGCAACCCAGTACGCTAGTGTGTTGTCGGATGGAGACCAGCAGAAGTCTCTGAGAAATTTTATATCATTTAGAAGTTTTAAATATAGTAACATAATTTATTACAAAAAAAAAATCTTACTAAAATCTTTGATGTAACTGGTTATAAACTTACCGAATACCGGGTATCTTTATAGATTTCTTGTCAAGAAGACCAAAGCTGGGAGTCTCATACACTGAGAGCATGTCAGGACCAAGTCTTGCAAAGAATTTGTCATCCTTGCTCCAGCGGAATATAGGCCATGTTACATACTCATCTGGTGGTGGGAAACTACGCTTCTCTTGCCCTGTTCTGTTAAATTAGAAAATAATTATTAGTCAAAAGTAGATAAAACACAAGATACAAATATACAATATAATAAAATTTAAATTGGTGTCTAAATAAAAACTAAAATTAATTATTACCTGATGTCCCATATAATGAGTTTCTTATCATCACCTCTGTCGCTACTTGGAGAGAAGGTGACAATATAATTCTCACATGGAGAGAATGAAATGAACCTGGCTTCGGGGTGATAAAACTTCTGGAACTGACTGAATTTTGGACCGGCCCATAGCGCCACTCCACGCCAATGGAAAGTTGCCAAGTAAGTGCCGAGAGGTGACCATACGGCATATGTTTCAGTCCAGTTCTGAGAATAAAGTAGTGATTTAACAAAATATTCAAAACAGTTGTATTCTTTTAAATATTTTATTAATAATAATGACATTATATTTGAAATGAAATCATTTTAAAATGAGCTGCTTAACATTCAACTTTATAATGAATGCAAATTTTAAACATCTATATTTTTTACTTAGCAATAATTATGTCTATCAACCCACCGGTCTCTCCTGCATCACGACTGGTTCTGGCAGAGCATTCTGCCATACTTGCAATGCCACACCAGTTCCAATGCCAACAAGGAACTGATCATATGCATCTGGGTCCATCAGGTACCACTGCAGGTCCGACTGCACCTTGAAAGGTTGAGGGGATGGTGGCTCCCATTCTTTGGGAATGTCTGCATATCTAAATAGTTATGAATTTAAAATTAGGTTATGCAAATGTTTTCAAGTTAAAACCATGTGTTCGTTAAAAACCTTTCTTGTTGAAATGTTATTAATTTTTATAGGGAAATCATATTATTATACTCAACTTAAAAGGGTTTTCGCAAAGCAATGGTTTTAAACAACTTTGATGATAAAATAACTAGTTATCACAGCTCATAAATAAAATAGACTTTACCAGATAATAACATAATACAACTTTATAATACATACAATATTTACATTGATAATGGAAGTGAAGGGATAATTATTTATTTATTAACTGAAAAACTGAAACATCAAATATTATATATAGATGTTAATTGAACAAAGCGAGCGGAGCACTCTACTGGAGACTTTTTCACATTCTATGTCACAAATAGGCTCAAAAACTACTTGACGCAAAATTATAAAATTTTGCAATCAAAAAGACACATTAGCAATATGCAAACGGCATCCGAGATTTCGCGAGCGCAGCGAGTCGAAATTGAGGGTCTGTTGGCACCCCCAGTTACTAAATTCATTAATAATAGTGGATAAGAATATTCATATCAAATTTATTAAATAATGGTACAAAATTAATTTGTGAAATATAAATTGTTTAATTTGTATGGTTACTTATTAATAACTTATATTAAATAAATGCTCTGTTACTTACTTTTTGAAGTCTGTAAACAAATTCACTAAAAATGTATGCTGCTTATCTAATTTACAATTATTTGTGGCTTGCACGGCCTCGGCGGCGTTTTGAGGGTTACTGTATTCAAGGAATATGTAGCCAGTCGTGGCTCCAGTTTCAGTGGTCGGATAATACTCATTGACAATCTTGCCAAACTTGCTAAAGATCTTGTTAATTACACTCTGGAGTTTCTCTAGACGCTCCGGCCCGACCTGCGGGCAGCCATCTACGATGATTACATTCTCGTAACCATCAGACTCCTTCGGCTTCTTCTCTAACAAGTCCGCCAATAACTCTGCAACGTCAAAGTGAGGTTAGAATTTTTAAGTAGTGCTTACGTATTCACGTCAACATAAACTTGGATATTCTTTGATATTATATATAAACACAAAGATTTACTTTGTGATGGGAGACTAAATCATTGAAAACACTATCAAAATGCTCTAAATATATGGGTGACGCATATGGCCGGGCCAACCTCTCGTCATTGAAATCACCTACCCTCATCTGTTATGTCGTCAACGAAACCTTCCGGATCTTCGAAGTTGGGTTCCTCGTCAAAGTTTTGCTCTTCATTATCACTTTGAGGGTTTTGATTCACTTTCTCGTCACCCTTTTTCTTAGCCATTTTGACGTTATATCGTGTGGTACCGGAAGACACGCCATTAGTGGACTAAATCCATGCCATAGACATGGCAAAATGCTTGCCTTTCACTGTTATTTTCGGATGGTTGCACTAGAAAAAGCAACATTGTTAAAATATATATATTATACCATAGGGATGAAATAAAATTTTTAAAAATCTTAATGAATATATTTATAACATAATATTAATTTCCGTTTTAGCTTTTCTCTATAACTTTGGTTTTTTACATTAAGATCATATTTATCCATAGACAAAAGGATAGCAGATGAGTTAATACTCAGGCAGGACATATAGTTTTAGTTAAAAAAGGATGAAAAGATGACTTTGTAACAAAGAATTTTTGCCAGGCAAAATGTTATATTTTATTTAGAGATTCCGCCATACAAAAGTCTTTTTAAGAACTACAATTAGCACATGATAGAGCGTTAATATATGAATCTTTCGTCATTTATGTTACTCGGAGATTTTTTTAAAGTGAAAGGTTATTATGAATGCATCATCAAGAGACTGAAGAGAGTACCCTTCGGCTTATCCTTTGTGTAACCATCAAGTTATTCTTACTTATATGCTTATATGACTAACATTGTGCATCGCATGAATTATGTCCTAGATTTTTATGTCATTTACAAATAAACATAACTTTGGAACCACAAAAATAATAAAATTTTAAAATTTTAAAAACAAAAATCAATAATAAACATTTAAAAAATAATTATTTCTAAAATCAAAATAAAAAAAATGTTTAGTTTTGTAATAATTTTTAATTAGGTATTTTTTTATATATCACTTTGTTCCAATTAACGTTATGTCTGTATTTTTATCCTTATTAAAAAATTCCTCCCTCGATCGATATATTTTTTGGCGTTAGAAACTCGCTGCAATTGTATTTAGGCTGGCAACATATTTTATGCGCTTACACGAAAGCCGCCATTTTGTTAACCAATCTACCATGTGCTACGTCAAGTAGCATCGCATAATAAATTGAGCCTGTGATTGGCTAATATTGAGCTTAAAATTGGATAATGAATGGGATAGGGACGATACTACATGAATGCCACAATGACTTATTAAGTATGCGTAAAACAGTAACAGTAACTAAAACTCAAAACTAAATATACTCTAAAGGATAATAATCTATGCATAATAATTATGCAATCCTCAGTTAACTAATGTATTACGTAAAAATTTTATAATTCATCAGAGGTTCTATGCAAAGACTTAAGATAACATATTACAATGATTCGTAGACATAGACACGTATTAACAGATCGCAGTGCATCAAATTAAAACACGTAATATAAGACTGATTAGACAATATGAATTATTTTGTCGCGAAGAAGCAATAATTACGATATTGTGCTATCAAGCTTAATGTTAAATTAACTAATTTATATTGTTTTCATAATTAAATACTTTACATGCACTTTCTTTGCTGTTGTCCATGTTTTATCAATGACAAGTTCATATCTGAAGAAAAGATGTGAATTTCTAAGTTCACTCGACGATTTGAGATTATCAAAAATATTAATTATGAAATAACCAGTCCATTTTACAAACATCTATTTTTTAAAAACAATTTTACTGTGCTTAGCACAAAACTAGAACTCTGCCTGCGTTTATATGGAAAACTTTACGTATTTAAAGTTTCTAAATGATTACTTTTTAAAGGTAACTAAACATCTGTGCTAAATCTATCTGTGTATTACTAGGGGCGCCAACATACCCTCAATTTCAACTCGCTGCGCTCGCGAAATCTCGGGTGCCGTTTGCATATTGAGCGAAGCGAGCCGAGTGTAATTGTTCATCGTTGTGGATAATATCGGTTATGTAGGAGATTTCATTGTAAAGCGAATTTTTCGCGTGAATTTTTTATCCCATTGACTTCAAGGGGATATCAGTTTTTTGACAATTATTCCTCTACGACATGATATTTTTAATTTTTTTTAAACCATCCCCTAATGTGTGTCTTTTTGATTGCAAAAAATCATAATTTTCCGTCAAGTAGTTTTCGAGCCTATTCATGACAAAAATGTGAAAAAGTCTCCAGTAGAGCGCTCCGCTCACTTCGCACAATTATTTAAAAAAATCTATTTATTGGTTTATTTTAAACTGCCTATATTTTTATTTTATTTTATTTATTTTTTGAGAAAACACAGCTTACAATATTTCACTTATAACATTTTTTATATATATATTCCATAACCCAAAAATTATTTACCAAAAGCAATAATGGATAGAAAAAAAACATTTAAATATATAATATATATGTGTGTATATGCTTAATAATTTACGTATTAATGTATTATTTGTATGTATATTTATTGACGTAATATTGCTCCGTCTATCACTATAAATATTTTTTATATTAAACTTAAGGTTTCCTGGAAGAAATCAATGTTAGACGATAGGTCGTTCGTCGTGCTTCCAAAATGTTATGTGTTTGTAATTGTATATTTTGGGGTATACAATAAAGAGTAAATAAATAAATAATATAGAATTAAACATAATTACAAATAAATTTTTAACCTTTATTTTTTACGTTCCTAACGTATATCGTAAATCGTTTGAGAATCTAGATACCTAGTGAGCCTGTTCCATATCGATGTCATTTGGATTCATCTGTTGGTAAGGAAAGCGGTATAGAATGATTTTTCCTTGATTGACGGTTAATTAATTTTGGTTCCCGTTAAATGTTTTCTAATTATGACGCGGCAAGGATTAGCTATGAAGGTTCGTTATCAATCTCATTCCAAATAGGTTGTGGAATGCGCTGCAATCTACCCTTAAGGGTAGACCGTTTTGAACTCGCTGGCTGGGCCCCTCTCCCTTAGCCTGCTTCATGGAAAGTTGGTTATGATAGTGATGATCTAGGCTTTCCATACTAAGGATTAGCTACGGGGTCACTGCATGTTCTCTGTGTTGCAAAGTAGACTGAGGAGTGACTGGGGTTTGCACCTCTTTTGCCGAACGTGTTGATCGCGTCGGTTACCTGAGTGTTTCTCGCAGGGTAACTTTGGATTTCTCCAAATTTTTCTCAAAGAATTTTCCCAAGACTCGGCCTGGCTAGCCTCTTTCTTTGAGCAAGCAAGAATATATAAGATAGGCCCCGCTGCTCTAACAAGCCTGCAAATAAAAGGTGTGTGGGATGTTTTCTTCTTAGTAATTCCGTCGTAACGCCAAGTTTGATACCCAAGAGATCTTGTGGCTTTCCATTGCGATTGCATCCAACTAATTCAGTGGGTACCTTACTCCCGGCAGTATACAAGATATTACAGCAGTCTCATATACTCTACTCCTACCCTTCGATACGATTCAAAAAGGGGTTTCAAAAAAGTTTAGCAGAACCTAGTGGCGCTTATTAGACTATGAAGAGAATGAAAATTGAAAAGTCCAAGTGAACCAGGTTTCATAAAATAAGAAAAACCTATTAAAATGAATATCAACTGATTATTTTATTAAGACGGGCTGGAATTAATAAATATTGCATGGCTAAACAGATACCTATATAAAGAATTTCAAACATAATTGTCATCTTTTCAATATTATTCTATTTTTTTAATTTAAATACACATGTATATGTTAATATTTGAACTAATCTAATAGATATCGCCTCAGTTCCAATAAATACACTTATTAGAGGCGAGTAGCGGTACTAACTTAATTAGTATATTCACGAGACACGCAGGATTTTATAAATTTATCATTATATGTTTAAAATGGTCAAGTGGGTAACGAATATGTCAATTAATTAATAGAAAAATGGCTACATTTTAATAATATAAAACAGAACACTAAACAATATTTTTAGTTCATTTTGTAGCTGAAAAAACATACATTTTGTATCTCATGTGAATCGATAAAATGCTTTCTCTCTCTAACACAAGATGCTTCTAACTTTTTCGTACAGTCACGTGCAATGAAATGTATACACGGGCAGATTTTCAAATAAATATTAACGCTGAAAATTTCAAAAAATTTTCAAAAATGTATACATTATTGTGAGAAAGTCTGGTGGTTATATAATATGAATTGTGAAGTGGCTACTTTTTTTTAAAATTTTTTTATTATATGAAAGTGTACGCAATGGTTAAAGTTGCTACAAAAACTAGTATAAAATATCATCAAAAAGAGAAAATAGATTTGGCTATAAAAATCTAATATTAAATATATTATAAATTGCGTAAAATGCATCAATTAAATATGTCACAGATATTTTTACGTTATAACTTAAACGTATTATTGGGTAGTTTAATTTAAATCCACACTCTCATCACAATACATAACATTATGTGGAGTGCCAGGTCAGTGCACACGAAAATTGAGGTCGTACAGACACAGGTTGTAACTTTAGGTCATATAGGTAATAGGCAATCAAGGAGTCCAATTGGCTTTTGCCAGTTCAGTGATAGTCTCGTAAAATGACTTTCAAAAAAAAAAACAAATGACATTTGATTACTTTGACATTTACCTTGAACAAATGTTATATTTATTTTAAAAACAATACTAGATTTTGGTTTTTTCTTGAACAAAATGCACGTTATATTAAAAGGTACATACGATTAATTGATCGACGAAAATCGTAATAAATACTCATTATTTCCGCCTTTTTCGTGTTTAGACATTTTTTTTATTCTATTTATTATATCTATGCTTTTATTTGAGATCTCTTTTCACACCAATCTTTTATATGATATTTTTTTAATTAATCATATTAAAATAACGAAAATGAAAAACGTAAAATCTTTCATAATCGATGTAATGTAAGTTAATATACAGGCCAATATGCTTCTAAGGTCTTATCATCCGGAAACGTACATAATCGAAGAAATAAAACAGCAAATAGACGTTTAATGCAATGGCGTCCTACTTTCTAAGCGAACCGGGTCACGGTGTTAGAACAGCAACGTGTGCATTACGATTTTCGTCATACTTATTAGATGACAACGGTCTATTGGATGTTAGCTGTGATCTTTTTATTTTTTAATATTCATTACTTTTAAATTCATTCAAACTGTCTTCAATATATTTCCGAAACCATTTCAACATTTATATTTACTATATATGTACATAGGTACATATATAAGTATAAACATACGCACACACACATATAATACTACAACCATTCATGATAAATATAAAAAAATATCACAGTTCGTACAGCACAATTAAAAAAAAACAGTGATATACATTTATTTTAAACTCAAGCGCTTTAGCGCTTTATAAATAAAAATATAATAAACAAATTATTATTACTACACTTAGATTGTTATAAGTTTCCAATCCATCGAACTAAAAACAAACAAACTGTAAAGTAAAGGGATAAAAAGGGCGATGTGAATTATCTTAATGGAAAATTTCCCACACAATTTCTTTTAATGGCGTCTTATAGAATTACGCGGTAAATAAAACAAGCTGTCAGTTGCTTACTACGCAACAGGAAAAAATGGACGCAGTTAGATTTTTTTATATAATTAATTAATGTTTAGAAATTAAATTATAAATATTTGCTAAAGTGGCAATTGGTAAACATATATTAAAAACAAACAATTTAGTATCATATTAATATTAAGCGGATATTCGCGTCATGTTCTTATTTAATGATATGGATATACATAGATTATATAATGGCTTAGTTAGTATGACATCATCGAGGTAATAGATTTTATTATCTATACTTTAATGGTGGCGAAAACGCTTTTTTATTATTTGAATAAAGAAAACAAAGAACGAATTAAACACTGAAGGCTCCGTTTTTATGTAGATTTTTCATCCATTACTAATATTTTTAGTAAAAATCCTAAATATTATCAATTTCGTGTATTCTTGAGCCGAAATAGTGTTAGAAGATCTATTCTAGAGCATGACGGCTCTTGGGTATAAAGAACTTGCTGTCAGGCTACCTTAAGATTTACTACAACTTTAACTATGATTTTATAAAGGAACCCTAAAAAGAAATTATGATAAGTAGGTAATTGAATTTGTAATTATCCGCTTGAGGACATTGAACCTAAAACTAATTAACACAACTAAAAATCACCTGTAAAAACGAGTGTAAATAAATGTCACATTGTAATGTTGAAGATTCCATGCAAACTCCTTTCGAAATTCAATGCAATAATAAAATAAAAAAAATAAATAAGATTTAATTAAAATAAGTCATTAAAGAGGTTTTATTAATTTGAAATCCTTCATAAATAATTCTGATTTTTGTCACTAAAAAGGTTTTATAATATTATATTCTTATAAATTTTCGCGGGCTTTGTATACCGTAATTCAATTACATTCATTCATCGGGAATGTCAATTATTTTTTGTGGTCGTTCTTGTAGTACGACCACATGTATATCCATAAAGCAAAGCCTGTTCTATGAGGCCAGTTCGTTCTCAATAACCGACGCGGGAAGTCGCATAGCGAAAGTATCTAACAAATAACAACCTATTTTGTTTTTTAAAAAAGGTATTTTATAGTGTAATGATTATATATTATTTATATTCTTTTTATGTGCAGTGAATTGTGAATTTAGCGGTAAAATATAATAACAAATCTCGATTGTGACGCCGTGTTTATAAATAATGGTCGAGAAAAATCACGTTTCATTTATTTATTGCAATACGTATAATCAGCATCCTGCATTGTGATTTTATTTTGATTCTTAATAAGGTCACCATATATAGGCATTTTGAAAATTATATGTCGCATAGTTTTAAGAAATCGCAATTAATTTTATTGTCGAAAGTTTTCAACGATTCTTTTATAAGTATATACAAAAAAAAAATATAATTTGAGTATAATATTTATGCATAGCTTTATTATTTTTTCTAACTAGAAATTAAGAGCGAATTTTTTTCTATTTTTTGGTTTGATAAGTAATAATTTGTTTCCTTAAAACACCTTTAAATTAAACCAATCGATTATAATTTGAATTTAAACATTTATTGTTATAAATTATAATACCTGTTTATTTTATTAAATAATTGGTTCTTGAGGCACCTATTGGGGGGAAAGGGGGGTGGTCGATACATGACTCAATTGTTATTAAGTTATATAAGTATATCCTACATTATTTAAAAATAATTATTTTATTATTATTCCTTATACAGACAAGAAATAATCTCGATAAACCTTGTATTATACATTAGGTTTCTTGTCTTTTTAAAATTATGTATAACAAATATAACTTAAAGTTACATCTCAAAAAAGGTTTTATTTAAAGTTTTTGTTATTGGTAACACTTACAGCACCCCAAAATGCGCTTGATTCTTGGCGTGCTTATGCTAGCAACACTGGCGTATTGCCAAGAAACTTGCCAATCCGCTGATGAGGATCCCTACCTACTCTTCGGCACCAAGACGGCATACACCTTCGCGAACAAGGGCATCCCGGTGAATAGGGCTCATGATGTACCTGGTAAGTCTTTGGATCCTGACCTGAAGGATGTTTGATGGTTCAGTGGAATTTTTTTGTATGATAAATGATTTCTAATGGTATTTGTTAACTAGATTTTAACTTGAAAGTGTCGTATTCAGTTACAAAATTAATGAATAAGATTAAAATGTTTTTCCCTTAGCATCTCTAATAGATATTTTAAACCTTTAGTATTGACAAGTAACTCCTAAGCCTCTATTGAAAAAGCTACAAAGAAAATTCCCGATTCTCATTATAAACTACATATTGTCGCAGTTGATTACTAAAATATTTAAGTAAAAGAAACATTACGTAGTAAATTGAGAGATGGGTCGCAGGTTCATATTTTTTATAGTTTAGAGTTTCGGGTTTATATTTCTTCCAGTTTAAATATTCGAGTATAAAGTATTCCATAATTCCATAATCTACCCTTCCGTCACATCACAGTACGCCTCTGTCACCACATAGATAATTAATTCATAGTATATTTTAATCACGATTTCTGGAATACGTCCAATATATCGCAAGGCTCATAAAATTTTTCATAATCCCGTGACATCATGATGATAATTATTAAATCTCATTACGAAACTTGGTCTCGATTTCTTGGTAAAGAGCTTAAATGAAATTAATATAATCTTCATTCAATTATACTTTGCAATTCAAATGAATATATTATACATTACATTTTTAATGTTATAAAGTACATTTTATTTCCTTCTCACAACTATATTAGATTTAAATTAAGAGAGTGGAGAATAAAATAGAGATAGAATTTAGATTTGGATAACTTAAATATATATTTTGAAAGTTTTGTCCCTCGTCTAATGTTTATATATTGATAATTTTATCATAGATCTGTTTAGCGTTCACGTTATAGGGACTTTTATTTGAAATTACCACTATATTTTATATACTAGGGGCGCCAACAGACTCTCAATTTCGATTCGCTGCGCTCGCGAAATTTCGGGTGCCGTTTGCATATTGAGCGAAGCGAGCCCAGTATAATGACTCATCGTTGTGGACAATGTCATTCAAAAGCAACTTATTCGCGCGAATCTTTTTCCCATTGACTTCAATGGGGTATCAGTTTTTTAACGATAATTCCCCAACGACATGACATTTTTTATTTTTTTTAACACCTTCCCCTAATGTGTGTCTTTTTGATTGCAAAATTTCATAATTTTCCGTCAAGTAGTTTTCGAGCTTATTCGTGACAAAGAATGTGAAAAAGTCTCCAGTAGAACGCACCGCTCGCTTCGCTCATAAAACAAAATCACAATATGCGATAGAGATCCAGAGGCAAAAGAAGACAAAAAACTAAATATTCAACAACCGTTTCCGTCATATATTTTTCATAGTGAATTTTGACTATTTGCTACATATTTGACTATTTACTGTGAATCCAAATATATTCACAACTGTGCACATTTCTTCGTTCGACTCACTCCTTATAACATCTATCCCACAGTTGTTAATATCGGACCAGTCGTTTCAGAGATTATGAAACAAACAGATAGACACAAAAAAATACGTTTTTTATAAAGTACCATATACTTTAATGTGCATTAAGTGAAAAGCTGTTAATATGGAATTACAAACAAACGTCAATTTTTATATATATATATAGAGATTATACCAAAATGTCTTTTATAACTACAGCAGTTATTGTATAACAAATAGGTATTAATGCATTGTCTTACAACCTTCACCGCTGCCTGCATATAAATGATATTGTTTAAATAACTATAATAATATTAACTGTTGTCTGCTATTTCATAAGCTATTTTATTCTTTGGTTAATACTTTTATTTTATTACGATTGTTATTTGAATAAATTATTCGCTAGCAGAATATAGCTTCTACAGATTTGTACTGTTTTTGCAAGTGAGCTGAACGTAAGCGAAGCTCTTAACCGTTTGGATAATTTCTTTTTGAAGCAACAACACATAAAAACTATTGAACCGATTTGAATGAAAATTGGCAGATTTTTGGAATGGGTATGTATTTAAAAAAACAGAATTAAAATATCTCATTCCGTTCAGAAATGATGGTCAAAAACTGAAGGGGCTCAGCTCAATTCCGACAGCGCACGACGGCGGATCCTAGTAATTTTATCTTAGCATATTTTTACAAAATAACATACATATATATATTTTGAATTAGATCATTAATTTTAATTGTATTTAAATTAAAGTAAATAACTTATACGATCTGATATTTCTTTCAAATGTTAAAACCATGCCACAAATCACAATGTTAGCTTCATTTTAAAATGAAACAGCAAAATCCAAGTTACGCGAAGATTTTTCACCTTATACATATTGAAATTTTGGTGTTACGTGATCTATTTCCATTTCATTATTTTTTATTTTATTTATTTATTTATATCTTTTCCACGTTGAATCATTACCAGTGATCACTTGTGTATCAAATGGAAGTGTCTGAAGGGACTATTTTGATACCAGAGACACTCTCCATCTTTAAATAAGGCTCGAGGGTTCCAAACGCTCTGCTCTGAGACGAACACAACAAACTCAGCCGGATATTTTTGTATGTACCAACAACAAAACCATCGCAATCAATTCGATACACTGGCTTATCCAATTCAAGCACAGCACTAACGCGGTGGATTGGATCATGAAAAGGAAGCATAAGTAAATGAAGTTTTTTTATCAAGTCTCTTTATTTCTCTCAAAAGAGTATTATATCTTCCACAAAATATATTTGAGAATACAATTCAACGAGTATACATAACAAAACAAATTAGCACATGAATACATACATGTAAATTTTACATTACTGTCCGTTCATACAATACCGTTATCCGGACTGTACGTGTCGTTTTAGGGTCAGAGAACTTTGTTAATAGATATTTATTGTATATTTAATATAATGTTCGTTAAATATTTCCTATAAATCATTTTAATTTTATCTGGGCTGTGCTATTGTGTTGTTACCGATTGACCTAGATGTGTTAGGTGCACACGAGTGACTTGGAGTCTATTTATGTCACTAGCTGTGCCATCGACTTTTGATTATAAAAAAAAAGGTCTAAGTTACTTATAATATGAATTATCTGGCAGTCAAAGTCATTTTGAAATCGATCCAGTCAGAAATTAACCTGACCAAACCGGCCGACAATGAAGATATTTATTAATGGATTTTTATATAATGTATACACCTAAGTCTGTTTTTACACGGTTTTGATATAACACGGTTTGAAAATAAAATATTTTTACACGATTTCATTCCATTTAGCACGATTTAAAATTTTTTGATCTTAATTTGTTTTGGTTAAATTAATTTCTGCGAAATATGTTCATATCACAAATTTAGGGGAATTCCCTTTTGTGCATACAAGCAAATTTACTGGTCAAAGCAATTGAAATGTGTTAATATTTTGTAAATAATCTTCAATAACTATGCTTGTAAAAATAAACATTGTATATGTGATCGAATTAAATAAACATGAGTACTTGTTCTTAAAAAATCCTTGTTTTTCACTAATTTTAATAGGTTTTAGAGATTAGGAACCAATCACCTATTTTTGCATACGATCAATGTCTTTTTTTTACACGGTTTTTTCTGGAATCTATCTACCGTGTAAAAACACACACACACACTAAATACATATAAATATATATATATATATATATATATAACTTTATATGTATTTAGTGAATTACAAACAGACACTTACATTTCATTTATAAATATATATCGACTTTATAATGTTTAGAAATAATTGTAGTTTTTATTATCTTTTAATGCACAAAAGCAGTTACCAATTAAATTAATTCACCTTATAATTCTAAAGAATTGACTTAACTTCTACCCTATTGTATTATTTTTAATTATTTTAATTATTATTGCCAGTTTCCCGCGGCATTTGACAGCTGAATGAGCAACATGAACAAGATGGCGTTATACATTCAAATGATATTAGAACTAATCAACCTGGGAATAATATAGTCTGTATAGCATTATACGGATTATATATCTTTGTTTATAAATAATTACATTTTGTTGCTGTTTGATATTTCTTTATTAATATTTTATTTACAACAAAAAAAACTTTATATTTGTAATTTCTTATACATATTATCAATTTCAAACCTCCTATTTGACCCTCAAAATTGAGAGTTAAAATTTACCTATTATATAAGGCTAACTAGGGTCCAAATCTTCAAGAAATATCCCCCCTCCCTTCCAATGCTAACTAACTAGATTATTGGATGAGCAATGACTGCCAATACCATCGCACTAGATAGCAACGCCAACTCAGTAGCCTTGTCTTATCTTAGTACGCTAATTGACCTAGCCCTTGATATATTTACCTATAGCGAACTTGTGTGCTATAGTACCTAGTCTATGGTAGGACTGAAGGTTAATGATGATATCATTAGGGTCGTTAATTTAATGAATGAGTATCATTGGGTTGGGTCAGACATTAAGAGAAATTGTGTCGATCTAAATAGCTAAAATGTTATTCTGATTTATTATGAAATGATTTTAGATTTCTTTATACAATATAATATGGGCCGTTGATAAATTACATGAGGTACTTCGAGGCTAATTTGAACTATTGTAAAATATATTTCAAAGACTCCCCCTTCCTTATCAAGAAATTTTCATAAAAAATGGACATATCTATGAAAATATTTTTCATTAACAATGAAAGTGTTACCTTAATTAGAATCCTTCATTTGTTGGAGTAAACGCATATATAATAAAGAATCACAAGATATCTTAGACCTTCCTTTTCTTAGTTTTAAATTTAAAATCAAAAGTGTATTAATAAATAAATCTTATTATAACGTTCAAGAGTTTTTAGAGATCGAAATGTGTGGAATTGAAGTTGTTGAATTATTTGCATGATTTATATTATAATGTACATCATCTAAGATTGTTAAATTTCGTTAAAAAGTGAAACTATTGAGTTTCTGGCTAGCTCGTCTCAGAGTAGCAATCCGAGCCGGAGGTAGCTTACTCACGGACTGCACTGACCTTTTTTATTGTAATAATTGACGATTCAAAAGTGCGTGTAAATGCCTACTTGAATAAAGATAATATGAATTTGAATCAGTTTAGTATAATGGAGTATTAAAAAAGATATACAATTTTCAATTCAATATTTTAGGTAAGATCAGATTTTCTTGCCTGTAGTAAAAACTCTCCAGTCTCACCCCCTAAACGTTTTACGTAATATATGAACGATCGCTATGTATATTATTATATTAAACAGTAAAGGTCATAAATAAAAAAATTAGAAGTAGTATATATATTTTTTCTACATATCTATTATATTCGGTGTTTTTAAGGTTCATAATATTAAAAAATCTGATTGAATGAAAAGAAGAAATAAAGATAAAAAATACTTTAACATTATTAATCGAAATAAAACTATTCTATCTTTTAAGTTAGACCAAAGATATCTACAAAATTTAATTGATATCGGTAAAGTGTTTTCAGAGATTAGCACAAACAAACATTGTGACACGGGATTTTTATATATAAATATATTTTTTATTGTTCCAGGTTGTCAACCAATCGCGATATGGTTGTTGAATCGTCATGGCTCCCAAAATCCAGAAGTGGATGAAATCGACAAACTGCAGAAACTTACCGACCTACGAAATAATATCATCGCAAACTACAAAAATGGAAACTATAGAAATACAAACGTAAATACATTTGTTTTAATTTTGATCTTGATTGTACTGAACATTTTCATATCTAGTGACGTTTTAAAATTCTAATACCATTGCCTCATTTATACGTAGGTATTATATTTACATTTATAACAGAAATACACCATGAAATATTAATCACAACATTCAATATTCTATATCTTTTAACTTCATAAGGATAAAATAAATAGTAAATAGTATAGTATATATATATATATATATATATATATATATATATATATATATATATATACATTACTCCATATACATATATTACTCCATATAACTTCAGCTATCCCTCAGTGAAAATCCTGTTAAAATCTAGTAGTTTCAGATATTAGCAAAAAGACAGACAGAAAAAAGTTTTTTTTTTTGTAAGTACCGTATACCTACAATTTCATATGCATTTAGTGAAACCTGTCAAACAGACACTTCAATTTTATTTATATGTATGTAGATTATATGTTAAAAAAAATAAATTTATAATCTCATTTTTGGGTAGGGTCAGAAAAATATGTACATTAGAGTCGCGCTCATTAAAATCACATTTTCCTTCGAGATTAGATTTTTTTGTAACATTATTATGAACGCAGTCAGGTGCCAGTCATCAATCATGGGGCTTTGACCGAAAATTATGACTTAATTTAAAGCACCGAGAGAATATACTTTTTGTTAACTTTTTTCCAACCTTCGTCCTTTTTGAAGGAAATGTTTTTTTTTTAAACCAACTTTTTTACTTGTTGCCTCTTTTGAAAGCTAAATTCTGAAATATTTTCTAAACATAAATACAATGTGAAGTTCAAAGAGTAAGTACTCGTTTGACAATGTGCTTTTCTAAGCGCTTCTAAGAAACTTTATGATTAAAATTGTTACTTATTTTTCGTTCTAACAATAAAAAAAAATTTCCTTTATAAAGATTGCTTTCGTACAAACGTTCCATGAATATTCCAACAATTATACATTATTAAATCACAGTATAAACCTTTCTTCATTCAGTTTCATGCATATTCCAAAAATGTCAAATTTAATATTCATTCTTTTATTAATTCCTCGTGTTCCGCCGTTCGTTCAGATCCGTATGTGCACTTCTGATGTCAACCTTCTGGAACGATGGGAATGGAACCAGAGACAAAACGCAACCTTTGCTGGCGATCTCACCAGCGATGGGTACATATCCACTCAACAGCTGGCACAGGCTTGGAAACAAAGATTCCCTGGGCTATTAACTGATAATAAACATGATTATCTGGTTAGTTATTATATACATATATGTATACAGAAATAAATGTGTATATAATAATATATATATATATTTTTTAGTTTAAATATGTGAACGATCAATGTTCAGGAACAACATTCCGCGCATTCACCGAAGGCCTCTTTAGATCTCAAGCTGATAATTACGATATACCGAAAGAAAACGACGAGAAATTACTAACGGTAATAAAATATCTAAAAAATAACACAAAAATACTAGGTCCCCACTAATTTCTTCCTTATTTCATTGTATTTGTCTGTATATATCGGTAAAGTTTAACAATTTTTATTTTATTCTTCCAGCCATATAAATTCTGTCCAGCATGGACCAGGCAAGTAGAAGACAACAATGAAACATTATCACAGTTACGGATATTCGAATCTAAGCAGGAATTTAAACAGGTATAGAAAAAAAAATTACAGATAAATAACTTACGATGTAAAAATGGTGAATTATGCCTAAAAAGTCGAAATTTCGACAACTAAAGGCGAAATATTTTCTCTTCTTAAATTACTGGATTAAAATTTTTCTGCATAATAATATAAAGCATACTGAAAACGAAAATTATGTTAAGAGTGATAATTCACTAATAATGAAAGCATGTCCGCAGATGTTAACCAACATATCCCTCCGTATGGGCTTCAATTACGACGTACAATACGAAGTGATCGCGCACGCTTACGACATGTGCAGATACAACAAGGCCTGGGACGTCACACAGATATCACCCTGGTGTGCTGTAAGTATACACGAGAAAGAGAGAGAAATAAGAGAGACAGGGACAGTTGACCATGTATATTTTAGAATAATTATGATATAATAAGTAGTGCTAAGATGCATGCAAAAAGAGATTCCTGTTATAACAGAGATGGAATTTAATGTGAATGTAACAAAATAAACTAATTATTCAAAATAATAGACCATATAAGTATAATGTTTCAGATTTTCTCCAAAGACGACCTCAAACGTTTCGAGTACGCTGAGGACTTGGACACCTATTACAAGTACGGCTATGGATACACAGCTCCTCTGAACCAGCAGATCGGCTGCACTGGAGTCAAGGATATGATGGACTTCTTTAAAATTCACGTCGAGCATGGTATGAATTATATAATTTCGGAAATCATGCTATTTTTCCGATATCCTAAATTTAATGTCCGCAAACTTGTCAAAATAATAATAATGCCAGTTATTAAAGCCTTCATAAATGAATGGTGGATAATGACATAATATCCAAATGACATCAGAGTGACGTCAAAATATATTGTATTGATTTATTACAATTGTAGAAATTTATATGTTATACACTAAGTCAGCTGTACCTAAAAATATGACCTTCATCTTACTTACATATAGTGTAACTATATCACATACAATATAAGAAGGTAATACACATATTCTATTTATATAACAATATAAATAGCCACGTTTTACTTGTGTTAGTGCGAATATTATTAAATGTAAAAGTAATATTCTACATCAATACCGTGACTCATATATGACCTACACGTGACGTCACAGACACGCCCCGTCAGCCGCGCGCCACTGTGTTATTAACGGATGCAGCACCAATATTCCTTACACTATCATCGCTGGGGGGACGTCGAGACCACGCCCCCCTCACTGGGGACAACTACCACTCCGCTGCCGCCGCCGCTAGGAGATGGAGCTCCTCTACCATCGCGCCATACAACGCCAATCTCGCAGCTATACTCTACAAGTATGTACCTTCACGGTGTACCAATTATAATACCATTTTGCCGAACATACTTCACTACAACTATGATTGCTTTATGATACTAATTGGTTTCTTGATCGTTCTACCTGCACACTTCACTGTACCTATTATAGTACCACTGTACCACTATGGGATATTGTCATTTGATACACAAGTGATTGGTATTGATTCAAAGTGGAAAAGTAATAAATAAACCTCCTCTATTACATTTCTTTCTCTGGTTTTGTTAAAATCGACAAAGTAACATAATTTACCTACAATTACAATATGTTTTCAGATGCACACCAAATAGCAATTTCCAAATAAACGACCAATATCAGGTACTGCTTTTGGAAAACGAGCGACCGTTATATCTCGATGGTTGCCGCGTCGGTCTGTGTGACTGGACCTTCGTTAAGACCCGCTTTGGTCCCATCGCTGATAACTGCGACTTGAAGTTCTGTAATTCTGCAGCCAAACCTAATAATGTTATTTGGTTATTAATCTTAGGTTTGTTTTCGTTTTTAACCAAATATATGTTTTAATTTGGCGGGCTTCAAATTTCGTCCATCTTCACTAGTCTGTTTTCGGTAATTGAAATGTCAGCACAAGATTATTAATATGTCTATAAACATGCATTTATTTTTTATTCTACATTTATTTAAAAATACATATTTTAAAAACGATATTGTTACCTTTATATGTTTTATGGCAACACAATATTTATCATAATTAAAAAAAAGCAATATGGCTTGCAGCTGTCAATCTTTAAACATTATTATTTTTTTTTAATATAAATAAGATATAAAATTATTCGTTTAGTTTAAAAGAATTTTTATCTTCTTGTCTAACAATTGCTGTTTTATTTCATTATTAAATTAAAAAAAAAAATACTTTATAACAATTAGAATATATATTTTTGAGTATAATATTAGAAAAAAATAAAATGTACGTGTTGCTGTAATATATTAAAAAAATGTATTCTTAATTGTTACATAAAAGATTTAAAAAGTGTTAAAACTATATTCAATCACTTCATGTTAAATATAATAACATTTTTAAGATATTATTGTTACTATAATTATTTGTAAGATATGAATTATGTTTTTAATTAAACTTATATTTCATGGTAGTGTGATATATAAGTGTAATTTTGGTTGAATTACTTAATATTTTACTATATTATATTAATTAGTTGTTTGGTGTGTTAGTAAAAGTATTGTTAATGTCAAAACCTTTTAAATAGCACAGATTCTATCTATTGTTGTTTTGCACCTAAGTGTAATAAATGTGTTACAAATAAATAAACTTTTTTTTATTGTATATATAATAAATCCTTTTAGTAAAACTTAACTAATCATGAGAGATAAAAAGAAAAACCCAATATAGAATTACATAACGATTTCGGCGCCAATTACACTTGGCATTGACACAAATCCTAATAAAACAAACTTAAGCAAAAACCTATACATAAATACCAACTCAATAATAACCAACAAACAATATCATATCTATGTATATTTTTAATTTAATATTTATTTAAAGTTGCAAACAACTGTTTGCTGCTTCATAAACTATTTTACATCAATTAAATAAATATTAACACCTTAACTTAATTAACTTTTCTATTTTCATTCATTCATTCATTAAAAATTCAATAAAACAATTCTTATAAGGCAGATACAGTTTATTAAATTACAAAAGTAACAACATATACAGATTTATCCAAAACAAGACAACAAATGGATCTTATGTCTTATGCGGGAAATTAAATTTTCAATATAATATTAAAAGATTTAAATTGATTCAAACGGATAGACAAAAAAATGCTGTTTCCTTTATTTTGAATTAAGAACTAAGATACACAAAAAAATATATTATATACGTATATATTATATATGTATTAATAAGAAATTTCATAAATCATCCGTCATGTCTTCATTTTGCTCAAAATAATCTTACATGAAACTTAAACAAATTTTGCAATAAATTTTAGAAAAAAAAACCAAACATTATAGACTATGGCAGTGTGTGTTGGAGAGTTAATATTTAACAACAAAAATACTCATATTTATTAACTATGACAATGCTTTAGGACAATACAAATTTCCTTAATAATGGCTCGTTAACAGAACTGTGATGCTGTACATACAAAATTTGATAACCTATTACGTCTACCCGTCACGTGTCCTGAGCACTGCTGGAACTGACGTGTCTAGTCCGTCTAACACTCGACGCTGTCTTCTTCCGCTTCCTATCATCGTCCTCACTGACACTGTAATTCCTCGGTCTCGGACTCAACATTGTATCGGAGCTCACCGAATCCCTCTGGGACTTTTTTCTTTGACGTTTGGGGACGTCACCGATTAGCATCTCATTGAACCGTCGCTGGCACGCCTCCCAGTAGAGGTTCTGTCGCTGTACGACGTCGGGGTACTTGGCCTCGAAGGCGGTGTCGGGCGGCAGCAGCAGCTCCCACCCGCTCTGTGGGTTCAGCTTGGCGACCGAGCGGAGCACCGCCAGCACCTCGGGACCCGGCAGCCGCACCGCCGCGGCTATCTTACGGCGGTCCACGTACGAGTGCTGGGTGAAGAGGTACAGCTGGAACAATGTCGTTTGTGTGTTAATAACATTACCACTATTATTACAACTTTGTTGGTTATATCATTCGCAAGCACGCACAAACACATATACTCTCAGCTTTTGTCTCACGTAATAACCGTGTGGAGCAAAATAAACTGTTAGCAGTCGCAATAATATGTTGCAGAGGCATACATACAAATAAAATATAAATATGGAGACGCCAAAATCCTTATGTTTACTTTTAACAGGTTTAGTACCGAAATTATTTAATAATTTTAAATAATAACTCGTTTAAGTTATTAAAGATTAAGATTAAGAAAATTAATAAAGCGTTCCAGAAACAAAAAATATTATTGTAGAAAACGAAATATTTTAGTCGTCTAATTATTAACCCTTTGCGCTCTAGAGGTGACCCTCGCTCACAGCGGCAACTCATTTTTAAGAAATTACGAGTCCCAGAGATGACTATCTATTTTATTATCCGGTGATATTTATTTGTTTGATCTTGGTCTGATAACATCCGCTAAATGGACTGGAGCTGCATAAGCTCCAGTGGAACCCCCATCTCTCAACACTCGCAGCCAAACTCAGCTCAGCTCAGCTCTTTGCAATTGGAAAAGTAAGACAATTAACGGACCTTAATATGGCTCGACTTCTTTATTTTAGTTATTTTCATAGTATTTTATCTTACGGTATTTTATTATGGGGCAGTGCTGACAAAATTAATTCTATATTTATTTTACAAAAAATAGCTGTGCTATTTCTTACTTAAAAGCTAGAGATTCTCTGAGAGATGTTTTTAAAGAAATAGGTATTCTTACAGTCGCTTCGCATTACATATTTAATAACATATTATATATACGTCAAAATTTAAATAGTTATATAAAAACAGTGACAGACACGTGATAAATACGAGAAATAAAAACAAACTCGTAACTACAAAATTTAGTTTTCAAAAAGTTAATAAATCCTTCATGGGTTTGAGTATATGCGTATATAATAAAGTTCCACAAGATATCTAAGACCTTCCCTTTCTTAGTTTTAAATCTAAAATCAAAAGTTTATTATTAAATAAATCTTATTATAATGGTCAAGAGTTTTTAGTGGATCCAAATATGTGGAACTTAAGTTGTTGAATCATTTGCAGGATTTATATTATAATGTACATCACTTATTGTTATATTTCTTTTGAAAAGAGCAACTGTTGAGTTTCTGGTCGGCTCTCAACAAAGAAGCATTCCGAGCCGGTGGTAGCTTACTTACGGACTGACTACATTAACCTTTATTTGTATTGTAAAAATTGACGATTCAAAAGTGCGTGTAAATGACTACTTGAATAAAGATAATTTGAGTTTGAATTTGAATAACATTTTAAAAGGAGTTTACACTTTGGAGTGCAGTTTAGTCCGTGGTGAGACGAGCTCGAATGCAAAGGGTTAAATTAATTATCAACAACATATATATATGATATAAATTTCAACCACGTGGTCCCTGGCGGCGCACAGCAGGCGCGGCGGGGCGGGCGCTGCTCGTGTATAGAGCTGCTGCGAGCGCGGCGCCCACAGACCCCGCACGCAGCATGCCGCCCCGCCCAGCGCCGTCAGCAGCGCGCCTTCCGAGACGCCACCGCGCCCCGCCCTGCCTCCAGTCCCAGCCCCCTCGCACCGCACCAGCGACCGCAGCTCCGTGAACGTCATCAGCTTGGCTGCAATGTTATCGTTATTAGTATATTTGACACTTATTTTAAATATTGATATTTCTTATTCAAGTAGAACCATCAACACTCATATTGTCCAAAAATCATTTACCATTTATCAATATTTCTTTAATCTGATCCTGTAATGAGATCTTCTTGACTTGAGCAATTTCTGCCTCGTCAGTCAGTGGAGGAACTAATGTTGTTATGTACTGGGAAGCACTTAGTGTCAGAGCAGAGCCATCTGCCGTTGTTGAGCTGAACAACTTTAAACGCTCCAACTGCAAAAATAGATTTTGTTATATATATGTAAAGAATTGCTTAGTACATTGTAGTTTAAAACAGTGGTTGCATACATCAGCGTGATCATCATCTGGCTTTCTCCACAAAGCGTCATACCAAGGTTCATTTGCAATCCTCTGTGATATGGACTCATAAGATTTTTCCCTCGCCTTCTTAGCTACATCTGTCTCGGCTCTTGAAAACTTCACTGTCACCTAATCACATACAATATAAAAATTAAAAATATATATTAGAGTACAAAATAAAATATCTATTTAAGTATTATATAATTTCCACTTATATTGTCTCAATATTGTATATTGGTCATGTCAAAGCCAGAAACTTGATATCAGGAGAAAATTATATTATTAAAAGTACATACCTGTTGTGGTTCAACTTCTTTTTCTTCGTCATCAGAATTCTCAGACTTATTCTTGTCAATCTTCCTTTTATCTTGTTTATCGTAATATGAATAGGACGGTCTGAGCTGACAAATACCTAAAGGTAACAATATGATTGTTAAGTTATTGATAATAATGTATTTGTATGCAAAACACTTGAGTAACTGACAAGAGACTGTGCAGTTTTTAACATGCGACTTGAAAGGAATCCCTCCACAATTAAGAACTTTATTAAAGAGAATACAATGAATGTTATAATGTTTGAATGTTAACTTTACCTTTAATGGGTGTACAATGAAGTTCTTTGTCCTGTAGTAAAGCGACAGCAAAATGTTTAGATTCCACACACGGTGTGCTGCTTTCATAGACAATTTTGTCCATGATACCATTTCTAAAATACTGAGATCTTTCTTTGTCCCTATCTTTTATATATCTTGATTCCTATAATACAAAATACTTAAAGACACAATTGCAATAAACACTTTTAGTTTATCTAATAAAACTCATGAGAACACCTACTTATTAAAGAGTAATAATTTGTTTTTGAAACTTACCTGTTGTCCATCTGTATTTAAAGCTATCTGTTCACCTTTAGACGAGCAATATTTGTCACTATAAGTATCTAGACCGATTTCCATCCTCACTAATTGATTTTTCGGCTTAACCGAGGCGTTGATTACTTTAACATCTTTCCAGTCCCTATTCGCTGGTCGTACTGGATACTGATAGATGTACAAGTGTTCTGATAGAGCTTGCGAAAGGAAGACCGGAATCTGATAACGAATAAGTAGTTTTATGGACATAAACATAACCTGCACCAAAAATATTACGATAACGCTTACACAATAATTACTATTACCTCTTGGATAACTGGGTCCTCCTCCTCCATGTTGTTCTAATAAAATATTTATTAGATAAAAAAAACTAATCCATTACTAAAATTTTATTGGACATATCGTAACTATTACTTCACGCCAAATTTTGACTTTCAAAATGAGTTTGACAGAATGTGCTTTGTAGTTTGACATTTATTAAAGGTAAACTTAATTTCTTTCGCAATTTCGTGTTAACACGTGTAGCAAGGTCAAAATGTCTGTAATTATTTAATAATATTTTTAGTCTTAATAATGTTTGTTAATAGCTTAATAAATGTATTGAAGAAAAACAGACTTATTTTAAATACAAATATAACTATAAAGTACTTTTTGTCATAGTTTACTGATTTTCATTACATATGCTTTCGCTATTAAATATAATTATGATAAATTACGTTTCTGTTGCTTGAATATTAAATTAAATAGTTTTTAAATATATATATATAGGTTAAAACGATAATTAGAAATAAACCGAGAAGTTTCATTATTACACCATTTAAAAAAATAAACTAAAGTGATTTCATATTACCATTTATGTCGTTTTAGTTGTTCTTGTCTTATGTCATTTCATTTTGCTGACTTTTATAAAATATTTATATTTTTATTACTTTAATTAAAATATAATATATTCTAACACAATTTAAAAAAATGACTATCTGAATACAAATAGAGAGAAGTTAAATCTTTTACCTTCAATATGTCTGACATGATAATTAATGGTATATCAACAAATTTAATAACTTTTATAATTTTTTTATATAAATATACGTATATAATATTTTTATTCATTCTATTTTAAGATTCCGTGCCTGTGGATAAAAAGTGGAGTGAATTAATAAGATATAACATTTTTATCATGAAACTAGTTGAGTTTGTAAGTATTGTTAGATAATAGAAAAACTTTTAAAAATTATTCTAAGACCTTGATTACAAATAATTGTTTGTAGGTAATAGCACTTTTAATAACTTTACTACCAATGGCGATCCCAAGGCCGCAAGGTCATATGTACTGCATATCAACGGGCCCCACACTTATTATATCATTCCTATTTATAATACTATATTTACGAAAAAAAGTGCCACTTTTTATGGAAAAGATGTATTTATTTTTTCAAATCTTATTCACGTTCGGAGCTTTTGTTCAATGTTTTCTTTTAAATCTTGTAAGAGTTTGGTTATGGTTAATATATGGTGTTTTTTATTTTGCACTATTAACAGCACTATCTCTTGATTTGTTTCTAATTGCAAACGAAAGAGGTTGTACATTTAGCTGCGCGTAACTCATATAGTTTATCATTGCCAATTATTAAATATGATTAATAATCTTACAATTTACAAACATTTGTTTTTATTTCATTATTATGCATTTACATCTAGGATAATATATATATAATAAAAAGTGTAGTCGTTTGCTCAAATTATATAACTTGTGCACTGATTTTAAACACTGAATATTTAAAGTATGGAAGGTAGAGGTAAGGTATAACAGTGGTATAGGGGTGGATGGAAATTAAAAAGTTGTCCAGCAGTATAATGAAATAAGAGATTCCTCCTATATTGATTAAGATAATAAACTTTTAAGTAATTTGACTGCGCTGATTGTTATAAAACTAAATATAGTAAATGAACAATAATGGTAAACAAATTGAATTTGAAATTGAAAAGCACTCTCTATAAATTTATCCTAAAATGTCGCAACGCCAACCTTAATGTATTTGTTTTGATTTACAATTTTGCATATACCATTTGACCTTCACCCTCCATAACTTTTGACATTGACGTTTATATTGTCGGAGATTACTTTGAAGATTTGACAGAACTATCTAATATCAAATAATAACAAGTTTTCATGATAATTATTGAACAGTATTATTGATTATTAAGTATTAACTAGCATCCCCGGCGACTGTGATATTTCGGAAGAAGAAAAACCCTAACTTTAAAACTTCCGTGTAAAATAAATTCCTGAAAAACGATAAATTACTTAAGCACCCGTATTTTCACATTATTTTGTAATTGTATCTATGATATCCATTTAAACCGTGAAAGTTAATATTATTAAAGTGATTCTTGTTCATAAATAGGGAATCGTAACACGAAATGATGGAATCGTGTTTACTTTTAGGTAATGTCAATGCTCCTCATGATAATTCCGTTTGTATTGAGGGACGCTGGCATCATGCACTGCCTGGCGGTCGCGCCAACACTGGTTATGTCTGTAATGTTCGTCGTGCTCTACTTAGTGGACCAAGTCCATAACTTGGCTGAACAACTTTATTTAGTTTTACAAATCGGTCTTAACCTAGCTGCACTTGTTATTGTGTTCCTGCAGAGTGAACCCTCCAGTGCGCTATATGGACTTTTTTACTGCCACCTCATTATTGCACTTTGTATAGACCAGTATTATGTTATAAAAGAGAGAGGATGTATACTTTTTGGTGATGACGATTAATAGTTTCATTTTAATAAATACTATTATAACATTATTGGAATCTTTTTACTGAAATAGAAATTGATTACAATATCTGAAATGTATATAAACTTATATCTCATTTTTTTATAATAGACCATCATATAAATACTTCAAGCAAGTATATCTTAATTTTAGGTAGTGGCACTTCTCCTCAATGTAATCCCTCATATTGTGGAACCGGTGGACTTTTGGCAATGCCTGGTTGCAGGACCCACCCTTATGGTGTCATTGTACATTATGGTGCTATATGTCGTCGATCAGGTTCAATATGAGGCCGAATTTTACTACATATTTATCGAGCTTATATTAACTATTATAGCACTTGTTAATCTCTTTATCGTCGGTAAAATTGTTGGTGCAATATATGGTCTGTTTTATGTAGATTTAATTATTGCATTTTGTATGGATGGCTATTATATGCATAAAGAGAGAGGTTTTACCCTTTGATGATTAAATTTTATTGTAATTATTTATCTTTTATTTTTTTATTATACAGCTCACAGTAACGAATCAGGATTTCCTATCGTTTACATCCTGTGATAAGTAGGTCCATCGGTCATTCAAAACTATTAGCTATTAAAAGAATGATACATGTAGAAATAAAAGAACAATGTGTTGTGTTTTACAGTTTTTTAAATGTTTTTTAAAGAGGATATTAAAATTAACGCTATACGAAGTGTTGTGGATATGTGTGCTGTTTCTACTGTCTTTTATATATTGGGCGTGGACTTTTAGAACAAGCATAGAGTATGAATCCTCTAATCCTGTGATAGTGTGGTGGACTTCAGGATTTCCCGGTACGTCTGGTGAATTATACTGCAAGGATATCAAATGTGATATTTACAGTGGAAGTGAAATAGAAAAAGTTAACAATGTTAACGCATACCTTTTTTATGCAAGTAACCTTGAATTTAATAATTTACCACTACCAAGAAAACCACAAGATATTTGGGGACTTTATCACGAAGAATCGCCAAGAAATGTGGAGGAGCTAATGCATGAAGAAGCCCTGCATTTATTTAATTATTCAGCGACTTTTAGTAGATATAGCGATGTACCATTTCCATTGCAATACTTAGAATCCTTGGATGATGTTACCAGCACGAAATATTTTGTTACAACAAAAGAAAAGAACAGTTTGCTTAAGGATATATCTCCGATTCTCTACTTACAGACGGATTGTGAAACAGCAACAGAGAGGGACGAATATGTTAAAGAATTAATGAAGTATATTAAAATCGATTCATATGGAGCATGTTTGAGAAACAAAGAAATGCCTAAGAAATTTACAGATGATTATTTGAATAATCTGAACGATAATGACTTTCTTCATTTCATAGCCAGATACAAGTTTGTGATAGCAATCGAAAATGGTATTTGTGATGACTATATCACGGAGAAGCTGTGGCGACCCATCAAAGTTGGGAGTGTTCCAATATATTTTGGATCACCAACAATAAAAGACTGGCTACCAAACGAAAAGTCTGCTATTTTGCTCAAAGATCACCGAACACCTAAAATTATGAGTGAATATTTAAACAAATTGATGAGTAATGACGAATTATATGATCAGTATTTGAGACATAAAACCGAAAGTAAAATAAGTAATGAAAGATTAATAGAGGAGTTTGAATCAAGAAAATCTCATAAAGATGACCTCGTGGTAGCTAACGATTTTGAATGTCTTATTTGTAGAAGAGTTCATGAACACAGAGAGAGGAAGCTACCACCACAAATAATAAATAATTATCATTATAACTGCCCAAAACCGATTTCAGCGTTGTCTTTAAAAGTAAATCCATCCAACGATTGGGTTTACTCATGGTACAGAGCAAAGGAAAGGGCGGAAGAAATCTATAAAAAGGTTCAGAATGGCTGAATTAAAACTCCAAATTATGTCACGTATTTTTTTATTTATAATTATATACATTTTGTAATATTTTTTTAACGTGTTTCATTTGTTTATTGACAAATTCCATCCAACGGTGATAATGGATGAATTTCATAATGAAGTCCCCTTTTGATCACGTGTGGTATTTTCTTTGGAACCATTCTAGATAAAAAAAAGAACTTAAGATTATAAGAATATTAAATAATTTACAGAGTATTATTTAATTACTTACGATATACAGTCAATGATTGGACAAACAGATAGACATAAATTGCAACCGGTGCAGTCGTCGGTTACGCGAGGAATGTGGGTATCTGGATCAAATCTGAAATAGTTCATAAAATTATGTATTGATTATATCCTCCTTGATAAATGGAGCGTTTTTTAATTATTATCCTTAGTGTTATATAAATAATACGTGTATAATATCTATTGCTCATTGGATAGTAATTTTGTATTTTAAGTTTCGTGTTCCATAATTACTTTTATGTATAGATTTAATAAGCATGAGTCTTGTTTGTTTGTTTGTTCTGAAGAATAGGTATAAAAATGTACGAGTAATTTAATATTATATGACTATGGATTCGACTTTGCTGATGTTCAGCGATAAATTGAGTAACGTGAGTTATGTTTAAATTCTAAATTTTTATCTCTTAAAAAATAAAAATGATTACTTGTATGTAACAATTTTTGGTATTAAAAAGTATATTGTTACTAATACACGCAAAGAACAAGTGGTGTTTTCATGTGAAAGTCCTGAGGCTGCACTTTTATAAGTTCATTCATTTCAAGCTAATAAAATAAATCTTACTCAATAGCTTGGTATCCAGAATCCGCGCACGCCATATAACATTTGCCACAGTTTATGCACATGTCCTGAAATTAAATTTTATTATATATTATATCTGGCTATAGTAGCCATAAAAGTATTTAACAGGAAAGGAGGAATCTTTGTAAATATATTTTGCAATTGCGACATGACTCACGCTAACTTCGCGCCTGTTTTCGGATTCTATAATTACTTTTTAATAATACTCACATCATCTATTAATGCTACAACTTGCTTTGTGTTATCCAGATCTTTATAAGCGCCGAGTCTTGGAAGCGCTTCACCAACTACATCTTGTATCTTTGGTGCACCAATAATTCCATTTCTGCCGTTTTGTAAAGGACATTCCACATTATTAGTCAAATTATCAGAATTTAAGCGTATAGTGTGCAGAATTTCTTGTCGTTTCTTATTGTTGGGACCGAAGTATCCTAGAACCTGAGAAAGGTACAGAAATCTTTCTAACTAGTCGTTATAGACAAGACTACAAAAAAATAAACAATCAAGTACTGATTAAATTAATCGAAATGAAATGATAAAAATACCTTTTCATTTTCATCATGTAATCTCTGAACTGGTTTTCCCTTCTGGTGTTTTATCTTAGGGGGTGATTGTCCGGTCCAGCCGTGGAGTCCCATGGAACGCAGATACAACAAGCCTTTGAGACCGGTTATGTAATCATCTATTACTGTGAAGTCTTGATTCTGCACTGCGCTACATATCTATAATGCAACGCAAAACGGTTGTAGAATTTAAAATAAATTACAATAAAAACATAATTCTAATAATATCAATATTATGGCAACAAGGCATAACTATTTTTTGAATTATTAAATGTTTGCCTACTATTTAACAACCGTCAACTGATGTTTTATTATGGCAACAACTGGAGATTACATCTTCTATTTTAAAAGCTTCTATACACCTGAACAACGGGAGCTCCGCATAAAATAAACTGTAGAGCTGATTCGGCGGAATCTATGCCACCGATACCAAGTATGGGGAAGTTTGGCAATTTTTTGGCGATCGCGGACACGGCCCGCAGTCCCAAAGGACGAGTCGCATTTCCTGACACTCCTCCATACGTTGTATTCTTTTCACGGCCTATATAAAAATAACAAGATCATTAAATACTACCTACACATTAAGAGAATTTGCAAATTGAAACCCTCGTAGCCTTAATTTTAAGTTGGAAACTGTCTTTACAGAACGTCATGTTACGGTAAGTATGGTATCAAAATAGACCCCACTGACACTTCCTTTTGATACACCAGTGATCACTGGTATTGATCCAAAGTGGAAAAGTGGGTTGATTCAAAAAGATATAGATAAAGAAATAATTATAAAAGCATGTAGTAAATAGAGTCAATAATTAATCATTTTAAATAGCATGTACTCTGTGACGATACAGGTTAACACTTTCACTGCCAGCTCCGTAGCGTGTGACGCAAGTTTCACCCCGTGTTTCACCCCAGGGCCGTAGCATGTACGGAGCAATTAAAAGTCAATTTTTTATAGTATTTAATTGGCTCAACATTTTTTTTACTATTTTTCCGTTTATTTAAATGCCTTTATGCAAACGTTTATATGAAAAATTGAAACAGCACACAGAGCTCAATTTCTGAAAATCTGGTGGCAGCGAAAGTGTTAAGAACAGCTCCTATATTTGCATGGTAGTAAAGAAACAATTATCTAACCGACTTGAGGCCAAGGAGTAGCGTCCGCTCTGATGGACATTAAGCCAGATACAGTGTTAATTGCAGATACTCCACTAGCGCCACCTACAAAAACAAACTAAACTAATAAAGTAATAAATAAACTTAAAGTAAACAATATAAGCATGATCTTTACCTTCATATGCCGCTTCCGCTATCAATACAATGTCAGTGATATTTGGTGTTAGCTTCACAAAGAAGGGAATTTTTATTGCTTTACGAACCCATTGAGATATTCCTTTCACTAATTCTGGTACCTGTTAATATTAATATTAATCTATATGCTAGTAAAATAAAATATATAACGATATTACAAAGAAGACCAAGCTCCCTTTATGTTCGAATTTATAGCACAGCGCATTATACAAAATTGATTGCTACAGTTTACTAGATTGCCATACAAAGAATTCTATAAAGCACGGCCATTCTCCAATCCACTTACCTGTCCACAAGCTAGCCCCATGCCGCTCTCTCCCATACCGTGTGGGCAAGACAGATTGAGTTCGAGAGCGTCTGCTCCACTAGCCTCCGCGCGCTTTGACAGTTCTATCCAGTCTTCCTCAATGAACGCACACATTATTGATGCTATAATGATCTGTTAGGAAGAATATTGATTATAGCGCTTATAGACGAAACACCCGCAATATTTTAGAATCTTAAATAAAACTTGCCTTTGTAGGGAAATCTCGTTTTAATTCTTTAATACTCTCACACCAGTACGCCTCAGACTTTTCTGATATAAGCTCGATATTTAGAAACGATCCTTGGCCGGGTCCGTAGTTCTCTCCGGATGTCACGCCGCGGACAATCCTCGGTGATACGTTGGTGACACAGTCCTATATGATTATATAAAGATATTAATTCCACAATTTAATAAAACTGTATCAATTACTGTGATAAAAAAATGTAGGAATCTTTACTTATATTACTTGGTGTAGAGCCTAGTTGTAGTTATTTGACTGAAACTCGTATTGGGCTGGCTCGACCTGGGAATAACCACTCGTTCACGGAAGATAGACTTATGGTAACTAAATTCGGTAAGTGTGAGAATCCGTAAGCCTAACCACACCGTCCTACCCGGTCAAACGGCCAATCGATGCCTGTAAAATATATATCCCAGGAAAAAACCGGTTTTGATTAACACGGAGAACCCATCCCCGAGGAAAATCGGTGGAATGATTCTCGGATTTTGCTCGGGTCGATGGTCATAACATAGCGGCACCCCGCCCCACTGAAAATGTGAACTTTACAGGTTCCATAGTGGTAATATCGAAACCGATATACTCTTGGGCCATGTCTAGGCGAAGGTGGACGTTCTGCTTTCACAGACTCTTCACAGACTTTCAAAAACCTGTGCTCTAACAAATGCTCTATCCCAGTTGGTTTAGACGCGCCCTCATCAGCCGAACGTGGACAGCCATATGGGCATATGGTTTTTCTGATAGATCTTCTACTGACTACACATACCGGAAAGTAATAGGATATTGACGAGACTCCATTAAGATCTTCTGATCATTGCTTGGTACGGAGTGTAGTACCCATTCAACGTCCGGCTTACATAAAATCAGCATCCTGACGCTTTTGGCACTACGGGTTGGGATGGAATGCGGTCTTTTTTCATCCTACCCATGGGAACCTGTAGGATTCCATTTCCATGATCCTAGTGACTGCGCTGCGGCTGTATCTGATGTGATAGCATCAGGGGATGGAATTACTTGCAACAAACTCTGTGGTACCACTTGGTGGCATATCACAGCCTTGGTTTGATGCGTCTCTCAGGGCACGTATCATACTTGTTCATTAGCTCAAGCATTATCGTTAGTCACTAAAGACCCCAAACTCTAAGAGTTCTGAAGAGGAAAAATAACCGTGCCTTAAGATTTTTCAAACAGCAAATTGTTAGAGCAAGGTTTAAACATGTCGCCCAAAATCAGCTGTTAAAGTACCCTGGCAAGGCACGCGCAAGTTCTGGGTGCTTTCCAAAGCCACACTGGGAAACTTTTGCCAATCGTCCCTATCGCGATTGTACACTGGAAATGACTCTCCGGCTCACACGGCAAAAGAGAAACCCTTTTTTTTTGGAAACTCTTTTTATCTCAAACTTAACTTTGGACTACCACAGAAAGACACCGCCAACCATCCCACGGTTTAAGAGTTCAATGCCGGATATAGTATTTCAAACCCTTGGACGCTGAGGTACCCCAAGGCTGCTTGCTATACCCAATTATATTCCTCTTGCACATCAACGATATGTTGGATATTTCCAACACAGATTGTTATGCGGATGACAGCACTAAGGATGCTGGACATTCAGAACAGAGCTCTCTCGATAAAATGTCGACAAGTACCGAAAGAAATTTGTGTCTTCTATGGAGACCTCCCTGGAAACGGTCTCAGAATGTGAACTAAGCCTCGTTCAGTTTTATCCCCAAAAGATACTAGTTTAAGCGTTTGCCAAAAAACCTATTTTTCGTATCTCCGCTCTTTGAGAACACTCCCCTCAACGCCTCGCCAAATATTAGAATAGTGGGTTTCAACATTTCGAGCGACTGTCGGTTTCATAGTCATCTGGAGAGCAAGGCCAAGTTTGCTGCGATGAAATTTGTGATCAATAGAGCGAGGCAGTATTTTAAGTCTGGCCAAATTGCGTGAAGACGTGGCTGCTTACTGCGTTTTCTATTGCGTTTACTACCGGAAGACTGCTGCCGAATTCCACCACCACAAAGCACGTCATCGTCTGTATTTCTACAAGTACGATATTTCCGGATCGATACGACATGGGTATCTTCAAGAAAGGCATATAATGTCTCCTCCAACACCGGCAACGCTCTTACGATTTCTCAAAAATTTCAAGAGTTCTTAGTCAGCACACACAGATGAACTTGTCTTCGGTGACCCATTCGCTCGTTTGCTCTACTCTAACTTAAAAAAAAACACTGTATTCGATTCACCAAAAATACCTAAATTTGACAAACCTTATCTAAACCAAAAGTCTTAGTGACAGCGAAGCCCCATCCCTGTTTGAAAGCACGTCGTATCATGGCGGTGCTGGTGGTGGGCGGAGCGCTCGCCAGACCGAATGGGTTCTCGAACCTTATACCACAGACTTCCACTGATAGGTCCACTTCGTCTATTGGTGTGTGAAATTTTGGTAGTTCTACGGGTGCCGTGACCGGTATTCCCTGTTATGGATAGATTATAAGATTTATGATTAGACCGTCGGTTAACTTAATAATCCGAGATTGAGAGCACAAGTATTTCTATAATCAAAATTTATTAGTTAATTATTTATACTGAAAACGCAAGACCGTTTCTTGCGTTTTCAGTATAAATAATTTTGTATTTAACCTATCCATCGTTATTAACCTTCATTAAATGAAATTTACCTGATTAATTTTGACCGCTTTCGGGGTCCTTAATCATGAATGGGTATGGCGGAATAGTCACGTGAATGAATTAATAACCTCGAATAAGCATTTGGAAATGGAATCAGGATTAAACATTAATTTCAGCTATAAATAGATAGAAGTAATACTAACTTGTAAAAAGCAATGCATGTACCAAGCGGCTGTTTTTCCATCGTTCACAGACTCAACTGTTGTTTCTGTAACGCCGGATAAATCACCTCCAATGAACACTTTGGGGTTGTTCACACTCTGCATAGTTGTATTATTAATCTCAGGTAGCCCCCAACGGTTTAATTTAACACCATCCATCGCTTGTTTAACTAAAATGGTTTATTAAATGTAATAGTCGCTCAAAGGACGAAATTTATTATAAAATAACATCCTTTTTGGTTATCCTTACCATCTTCATCGTAGAGTCCAGAACCGAAAGCGGATATAATAAAATTGGCCTTCAGTTGTAAAACTTGATCAGGATCCTCTATCCATTCACCATCCTCAGATTGTTCAGTTCGATACATTTTAAGGGCTGCGATCTATAAGTTTTCAGTGATAATGCAAATTATAATGCAAATTATAATAAAGAAAAACAATTATGCGAGCTTAATCGAATCTCAAATATACCTTGCCATTAAGTACAATAACTTCTTGCGGAGACATAAACGGAATGAATTCGCATTTTTCTTCTTTCGCCAGATCGACCTAAAGCAATCAATTTATATATATCGTCTCATGTCATAATATATTTCAAATGAAGTCAATATTTAAAACAGATTTTACCTCTTCTGGAGTAGCTCTAATATTAGTGAAACCCTTACGGAACACTACGAATACTCTGTTGGCTCCGCAGCGTAGGGCTGCGGTGGCACAGTCAAAAGCCGTGTCCCCCGCTCCCAGAACCAACACCGAGCCATGGAGCGCCGGCAGCGGGACACACGAGCACATACCTGGTAGTATTGAATTGTTTTGAAATTCTCTCAAACCATAAACTTTGTACCTCAAAAGCGACTTCGTTGTTAGTAAGATGTGATTACACAAATAATAGACAGAATACAACTTTTTAAATTTTATGTATCAGTTTATTTTTCCCTTTTAAAACAAAAAATTATATATGTCTTGTTTTCCATTGACATACAACACCTCAAGAACACACCTTTCCATTTCTGGGTTCTGTTATTAGATTACCAGTATCTAAACTAACTATAAAGGAGTATTTTAAACAATTAACATAACAATATTTTTCCATATAGAACATCAAATAGTATACTTTTTACACGTGAAGAGATATCAGTAGCTTAAACATACCTTTTTTGCTTCCCTTAGAAACGAGAGGTAAAAACTGTTTGCTAGTGTAAAATCCCATTTCTGTTGTTAAATCTTTAAAAATCGGAATGCTTTTGGGTTGAGGGAGACCAATACCAAGAAAAACTGCATCAATACCATCTTTCAAAAGCCCCTGGAATAGAATATATTTTTAGAACTATTATCTAATCATAAGTGAAAATTCTAATCAATTTGATACGAAAATTATAATTACATTGACTGTTATATCGTTTTTAGAAAGTTTCTTTCCGGTAACGAATTTGACTCCAAGGTTCTTTATCAGGTCTATTTCGAACAACACCACATCGTATGGAAGACGATATTGAGGAATTTCTGAAGAACTAGAACATATATTTTTTTACCGTAATTGTATAATTTTCCAAAATAATTTTAAAACGATTACAAACAAGCATTAATATAGAAGGAGTAGAGAGAAGATAGGTGCAATCGTTCCCATTCCTTCCTCCCTTCTCTCCTTCTTCTTGATTTTGAGCAATGTATTTTTAAAACAAAATTTTAATTTATTACGACTTTTATTATTTAATTTGTGATAAGAAACGTTTTTTCAGAAGTGTTTTTAAAATACCGCCCTGACCAAAACTCCACTTACCTATATCCCTCGGAAAAATTAGAATTATCTATTTACCTCAGACCTCCAAGATATTTTTCCTTTTCATACACAGTTATATCCTTATACCCCAGTCTGGCGAGGAAACATGCACAACTTAAGCTGGCAGGTCCTCCGCCCATTAACACTATCTTCTTATCCCCCTTCGGTAAAGGTTTTGTGTTAGGGTCCATTGTTTGTGGTATACCCATCTTCATGAATATCTAGAATTGATTAAAGAAATTATATTAAGAGGTTTTTCTATTATGTAGGTGCAAAAGGATATTTTCCATATCTATTAAATGTACAGTACACTTGATTTATTAAACAAGTTATTAAATAATAATCAAGTAAGAACAGTCGATTTGGCCTTCAAAGATTGGAACTTGCTTGACTAGTTGTATTACCATCTTAAAGATCGGCGTAACTCACTCCCAGGACTGGATGCCCGAAGCTTTTCCCTTTCTTTTCTTATCCTTGGCCTAGTAACTTCATCCTTCACTATTCTTGATGGCCGGTAATGAATTTTTAAATCTTCTCATTCAATCCATAAACTTAAACTTTGAACTTTTTTATTCTGGTAGATTGTTAGCTGACGAGCTGACAATCTACTCTTTACATCAAATTATTTATGTGACATTAATAGTGTTAACGTAAACAATTAATTTTCTCTTTTATTTGTGTGTGTATTGCTTTTTTATTAATTTAATATTTTTGTAACTTATTATTAACGTTTTCTGAACTCCTTATAAACTTTAAATGTGCCAAATTTCATAATCCTCCGTCCGCGTAATTTTCATAAAAAAGGGCACGAATTTTTTGTTTCCACTATTAATACAATGATAAAACCAACGTCTAGAAGACAATCGATAAGTCATATCTTACTTTAAAACGCTTAGATATTGTTACATTCCTAATCACCTTTTGGACGATATAAGTGTAGACATGATAACAAGGTCTGGGTCAATAATCTCAAGATCAATATTTATCACTAATCCAAAGTTCTTTAGCCTCGGCAATAAATACGGTAAAATATTATAATAGTAATAAAATATAAGATACGTTATAGACTATGCGTTTATAAATATATATAAAATAATCACTACTTTGTTACGTGCAAAAGGTTCCCAAAATTTTAAATCAGTGATGTTCATATGATGATATGTTATATAATGTTGTGACTTTTTTTATTATTTTATTTTATTTATTAATATCCACAGACATTCGTCCTTGCCTTTATTGTAATTTTAAATCAAAGTTGCCATGATTTTTACTACCATGGTAACTTCGCAGGAAATTAATCACCTGCACAGAAGTCCTGGTGTACTAGGTTGTCCATTATACAAAAGAGCGTAGTAGGTTCGACTTAAGTATCTCTGTAGGTTTGGCGGGTGTTATTATGATAAGATTCTTGTTTCCAAGAGATGTTTTCCTTACTGCTATTTCTTCTCATGGCAAAAAGGAAAATGTCATCTAGATAATCTAAAAAAACTGGGTGTCTTCGATCCTCAGCCATAATACATTTTAGGCCAGTTACCTCCAGTTTGTTATGGATTTATGTTGCCAGGTCCGAGTGAGCTGACGAAAAACGCGGGCAGTCTAGGATTATGTGCCACATTGCCTCTTCGATGGTCCAGTCACAATCGCAGCCCGGAGGGTCTTTTAGTTTGTGTAAGTCTAGGTATTTTGCTATGTCGCCGTGACCCGTCAGGATTTGTACGTGAATTGGATTCCACTTGATTTTCCTTGTAATATGGAATGCTGTTCCGAGGTCTGTTATGAACTCCTTTGTGTTTTTTCCTGTGCTGGAGGTTATATATGTCCTGCAACATTTGGACAGTTCCTCACGGATAGTCTTCTTGACGTAAGCTACTGGTGTCTCAGCGTAGTCATATTCATTGTATATTACCGGGGCGCTATTGGCAAATTCATCGGCTCTTTCATTGCTGACGGTAACTACATGTGCTTGAAGCCAGGACAATTTAACTTCTCGTCCTTGGGTCTTGATATGTTCTGATGCAGGCTGAAAAATGAGCTTTTCTTTTCTCTTCCTTCCTTCCTCCTACTTTCCCTTATGTCTTGCTGCCGTCCGTGTAGATGTAAAGGCCAGAATTATGGCGGGAGTCTTGGAGTTCTAAGCTAGTGTATTCTAGAAGATCGTCGTCTATGACTTCCGACAGGGCCGGATGTCGGAGCTTTTTGAACTTCGTGTTATCTTCGAGGCATGTGTTTAGAGGGAGATAGGATGTTAATTTACTCCTCTTGGTTCTTTGTAGGTTAGCCTGAATTCTGATATTAGTACTGAGGTGTATGGGACCGTGCTGTAAGATCTATATATTTTTTGCGCGAATCCCCTTTACCGCATGGTTAGTTGATGTTGCCCCCATTCTCAAGTCTGTAGCTTGGCACCATGCGCTCGAGCCTTACTTTATTAAGAGCTCAATGACCACAACGTAGGCGATTCTTATTATCTCCGAGTTATTTCATCTATTAAATTAATCTTGTTTCTTATTTTTAACACCGGCGATTATAATTTATAATTTGCAAATTTACTTTTTATGAATTTAACAAAATAATATATTATGAGATGAAATTACTTACATCAGTAGCGAAGTGTTGTAACCCCCCGATATTAATGGCGCCCTCCTCAGTGGCGTGCAGGTTGCAGCCCCCGACGCAAAGGTCGCTGGTAGGGCAAACCATGCCACAAGTGAGACCCAGGGGATTATCAGTCAGGATCGCTTTTGCCGCACCATAATAGTTCTAAAAAAGTCTAATTAATGCTTTGCACAAATACAAATAAAATAGATATATTTTAATTAATATTTTATTCCAATACTTTGTCTTATGAGTTCGATCGTTTATGATGTTTATACTAACAATATAAGGAGATAAAGAATGTAAGTTTGTATGTGGTCAGTTATAATTTAAATTTAAGAAATCCAGTAGGTATTTAGAATGAATTCTCGGGGTGGATATATGAAAAAAATGTTCATAAGTTTTTTAAATCAATATGCGTACCTTACTAGCAATGCTGGTGATGAAGCTCTTCACATCGATCTGCGTGGGGCAAGATTTCTGACAGGGAGCGTCTGCGCATTTCAAACAACGCGCCGCTTCTCTCAAAGCACCGCGCTCTGAGAGTGTAGTATGTTTGATGTCATCGAAGTTCTTCACGAGAGTGGGACAACTCTGGGAATATCAATCATGTTAATATTAATTACACAATGCAATAATCAATTATTCAGCCTAGCCTCCACACTTTCAGGACTTGCTTCCAAATGATCGTGAAACCTACTATACAATAACATAAAAAGTAAATATCACAAAATTTCAACATATGGCGAAATGTGTGTCTTTTTGATTGCAACGTTTCATAATTTTCAAGTAGTTATCGAGCCAATTCGTTCGCTTCGCTCAACAAAACAAATATAATGCAGATACGGACAGCGAAGAAAATCACAATGAAATTACAGTTAAAGCTCAAAGGCGTCATTCATAACGTTAGGGTAACACCTTTTTAGTAGACGTACCTAGGTGTGCATTAACACCGGCTTGATATGGGCATATACAACTTAACGCGAAGTTAACGATTAACCACAAAAAATGAACGACTATTACAGAATAATTATTATTTCATTTATTAAGTAATTTAATAAAACATGTATTTCAATAAAACATTTAAATATATTTACAACTGCACTATAAATACACATTAAATTTTAAGAATAAAAACGTGCAATAGCCGGTACAAAAGTCACAGATAGCTGCCGGCCTTGGTTTGAAAAATTTAAATTATTAACAATGCATTCCGTCTATATTTTAAAATGTTAATGTATACAAGAAAACAACGCCACTTGTTTCTAAACACAATACAAAACAAGTAAAAACAACATCTAGATTTAAATAGGTATAAAAACAAGTTACGAAATGAAATTAAAGAAATTAATAAAGGACCTTGTATTTTGTAATAAAATTAAATAAATATTGACATCAACAATTTATTGTAGCTATGACGATATAAATGATAATATCAATAATATTGACATACAAATAATTTAATGATTTATGCAGACAATTGTTTATTTCATTTAACATTGTAGTTTACTTATGTAGTGAATATATTGTGCAAGCGAGCAATATTAAATGTATATAAGTGAGGTGAGATGAACGCACCACACTCAGTCACTCTCAGCCACTCTGAGTCACACTCAGTCAGAGACAGTCGCGCAATGTCGATGTTTCACTAAATCACGAACATACATACATGCATCAACCCACACCTAAACTTATATTGATTTTAATATTTAATATTAATTAATAATTAATATGTCAGATTCTAAAATAATCATGACGTATTTTCAGCATGGTGATTATTAATGTTATTAATTTGTTGATATTATTATCTAAATCTTTTTATCGTAATTTACAATTTGATAAATATATAATGATTTCGCTACAGCTTTTGATATGGTGGATTTAATTTCCAAGCCTTTTTCGTCACTTTGACGGCATATTACTTAAATTATTAGAAAATCTCTTGAAACAATTATTTTGAGAAGGTACGAATGCAAATTTTTATGCAATATTTTTCTACCCCTGGCGTACTGTAAGTATCCGAACTATATCTATATTGTTCGTTAATTTAAGATATGACGCCATTTATTATTATTATATTTATTTTTTATACCGATGATTATTAAATTTGTGATAAATTCGAAATAAAATGGAAATACTCTTTGATGAATCGTCAATTGCCACGTTATAAAACTTCAACCCTTCAAGTAAGTCAACAAACCAAGTTACTGGCATTAAATTTTATTTAATAATATACTTTAAATTTTAGGTTTAAATATAAGAAAAAGAAGGAAGATATTTTATGGATCGTTATTATATATGCGTGAACTCAAGCCCATGAACGAATTGCAAAGTTTTTGAAAAAGAAATTTAGAAAATCGGAGTTTATTTTTGTTTCTTGTATTTATCGTGTGTCTATTTTTATATAAGTATTAAAATTTTTGAGTACAAATAATATGTTATTAAATATTTATTAAGAAGCGACCGTAAGGATACCAATTTCTTTAAAGATATCTCTCAGGGAATTTCTTATATTTAAGTTATAAATGAGTTATCTATCAGCTCAGCTCGTTTTTGTTAAATAAATATAAAATTAATAAAGACAATATAATCTCTAGATACACTATCTAATCTTTTAATCTTGGAAAATTTTACAAATATATTTATATTATTTTAATGTTTTAAATTTCTGTGCAAATAATTATTTGTTACTTGAGTATTTTTATGCGCTAGTTCGTAACTTTCAGTTAAAAAAAATTGTCAAATAAAGTTAAGAAAGTTAAAGATTTAATAACTTTTTTTCATTTACAACATATTGTAATAAAACGATTGAACAAAAAAAAAATTCTAATTAATGTTATATAATTCTCTGATAAGTAAACTTGAGTAATGATTGATTGCTTCTTTTATAAAATATACAAAAACCGATTAGAAAGAATAATTATTGTTATCATTTCAAGATATATTTAATCAAATATATAATTATTACTCGTTACTAAGATATTATAAACTCGGTCGTATCGATATAATATCGATGAAGTTGTTAATCATTTTTAACATATTACGAGAGGAAATATACTGCGAAGATAAGATAACTTTCAGGGATTAATTAGTGTTGTTATGTAATTAAACTTTCATTTTTTATTATTATATTATATTACCGTGACCGTCTTTACTCATATTGGTTTATAATGAAATTTGGAGACTATTTTCGAACCTATTAGGGATCCTTAATCATGAGCTCGGAGTATGGCGGAATCAAGGTGCTGCACGCAATTCATTTCGATCTCCAGATGATTGTAGTTTGCCATCATAAAAGACAAATCAATGTTTCGACATACCTACTCCGTGGTCATAGTATAAATTCAATTTATCTTTATTCAAGTAGGCATTTACACGCACTTTGAATCATCAATTATTACAATACAAAAAAAGGTCAGTGTAGTCAGTCCGTAAGTAAGCTACCACCGGCTCTGCTGAGAAGAGCCAGCAAGAAACTCGCCAGTTGCTCTTTTAAAAAGAAATATAACAATCAGTGCCGGCGCTAGAGGGGCGCGCGATGGGGTGACGGCCCGGGGCGCCAAATTTGGGGGGCGCTGAGGTCTGGGGCCTCGGCCTTCTGCCTTCCGCGCTGTGTACCCTCAATACTGTGCTCTATGTGACGTATTCACAACTATGTTCAGCTGTCAGATGATTTGGTTCATCAAAAAATAAATACTCGCTATTGATTTCCTTAAGTGGGCGCCTAAATATTTTTGCCCGGGGTGTCAGTAGCCCTAACGCCGCTGCTGATAACAATCTTAGGTGATGTACATTATAATATAAATCCTGCAAATGATTTAACAACTTAAGTTCCGCATATTTTGATTCAGTAAATTTGGAATATAACTTCGACACACTATATAATGAGGTATATTTTTATATATTTATTTACTTAAGTTTTTTTTTATGTAATTTTTCTAAAGTATCCCTAAATTTTTCAATAGCAATTTTCTAATTACTCTAGAAGACTATGATTAGATATGAAATATCTACTGTTATTTATACATTTTAGTTTCTGATGCATTGGGGTGTAGATTTGATGTCTGAAAACGGTTTTACGATAAGGGCATTGAAAGGCAATGGTCCGACCATCTCACGTCAAGCCCGGGACATCGACTGTCACCTGGTGTTTTTTGGATTTGGAGTCAGCAGACGCACAAACAGGAGACGAATGCCCATTACAATCAATTTAGTGACGTCTGGTCGCCAATGAGAACCAAGTTAATCAGTATGGTGTACGTCACCAAGAACTGACTTCGGGAAAGGAGACCTATGTGAGTATGTATGTCGTTATTGGCAAATCATATTGACCCATAAATGGATCCGTCTTTACAAGTATGGCAAACTTTCAAATGGTTATCCATGTTTACGCCCTATGAGAATATTGATTCTTCCTTACAAAGCAGAACTAATGAAGGTCCTTCCTTATATTTACAACCAGATAAGAGGCGATCAACTATCGTTAACAAAGCAATTACGTATTTGTTAAGGAGGCGAATACATATTTGTCAATAAAGCGATATCGCTTTATCATATGATAACCCTCATATAATTGATATCTTTATGATTAAATATTGCGAAGTAATGAAAAAAGCCACAAGATCGTTAAATATTACAGTTTATTATTTATTATGTTATGTTATTATATATATTTTTAATGTTAGAAGAGGACAAACGAGCGTGCAGGTCACAGATAGTAAGTGATATCCGCCGCCCACACACTCTTGCAACATTCGGGGGATAGCTGCACGTTTTTTTAAGATACCAGTATCGATCCGGAAACACTGCCGAAGGAAGTTTATTCCACATCTTAGTGTTGCGTGGTAGAAAGTTCCTTCAAAACCGCACAGTGGAAAATATCCATTTAGTTGGTAACGATGGTAGTAAGAAGCTACATCTATACGTATTGCCATAGAGACCAGCCATTCAATGCCTGCCCAAGTATCAGAATACAGGTACCCGATAATCCAAATGGCTCTTCGTTATTTGTGGTTAAACGGTGGAAGCTGATACGGGGGTGATTCAGACAAGAAAAGAGAACAGTACTCCATGTACGGCTGGACCTGCGCCTTATAGAGCGCAATTCTTTGGCCTGGCTTGAAATACTGCCTCACTCTATTGATCACTTTCAATTTCATCGAGGCCAACTTGGCCTTGCTCTTACCTTGAAACTGGTAGTCGCTCAAAATGTCGAGGCCCAGTATTCTCATACTTGGCAACTCATTGTGGGGGGTGATCACGATACCACAAATTGGGTATTAATGCTCAAACTTGTTCTTCTTCTTTTGGAGATTAGACTTAACGAGGTTTAGTTCACCCCATTCTGAGTCCATCCCTAGAGAGGTCTCTTCAGAAGAAACAAGTTTCTTTCGGCACTTTATATTATATATGTATATATATAATTTTTACTTACAATAATGTAATAGGATACCAGTAATAGCTAAATTAAAAACAGGAAATTAATTTTTGAAAGCAGTCTATAGACTGGTTTCAAAAATGATTTTACCGTTTCAAGATCTAGGTGTAAATCTAGATCCAGTCTGTTCGAATTATGTTATTATGTCATCAAAATTATTTGATATCTGTACAGATATACAAAAATATTATAAAATAGAAGCCGTATGTTAAATATTAAAATAACCTTGTTACCTTGTTGTTGTCAGTAAACAAAAACCAAAACAATATTTTTAAAATTTGTGTCTGTTAATTTGTTAAAACACCACGGAAAATTTACTGAAACTAATGAAATTTTATATTGTTATAAGTTCAACATATATGATATTTTTTGCTTCCAAATTTGTAAGTAGCGGGAAAAAGTTAGGTATAAACAAAAATTAAGGCAACCCCGTAACTCACATGACTATTAAAAATAATAATATTAAAGTGTCAGACTTTAATTCTTTGACATTAATAGAGCTGCGTTCCAATAATAATTAATGAATAGCATTAAAAGTTGTCAAAGTATATGATAATATAAATAGACCAACAACCTCTAGACCTACAAACTCAATTATCAATTATATTATTGTATTGAGAAACTAAGAAATATTATATTTTATCTAAATCACAAAATGGAGCTTTGTGCTCAATTTTAAATTACTATATCTATTCTATATCTATTCTGTATTCTGTAGTATAAAAAAACAAAATAAATGTTAGTTTTTAATACTCACTGTGCAATTTCTGTCGACATTTCTCTTCCAGTGAGCCTTATTTTTCTTTGTCTGAGCTGAAGGCACCAGATTCGAGTAGGCCTTAACTGTCGGATTGAGTTTTAGAAGATTCTGCAATTTATTGATAAAAATTTCTAGATCAATCTGATTTAAAATATAAAATATATAATAACAAAGAAACAAAAATTTATAGGTATATATAAAATATATAGAAACAAATATATATAAAAATCATATTCGCACAAACATAAAATAAAAACACACACACTGAAATATTATGTATATAAAACATTCGCACAAATGAGTTTCTATTCTTATGTAAATCTTCCGAATGGTAACATCCGAAATAGTAGGTAGGTATGACGAATTGTAAATATTAAAAAATTAAGAAAACAATGAGTATATTTAAAATTACTTTAAACCTCATTAGAAACATAAGTGTTAATTACAACTGACCTCAATATCCGGCAGCTCTTGACTCAATAGAACCTTCGACATAATAAATGTGATACCGCGATAGACTGTTACACTTGCGAGTTAATAAATAGCACTGATTACAACTCAAGATTGTAGCCTACGACGTTGGCACTTCAATGATAAGTGCACTGCTGTGCCAGTTCCAAGTCCTTAGCGCTGAAGCGCTTTATTATCTAAGATAAGTGATTTTTAATGCAATCAATGCAACCACATTATTGAACAATCTACCGCGCGCTGGCTCAACTAGCATACTAACATCGGGTAGTGGAAAGTCTGTTCGCAGGCAGGAAGGATGAACACTACGCTATTTTAGGGTCGAATAGTACACTTATAATTGGATAATGAAAGGAAAATGTGTAAGTATTAGGTAAATTCAGAACATGATTTACTACTTAAATGCAACTAATTGCATCCTTGCTGAAGTGACTAAAATGTATAGTAATACTTGCTTTTAGCCTCGGTTTTACTCACGATTTAGTAAAAAAAACCTCATCTCATATCTTGTATATATTTCAAATTGAAATAAGCATGCCATGATAAAATCTATAAGGCATGATAATTTGAATTAAATGTGCATTTTTTTAAGTTTAAAATTAACGTCGATAATAAGAACGGTATATATATTTTACGTAACACAATATATTGATTAACATTTTAGTATAACTATATAAGACCTAACACTGTATGTGATTATAATATTGTGTAAATTATTACTATGTGAATATACGCTTCAAACTGTTTAATCTGTTCAAAGAACTAAATTAATCTGTTTAATAAAAACAATACTAAAAAGTGAAGACCAAGACCAGACAGCACTACCACAAATAAACAAGCAAGGATTTTAATACTACCTTCTGGTGTAGTGTACTTTATATGTAATTACTTTGTTTCAAGTAATTAACATCTTAGGTTTTTTTATTGTTTAAGAGGAGGACAAACGAGGGTCACAGATGGACGTGTTCACCGCCGTCCATGAACTCCTGCAACATCCGAGGATTCACAAGAGTGTTGCCGGCCTTGAAGGTAGGAGTGAACGCCTTTTTTTAAGGTACCCATGTCGTAGCGATCTGGAAATACCGCCGAAGGGGGTTCGTTCCACGAGTGGTACGTGGAAAAAGGTCTTTGAGAACCGCACAATGGAGGATCGCCACGCATCCAGGTGGTAGGGATAGTAAAGGAGTCGATGGTGCGCTGTGCGGTGATTAAATTCGGCGGTAGGCATCAGATCGAATAGCTCATCAGAACACTCCCCGTGGTAAATGCGGTAGAAGACGCATAGAGATGCAACGTCTCTATGCAATGCCAAAGAGTCCAACCGTTCCCAGAGCGACGGGTTCCCGACAATCCGAACGGTTCTCCGTTGTACGCGGTCAAATGGTAGAAGCTGATATTGGGGTGATCCGTACCAGAGATGAGAACAGTACTCCATGTGTGGCCGGACCTGGGTTTTGTAGAGCACAAGTCAAAGGTTATCCGAAATACGTAGTGTATCGTAGATGACATGTTAGAATGTAGAAGGAATCGACATATAGCGTAGTTAATAATAATAATAATACAGATGATCTTGAACTCACATGTTATTATATTAAAGATATAATAGTTATTGTTTATGTATATAAGTTTTTTAATTTATCTTCGCCCAACTGTCAATGACTTAACGAAAATGTACGTATTGAAAACATGTTTACCCGTGAAGTTCGGTTATAAATTTTAGCACCTAAAAAGGTCTCATATTTACTCATTCTAATATGTTCTTAAAAAGTCTAGTGCGTGTTGGACGAGCATGGATTCCGTAGTTCCTGGAGGATAGATAGATGGATATATATACATTTTACTTACTTTTCAAGATACACAATTACCATTACATTATGTTGATCTATTTTCTAAAATTTAGTCACCGTTTGTAATATAATGGCACAAATATTTCACATACGAGACCCTTAATCCAAAAATGCATTTCAGAAACCCACTACATCTTTTTAAGTCCTATCTAACGATACCCCACACCTTTGGACACTAGAGAAAAAAAAAACCTACCACTATGTAGGCGTGGCCAATGTGTATGATCATGCCATTACAGCTTTTTAGTGTTCACAGTTTCTAAGGAAGGCTGCGGACAGATGGACAGACGGATAAGAGACCCTCGTGGACCACGGACCCCTAATAAGCCAAAGTTTAGACAAGGCAATGAGTTAGTTTAGGCACAAATACAATGTTTACCATCTGACAACCGATGGTCAAATAGCCAGCAAGTTAGCAAGGCCGATCGGCATGATAAAGGGAGCGAACACTTCAGGCGTTGGGTCCTAAAAAAACATTAAATATATATAGATATAAGAATTGTTTAAAGAAGGCCTTTACCTAGATTTTGCTTCACACTAAAACTAACCTCCGTCGGTAGAGTGAGCATGTGTGCAAGTACTCACACAAGCACACAAATATTCCAATAAGGATTTAATACCGATTTTACATTAAAGATTCACATAATTTGTTTCTTTTTTCTGGATTACTATTTATCGTCTTAAATATTTTTATCTTCATCAATTATAATTAATTATCTTTTTAATTAAAATCAAATCATTTTTATAATAGCTTATCATGATATATATCATTATGTGTTAATTACAAAACTTACTCTTTAAAAACTAATTCTTCAACTACCTCCTAAATAACATTGAAATGTCATACTAATACGTTGAGTGTACTAATTGTTCTTTATTGTCTGTATGTATGTATGTGTGTATGAATCTATACATGTATGTATTATGGGTATTCCAACGAATTACGAATTATACAGATAAGTTATTGGGTACAATTAGATAAAACTTAATGTCTTGTCTAAATATCTAAACTAAATGTGACAGCTTTATTAGAGATATAAGTAGAGGTTATCTCTCCTTATACCTTATCTCTTCTATGCTCTAGTAGCAAGAACCATAATTCAATGAGATGTCAGAAAGAGAGATAGGGACAGTGTTACAAAGAGAGGGAGAGAGAGATGTGAGTCTCGGTCTGCTATATGGTTCGTATATAATTTTATATATAGCATATAATTTTTGTATTTGATAGCCATCGAGGAGGTTTTACTTTTGTTGTAGTTTAGGCCCAAAAATTTTTTGTCACTTCTCAGCATTACATAAATCAAAAATTGTATTAAATATTACCATTGAGAAATGTTTTTATCGACTAATATTAGGCACAAATCGAAAAACTGTATTAAAATTCTAAACACACAAAAAACCATACGATAAGAACTTCCATGTCTATAACCTCGCTGACATTGAAATCACATTTTATCAGCTCGGAAGGAAATTTTGTTTTGGGAACTCTCGTCACTGTGACGTTGTATATACTTTTATCTTATCTTTTATATTAAAAATATATTAATTTATGGTTTGTAAGTGCTCAATAATAAATGTCGTTTCAGTCAAAAACGATTAACAAAGTTATGAAAAAATTATCCACAACATTTAACAACTTTTACATTCTTGTTATTAACTTTAGCTTCGGGTAATCTGCGGTTTTTAATTATAGCTAAATCTAATTTTATTAGGTAGGTTAAGCCGCCCTTGACTCTAGTAATAGAAATTTTACTAAACCTCATACGGACTGTTTCGATTTTGATTGTACCATTTTCCAATAGAAAGTCTGATATATATATACAATAAAATTATGATATCAAAAAAATGGAAACTAAATACATAATAAAAGATAAAAGATATGACCTTTTCATTCTGGTAGGTGGTGACAGCGATGAACTCTCTCTCTCCTTGAAGTCTTAAGTACTGAAGATGGAATAGTTTGCCTGAGGATATAGTTGGCTGTTACCAGGTTGGCCAGATGGGCCTTAGCTCGTACTGGTACTGGCTGGTGCATGGAGTTCAGGATCTGCGTCACACACTTTAGAAGGATTAGGAACTTGATCGAACTTTTCATTACTCTTACTACCCTACATAACATCAGTTATCCATTGAGAGTCCTGTTAAAATCGGTCCAAATTTTTCAGAGATTTACCCGGAACAAAAAGACAGAGATTTTTTTTATGTAAGTAACGTATACATTTAGTGAAAAGCTGTTAATTTTTTAACTTACAAACAGACACTTCAATTTTATTTATATGTCTAGACTAGATGTTTACTTTATTAACAAAAGAAGCTGTTATACCTTCGTTCAGTGACTGGAAGTTGATCACAATCCCTCCTTTCCTCTGCGTGTCCTCAATCCTTATCCTATCCCATTCCTTATGAGTCGCAACGCATTTTGATTGATTTCATGAGATAGATAGTTCAACTTCAAATCCAAATTATCTTTATTCAAGTAAGCATTTACACGCATTTTTGAATCTAGCTGAGTTTTCTTGCGAATGCTAAGAGATGGGATTACCGCTGGAACTTCTTATCTAAAGTTATACCTAAGAAATTTGATGAGTCAGTCAGCTTTAACATTTCGTTGTTAAGGAATAAGCGACAATTTTGACTTTTTAAATTAGGAAGTGTGAGCCCCATACATTTAGTTTCTTAGCATTTAAGACTAAACTATTCGTTTTGACCCAATAAAAAACACGTGAGATTGTACTGTTTACTTCATCATTATTAGTCCTATCACGGTCAATTTTTTTAAATAAGCGACGTGTCATCATCAAAAAGTACAATGTCACATAGATCTGTTATGAAAAAGGGCAAGTCATTAATATAAAGTGGAAATAAAAAGGAGCCAAGAAAAGATCCTTGTGGAACACCTATCTCTGGGTGAGAATCAACCGATACGTACACCATAGTGGTCAAGCTTGCATAGCAACGTTTGATGATCCACGCAACCAAAGGGCATTAGGCAAATCGCAAAACAGCCGAATGCATTCTGCGACTTTTCCCAAACGTCGTAAATGTGCTTAATAAGCGTGGGACCCGTATCAGATTTACCTTTGTGAAACCATATTGTTCGCTATGCATGTCAGGTCGGTAAAACAGAGATAAACCTATTTTTTCTAGGTTCAAATTTGTAGCGAATTTCTGAGCAAACAAACTACTTTACTGTTTTTCATCAAATCTGAAAATATACCGATTTTAATACATTTGTTGAAAATTATCATTTCTAATGGTGCTAATTAATTTAACTGACATACCCAAAGATTACTGTCTTTCCAGATTTAAGGTCCTAAATCTTATAATAATCTCATCTGGTGAAACAGGTTTAAAAGCAAAACATATTACTGACTCTAACGTTATTATTCAATTCGGCGAATGCATCAGATGATTAAGAATATAAATTACGCGACAGTTATTGAAACTTCAGTAAAAAAAGTCGCCACATTTGTATCTGTATTTATTTCAATATTATCAATTTTTTACTTTTTAGGTCCACTGAAAGCCCTAGGTTTCCCGTTAACACTAGATAAACCATCCCAAGTTGCCTTTATTTTATCTTCTGAATTTAAGATTTTATTTCTAATATAAATCGACCTAGGTTGTATGAAAATGTTTTTAAATATTTTAGCGAAATTAATAACTTTATTCAAGAACACCGCATCATGATTCCATTGCCTCTCACCATACAAATCCTACAATTTTTCTCTGCTGCTATATATTCCTAGTTCCTAACGGTAGCTAAATCACTAAATCTAAATTTTAAGTATGTTGTTATCGTTTTTAGCTTAAAAATATTATCAAATGAATGTTGAAAAATTTTAAAATTATTGGGTTTAACACCAGTTACATTTTCTTTAAGAGTATTATTTTCGGTGCTTTACAATTTTATGATTAATTAAGATATACAATTTTTGCCCAGTCTGAACTTAAATTCGATAATATCGTCTCTTCATATAAGTTATGTTAGTGTACGTTCAACATAAACATATAAAAAAATCATTAACAATGTCAAATCGATTTTTTATTAGTTATTTATAGTTGATTATAATTTTGTTTTAAATATTATGAAAAAAATTATAATCAATCTAACAGCAGGAAAACCAAGGAATCGACATTACACAGATTATTCCCAAGAGAAGTTTTTAGATTGATTTAAGGTCAAATGTTATAGAGCAGCATTTTGCCTTACAATACTTTATACAGCTGATACGTTGAAAGAGCATTGCAATAACCACATCACGACATACGAAGATTCTTTAACCAGTTAAATATTTGACGACTATATATTGCAAGAGCGCCACTTGTTCTGTCCCGTCATGACTTGGTTATCACGAGCAACATTGGGGGTTTTGCAAAAAATCACCAAAGTTACCTGCTTAAATAATAAGTACCAAGTGATATCTATCCCTGCAGCGAAGAGTAAGTTGTAGAAAAAGAAGGTGGAATTATGTCAGTTCATAATAATATTCCCTATTGTACAGATAGAGGAACCATAAATAGAGCCAATTTCAAACACACTTCGCTCTCTGTCAGTTCTTACAGAATTGAAAGAGATGGTGTAAATTGTGCAGACATTTCATAATCCAATTTATCGTGCGCTAGATCAATTAGCACACTAACATCGCATAGTGAAAAATCTTCAACCAGCCTTTTGGACTAATCTCCTTTGTTGAGTTATAACAACAATTATTATAAAATTATGAACTACCTTTATTTATTTATATATTTTCACTTTGAATCAATACCAGTCACTTGTATCAAATGGAAGTAACATATTTTGATAAAGACACTCTTATATGAAGTGTACGAGTGTTACAAACACTGTCGGATATTACTTTATTGTGATCACTGTTTCACAATATTTAGTGAACAATGTACAATCAGGATTCGTGAAATATACTTTTTACTACAACCAACAACTCGGCGTGTCATGTAACCTTTTCAAAAGTTTTATTAATAAATTGATCTCAGCCATTAAAATAATATTTTTAACTTTTTTTTAATAATGGGACAGCATCATAGACCTCAAAGTATTTTTTTTTATTTGTTTATATTTTTACTTCCACACTTTACTTGATTATAACTTTTCAAATTGTTGTGACTGAAAAGTCAATAATCTAAAACAAAATAATGTCAAGTAACTTTTAAATTAATTTAATATATTATAAAAATTATTTAACGGATATAAAAATAAAACCAGCATTTGAACAGTTAATATAAATATATTTCGAATTATTCAGAGGCTTCACAATATTTGGAAGAATTACTCGACACGTTCGTCTGTCGTTCCGTGTACAAATTATTACAAGCTGTTAGAAGCGGACACATAATACACATTAATAACAGTAAGCTAACACCAATAATGGAGCCTATATAGTGACCCGAAAATGATTATGCGCTAACTCTAATAATTATTATTTATTTTGTTACAAAAATAATATATGTGTCATTTTATAATTGATACTTTTTGGTCGAATCAATTAAATCATGGCTCGCTTTGAAGACTAAATTAAAAAAAAAATAATGACATTTCTTAATCGAGAGAATAGAGGCTGCGTGATCTAAAGGTCTTTGCCTTTTCCTCTTGGGAAGAATTTAAAAACAATTAATCAAGAGAAATGTCATTATTGTTTTGTAATTTTTTTAAAGATGAAAGAGTATGACTATTAAAATTGTCTATGACTTATGAAAAGTTTACATATATTTTTATTCATATAAAAATAATTTTGACATTATAACCGAATAGGTACCAGTTAGCGCACGGGTAAGAAAAATGTATAAATTTAAAGTAATAAATCCTTTATTTGACAGCAAATACATAACTTATATATAAAAAAGAAATGCGATCAAAGCGCCCATAAATGTTACTAGTTATAAAAAATGCACAACGCCAAATGACGTCATAGTTACATTTCATACTAAAATTATATTTATTTACATGCTCTTTCTTCTAAATATTTGCATCTGAACAATACATTAAAACCTTATTACTATAACTATATGCAATTGTTGGTGCCTCGGGTTGTAACTACGAACTGTATGAACTTGGGCTATGGCATTGTATGAGCAGGAACAATTGCATATCACTTAATTAATCACTAAATATTAAAAACTTACGTTAGGAGTGGATTTAGACGATAATTAACTTATTTAGAAGCGATATCAGTACATAGTGTTAGTATCATCATTAGGCGTAGAAAAAGGAAAGTTTAAAAACGCAGAGGCCGTGAGTACAGTCAATTAAAGACTAAATCCATTATCACATTTTTAGCTAAAAATGTCTCCCGTGGACTAAATTTACACGATCGAATTAAAACGTCCTAAACTCTGATTACAATCAACTTGTATTAGGTTCGTTTTAATTTGACCGGACAACTATATTAATGCGACCAGATTAAAACGCGCCAACTTTAGTATACGACGCACTTACTGTAGGCTCATTTTAATTTGGTCGGACAACTATATTAACGCGACAAAATTAAAACGTTCCAAATTTAGTTAACCATACACTTATTGTAGGTTCGTTTTAATTTCAGCGGACAACTAAATTAATGCGACCAGATTAAAACGCGCCAACTTTAGTATACGATGCACTTATTATAGGCTCGTTTTAATTTGATCGGAAAACTAAATTAACGCGACCAAATTAAAACGTTCCAAATTTAGTATACCATACACTTTATGTAGGATCGTTTTAATTTGAACAGACAACTAAATAACCGCGACAAAATGAAAACGTTCCACATTTAGTTAACCATACACTTATTGTAGGATCTTTTTAATTTGATAGGACAACTAAATTAAAACGTTCCAAATTTAGTTAACCATACACTTATTGTAGGCTCGTTTTAATTTGATCGGACAACTAAACTAACGCGACAAAATTAAAACGTTCCAAATTTAGCATACGATTCACTTATTGTAGGCTCGTTTTAATTTGATCGGAAAACTAAATTAACGCGAACAAATTAAAACGATCCAAAATTTAGTTAACCATACACTTATTATAGGCTCGTTTTATCTTATCGGACAACTAAATTAACTCGACCAAATTAAAACGTACCAATTTTAGTTAACGACGTAATAATAATGGGATCGTTTTAATTTGGTCGGTGATACACTTAATGTAATAATTGTGCGGCTTTACACGGTATCGGTAAAAATTTAAAGACACAATCGATTTTTTTTTTCTTTTACAATAATTTATGAACAAAGTTACATACATATAAAGTTACAACTCGTCAGATGAGAACAGTGCACCGATGTACCCCTTCAAAGCTACCGCAGTAAGCCCTATTCATAAATTATTATGAAAACTATTTATTTATTTTTTTTTACTGATTTTAGCTTCGATATGTATCTAAAACGTACGCTTCGATTTTGTTTTTGTGCTTTTTTTTTTAATTTTTCAACAATTAAAAACCAACTAAAATGCATTCGTATTTAATAAATAAAGACGCCCTATCCCTATTTATCCCTATTATATGATTATAACATGAAATTAATTGCATTTAAAAAAAAATTATATAATATATATTTAATATTTTAGCGAATACTGCATGTACTTATAGACACCTACATACAATGAAATACAACAATTGGGAACGAATAAAAAAAATAATAATAAAGCAATAAATCGAAAAATATAATCTCTGTACTAACACAAAAATTTTTAACAATTCCACATTAAAATCACCAATCAACGCACCGTGAGGGGGAAACGAGTTCTTTTACATGTCGACGTAAATAATGGCGAGGGGGGGAAAAAATGTGAAGGAATGTATGTATTTAGATCGCGTCAGAAAAAGCACCCAAAAATGACATTTACTCGACTCGGTAAGCAAAGAAACTGTCAGTGTCATTATTATTCCACAGATAATATAGAAGCGTTAGGACCTCACTCACACCGACGTTGAACGTGTGAACGTTAAAAGATAACTTGTATGCTGCTGCAGTCCATTTACAACACGGGTGTGTGTGTGTGGTGACGGATAGTTTTGGTGCGCTCTATTACAAATAGCTATGCTGTTTACACTGGCGTCGACTTGTGTTTGCGCTACCTGAAATTGACAACATAATAAACTACCTTAGATTAGATTAGAAGAAGAATGTAAGAAAGATGAATGCTGTGGAGATGCGATCTCTTCGCAGAATATGCGGAGTCAGTCTAGCTGATCGAATCCGCAATGAAGAGATCCACAGAATGGCAGGTACTAGCGAAGATGTCACGGTGAGAATGAAGAAGAACGTGCTCAGGTGGTTTGGGCACGTCGAACGAATGAGTGATGAAAGAATGGTAAAAAAGATTTATATAGGAAAAGTGAGCGGTAAGAGAGACAGATGGAGGCCTCGAGTGACCTTCGAAAACACAGTATCTATGATACTGGAGGAAGGTCACGTAAAAAGCATGAGGACCTCCCGGAGGGGATGTATGAAGAGGTTGATGTCTGTGGCCGTGGCGAAAGAGGTATGCAGGGACCGCAGCGTTTGGCTACCCCGCAAGGGATATGGCGTGAAGATAAATAAATAATTAGACACAATGTGATAAAGCCGCGTTACAAGAGGGATTGAAATCGCGTAATGTGAAAACGTGTTATAAGAGTAACATGTTATAGGGGGGATTACTGTACTTTGTATTATATAGTATTGCTGTCGCACTATGAATATTTCCCTATGTGAAGTAAAAAAAAGAAAATGTAGACAAACCCGCGCGCAACCCTTAGAGCAGGATGCACTTCCGCTTTTCCTTGACGGGCGGCACGGGGCAGAGCACGGCGCGGATGGCCTCGTCGAACACCGTCTTCAGACCCTTCTGCGTCAGCGCCGAGCACTCCAGGTACTTCACTGCGCCGATCTCCTTCGCCATGCTGAGACCCTGGTACATCAGAAACATGTTATTATTTATTTTTAGGTTCTTCATTCCAGAAACTGTCCATCCATCTCTTTTACATTACTGAGACCCTGGTAAATCAGAAATTATTTTATACATTATACAGTTTTTATATATAATAAATATTTTTGTTAGTATTTTTATTGCAACTGTCTCTTTGATCATCCTGACACCCTGGTACATTAAAAATTGTTTTATTTAGTTATTATTAATTAACACTAGAAAGACGGAAACTTTGTATGTACCTACATTGACCCAAAGCAGTCAAAATGACTGCATTGTGAAAAAATAACTAGTGTGAAAAGTGAAAAATTAATTTTAAATATTTCTTATATTATTTACAGTCATACAACATGTTATTAGTAAGTATTACCAATAAAAAAAAATACTTCACTTGGGAAAAAAATATTTTATGCATTATTTGTACATTTTAAACAAATGAAAGTGGAAATCTTTGTGTGTGTACATTTTCCGCAAACATACTTGTGACATTTTTCACATATAGTATTTGTTTTGTTATTATTGCAAAGTCGTACTTGACAAATTTTTCGTTTGTTAGAATATGTTGTATTTGATGTTTGTGGGGCTTCATTTTTTGATGATTTTTTCTGTCTTGCATCTTTGTAATCGGTGGAAAGCTGTTCTGCTAATTGAAACAAAAACTGTTTTCGTTGTATTTGTATAAGCCACAGGGCTTCCTTGTAAAGGATCCAAGCATTTATAGCAGCCAAATCTAAAATGTTGAAAAATATTTGGAGGGGCCATCTACGAGAACTAGATTTTACGGTATATTTTCTGGCCATTTGATCCGTCATATCAACTCCAAATTTGGTTTTATTATAAAATTGAATAGAGTCCGGTAATATTTTTTTATTACTTCTAACAATTTTCACAAATTTATGCCTGGAACTTAGAACAGCTACTCCTTTATTTGGTTTGCTTTTATATATTGTAAGGAAAGAATTTTCCGATTTATATAAGAGAGTGGAAAAACGAGGCATGTTATCTTTTGTTTGTTTGGCTGCTTTGGGGAGTTCCCTTTTATTTCCCCTAATAGTTCCAACTAGTGTTGTTTTTTTGGCTAATAATTTCGTCGCGAGTGACATGCTGGTGAAAAAGTTATCGGTCGTGATATTCCCTCTACAATTTGTGTATGGCTCGGCCAGTTTCAGGACAACGTGTTCACTGAGACGCATTGACGATGGTCGTTGTTCGTCTTTCCCCAAGTAAGGAAAACCATTCAAAATGTACTTGCTACTAACATCTGATGCAAGCCAGAATTTGATGCCAAATTTGTTGGGTTTATTTGGCATATACTGTATAAACTTGCACCTGGCTTTTGTTGGGAATAGTTGCTCGTCAACTGTTATATTTTGCCCTGGTTGATAGCAAGCTTGACTATTTGCAATAAACCTGTCCCATATTTCCGAAACCAAAGCGAATTTATTTGTTTGTAGACGCCTACTTCTTTCGGTTCTTTTATCAAACCGAATAAATCGCAGGATTTGCTTGAACGTGTCTCTGGGCAAGGTTCTTCTAAAAAATTCGGGACCCCACTTTACTGACCACAAATAACTCAGTTTTAAATTTTTTGCCTCGTAGGCCCCGCGAGCATATAAAATCCCAATAAATGCACGTATTTCCGGTAATGATGTTGTCCACTCGTACCCCAAAACTCGGCTGCCTTCTTCTTCTGTGCACTTTTGTATATGTTTGATAATATAGTTATCTATTATCAATGAGAATGCACTGACAAGATTATCTGCCATAATGTTCCTTTTTGCGTAGCCTGTTGGCCCTTTCACACCCTTGAACACATGAGTAGATGGTGACCTTCCAGGAATACCACCTTCGGCAATTTTTCTCCACACAGTACCATCAACAGCTGTTTTGGTTTCCTGAATTCTGTTTGCAGTTTCTTTATCAGAGTCTGAACTACTTAGCACCCTACACCTCCTCTTGGGTACATTGATGACACTTTCATTTTTAACGTTGCTGATCGCCTCTTCATCGCTATCTTCAGCATCAGATGTTTCACTTTGAACATAATCCGATTCATCTTCAAATAATAGGTCCCAATTTGTTGCATCTGATTCAATCTCGGAACACTCTTCACCTATGTTTTTTAGCTTTTCAAATATCTCTCTTCCCTTCGACATTTCTTTTATGAACTTAGGGCGCAAAAGAAATAAACTGAATAACGTGTTAGACTGACTGTCACTGCATAAAGCAAGCCGGTTCAAAGTCAAAACGTGCCCAGATCGCGGTCCTGTCACTCTATCAAAGTGTATCGATTACAGCAAATAATCCTACATCAATGATCTTTCTTCCTCCCAGAGCTACGTAGCTCTGGGCGAAAGAAAGATCATTGATCTAGGATTCTAGGATCATCTCATTCCCCTTGAACGCGCGATAAGGTATAGCGCGTTCAAGGGGAATGAGATGCGTGGGCAGGTGGCATAAAGATTCGAATAACAAGTCACGTACTATTTACGGTAATAAAAAAATATATAAACTGTTATGCGAATTCGGAGCCGATCCGGTCATATAAGAAATTTACTCAAACCAAAAATAAAAGTAATTTAATTATTTAAAATTTCCCAAGCAGTCAAAATTACTTCTTTTCGGCAATACAGGTATAACACATATATACCGGAAATGAAAGGGGGGGGGAGGCAACTACTATGATTAATAAACGCATTTATATGTTGTACAAAAAGTCACAAAATTCTAAGAATCTGTGTCTGTATATACACAATAGTTTTTATGATTTAAATTGAAAAGCAGTCAAAATGACTTCCTTCGGCAATCTAGTGTTAATGATTATTTAGGACTCTAAACTAGACACAAAAAATTGTTAACTAGAGATAGGACTCGAACCTGCATCCGCTGGATATCTGTTCCCGTCATTAAAGAAACTGAGCTACTGTGACTATACATCTTCGTGAATTTAGCATTCCAAAAATAAAAATCTTTACTGGAACGCAAGCGACATCTATTGGTTTTCTGTTAATCCACCGCTTATAGTAAGAGTTACAGAACTACACTTGGAATCGAATTTTACCCAATGTGTCAGAAGCAAATACGGAATTCATGGTTATATATCCGTCGGAGAGCAGATTAATCAACCTTACCTGAGGGTAAGTGATGGCAGCTAGTTTCTTATCCTTGAGCTTCTCGATGGTGTCCTTGTCTTCGCGGAGATCCAGCTTGGTGCCGACCAGAATGATGGGAGTGGAGGGGCAGTGATGCCGGACTTCAGGATACCACTGGAAGTCACCATATCATCACTTAATACAATCCTATCATGAGTCAACATCTTTTATCTCTGCTGTCATCCCTACTGGCCATGACAGCGTCACCGGTGGAGCAACATGTCAGTGTTGGTTTACCTTGGCGCGAACGTTCTCGAAGGAGGCCGGGTTGACCAGAGAGAAGCATATGAGGAAGACGTCAGTCTGTGGGTAGGACAGGGGTCTCAGCCTGTCGTAGTCCTCCTGCCCGGCCGTATCCCACAGTCCCAGGTTGATCGGCTTGCCGTCCACCATCACATTTGCGGAGTAATTGTCGAATCTGTAATAAGTAATACCTTGTTTTCAATATATATAAGGGAATAATGGTTAATTTCAACAAAATTTTATTCAATTTAATTCAATGTGACTTTAAAATCTTATATTTTTACTCTTTCAGGAGAGATGACCAAGACGTAATAATTTCGAATCGATAAAAAGTATGTTAATTTTTTCAGCATTTATGAAGTAATCAACAAGTTTGTTTATTAAAAAAATGCTAAAATTAAAAAAAAAAAAAAAAAACCTTGCGAGCAAGATTACTGTGAAAGCAAGTTACATACGAATTAAATCGGTATAAAAAAAAACACATCTCATACGGAAGACGAATTACAACAACATTTATAAAGCGATACTAAAAAAAATCTATCCGAGCGATGTAAACGGCGTGTCCGTGACCTGATTCTATTTTAGAAACCTATAATTCCAATTCGCTAACACACACCTACTTTTTCAACCCACTGCGCCTCCAAGGTCTTCCACCAGATATTTAAAACATCCGTTAGGGTTAAGGTTTCTCCACCAGGTGGTGTACACGGAACCCTCGGGATCATAACGTCGCGATCATTTCACGAGTGACTAACGAATTATGTTTAAATAATTCTAAGAATGCTCTCACATATATTTTGTACTGGCAATATTATATATATTATATTCTTCCTTTTTTAACGTAAATCGTTCACACGGGACACAAGCTAAAAGAAAATTAAAAAAAAAAAAAAGAAAAAGTATTTTCACACCAAGGAGTATTTATATTCGATACTCCAAAGAGTTTTTACATATTTTTTTTTTTTAAACCCTTGCCGTATAATTAAATACAGCTCCATTCATTACCTTGGCAACTGTATTGAGATGAATCAAAATATATACAAATGGCGTGAGAGAGTTTAAACAATAAGTGGGCGATTCTCCGACCCGTGACCAATAACTATATTTATAATTATTACATAATTTGTATTATTAGATATTTTATATACTTTTCGTTATAAAAATAGTAATAGAAATAATAATGCATCTTAAGACTTCAGTGTATGGTTTTAAAAAATTAAAAATCATATACTAAATTAATCGCGTAAAAAAATTAACATGCTTTATATTAATAAATGTGTGTTCATCTATTCTTACGTCATAACATCTAACAGAAATATATATATATATATATATATATATATATATATATATATATATATATATATATATAATACTTACACTGTCGGTATGTACTCTCCGGGGAAGGCATTTGTTGTGTAACTGATCAGGAGACATGTCTTACCGACGGCACTGGGGACAAACACATCAATTAATATACATATATATATACTAGCTGTTGTCAGCGACTTCCTCTGTTACTTCATAGAATATTTTACGTTAATAAAATTTTACTATCAACATCGCCATCTATCGGAATCTCCTAGAACTTAAAAGTCAATTAAGCATAGCATCATAGCAATAGCATCAAATTCGCAAATTAAAAAAAAACTATTCCATCTTTTATGGTGTACCAAACAATACATATCTAAAAAAACTCATCGAAATCGGTTCAGTGTTTTCGGATATAAGAGCAAGCAAACATCGCGACAATATATATATATATATAACAAACCAAACAATAATATAAAGATTAAGTATTAATTTTGTAATGTTTAAAAACGGAGTACATTATCAGTGGACGAGGACGGCGGGGTGAAAGTATGATTAAATAATACATAACAATGTATAGCAATAGTTCGCGTCCGCGTTGATAGTGACATACACACACACACACACACACACACATCTATAATAGAGACATTTGAAGACAAAACTAGTATAAAAAAAAAAAAAAACTTTAGATTTAATAAAATAATATATATATATATTTTTAATTTAAATTCTAATTTCAAATTATTTCAAATAGTCTATAAACATTTCAAAAGTACGTTCCAGTATTCTCTATTTTCAATCGGCTGACGCAGTTCTTTTCTAGAGTCATATATTATTTCGAAATTCAAACAGTTTAAAGATGGCCGACCGACTCTCGCTCCATATTGTACGAGTGCCAGCAATAAAGCGGATCGCATCGACGGTTTGTATTTCTGTTAAAGTTTGTTTACTGTGTATATTAAAAAAAAAATATATAAATATAAGAAATGAAACTTATGCAATATAGTTTATTAATCTCTTAATAGATCTGGAAATATCTACTATATAATATATTTTTTTACGTCCGTATTTCACTGTTGATTACGTCAATATATTTTTTATTGAAAAAAGAATCTACCGTCTAAAAAGTTAAGAAAAAAAAAACAATTGAAATTGTCCATAAACATTGGCCATTTTTATATATAAAAAAACATTCAAAATAATTTGAAAATGGAACAATAAAAATTTCAAATATACATTCCGTTTGTCCGGGGATTGTCGTTACGCGAGAGAACAACTCCCGGGTCCAAATATTACTCACTCAACTGACCGTAATCGTATGATTTCGATCTTTAGTACACTCGTCAAAGATTACTTAAACAGATTTATTGTTTTTTTTTACATCTTGTTTTAAATCGTCTACGTGTTTTGTAACTCTTTTATTACGAATATAAAAAAAATTAAACGAACGAGACTCGAACTTGTAAACCTCTGGTAAACCGTCCCGGCGGTGTGCAAACTGAGCTACCGTGTCTTAGTTATTTCTTCATTATTAATACTAACACAAATTATTTTTGAAAAAACGTTTAACGAAATATTATACTGCACCAGGCAGAATGCGGTATTTACGTAATGTGTGAAAAAATTATGTGACAAAAATTTATACATAAAAATTAAATTTTATCCCGGTATTTATATATATATACATCAATATCAAATGGAAGTGTTATATTTTGATACAATACTCATATAAATAAGTCCTCTAAGACATATTAAGTGAATACCCAGTATTACTTTATCACTGTTTCACAAATCTCTATTCTCACCGGAGCAAGCACTCCTATTAATATTTAACGGGATCCGGGCGTCCGGCTGCGCTGCTAGTCTACAACTTGCCGTCCGATATCCGTACGCTATATATATATATATATACTCAGAGATATTGTAATCGCATTATACGTACAGACCGACCATAGGTATACAATAATGGTTGAGAAACATTAAAAGAGTATAACTAGGCGAATTTACGGCAACAAACAAGTTTTTAGGGTTACGTATATAAATCAAAAAAAGTTTGTTCTATGTAATGACTTAGTTCTCTGTCTGTCTATCTGTTTGTAGAGATCCTTATTATTGGTTACCACTTAAAATGTATAAGGTTACGAACATTTAAATTAAATATATATATAAATATATTCTGTATAATATTATTTTATACGGAACCCTCGTTACGTATTCAGTTTCAAACTTATCCGGATTAAGTTTTGTTTTCTTTGCTTAACGTTCCGTTCGCAAAATCCCATCGGGAACTCTGGTCGGGTCTGGTGAAGTATATAAAAAAAAAAAAAAAAATCTTCACCTACCCTACTAAAGTTAACTGTCATCACATCTGCAGACGCGTCTGGAGGTCATAGTGCAGTTTCAATCGGCCGTATATTATACGGCGGGCGACTGAATATATACTTTTAACGCATTATAGCCCTTAAGATATCGGTTATAAAGGTTATATTGGTTTGTTTTAATTTATACAATATTCAACCCTCGTATCTGGTACGACATCCCGTCAGATTCCAATTAGGGTTGTCGGTGATATTTTAAGTAGTATTTATTTTGAGGATGCCGTCCTTTACAAGTATGTTATATTAAAAACGTGTAATGCCAGTTAAATTAAATCAAAGTATATTATTATTAGAATTAAATTAAATTGTAATATTATTGAATATAATTTTCGTAGTCGGTTAAGAGGAAGGTGGACGTTTGACAGCCCTGCGAGAGCCACAGGAACGACTGGTTTTAATAAAAGCAAAATTCTTACCATTGCCGAGAAAACGTAACGACTTATAATAATATAAGCAAATACTTAGAAATATCAAAATTAAAGATGATTTTTTTTTATTTATTAATAATGTAGCATTATTTTTGACAACCCTAATATCATCTTATAATAAAGGACGTTAGCCACATAACCCCCGACCCGGCTCATACGACATCAATTCCACTCTAGAACTAACACACACACACACACACACAAAGACACTATACATTTAAAAATATAATAACTATTAGTCACACATACATTATATAGATAATTACTCATCACACATATATATTTAATGATTTTCTAGAAATTAAAAAGTTTATATATAAATATTTAATCTGTAACGATAGTACAAGTAATGATTCGTTATCTGTGACTCATAAGACGAATATGATCTGCGGTTCATGAATCACAAGTTCAATCAAAATATTTTTATTTCAAATAAAGAACTTTGAACGTTCAACAACTGGTGCGTTAGTCATATTTATTTTTCTTAAAAGAGGTTTTATTTATTTAATTAATGTATTAAAAACTTTATACGTACATATAACACCATAAAATTATTTAATGACAATAGAACTATTGTATATTTTATCGGCCAGCGATTAACGCAAAGCTTTCATAACAATAACATATTTTGAAGTATTATTCAACGTTGGACTAACATTAGAAAAGGACAAAAGAGGTTTACGTATGGAACGAAAGGGACGGTAAACGAGACCCTTACAGCTCTAGCAAAGCATAAGAAAGGGACAAAAGATTTAAAGACGTCGCGAATACGCCGCGGGAGAGTTGCGCTATGGTTTATAAATAAACTCACAGTGTTGTGTGTGCGGTCATTCATCATTACGAACAAAAACAAATAAATATAATTTGTTTTTTTTTTAAATTATGGATCTCGGAAAAGGAGTCTTAATATATGTATATACATTCCAAACAATAAATTAACTTTTTTTATACTGGTAACACTTAATCTGTACAGCCACAAATTAATTCTAATTTTAAATGTTTGAAAAGAGATTAAATTCATAAAGCATTCAGATGAGGTTCCGACCTCACTTTGCACAGTCGCATTATTAGTATATACTTAAAAATTTTCTAACTTTAATACGTAAATTACTTTATAAGATAACTCGATCGAGTTTCTGCCATTTGTCTTTTGATTTCATTTAATATGAAATTTGTTAATCTAATATGACTTGTCTTAAACTCAATCCATTTTGACTAAGAACGAAATAAAACTTATTATATTCTTAGTAGCGAAAATTAATTTAGAATTTGAGAAAACACTGACCCTAATATGACGCTGATGTGACGCTTATATGACGCTAACATGACGCCGGTACTGGGAAAGCTGGTAAGTCAAGACGGGACGGGGTGTATAATTTACACTCAAAATGCACTAAGAACGAGTAATTTCACAATTTTTTATTAAATATTCTGACAATCACAATATTTTGTTAATATTCTCCAGAGATTGATGAACGAGATATAGTATTATAGAAATTGTTTCATAATGGACAGTGAAACCAACTAGGTCATAAGGCTGACGTCTGTGTGACCTTTTACAATCATTTATCCGACATCTTGGTAATCTCATGAGATTCATTACACTTTTTGTGACAGCTAGTAGACATTTATATTTCTTATTTAATAATCACATATATATACAAAGTAACAGTAAAACAATATACATTTTATAGAAAATATATATTTGATATTATGTTTATAAATGTATGTATGTATGTTTGGTAAAAAACTTACATACATAGATAATAAAAATAAAAAATATTAAAACACACCGTATATATATAAAATTCTCATTAGTTATTAACAGCATGTTGTTTTTAATAATTATTATTGTATAATAATACAGAAAAACATACTTTATTATTATAAACATTGTTTCTATTAAGAAGTAGTTAATACAAATGTCTGTTGCAAGATAGCTCAAAAACTGTCGAGAATTATTGGTAATATAAGGTAATAAATGTTGTAAGAAATCTTTAAATGGGGGTAAATGACAATGTATGAAGTTCGTCATATTGAGGTTACACTGTGTTTTATATACATGTTTATGTCTATGAATATCCTTATTATTAAAATGGTAATATTAACGATTATGAGAGACAAGAAAACAAACAAAGTCTTATTAAATTATTATAATATTTAAGATTAGGTTTTGAAATGTGTTAAAGGTTACACAAACTTACTAGTTCAGTTTGATCAGTATCAGTTTAAAACATGAGTTTGAAAAAAAAATCCAATCCAATTTTAAGCGTACTATTTAACCCTAAAAATAGCTTTGAGGGTCCACCAATCGCGAGCTCACTAGTAGCAGTATGCGATGTTAGTACGCTAGTTGAAGTAGCGCGCTGTAGATTGGATACTGAATGGGTCGCATTACTATATAGGCTATATATATATACTGATAGGGGTTGAGTCTCAGCGCTTTCGTACCCGAGACAAATCGATTTGCGATTGACCTCTTAATGTCTGTTTGTCCCGACGCTGACTTTTTTATAACTTTATGTTCATTAATTATTAGTGAGCGGTATATATAGGTACAGTTTACTGTACTCAGTACCGGTACTATAAGTATATAGAGGATTCTTTTGTTCGTTTGTATGTCTGCTACTGAACCTATTTTGATAATTCTCTCATAGGTCGATAGCTACATTGTCGGCGAGCTATATTTAGCTATATTACCGATATTACCGATCGTGATCTGCGAAATTAGAGGAGTAGGCGAAAGCGGGTGTGGTTGTTACACAGTTTGTTTGTAGTGGCTTCAAAAAAAGCAATTGACAGAAAGACAAGAAAGGAATGATGATTTCTGCTTAGTGTGCTCGTCACCACACTCGACTAGCAAGTTTAGAGAGTATTGTATCCAATGCCAAAGTTGCATGTTCTCACGAGGCAGGCACATCCGGGCTGCCAAGTTATATTTGCCAAAATTGTGATTCCAAATATTCAGATTGAAGGAAATAAGTATAATTTCAATATAAAGGGATTAAAGAACGATTAATATATTAAGTTTATGACCGAAGGCCAGAAAGTATAAATATTTTTGTCAACTTACATAATTCTATAATTGTGAATTATTATTTTTTTCGAATACAGATAAGATGTAGTAAATGTAGAAAATAATCGCTAAACTAGTTTTATATATCTTATATACAAAATCTTAATATATAAAACACAAAGACACTCGCTGACTGACCCACTGACTCATTCATCGCTCTACAACCCAAACCGTAATACCTAGATAACTGAAATTTGGACACAAGATTCCTGACATATTGAATAGGTGCAATAAGAAAGGATTTTGCAAAGGTCCAAACCGTTGCAAAGTTACAGCTAAAAAACTGCAAAGTTTACCCCCGCTCCCTCTCTTCTCCCATTTCATTGCAGTAGTAATTAAAATTATTTGACCAGTCACTATGATTATTCTCAACTGCGATGCGCTGCGATGTGAGAAACAAGATATCCTAGATGGCGTGGAAATTCAAATAAAATGTTTGATCACTTTCGCCGTCCGTCGCGAAGCACGGGTAACCAGCTAGTTACATATAAATTAAATTTTACCTACAAAAAAACTAACACGACGAATTGCGATACGAAATACGATATATCATTTCGAAGCCGTCCATTTTGTTTCTTTATTTTCAAGCACAGTACACACAGCAGTGCAAGTAATTGTAACAAGTAACAGCACTCGACTCGCGTCACACATTCCCCATAAACTTAAGGGGAGTATTCACCGATGACTCAGATATATCATTTATATTTATTAATATACTTTGAGAATCCTTTTTGTGCATCTGTTATTATAAACGTTGAACAAACAAATTCAAAAACTTAACAACAGTAATAATAATAATAATAAAATAATATAATATCAAGAAATTGAAACGCATTTACGCAACACGCAAAACAAAATGTCGATTTTACAAATAAAAAACATAATAATATTTTGTAATAAGTAATACGTAAATAAATTTATTATGACGACGTGTATTCTTTTATCATTGTGTATTCTAAAGTAGTATTGTTATGTATTCTTATTTTTTTAAGAATACTATACTTCATCTGATATTTCTTATCGTAGTTATTGCTATCTGAGTTGTATAGACATAGAATAGTTGACAGACAGTCTTTAGTCATTCAATCGTCTTATAACTTATATTGTAATGTCCGAGTTAGTGTAGTCGCTTGACGCCATCTCTTATCGTTCAACAAACAAACAATACAACGGACAGACATCAAATACAATTAATATGAACATAAAGTATTATATAGAGGGTAACTGTTCATTTGCGAAATGCAGATTAATATGTTATCTCTCGTTAGCAGTTTATTTGAGATATAAATCAAGTTATTTTGTTAGTATTTTATATAAAATAATTAATTTTCTTACTACTACTAAGAACAAACAAAAATACTAACAAACATACATATAATAATACAAGGTATAATTTGGTTTAAAAAATACTAAACAGATTTTGTAAAAAATATACTTCAAAATATACTATTAATTAAGTTCGATTAACTTCAATAACTTTATGAATACTATGAATATTTACTATTAATATCTTAAAAAGATAAAAGTGAAAGGTTAAAGGTCGTTTATCTTTTATCTTTTTTGTCATTTGACTCTATAAAATCAATACACGTGGGCGTCGACTACCGTTCCGTACCAACGCGGTAGATTCATTTAACACATGTTACACAAACGGCAGGTGGGCGTTTATATGTATTTAAAATTAAAATATATATATATAAATCTATATGTATGTACTACTGTATGTATGTTTGTTTTTTTGGATGGATGTTTAAAAAAAAAAATCGCAAAAAAAAAAAAAAAAACTCGCAGGCAAATGTGGATATTCCCAATCAATGCTGAATTAAACGCAAGCAAAGTCGCAAGCAAAAGCTAGTAATATATATTACTCTTGATCCAGTAAAAGTAGTGCATTGCTACATTCGTATTATTTACAGTTATAAAAGTTCACATCACTCATTTTGTCACAGGCGACACCTATTCTATCCCATTATAGGGGGTGAAGACTATCGCAATGTAAGGATAGATTTTTATCCCGAAAAAGATACAAAAAACACACAAAATGTATACATATAAACATACGAGTATGTACCGGATAAAGATGAAAACGTAAACAGATATAAACATTATTTAATAATTAACGGATATTAGCAAGGATTATATACTAATTAGTTAATAAAGAATTTTAAACGTGTGTGTGTGTGTGCGTGTGTGTGTGTGTGTGTGATGACAGGTGTATGATGACGTCACAATCCAGTAGTATCAACTTACACTTGAGACTACAATATCTGGGTAAGAGGAAAGCAAAAGAATATATCAAATACTATTTAAATTATCCCCCCATAACCGGTTATAACCGGTTTTAAGGATATATTCTCTTTAACTTTTGATAACTAAAAATGATAAGACAATCAACCTTTCCGTTCTATGCTTGATAGTTGGCTATCTATTTGGCTACTTAATTTTTTTGTAAACGAATACATATTTAAAACGGATATTTTAATTATTTTCCCAAAAAATATTATACGAGTTTATTTAAAAACGTTATTATAATCATCTTATAATAAATTTAGAATGATTAATAACATCAAGCAGGAATCGAACCTGCGAAATGTTTGGAACGTCTGTCACTATTGTATCTGTGGCCAACTTTAAAGAGAGAGAACTCAAACATTTTTTATATTGGACATAATAAAAAAAATCTCTATAATACTGTAGTAGCACTTTAAGTGCACTAAATTAGTACACTGCGGCCCGGAGCCGACTAATTGAGAAACTCCGGTACTAACTCAATTTCGCTGCCAAAGGATTTGCGAGCGATGCAAGCGATGTTTCGGCGACTACGCTAATTAGCTTCCGTATAAAATTGAACATAATTAATTGTAACCGTATTTATTACTAGGTACGAAAAATAGAATAAAAACTCAAGTTTTTTTATTTATTTCTTATTGAGTGTTAGTTTTTACTCCGATTTCACCAAGTTCCGTTGGAATATTGAGATAAAAAGTATTATGCGCTATGCTTTGGAAATACTAAAGAATTTTTCCAAATTCCATTCCAGTATTTCTCAATACCAAATACATACAAGCGTACAATAAAATATTTTTTTTTTATAATATTATTACTAAAAAAATTATTCACATAACGGACATACCTACTTGACGATTACTACTAACTAGAATAACAATTGAAATATAATGATAAAACTTTAAAAACAATAGGAGAACAAATCTATAATGGCAAACACGACCTACAGTAATTGGCGTCTGTATGTATTTGTGTAATTAAAGTTGTTATTTCTCAATGAGATATATATATATATATATATATATATATATATATATATATATATATATATATATATATATATATATATATATATATATATATATATATATATATATATAAATAAATAAAGAATTTTAATCTAAGTACAAGAATAGACACAAAAAGAAACAACAGAAGAAACTGTTATGAAATATGAATAAAGATTCGATCTAAAAAAAACAGGAACAAAACGAGGACGCAGTCTCTGTGAAGGTGCAAATTACAGGTCGGTGAGACAGACGGAAAATAGGGTAGTAGGTGGTTGTGGGGTGCAGGGATTAAGCTGGAGTCTGCGGTGTGCGGGTTGGGCGCACGAATTAGGGTACTGGGTACTGGTACACAGGGGGACTTGTGACGATTAGGGATGTTTTCCATATGAGCACACCACAAACGCATAGTTCGTACCCTTATCCATACTACTAGTACTTAGTACTAGTGTTTGTCTGAGATTAGAAAAATGCGTAACAAAAGAAATCATTACTAAGAATATGTAACTAAAAATTAAAAACTCCATTTGCATTTTTTTTTAATAGTTTTATTTTTCTCTAAGCATCTACATACATCTACAATTGCACGCGGTTAGGTTAGGTTAGGTAAAGTTAGGTTAGTTTAATGTGGATTGAAATTAATGATAATTAAACTTTTTTTTTTCGAAATATCAACAACTAGAATAGAATAGAATACGTTTGAAATTACCATACAAGTGATATATGAGATGCGATCATGCTGAATCGGATACTCGTTCATTCCTATTTGCTATTCCGGGAACAGAACATCCTGGAGAACAATGGACTCTTTAATATATATATATATATATATACATTTTTAATATACATATATTTTACCAGTAGCCATGTACATGTGCTTATTGATGTGAAATATGATTTGTTTTATTTTATGCGGTTTTGTGTAATGAAAAAAATATTTATTTTTATTCCACAATACGGAGAATAATGCACAGAAGGCGGCCATAGTGCCACAAAGACATTCCCTACCGGCCTTATTAATTACAGGATAAAAAAAAGTAATAATTAAAATAACATCATTATACATACAATACATTCAAATAAAATATATATACAATATAGTTTTTGTAATAAAATATGTATAATATATATTATACATACGTACAAGAAAAGTTAACTGAAATCATAACAATCTATTGGAAGACAACTAACAGAACAAGTAAGTATTTAAAAGTGTAAGTACTACAACAAGTGCGGTAAGTGTAAGTGTAGTCGTCACTTTCAACACTTAATATATGAAAATATTGATCTACCCTCACTTTTATCACCGGAGTGTAACCTCGCACTTCACTATCCTCCCGCTCCGGCTCATTACCGCACGAGGGGAGCATGAGGCTATGAATTCAGGACATGGGACAGGAATGTACGACCTAAAAACCTCATTTCACATAATAAAACACTTATATTTAATGAAATCTGATGCTGATACTTGAATTTTTATTCAATTATATATCAGTAATCATTAAGTTGTTAAAATTAAACCGAACTGTAAGAGGAAATGTATATATATATATATATATATATATATATGGAATCTTTTATTAAAAATAGTTTGGGAATCAGTGATATAGAAAACTATACAAAATTATTAAATAAAAGTCAACGGACGGAACCGTAGTATAAAAGCTGTCATTGTTGTTCACTTAACAGCATGAATAGTCAGTCAGTCGAGTATTGAACACGCGGCCTCACAATGAAACGTTCATATACTGTAAGTGTATGTACTCACGTACATACAGGCCTGGCCTGGGACTAATTAGTAAGAGTGTGGGGAAAATGAGGACTAAATGTTCGGGTACTATACACACTTGGACGCAGAGAATCGTATTATATATATATATATATATATATATTGAAAATTATGTTAGATTTAATACAAGAATACTTTAAAATATAGGTTTAGATATTATCATAATTCGATTTCTGAATATAATAATCAAAATGGCGGATGTTATTTATCTTACAATTCTATATTCAAAAGATTTTCTTACGTTTCTCATTATCGTGATGGTTCTTTACTAAAAAAATACATATTTTTAGTGCTCACTGTCATTACACAAAAGCTAGACCGGTGAAAATATTTAAGTTCCCAGGTCGAGTGGTCTGAACTGTGGTGAGCGGTTTTAAGCTCTTATATGTATCTCAATAATTTAACTGTCACAACCTGGCTTCTGGTGTTTAAAATACTAGGGTTGTCACCCTTACTTTATAATAATGTGTTTTTTTCCCATTAATTATACTTATGAAAATACTTTAACTTGCATAGTTTGTTTTCTATAAGATTAAGAGAGGTTATAAGAAAAAAATCAAATATCAACACTGGAAATGTCATTGTAAATTTTTTTTTCTGCAGTAAGAGCACAAGTTAGCTACCAGTTTTATGGATTCCTGTTACAGTAAAGGATAGACTAAGGCGCCTTAACAACTTTAATTTAAATATAGATTTGAATAATTTTGTATAATATTATAAAAGTTATAATAATGTTATAAAAAAAATTAAAAAACATTTTTGAACTTTATTTTTTTTTACCCTTTTTTAGCAACACCACTTATGACGTTTATTTCCTTTATTATAATGTTCACAACAAACAGTAAGTGAACCACAATTAATATCAAACCAATTAAACATACTCGGAACCGGACGTCATTGCAACGTCATTGCAACGTCACCGCTAAGTCGTGGGGTTACAAATTTTAGACGAAACCATACAGGAAAATTAACATGCGTCATTTACTACCGAATAGATAGTACTATAATTTTCATTACACACATATATATAACTTCAGGAATACTTGTATAAATAATAAATAATAAAACAGGACGAGTGTAGTTTCTCCCAGCCCGGTGGCAATTATTAGAGTCAAGTTCCACGTGGCCCAATTAAAGAGTATCAGAGTGTTAGTTGTTAAAGGGGGACCCGAGTGGCTGCTCGTATAAATTAATAAATCGAATCAAAACTTCATTAAAATTTATATATTAAATATAAAAATTAATATTATTCAATCTGTTTCCGGAACTGGTATAATGTTTTATATAAAATTATTTTTCTATATTATTTTTTTTGTCCGAATGTGGTAATAATTTATTAAAAAAAAACAAGATGGCGGTTAAAGCATATTTATTAGGAATGCTTATAAGGTATATAATATACAATCAGTGGCAGTAAAATAATATTAGGGTGGACTAAAACGTCTTTAGTGTTTTTTTTTATTTTAACTAAATATAGACATTTAAAATTTCTATGACTCTGGCACCCTCTAGGACTTGGGGCTTGGAACGATCGCTCCTTTCGCATCGTGGAAGGGGGAGGGAGGGGGGGCTTGATTGCAATATTTGCAAGAAAGTTCCTTTAAAATATGTCAAGAACCTATGGAACTGTTTCTTGATTTGGATAAATAGTTCCGAGTTCCAACGTGTATCCTTTTATAGACCAAACAGATCAATATTATATAATACTAAATTCATAATTTTTAACAGTATATATAGTTTATTTCAGAAATATATATATGTGTATTAAAGAAGCACCCAATCAAGGCACAAGGCATACATACTAAGTTAACGTTTTGGGTTCACGAAAGTTCATCACGACGAGGGCTCACGTTTCACGGCGTTACACATTCAGTAATACACTTAGATACTTAATGTTAAAGTTAATTAACTTGATTAAGAGGCACCGGCTACCAACCAACATCCGTTGTAATATGTTAGTTCTGTTAACATTTACGAACGGGGAGTAGAACAGAACTTTTTATTAATAAAATACTTTTTTTTTTGTTTTATATGATTATATTTTTATTAGTGTAGTATTTTTTATTTCACTTACTTTAATATAAATTATATAAGCTCCATTAAAAATTCTCTTAATATCAAAAACCTGTCCGAGACTGGTATAGATAGTAAACATGTGTCCGAACTCCGTTTCTCACCCAGTCAGCTGATAGATCACTATATTTTCACATGTCTCATGCTTTCTTTTCACTGTGTTCATGAAAACTATTAATTCTACGGAACGGACAGAAGGGGTTTTAGACGGACAGAAGGGGTTTTAGACGGACAGAAAGGACAGAAAATTTTAACATTTGTATAGAACATTATTATTAAATAACAAATTGTTCTTCTTGAATAAAAATAGGAATGTACTCCGAATACCTATTTATTCTAACCTCGTTTACATTTGACAAAGCTATTTTATAATCGCAACGTGGGCGAGTAAAACCATTTCATGATATTACAAAAAAAAATAAATTACATAAACTTAACAATTACACCGTTTCCATTATTACTCGTAATACTTTCATGACGAATCGTTGCAAAAGATTAGTCAATCAATCAATCAGTCAATCAGTCAATCAATTGGGTGTTAGTACGTGGGAAAACGGATACGTCACGAGTACGGGACGATGCGGGCACGTGATTTAGTCAATGTGTAATATGGCAGCCAGATTCCAGCGCGTAGAGCTATTTTTATTTTTTATTTTTTTTTTACATTACGAAGGCAACGATTCGCTTTGTTTTATTTCTCTACTCGGCACTTTTAAACATTTTATATAACGAATAGATAATATAGAATATTTAATTTGAATTATTTATAGTATCATTCGCTTTGTGAATTATTATTATTATAAGATAATAATTTAAGCATAATGGCGACTTATGATTCACTGAATATGTATATGCAAAGTTATTGACGAAATGATATTCTGAATTAATTATTATGTAAAAGAGCAAAAATAATATTTTCCGTTACTTTGAAGATTAAATTCAAATTATTATTGACGTGAAATACGTCGACATATAACGTGTATCTTGACATATCTATACATATAAATAAAATTTAAGTGTCTGTTTGTAAATCTAAATGAACAGCTTTCACTAAATGCATATTAAAGTATATACGGCACTTGAATAAAAAAATAAAAAAAATTATCCATCTGTTCCTTTGTTCCGTATACTTTCTGAAACGGCTGGACCGATATTAACAGGACTACCAATGGTGGATAGCTTATAAGGAGCAACGTACTCTACGCGAACCAAGTCATCGGAAAGAGCTAGTCTAATATAGTTTAGATGTCTAAAACTCTTATCTAATGAAATGTTAATTATAATTGTTCTAATTTCTAGTTTAGGATACAAATGGCGGCACTAATGGCTCTCGTGATAGCGTTATCGTTAGATTTATTTAACATTTACATAGTTTTTTTTTTGCATTTACTTGAATTTATAGTCTATAATTTATTTATGTTAAGTATCCCATGACATTAATCGAATTAAAAATTATCAAGCTAATATTCCTACTATAGTAAAAAAAAACGAATATATTTAAATATGGCAACATTTTACGTTACTATAAAACTAAATACACAAAGTCATAATAAAAAGTACTTTATAATCGATAAAATTTAATCTATTCAAAGTATAGAAATTTCTAGAAATAAAAAGGTATAATTCCGTACGTACAACCGACCACCCAAGTACAACATGCATTCATCTTTACAGGACACTTTCTTCACGTACGCGAGTCACTTTCGAACTCAATGCTATATTTGGTTTGTGTTTGGTGCTAACTCGTAATAGAAAGGTGGTTTTCTAACCGACTTTTTTATTAGGACACATGTACACTATCGAGTTTGATACATTAGTTTTCAAACGTACATTTTACGTTCAAATATCGATTTTTTTTTTTGTCAAATTTTATTAACAATCACCTAAGATATGATTACGTTTGAAGATCGAATACATTTTTTTTTGTTAAATTGTATTAACGGTCACTTAGATTAGTTAACAATTTGTTTGATATATAAAAGTCCACACAAAGAAAAATACTTATCATTTAGCAGAATAATAAATCTTTTTATACTTGTAATACTGAAACCGTAGATTTATATTTAACTGTTGCAAAAACAATGAAAAAAAACATAACTCCGTGACCTTACCCAATATAAATTGAATTAAGTAAAGCTGAAGTATTGCTGTAACAAAAAAATTTTTAATAACCGAATAACAACCTTGCAACACAAATTGAAAATCGTTACAAACCAAACTGCACAGACAATGTTTATTGCCGTATGACATAACCATAAACTATTTTAACAGCCACGGCTTGGTACCGTTTCACATTTTCTTAGAAGACACTGTCATAACGGAAATATTATAACAAATTTAAATTGTATTCGGGCTCCGTCTATCCACATCCACATAATAGAAGATGTTGATATCATAATACTATATATATATACTTATATACAATTTAATTTCAAGATTAGTTGTATTGTATTCGCATATGCCATGTAATATTAGTAAGTCAAATTGTAAAGATCCCTTTTAATAACACCATTATTCTATAAAAAAATTGAAAAGGATTGAATAACTTAATGCACATGATAAACTAAATTTGATTTTAATTTGTAAGCAAATTTACCATGTAATATAAATAAATGTATTTTAGCTGATGTTGTTAAAAATAAATATATAAAACAGGAAGGAGATTAAATTCAAAATAACACAGTAGCTTAACCGTCGCAGCAGCTAACAGGAAAGGGCATCACCAAAACTACATTCGCCCAAACAAATCACCTGACGCCAACATTTAACTGCTTGAATTATATTTAGAAAATTATTAATTTATATATATATATTTATATATGTACATTAACAACACACACACACACAAAATAATTAGACACTTAAAATTAACTAACATTATTATTATACAGAGAGATTATTAAAACCTATGTTCATCTAGAAATATTACGTACCTATTTATATAAATAGTAACTTGTATTGATGATTCATAATTAAATTATTTATAAGATCCTGATGCTCAATAATCACAAATTAAAACTGTAGATCAATTCATTAATACCATTTACAGATATAATAAATGTAAAATATACTTTTACGAGTGGTAAACCTGTCCTTTACACGTAGCAAGACAGTTATAGCAAACTATAATAACCATTCATTTTTTACCTACATTAAATTTTTTTAACTAAGGTCATAGACCCTTACTAATTGGTAATAATGGTAATTTTACGTCACTAGCCAAATGGAGACAGAATGGTTATGACTCTTCAAATATGTAGTTATATAGTCACAAAATCCCAAAATTATGTAACTATTATTATTAATAAGGATGTATGTGTATCAACTATCAGTCATTATCACAACAATGATAAGATCACTCCAGTTAAAAAGTATATGATAACATATTGATAAAATTAAAATCTTTGTTTATCAAATGTATAAGTATTATTTCATTATATTATTTTTAAACTTAATTATATTTGTATAAATATCATCGTTAATACTACCTTTATAACGTAAAACTGATAAATACAACGTGTGTTATCTTACAACCGACCGCTCCTCGTATCAATTTGGATGCGGCACAAAATTATATGGAATGACTGTACTATGACGTCAGGTGATTGTTACTATAATAAATTTACTACCACGGTTGCAATGCAATATAATATTAAGAATAAACCAACTTACCCGTCACCTACAACGACACACTTTATGGCTTGCATTTCTGTGGTTAGAATACAGTTTCTAAAACAACGGACAATATCACAAGGCCTCTCCGTACTAGTCTCGAATCGTTACCACTGCACTTAAATCACTTCTAATTGCAATCAATAGACTTCGGCATTACAATCAACACTCATGGAAATAACTAGTAGAGTTTTTAGATAACAAAAGTAATTTCATATCTCTCTAAATGCAATTAAGAAACAATCCAAAAATCAGTTGACCACCATACAGCCGTTTTGCCGATAGCGATTACACTACGTTGAATGTTCGCTTACGCTCAGTAGACACAACTCATGTCTCGTTTGCCGTTTGACTTGGTAGGTATTGGTAGAAAATGAAATGTTGCCACGTAACAAAAATATTGCTACCATTAATTTTATCTTATATTTATTTCTTCATAGTTAAGAAATTATATAATTATAGAGGTTTGTAAAATATAAAAAGGATACTATAATTTCATATATTTGTCCTAGGTTAAATATAGAAAGAAGTTATAGTTTACAAATAAGAAAATATGTAAAAATTTTAGATATTATACTTTTAAACTGATAGAAATCGAATGAAATCTGATTTTTTTTCTATTTTTTTTTTAGATTTCTTGGAAGTGACCATAGTGCTTCGTGCACGACTAATTTGCGCATTTCTTGCTCTATAATCTATGTAAAGAATGGCATGGCTACTCCCGCTTCATTGAACTGTGTTGCGCGGTATTGCGTGATTCGTTTAATGGTTTATTGTTTAATATGGCAAAAGGTGATAAAGAATTAGAAAAACCTATCGTGAACAATGAATTACCTAATCCGGAGTGTCGCAGTACCGATAATGAAGACTCAGAATCCACGCAAGAACAACCTTTGGATATTGGAGAGCATTATTTAGTGCGGCGTTCCGATGAGTCATGGCACCCGGCTGAGATAATACAGACGCGGTACAATGCCGCGGAATCGTGTTATGAATATTATGTACACTATGTTGGCTATGATCGAAGGCTCGATGAATGGGTTTCCCGCCACCGGGTTATGTCTGATAGATTTGACGTGTGTGAAAATTCTAATAACAACATAAACTCGGATCATTTACTAACCGACAAATCGGGCCGGAAAATAACACGCAATCAGAAACGAAAACATGATGAGATTAACCATGTACAAAAGTCCTACGCAGAAATGGATCCAACAACAGCGGCATTAGAGAAGGAACACGAAGCCATTACCAAAGTAAAATACATCGATAGGATTCAGATTGGGAAATACGAAATAGATACTTGGTATTTCAGCCCTTATCCAGATGAGTATGGTAAACAATCAAAGCTTTGGATTTGTGAATATTGTTTGAAATATATGCGAATGGAGAAAACGTACAGATACCACCTGAGCGAGTGTACGGCGAGACAACCCCAGGGTAGTGAAATATATAGAAAAGGTACTATTGCTATCTTCGAAGCAGATGGGAAGGAGCATAAGATCTATTGCCAGAACTTGTGTTTATTGGCAAAATTGTTTTTAGACCATAAGACTCTGTATTTCGATATTGAGCAGTTTTTGTTTTATATTTTATGTGAGGTCGATAAACACGGCGCACATCTTGTTGGTTACTTTTCAAAGGAGAAGGACTCTCCGGAAGGCAATAATGTGGCATGTATCCTAACACTACCACCTTACCAAAGACAGGGCTATGGTAAGTTGCTGATCGCTTTTAGTTATGAATTATCAAGATTAGAACAAGTGGTCGGCAGCCCTGAAAAACCTTTGTCAGACTTGGGGAAGCTAAGTTATAGATCGTATTGGTCATATGTGTTATTAGAAGTGTTGAGTGCCAGTCGAGGTACTTTGAGTATCAAAGATTTAAGTCAGATGACGGGGATATCACAAACCGACATTATATCAACTCTGCAATCAATGAACATGGTCAAATACTGGAAGGGGCAGCACGTCATCTGTGTCACACCAAAAATAGTATCGGAGCAACTAACAAGTTCTCATTTCAAGAAGCCTCGTTTATGTGTTGATCCATCTGCTTTGAGGTGGACTCCACCCAACAAGCAAGGGAATTCAGCGAAGGCTAAAAAGTAGTATAGGTTTACAGGCAGGGCTTAGAAGACAATATTTCTAAGTTTAGGCCTGTGTTTAAAATATGTTTACTTTGACTATATGTGATTATAACTAAGTATTTTTAATCTACAAAGTCTTATTAAGTAGTGACTGTAGTGGAGGGCATTTGTTTTTAATAATTCCCAATGGTACATTTTTATAATTCCCACATTAGGTATAATTAATTAATCAATCATTAAAAAAAAATTGCAACAAACATTTTAAAGGAATTTTGTAGTTTGTAGATACTAATAAGTAATTGTAATTTAATATTAAGGTTATATAACCGGTAGATTTATTATTATTAATATTGTGTAGTTATTTCAAGGTTTTATTTGATTAAATTTGATCTGTTTTAAATCAGCTTCAGTTCCTTTATGTACTGGTAAAAGTGATATTAATAATAAGTTTGAAATTAGGTTTTTATTAGTATTTTATTTTTTTTAATGTAAAAATAGTATTTTGTATATAATAAGATAAAATGATAATACAAGGGTGATTAAGTTTTACTTGAAATAGGACTATAGTATTAATATTAAATATCAAGAATTGAATGTTACATGAACAATACACCTTAGGATATATTAATAATATGTTTTTGGTAATTATGTAGTAATATTCGTTAATACAATTTGCCGTGTGCAGATTAGAAGCAAGAGATCTTCCCAATCATTTTGATTCTATGAATCCGTCGGTTTTCACTGTTTATTTGTGATAATTCATTAATTATAAGGAAAAGTGTCATTGATAAATTGATTAAAAATATTTGATTGCTATTTTATTTCCCTGAAACTACCCAAATCTAAATACTGCATAGCATTCAACATCCGACCGGATAGAATTAAACATCCGACCAGCTAGCATTCAATATCCGACCGGATAGCATTTAACATCCGACCGGATAGCATTCAACAACCGACCGGATAGCATTCAACAACCGACCGGATAGCATTTAACATCCGATCGGATAGAATTCAACAACCGACCGGATAGCATTCAACATCCGACCGGATAACATTCAACAACCGACCGGATAGCATTCAACAAACGACCGGACAGCATTCAACAACCGACCGGATAGCATTCAACAACCGACCGGATAGCATTCAACAACCGACCGGATAGAATTCAACATCCGACCGGATAGCATTCAACAACCGACCGGATAGCATTCAACAACCGACCGGATAGCATTCAACAACCGACCGGATAGCATTCAACAACCGACCGGATAGCATTCAACAACCGACCGGATAGCATTCAACAACCGACCGGATAGCATTCAACAGCCGACCGGATAGAATTTAACATCCGACCGGACAGCATTTAACATCCGACCGGATAGCATTCAACATCCGACCGGATAGCATTCAACAACCGACCGGATAGCATTCAACAACCGACCGGATAGCATTCAACAGCCGACCGGATAGAATTTAACATCCGACCGGACAGCATTTAACATCCGACCGGATAGCATTCAACATCCGACCGGATAGCATTCAACATCCGACCGGATAGCATTCAACAACCGACCGGATAGCATTCAACAACTGACCGGATAGCATTCAACAACCGACCGGAGATAGCATTCAACAGCCGACCGGATAGAATTCAACATCCGACCGGATAGCATTTAACATCCGACCGGATAGCATTCAACATCCGACCGGACAGCATTCAACAACTGACCGGATAGCATTCAACATCCGACCGGATAGCATTCAACAACTGACCGGATAGCATTCAACAACTGACCGGATAGCATTCAACAACCGACCGGAGATAGCATTCAACAACCGACCGGATAGCATTCAACAACCGACCGGATAGCATTTAACATCTTACCGGATAGCATTCAACAACCGACCGGATAGCATTCAACAACCGACCGGATAGCATTCAACAACCGACCGGATAGCATTCAACAACCGACCGGATAGCATTCAACAACCGACCGGATAGCATTCAACAACCGACCGGATAGCATTCAACAACCGACCGGATAGCATTCAACAACCGACCGGATAGCATTCAACAACCGACCGGATAGCATTCAACAACCGACCGGATAGCATTCAACAACCGACCGGATAGCATTCAACAACCGACCGGATAGCATTCAACAACCGACCGGATAGCATTCAACAACCGACCGGATAGCATTCAACAACCGACCGGATAGCATTCAACAACCGACCGGATAGCATTCAACAACCGACCGGATAGCATTCAACAACCGACCGGATAGCATTCAACAACCGACCGGATAGCATTCAACAACCGACCGGATAGCATTCAACAACCGACCGGATAGCATTTAACATCTTACCGGATAGCATTCAACATCCGACCGGATAGCATTAAACAACCGACTGCCTAGCATTCAACATCCGACCGGATAGCATTCAACAACCGACCGGATAGCATTCAGCATTCGACCGAATAGCATTCAACAACCGACCGGATAGCATTCAACATCCGACTGGATAGAATTCAACATCTGACCGGGTAGCATTCAACATCCGACCGGATAGCATTTAATAATCGACCGGATAGCATTCAATATCCGACCGGATAGCATTCAATATCCGACCGGATAGCATTCAATATCCGACCGGATAGCATTCAATATCCGACCGGATAGCATTCAACATTCATTTCAACTAAAATGAAAAAATATCTCTTTATTTTACACAAAGCAAATCGTATGATTAGGTTATTAATATAATCGCAGTTTTTTTATATAGTCCTCCAGGATTTTAAGTAAGATTTTTTAATTTCAAAAACTCCTAAATAGTCAGATTATTTACTAAAAAATTTAAACAGTACTCGTTAATTCTCTATGGGACATTAAATAAAAACCGGCCAAGTGCATGTCGGACCACCAATATCCAGTTTCGTAGTTCGCCATGATGTACAGCATCAAAAGCAATTTTAATCTAAAGACCACCACAATTACTTTAATTAGATAATAATAACCCACTATACGTGTAAAGCTAACCGAAAAAAAAAACATATTTTTTTTTACCTCTGTGTCGTGTGTGTATAAAGTAACGCTCAAAAGTAATTTGAAAAGGCTCATTTTGTTATTATCTTGTTGCTGTGTTCATCTAAATAGGTGCGATTATTTCCGTTATTATTTACGATGCACCGTAACTATTCTGAGGTGGTTACAAGTTAGAACATGTTTCTTTTGGTTTGATAACCGCCGTACAAAGTGGAACGGCTCAAGCGGAAGTTGCTCGATTGTTTAAAGTGTCTCGACAACTTTATAGTGCGTGGAACAAAGCTTATAATGAATTTAAATCTGTGGAAAATATGACTCGGAAGTGGCCGTCCGAAAAAAACTATTACGAACGAAGACCGCTTGATAAAAGATTATCGACTAGTGATGTCAGAAAATACGCTGTGCAAATAAAGAATGAGTTACAAGAAAACCATGTAATTAATTTACACGTTCCAACTGTGAAACGTCGACTAAAAAAGTTCGGATTTCATGGACGATGCCTGACTAAGAAACTCTTGATTTCTGCACAGAACAAGAAACTGCGTCTTGCGTTCGCAAAACTGTTCATGGTGGATCGTGGACGATTTCAGAATGGTCCAAGGTCCAATACTCCAAAATACCTTGGATCACTCTGAAAGCAAATTTAATGACATGTCATCTGATGGCATACGGTACGTGGGACGTCCAAGAAACAAAAAGTTTGACGTTCAATACCAAATACACGGTGAAACATGGTAGTGGCAATATTGTGGTTTGGGGAAGCTTTTCACTTCACGGAGTTGGGCCATTTGTTTGAATAGAAGGTAAGATAGATCGTTTTGTGTATGCGGAGATAATTAAGGAGCAAGCACAAATCAAAGCATGTAAGTGACTTAATGTAACTCGCAAAAATCAAACTCCTGGAGAGGCCAAGCCAAAGTGCTGACTTAAACCCGATAGAGCATCTTAGGAAGGAACTGAATCGCTGCATAAGATGTTGGAATTATTCAAACAATGAATCTTTGTACGAAGCATTAACTAAAAATGGAGCCCAATTCCTATCGTCGATCGTTTGCAAAAATTAGTTAGTTCAATGCCGGCGCGCTGCATAGCGGTATTGAATACGAATAGATATGCAACGAAATACTAATAAAAAAAATCTTAAATAATCAGCATCGTCTAATTTAAATAAAAAAAGTTAATTGTCAAAATACTTTTGAGCTGTCCTTGAGCAAACATTTGTAAAATTTTTTTTTGGTTGCCATTTCATAACTTCATTTGTGAAACATGACATCACTTTTTTTTTATATATTTGACATCACTGTTTTTTTATGTGTATTAAATTGTACATGTCAAAATAATTTTGAGCGCTGTATGTATGTATGTATATGTATACCGAAATACAGCTTTCTAGTACTAAAAGCCTGAGCCGTGTTTCTGATAGACGGAAAGGCGGGCGGACATGACGAAACTGTAAAGGTTCCTAGTGTACTGCAGAACCCTCAAAACATGGCTAACAGCTGAACCAAATTATAAATACTGACCCAATTGGCGTTACTAAAGATCGAAATTAACTCTTTATGGAGTTATGATTCTGTAGGATGGCTATAAGAATGATCACAATTATTTGTTTAACACTAAACCTACCGACAATTCTTGTATACCTGTTCCTACCGCACGCCGTCAAATTGACCGGTAATTAAAAGTTATTTTATTATATAACGCAGGTAATAATGGAAATAAGTAAAAGTAGAGAGTGAAGAAAATATTATATGCATATTCTAAGAATTGTCATGTAATTTGATAACGATATTATAACGTTTAAAAATGTGTAAGTTTTACAAAATTTTAGGATCGGTCAATTTGACCGGTACTTGGTAGGTTTAGTGTTAATATATAGAACGCGCCCATTTTATTAAAAACACATGAAATTCGCGCCACTTCACATATTTGCTTTTCCTTTTAAAATATTTAATATTCAATAAACATTCTTCAAAATCATTTATTATTATAGATGGATATATATATATGTATATATATTTTATTTACCAAACTTAAAAATACACAAACAAATTCGTATTTTTAAATAAAGCTGCTCCCATTATATCAAAAAATCTTCAACTAAAAATTTTATAAAGGTACCAAGTTTTAAATAAAACAACTTCAATGTACGCCTCTAATAACACTTCAGTTTAAAGATTGATCAATAGATAGCACGATAACATCTGTGGACAATTTGTCTTCTATCTCATTCTCTCATATACATTTATGTATTGGTTTCTTTATCGTGACGCATTTTTCGTTACATCGATTTTCATATCACCTTTCTAACATGTTATTCACTCAAAGTATAAAAAATTTGGGCACGTCGAGCGAATGAGTGATGAAAGAATGGTAAAAAAGATTTATACAGGCAAGGTGAGCGGTAAGAGAGATAGGGGGAGGCCTCGAGTGACCTTCGAAAACATAGTATTTACGATACTGGAGGAACGTCACGTAAGGCTCTCGCAGGAATGTCAGAATCCTGTGTCAACTCTATTCTCTTTTGTTTAATCCTTCCACTCCTTCGTATCTTAAATGCAAATTATCTTTCCTATCTGATTCACATGACAGATCACTCCGCTCCTCTAGCAATTTATTGCTGAGTACTCCTCTCCATCGGTCTGATTTTGTGTCCAACTCGTTTGCTGTTACTGCAGTCCGACTCTGGAATGAATTACCTGAGTCTCTTAGAAAGTCCGGTCTCGAGAGACCTTCAAACGTCAGGTGAAAGATTTTTATTTAACCAAAGAATAACACATCCAATCTTTTAAAAATAAACATAATTATATAACTTATATCATATATTATATTATATTTCCATATTAATATTATCAACACTTTTTATTTGTATTTTATTTTTGTTTCTTTTGCACGTCTACGAACTTCTTCTCTTTCACATTCTAAGGTTGGCTGGTAGAGAATGCCTATTAGCATTAAGCCCGCCTTTTATACACTATTTTATATTGTGCAATAAAGAATTAAATAAATAAATAAAAAGCATGAGGACCCCCGGAGGGCATGTAAGAAGAGGTTGATGTCTGTGGCCGAGGCGAAAGAGGTATGCAGGGACCGTAGCGTTTGGCGCTCCGTCGTCTCTGGCTACCCCGCAAGGGATATGGCGTGAAGTATAAAAAATACAAATAAAACAACTCTTACACATCTATTATAATTCAATTTATTTCAATTCTCATTTACATTACATTATATGATAAAATCATTTGGACATAATTATTGTTGATAATTCTTGTGCGTTGATTTTAAGAATCAATAGCTTTGTTAATTCAATACCAATTTAGGCCAAGTGTTTTTTTACGGTTGTTTTGTCACAAAAATTATTATTATTATTTTTATTATTACAATAATTATATTCAAACGATTCAATTAAGTTACACGTAAGGAAGCGGGTTCGTATAATATCTATTTTGAAACAACAACCGTTTTAAACTAGATAAAAAAAAATACTAAATAAGTACGAATAAGTATTATTAACATTGTATTAACGAGTGTGAAAATAATAAACAGAAAAAAAAACAATTCCGCGTTAGCAAAGTCGCGGGAGGAGCTAGTATGTATATATTTTTAACATTCATCAATGACGGTACATTATTCAACACTTATTACAATTGCGTATTATATTATAAGAACAGTATCTATATATCTATATATCTATGTATCTATATCTAAATCTAGATAAATGTGTCTGTCTATATTTAAAGAAGTACATTTACAATCACAACTACTTCAACAAAATATTACATTATATGATAATTAATTGTTAATAGATCTGTAATGTCTTTTACCGGTACATCAATTAATATATATATAAATCCCTCGTCGCGATGTTCGTTTGTAACAAATGTTTGAAACTGAACCCATTTTAATCAAACTTTTAAGACATCTACTGTTTGGTTTGGAATTTAAAAGATACGATAAATTTTATTGATTAATAAATAATTTTAATATTTTTTTTTATATACGAATTTTGATGTTTTTCAAACATAGTGTCTAATTCGCTTCCAAGTTCCATATAATTCCAATAGATGGCGGTGTTGTCAATACTATTTTATTGATGTAAAATAGTTAATGAAGCAGCGGACAAAGCCGCTTGCAACAGCTAGTATATATATATTACACGAGTGATATGGTAACACTACAATTAACGAATGGTAACATTGATTTTTTTTATATATATATATAAATATATTATTGCTAAGACAAGAATCAAGCATACACATACTTACCATCTGTGGTATTAATATAATGTTTGATATTTGGGGACATTTTAACATAATATTTAATTATTTATTAATATTTACCACAGACTATATATATATATATACTTACATCACACGATAAATAAACAAAGAAATAATTAAATTAAAAAATATATCATTCTCTATATACTAAAATACAATAATACTTTTTTTATTAATAAAAAATAATATAAAGACAAGATATTAAATTAATAAAATAATTTCCAACGAGTTGTAATAATAACATTTTTAACAACTCGTTAGAAATATTTTAATCTTATTACATAGTAGAGTTAAAATACTATCTCCAGATACATTTCAATTTAATATATGATATAGTATTGTTATAATTATATTATATTATTTATTTAAATATATTAAAGATTTAATGATGAAAGCGTTCCTTAAAACTAATATTTGGTTAATATTTTTTAGTGCATTTTAGCAACTAGTGATTGATGGAACAATTAAAACTCAACTTAAAATTAATAAAAAATAAAATCTATTTTAAAATAAATATCACAATAATAATAATAATATTTTTTTTCTTCATAATTTTATTTACATATTTGAGATTTTTTTTCATTTTATTTGACAAATAAAATAAAATTAAAGGTTCGTACACATTTTATTATATTTAGTTTCTTTTAATGTATGTATATTTTTAATTTGTGAAAAAAGTGAATAAATTAAATTATATATAAATAATTAACTAAATATTACAGTAAAGTTATAATTAATACTTTTTATTTTATTATATAACAATATATAATACTAAAACACGGCCGGTATTATTGACTAGAACATAATCACTTACAGTTCATAATAATAATAATAATAATAATAATATTGTAATAGTAATTAAAAGTGTGTATGATTTTTGTAATATATATATATCAATGTATTAATTATAACTCACTTGTTGTTATGGATCCTCTTAGTATGTGGGGGCGCTGTAGTCCATGTCACCTGAAACATATATACACATATATAATTCAATAAGTATGCGTGTATGTGTGATGTGTGTGTGTGTGTGTGTGTGATGTATATGTGAATGTATATATGTATATTTGTGCATTAAGTCTTATATTTCTACAATATATATATATATATATATATATATACATATTTAATACTACAGGAAACAATGGATAACCTCTGAAAGGCTAATAGTAGAACTAAAAACAAGCCCGAAAAAAAAAAATTGCTGTTTGTTCTGTTTATGTTTTAGTTTCTAAATTGACTCTCTTGATTATTTTTTTTGCATAGTGTATTAGGATCCGCCAACCGTGCCCGACGGGTGTTGAGCTGAGCTTCTCTCCTTTCTTCTTTTCTTGATAATTTTTGAATGACTAAACATTTTTTCAATCTGTTTTCGCTATAACATCCGCGTTCGGCTCAAACATACATGAGAAAATTTTTAGCTCATTATCTCGTCGCATTCTGGAGACAACTAAGCACAAAAAAAGGTCTCCCAAACGGTTAAGAGCTTCGCTTACGCTCAGCGTAATTATTAATTTATTATTTAATTTTATTTCCAATTCTTGCTCTAGATCATATCATTGTTTTCCAAATTTGTTGCAGTCTTAATAATCCCGTACGACATCTTTATTGAGGGGAAGAACAGTTTTGTCAGCATTGCATTGGTTGTTCTGGTATCTATGGTCCCATTGCTCTACAGACCTTTTCCTTATTTCTTTTAATGTAGGATAAGGAACAAGGGCCGTTTAGTCGCTTCTTTGGCGAGTGCTTATTCTTTCTTTCCCCTTAGCTCCCACGTGCGCAGTTATGAAACAGACGGATGTGTACACCCTCAGTACTTGCAGCCAGGATACCAGCACTTAGTTTTTTTTTCTGGCAGCAATAGTGGCTTAGAGAATCGCGTATTATTCCGCTAGATACACAGTGCAGTAGGACGAAACGAAATTTCCTTGAGAGAACTTCGCTTGGACCCTTCCAGCAGCAGAAAGCTGTCCCACTTTACCTACGATTTTGCAGCGTTAATATCCTGTGCCGCTCCCTGTCACTTGGATCGTTGTCGGGAACGTTCGTATTTAGAAGGATTCAGAGGGTTGAGGAAGCTTATCTTCCCCTCCATTTCCTTTACACGAATGGATAGTGGGAGCAGTCCCGACAGTACTACGTCTGCAGTCAGAGAAATAGTAAGCTGTATAGATTTTCTGTTGAACCCACTTTGATCAAAATTCTGTTATTTTTTTATGTACCATCTCTCTGCAGCTGATGCCTATACACTTGCTGCGAAGAGCACAATAGGCCGTCACTACCTCTGCCGTGTACGTGGTTCTTATAATTTCAGGATTTGTATCTTATATTGCAGAAGAGAGCTGTTCGAATACACAATATGAGGCGTCGAGAGTCATTAAAAAATAAATTTAAATAATTAAAAGTTATGACTGTGTTTAAACAATATATTTATAAAAATTTAGTTTATGTACAAAAATATTTAAAATTCAGTAAAAATAGTAATGTACACAAAATTAATACTAGAAATAAAAATAAACTTGCTATGCCCGTCACTAGGCTCCATAAAATAGATAATTCATTAAGGTTAATTGTCTACGTTTTTACAATAAACCCCCTAGGAAAGCCTTAAATTTGTGTCTAAATAAATTCATATATATTCATTATTTGATAAAAAAAGTTATTATAGTGTAAAGGAATACATTGGGAATAAATTGTATTTTAGCGATTAACTAGATGTTTGATCTCTAGAAATTATAAAAACCACGTCGTCAGCGAAAGCCAGGCAGTATACCCTCTATGATGTCCAATAAAGGATCCAGTAGTAGATTCCAAAACGTAGGACCTCCTTTTAAACCCTGACATAACATATTTGACCGTCACCTTCCGCTACTGCTGACTAGGTAAGTATGATAGCTGCAGACATGTTAAATATCCCCAAGCATATCTCCGAATTGTACAATATGTCTTCCCTACAGATGTCATCCGTGAAACCATCGGAAACCGGGGCATTTGGGTTTTAACTTTTGTACAGTGCAATCAAGTTTCGCACCCATGAAGGTTGGCTCCTGCCTCCCTCTGATTGACTGTCGCGCCATTCCTCGGCCGACTTCTTCTCCACTTCTGGCCCTATGGCCGTCGTTATCCACTTACCACTCATCGTCTGGAAGAAGGCGTCCGCCAGTAGTTATGCGAGCTCCAAAGGGCACGGATCCATCCACCACCAGTGGTTTGTCGTTCGATCTTTTAGATGTATCTTTGATTACAGTTTATATGCCATCCCAGACGCCCTCAAAGTCTTGGGAACCGCAGAACCTCTTCCAGCTGCCGACTCGTAGATTATTTTCGCTTCGATATCCTTATCTACGACTCATGTTTTACGGCGAGGAGCTGCGTTGGATATTCATCGATTCAAGATCATCACGGTTCTTTTCGATGCACTAAGTTCCTTGTACCACCAAGGATTTTTAATTTTTTTGTTTTCCTAATTGTCGGCAGTGTGTGTGTGTGTGTGTGTGTGTGTGTGTGTGTGTGTGTGTGTGTGTGTGTGTACGTGGGTGAGTGTGTGTATACTGACCGGCTTGCTGGTGCTGGAAGGGGGGGTCGCTGTAGGCGGGCTGCGGGTCGGGCGCCCCGGGATAGGCTGGGAAGGCACCCGGGCTCCCGGCGCCCTCCACCTCATACGCAGGGGCGAAGGCCGCGTCCGCTCCCATGCGGAAACGTTGGAACGCGAAGAACGCGCACGCCACCTGGTATATATTTTATTATTGATTATAAATGACATGTGTGATTATTATCTGAGGATATTTATTTAAGTCACGCTCACCCAAGCAAATATGGAGAAGAAGCAGAATGCTATGGCGCCCTGCATGTTATTGGCTGTCCCCATCGGTGGGTTCTCGGTCTTGCCCCAGGCGTTGGACAAGTAACAGAAACCAACGAAATAAAGGAACGCCCAGAAAGCTGAAAACCGAAAAAAAAACTCTAGATACTCGCCAAGTCCAAATTTTACGAAACCATGGTGATGAAAATTTGATGAAGAAACAAATGATTACAAAGAAAATGTACCTCTGAACGGACTCCTAATAATATATACACCAAATAATCTATAAAATATAAATAGCTCGTCCATTTACAACCATAGGGTGGTGACAACCAGTAGACGAAAAATATACCCATCAATTGCAAGTTTGAAAATTATAATAACTTTATTTAAACGTTAAATTGCTGTCAGCGACTTTGTCTGCTACTTCATGAACTATACCTATTATATGGATAAAAATTGTATGATTAACACCGCCATATAAAAGCTATAAAACTATAAAAACTCTAATTAAAATATTATTAATCGAGATAAAAACTATCCCATATTTTATGTTCAGTGATTTCACAGATTAGCACAAACAAGCATCGAGACACGGTCATACATATATAAATATCTTGTCTATATATATATAGATATATATATATATATATATATATATATAGACAAGATATGTATATAAGACAAGGTAAATAAATAATTACATATCGATTTATCGTGACTTAGCAATTGTAATGCGGTAAGTATATAAGATAATATTATATAAACATTATTCTGTACATGTATAATTTTAAATGTTTAATATTCCTCATTATTCTTTAATTCCATGTAAACGTGAGATCATCATACAATTAGTATTGGCGTAGTTATCAGCCATCTTAGCCATCATAGTGGCACGCTTCACTTGAGGTTTAATATCACAAATATTAAACTAATCTGATGTTTCAAGAGTGAAATGTATATCCTTGAAAATCATTAACTTTTTGACTTTGGCCCTTCTAGATCAGAGATCTAACTATCGAGCATCCACGTAATAGAGACGTTACCGCGTGCATTCGTAGTATGTTCATTTGATTGATACCAATATTGATTTTGTATTTTACCTGAACGTGACGTCACAGTTGAAGCAAAATGAGCGGAATGCCGCGTAATATAACCGTATTACGTAATAATGTAAACGGTACACTTTGGACTTAAGGAAATTAAAATTGCACTATTCATATAAATAGTTTATTACATTACAGTTCGGTTAATAAATAAATACGAAATAATCGCATTAGCTCATAAGATAAACAAAATTAAGAACATATGTTGTATACTATAAAATGCCAAACGTTGTCTTCTAACCTCTCTGTGACGTCACAAAAGCAATGTATGTTGGTCTCAACCTATTATCGTTAAGCCGCTTCCAGTATGTAAATATCCGAAGACCTCTACCGAAGCTCGTATAATGACAAGTCATCCATATTGGTTTTTTAAATGGGTCGTATTATACTCGACGTTTAAAAATAAATTAGTTCCATGTATTTTTGTGGTTACGTACACCTACGATGTATTGATTTTTATTTGTCAAGGTAATGTCTAATATATATTATAAAAAGAATACGAAAACATGTTTTTACATAAGTGTAAATTGTATTCTGTATTCAGCATGCACTCATACAGCTTCATACGTCAATTGGTATTAAATAGAATGAAACGGCTCTTTATTTAATCATGACATCTTGTTTTGAATTCAAATTGTTATATTTATAAAGATGAAATGAATATATGAATATAAAATTGTATTAAACTTTCGTCAATTGTTTCGAACATCTAAAATTATTATGATATAAAAGTATTTTCATCATATTCTCAATATTTTAAAGAAACTTTTAAAGTTACAATGCAATAAAAATCTTGATTTTCCGCCAAAGAAGTACCTACAGATAAAATACGTACCAAAATGCAAATATATATATTTTTAACTGGAAGAGAAAAAGAACACGAAATAGGTGATAACTATTCATTCTTTCGATTAAATACCTAAGAATGTAATTAATAATGAAATAAAAAGGTAAAAAACAGATAACGTGTATGAAAACGTAAAATGGGCGCCATCATCGAGAAATGTCATAGGAATTAAAATCCCTGACCTCCCATAAAATCAATCGTACACTTCGCTTCAGCATAATGTCAAATAAAACGACCTCGCAATTAACTACACTTAATATGGCTGTGTTTAATGATTAATAAGATATTTTAATACATACATAATGCATGTCCTCTTACTTCATATACACCTAAGCCTGTTTTACACGGTAGATAGGTTCCAGAAAAAACCGTGTAAAAAAAGACATTGATCGTATGCAAAAATAGGTGATTGGTTCCTAATCTCTAAAACCTATTAAAATTAGTGAAAAACAAGGATTTTTTAAGAACAAGTATTCATGTTTATTTAATTAAATCACATACAATATTTATTTTTACAAGCATAGTTATTGAAGATTATTCACAAAATATTAACACATTTCAATTGCTCTGACCAGTAAATTTGCTTGTATGCACAAAAAGGGAATTCCCCTAAATTTGTAATATGAACATATTTCGCAGAAATTAAATTTGACAAAAAAAATTAATCCAAAAAATTTTTAATTGTGCTAAATGGATTAAAATCGTGTAAAAAAATTAAAAATATTTTATTTTCAAACCGTGTTATTTCAAAACCGTGTAAAAACAGATTTAGGTGTATTGATTTTCATATATTACTTTTAGTATAATTGTTATAAATTAATGCAGATTCATAAATTTCTTGTTTTTAGTGGCATATGTATATATATATATATATATATATATATATATATATATACATATATTCTTACCTACTACTACCTTACTTACTAACTTACCAGAAAATCCCATATCAGCCAACACGTAATGCTTTCTAGTCTTCACCGATGACATCTGCTCGAACAGGTACTCTCCGACGATGAATGCTATGGATGCAACAAATGCAATTACGGAGATTCCGACACCATAGTTACAAGCATTGGTGTCATCGTTGTACACGCAGTACTCCTTGTTGTCCGTCTTGCTGACGTACCAGCCCTTAGCTGATATACACCCCATGACTATCACACTGAATAGCTGAATAGGAAAAAGGATTGTTGTATTAATTTTCAAATTGTGATAAAATTATTAAAAATTTAATGTTTGTTATAAATAAAAGACTTTTGTAAATTGTGGTTTGTGATCAATTCAAGGTTTCATTTAAAATATATTTATATTGTATAGTACAGTTGAATATAAAAATAACTATTAACTTTTAAGCCTTGTTAAGAAATACATTATAATATCAAAATGTTAATAACAATCAGTAATGAAGTCTGCATATAAGAACTTAAAGTGAATTAATATTATATGATTGTAAAGTCAGCTATTTCAATATTAAATTAAAATACATCTACTAACCAGTTTGACCTACATTGCTTATACAAAGTTTAGGTAAAGGGAGTGTCCCTATCAGTTACATATTACTTATTAATTGTTATTTAATATTTTAAAACATACAAAATTGATGTAAAAATAACTAAAATCAATAGTAAGAATGATTTAGCTCCAAATTAGTAATTAATAAGACATAAAAATTGATGAAATATTTAATTTATTGGATGTAGTATATATATCACTATTCTAGGATTTGTCAATTATAAAACCTACTATTCTGTCTTATTGATTTTGTAAACATAACTGTCCATACATTTAGTGGATGAGATGACAAGGTCACACAGTATGTTGTGTATATATATGTTAGTATTTTTCTCTTACATTGTGATTTATTTGTAACATTAACATAATGAACCTATGTAATGAGTACATGACAAAGGAGATTATACATTGTTAAAATATATACATAAGTTACATGACATAACATGATAGGATTTAATATGTAACATACCCAGCAAACAGATCGGACTATAACTGGAGGCCTTTGGACAAAAGCCTGAGGATCGAAGGCGCCTCCAGCCTTGCCGCCGCCATACGCACCAGCTGCTTCCATTTTTACCACTCAAAGACACCTTATATGTTTCACTGTTCAACCGTAGAGCCCATCTATGACTCTGACCTCGCAAACTCCGAATATCTTTCAATATGCCTAAGTTATCGATCGCGCAGCTCGCACGACTCAAATTCGCAAACAGTGACAAACGACACAGACTAAAAAATATATTGATAATGGCAAAGGGAAAATGAAACAATACGTTTCAAAACGGATTGTATGAGATAACATATTACGTAATTATTACTTTATACTTATTTATACGATAAAGGTATATAAAATTATTAAACTTTAAAGCACATTTTACTTTCTAAAAGATTCTTGTGTTTGTCTATATTTGTTTTACAATCAAAATAGAAAAACTGTCTCAATTTGGTACAGATAGATTTTTGATTCTTATTAATTTATAATAAATCCAGCTTTCATCTATTGTGGTAACCAGATAAAATAGATCACGAAATATAAAGTTATTTTTATTCCGTGAAAAATTTGAATACATAAGGAAATGATACAGTAGTATTTATTAATCAATAATAATAAATATATAATAAAAATTGAGTATTATATACTCGAGTTTATTATTTTGTTTATTGTAGTGGTGACTACATAGACGATTGGATCACGTAATGGTAAACCAAGCATACCCAAAAATTATAGTAAACACTAAAGAACTGATATAAAATTTAAATGTTGTTGCAAAATATTCCTTCCCATTTTGGACACGTGAAGCATTCTTTATAAGATTTATTTTGAACGTATCTGGTAAGAGTTGAAACTGATATATTCATATTATACTCTCCCACAGTCTTTCTAAAGCGGACTCGATAAAGACTTCTCTCCAATAAGTTTATTCAAGTTATACAGCCATGCAGTAGTATACTCTGTTATATAGCAGTAATATATATTGAAGCCATATCAAGACACTTTTTATTATATACAATGAAGGGTATGAAAGGTTTTCAATGGTCCATCAAGTCACTTAGCGCTTATCAATACTAAGGGTTACAGTAATGGAAAGATTTCAGTAGTTTGATTTGACTTCTATGAGTTCGTAGCTAAGCGTCTCAAGTATATTGTCCAAAAAGCATTTCGTCTGATAGATACTAAAAACAGAATCAGTAGTTTTCTAGAGTCAATGTCACTGTCCCACAATTAAATTCTGGCAGTTTGGGTCAATAAAGATTATTCATGGCATAATTTTTAATATTTTTATTATCTATGTAATTAGAAACCTAATATATAGGATAAATTAAACGTTGGTTGCGGATAAATATAATTAAAACACATCATAAATATTACAATTATTTATTCAAATAAGAACAGAACTATAAAATAAGGGATAAGCTGTGTCCAGTAATAGTTGATTACCATTTAAATTTAACATTAAAAATAACCGTCACTTCGAAACAAAAATTTTGACTAGTTCATAGAACAAGAGATAAATAAAACATGATGCAAACAATGCTCAAATATATCCCTAGCACCGTCCTATCCTAGCGTCCTATCCCAATAGAGTGACGGTATAACATTAGGTATACAAAGTCTAAATACATGTTAGGTATCAAAGGAGCCTGTATAGAAATGATTTCTATTTATTTACAGTACAAAGCTATAATTACTTACAAACAGCTACGTTATACTAAGTTATTGTAAGTTTTGTGTTAGCGAAAATATACGGCCATTAATTATTGTACTCCTCTAAATTGAAAGATTTGACAGCTTAAAAAAAAACATAATTAAATGGCCACCGCGTATCACATGGAATTCGAAGTGAATTTTAAAAATATTCATAGTTTTTTGCAGTGGTAGCTTAAAAAGGATATTATTATATTAATATTCACATAATATAATGAAAATTAAAAATAAATTTTCTAAACGTTATTATAATAGAAAATTTATTGATTTTTTAAACATATTACATGAATTCTAAAATCGGGATCGTGTATCGACTTAACATTAATAATCTATGTATGATATTATTAATTAATTAATTCAAAACGAATGAACGAATGAATGAATGAAAGAAATCACTTATATTTAAAAGAAAACGCTCAACACAATGAAAGAGTACAATGCCTATAAGGATCTATATCTACTTTATATGAAGGGCTATTATACATTCAATTGTAATCTAATCTTCACGCTATAACTAATTCTATTATTTTGTATAAATTCTAACTATTCTATTCTACACGATATTATTCAAGTAATCTACAATTTTATTGTACATGGAAAACTAGCTACTGGATATATAATATTACATAATTTAAGTAAAATGTTATTTACAAAAATAGCCATTTCATCTGTTTTTTTGGATCTGTCTACATCTAATTATGAACTATACCAAGAAACGAAAATAATTGTTAATTTAAATAAGGAACTATTTTTTTTTAAATTAACAAAGGGTCGTGTCAATAAATACTAAATATTGCTAAGAATACCGATAACATATTTTTAAAATTTCCTTACAGTCAAGTAACGTGGCTTGACGTATATATAAAAAACATATAAACATAGATAATCGAGAGGTTCACGCAAGAAGTTTTCATAGCATAAACTTTCACTGCGTTACTTTCTAGATTTTCATTCTCTATGATTTAATAAGTAGACACATTTGTATGGTGAAATATAATTATAAATGTACACTATTACTTTAAGGCAGGTTATAAGAGAGCAGGGCGGCAGATGAAGGCAGTGAGAGCGACAGCAAAAATTATGCATTTGTCCATAGATAAAATATGATTATGACGTTGACAGCGAAGTTTATTCATATACAATATATGAATATGACTTTGACAGCGAGTAAGTAACTGTTTTTTTTTATTTCTTTGTAAGCAAGCACGCTAGCTTCAAACTTGTTTTCAAACCAGAATTATATTTCAAAGTTTTATAATAAGATAAATATTGTTATGTTTACTTAATAATAACGTAATAATATACTTAATATGTAATTAGTTGCCTTTTTTTCATCTGTTAACTGAACGTAGATCAAAATTAGATCGCATCGATCTTGTTGTATCTTTGGAATTTATAGATGTAAAGTAAATTATGTATTCGAGTGCAAAGGATAATTAATAAACAGATTTATTGAGTTTTAGGAATCGGTGAGTCCCTGACGTTTCTCTTCCTCCAACATGGCGTCCAGTTCGTCCGTCAGGTTGGCCAACATGTTGCCAATGTCATTTAAAACATCTACCGGTTCCGTGCTTTTGTTCTCGTCCTTATGTTCCGGGAGGTGGTTTGGTTTGTCGGTGTTCCTCGGGAGGCTGGCGAGGTTGATGCCCGCGCGTCCGTAGTCGACGGTGTGAGGTCTCCCCGCTATCTGACCGCGATTTTGTTTTATTGTTCCCGCGTTTTCGTTTGCAAATGGAATGCTGTCTGATTCTGTGCTGGAGCTTGACTGTAAGCAACGAAAGGTTAAGTATTTTTTAATATAAAGTATGTTATAGATTTATTTGTATATAACTACATAACGTAAGTGATCACAAGGAGTCATGGACTTCTGCTACTACAAAAGGAGATGAGGAATTAAGGAGGAAGGACGAGAAAACGGCTTTTTAGAGAGTATGTCCCAGGTGTAACAATAGCAGAAAAAAAAATCACCTTAAAACTGGCGTCGGAGCCGGTCCTGATCTTGTCGTCGTCGTACCGTCTCGGCGGGGAGGCGGGTGCGGGCGGCGGCGGCAGCAGCCCCGTGCTGTCCAGGGACACGCTCAGCGAATCCGAGCTGGGGTACGCCGGCAGACTGAGCGGCAGACTCTTCTCCGGGTGGATCTCGACGGTGGTCTGGCCGAACCTCGTGAAGGGCGCGTACTGCGAGCTCTGGCGCTTGGGGGGCTCCGGCGGCGGCTTCCTGGCCACGTGCGGGCTGGCGCCGTAGGCCACGCGCTGCAGTCGTGCGGAGTAGGCGATCTCGTCGTAGGTGTAGTCGGGGGACTTGTCGCGGTAGGCCGGAGTCGCTTGTATTTTTGCGACCGGGCGTGGTCGGACGAGTCCTCGAGGGCGCGGCAGGGTTCCTCCGCCCTCGTACGAGCTGTCGTTGGTAGGCGTTATGTCCCCGTCGTCGTAGGAGCGCCGCCACTGCCCTCCGTAATAGAACCCGGCCTCGGGGGAGAAGGTGGTGTGAGAGGTTCTTTCAGTGGGATCCTCGAGACTTTCGAGGGACTTTCCGCGGGGATGACGTATCTGTAAAATTGTAATTGTGAATTCTATTGTCTCGTATTACAGCCCTCGAGTTACAAATCACACTCGATCAAAAATGTCGTCCGTCAATCGATACATGCTGATAAAATACGTATATTTTAGTATTTAATAATTAATAATTACAATAAAATAATTTTGCATTTATATTAGTAATTATTACACCATGCCAATTATTTGTCAATATTATATTTATATAAAGATATAATTAATAGTACATATAATAGTCTACCGTGCATAACCTACTTATATTTAAGAAAAAATAAAGTCACGAACACACGTTATAAAGTCTGGTGCACATAAAAGCGGGGTGCCGAGGTGAGGTGTCACTTTGACAAGTGACAGCTGTCAAGTTTTGTGACAAGTGACAGCTGTCAAGTTCATACCTGGATGGGGACCAAGTCAGTGGTACAAAGGGGCGTCGGTAGCGCGTCAAACTTTAGATCGGGGGGTTTATCGTAACTCCTTGCGTGTCTCTCCCATGGCTGGTAATGCTCCCTCGGATATAAATCCTTTTACGTCCAAGTGCGGTTTGTGTTTGGAAAAAGAAAACAAAAAAACATTCACATGCTGCTCGGGCTAGTATGAGGATGCAGCTGTTGATGTGAAGGGACAACTCTGCGACTCTTTTAGATATATTTTTTTAATTTTCCTGGTAATTGTAACATATAAACTGGCAACACTCATTCAAGTCGCAAAGGTGTTGGGTGATGGCGATGGAAGGAGACTTTAGAACGTCAAAGCGAAAATAAAAACCGAATTAACGAACGTGTTGGGAAAATTTTAATTCCTCTACCCATTTTGATGGTATTTTGTGCCAATTTGAAGATATTTTCCCAGAATACGTTTGATTTGCAAAGAAAATTTTGTGCGGGGCGGATACACTAACAACTAAAGCCCTATTCGGCCTGAAAATAGTGTTTGATATCTAGAACGCTATGTTATTAAGCGTTAGTTAATTGTTAGAATAATTTAATATTTGTTAAAATTTTATATATTTTTTTGTATATTAATAAGAAACCTAAAAGATAATAAACAAGTTAATGAAAAATGTTATGAATGTGGATGATAAAATAATCAAAAAATAATAATAATATAAATCATAAATAAATTATAATAAATTTGAAGTGATGCTTTAAATAAATTTCCGGACGACTGCTCTCTATTGGAATTAATAAATTCAAAACAGATTATGACAGCGGATATTTTTGTGGGTAGTTTTGAAGAATTCATGGTTTGGTATTAAAAAAAAAACAAAAACTCCGCTCTCATAAGGGTCAGCTAAGAGTCTATGGCTAAAACATCACTACAAATACTGCGTGACGTGTTGTATGTAGGTCGTACCTGTCCAGATAATCTCGTGAAATCGAGTGATCCCTGGCTGCTGATGCTCCGTTTGCCAGCTCTTATATCCTTAACTCTTTTGATGGCGAGAAGGATTTTCTTCTGATGTCCGAGACGAACTATGCCCATGTCTTCCAAATCCTATCAAAATATCAAATACAGATCAATCCAAATATCATTTGATGTAGACAGTTTGACAGACAAATTTGGAAGAAATTACTTATAGAACTATGTACTATGTTTAAAGGTTATCAAAACAAAAAATCGATCCCACAAACCTCCCAAGCCAGCTGAGTGACGTCATGAACAGTGCGGTAGCCCTGCGCCACCAGTGCAGGACCGTACTCCTCAAGCCGCAGGAGACGAAGCCACTCCTCCAACGAACCCTGGAACATGGACGAGGATTATGACAATTGAAGGTAACAACTTATATTGGAGATCATCATTGAGGATTAAGACAATCGCTTTTATTGAAGATCTTCTTTAGATAAAGTCCATACCGGGATATAATCAGGCAGGTTATCCGGCACGTTCAGGTTTGCGAGCTCGGCCTTTAACCTCTTGCGGTGGTTGGGCTTCTTAATGCCGACTGCAGTGAGGTCCTCCGGCGTCATCCGCGTCACAGTCGGCAGGTCGTAACCAGCCTCGATGAAGAGTCTTGCGTATTCCTCCATTTGCAGGTCGGCCAGCCACGCGTGTATTATGTCGGGATCCTGAAACATTCAAATATGTTTAGTTTACTCGTCATGTAACATGTCTTAGGGCGTTTGAAGTTGAATTGATCCTATTTACCGGAGAATGGTTTAGGTGGCTTTTCACATATAACTTTTAGGGAGTTTAAAGTTGAATTTATTATATTTACCGGAGTATGGATTAGATGGTTTTTCAGATACAACTTTTAGGGCGTTTGAAGTTGAATTGATCCTATTTACCGGAGTATGGTTTAGTTGGCTTTCATATTCACTTAGGGTGTTTAAAATTATCGTACCGGTAATCCTTGAGCGATCATGGCGCGTACTCTGTCAGCGGTGTCCCCGCAGTGGCAGGCGGCGTGGTGATGGTGGGCCATTCTTCCGGAAGCTCGCCCGCTGTCCAGTGAAGCGGAGGAGTGCCGCGACCCGGACCCCGCGGAGCCCGACGAAGAGCCGGGACTGTCGCGACCTGGACTCTGCAAGGAGAACTTTCATGAATATTAAGGCTGCCCCTTAATACATAATTCTATATATATTCCACTGTTAAGTCTTTAAATTTGGTTCAGTATGGTCACATTCCATCATACAGCAGATAAAGAGAAACTTACTAATAATTTCGTTCAAACTGTTCTTTTTTATAATTTTTCTAGACTAGCCTTTATCGACTATAATTATAATAAAAAAATAACTATTTAAAATTATACGGTTAGACTGAGTGTCATGTATGTATTATATCATAGTCGATGGATACCGATACGATAAAGTTTCTTTCATTTTTTCTTTTTTAAACTTTTCGATCTTTCCAAAACCTTACCACTGTCGTTGCTTACCTGTGTCATATCTATGCCCTGGTCGTCACTGAGTGCTAGCTGGTGGTGATAGTACACAGCCGCCTTGTGCGTGAGCGGCTGTGTTGGTGGAGGGAAGGTAAACGTCCCACCCCCTGCCGGGCTTTTACCGAGACTCCCACTCGCGCCTGACACACCCGAAACTCCCGACACTGTGCTGCCATAATCGGAGTGATCATCTGGAAATGTCATTGAGAATGTCAATTATATATGTCTTTATATTTGTTTGTTTTTCTTCTTAACTATCCAAAGAGTGTAAACATATTGACCTTTGTTAAACAGTGATCACATTGATAGAAAAAACCCGGCTGAGTTTGTGTGTTTCTCAGAGCGAGACGCATTTGGAACACTCGTAGCCTTATTTTAAGTTGGAGAGTGTTTTTAAAGACTGGCTTATTTCGGTACGTACTGTATCAACTTAGGCCCTCCTATCACTCCCATTTGATACACAAATGATCACTGGTATGGATTCAAAGTGGAAAACATTTAAATAAATAAGTAGTACCTCTGGTATGTGATGGCGTGTCCGGTGGTTGAGGGTAGGCCTGCTCCTCGCAGGAGGCGTAGCCCTGAGAGCCGAAGCTGGAGCCCGAGTGTCTGTGCTGCGGGGTCCCGAAGGCGTCCCCGGGCACTGCGGGCGGCGGCACGCGCTTCGCGGTCGCCGTCTTGCCGGAGCCGCTGCCACCGCGGGACATACCGCCCACTGGAACAAACAAACATACATTATGAATTGATGATCTTGTGACTCACATACCACGTAACTCATTTTTGTAACTCACATAATACCTACTCGTATGTATCTCATTATTACAATAATCACAAATTGCAAATGTTTTACTAAAGCGAAGATGACAACTGTAATGATTATAGATCATTCTTAATGTCTGTCCTTTTGAATATTACAAGAATAATTTCTTGTAAAAAAATATATCTACCTAAACTATAAATCAGTAATAGTTAACAATCACATATAGCTATTTTATTACACAATAAAATAGCATCAAATAGTTTGGGAATTTCTTATTTTATATGAGCAATTATTTTTTATGACTAATAATTCAAAAGAAACTTTTAAACTATAAAAACAAGTGAACACATGTTAATAGTGATATTGATATCAAGGAATTTGAAGAATTGAACCTATAATATTAATAGGAGAAAATAACTAGATATATAATTTAGTATTATCTAAGCTTTATTAGTATTTAATTAATATTAATATAAACTATAATACTATTAACCTTTATATTGTATCAGGTTATCATCGTTAACGTCAAACTTTGCCAAAACACCGGGACGTCAACATTAACGAAATGACTAACATTCATCCCCTCCCCACCCGTATAGATAAGAAAAGGGGAGGTGCGGGATTTAGTAATAACCTAAAACATCATCAATCATGATCGACCGCACGGATCGGACGAATCCGAGTTAATTGCTTGTGCCGAATCGATAACTAACAAAAAAATATCCATTAAAGTAATCGAGATGTAAATAATTTATGAAAAAAAAAAGTTAAACGTCGGCGCGAAACTTTTCACGGTATCCGACAAAATGGCGAATATTTTAACAGAGCGAGGACGTTTGAGATATTAAAAGTTTTTGTTGTTTTGGACGGTAACGAGGGAGTTTTATGTACGAATTTATTTTTGTTCCGCAGCCGGTTTTGTAATTTACATTGTAAAAATGTGTTAAGTTTTTAATATCTGAAAATTATTGCCAAATATTCGAGTTCCCATTTTTATAAAAGTAACTGTTTATGGATGTGTTAAAAATGACAGCGCGAATTTCTTCACATGCAACATTCAAATATGGCGACGGCTTTTGAGAAATACATATCCCCAATTAACAGCACGCAACCGTCTTCAATTAATACTGCTATTATAATATAATAATTTACAATTATTCAACCGTATATTGCATTGAGACCATGTTTAAAGTAAAAATGCGAAAGCGATGATCAGTTCTTTATGTGTAATACTCCCGGAGGTATAAAGCGGGGTTCACACAACTCATAATCTTGCACACTTTCTTTTATCGTATTAAGTCGACTCCACACGGCGGGGAATTGCGTCATTATTGCACTGCGTATCTTTATTTATGACGGCATTTGACGTAATCTCTCTCTCTTTTATTTCTCTCTCTCTCTTTAACGAAATATCGCTCATAAAAGCTTAAGATAAATGAAATAAAAATGACATTTATTAGTAGCTAAATATTATTAATGTCAGTCGAATTTAACGTAAACAGATTATAAACTTTTAGAGTTGCGTGAAACGTCAAATCAAATATAGACTTTATTTAGATAGAGGTATTGTGAAAATGGTATTGTTTTTTTAATCCGGTAAAATATAGTGAGATTATATTTTAAGTCATTCAGGTTAAACTTAATACATGTTCGAATGTGTGGGGTGAGCTTAATATTTGTAACTAATTTGGCTTAAAATCTATTTTAGAGTATTTTGCCGCGTTTGAAAAAGTTGAAAAGGATTATTTTTTAAATATATTTGATAGTTTGACAATAAAAAAATATATAGATTTTTTTGTAATGGTCACATAGATAAAATTAAATTAATATTATATATATAGATAGAAACAAAGAAATTACACAATTCTTAGAAAATAGAAGATAAACCAAGTCAGTAAGTTATAATGTTTTAGCTCAGGAGTCAGTAATTTGTTGGTAATTTAATTTTTCTTTCTCATTAATGGCTTCTATCGAGCGAATAAGGAAAATATAAGGCGGGAACTTTGCGAGATATTTTTTCCATTGTTGCCAAGACCTGAAAGAGAAAGATAAGAATCCGACAGATACTTAAACATATATAATCTTCACTTGGGAGAAGTAAAACCAAATATAGGATATGTCAGGTCGAAAATATTCATTTAATTATCTACTATTTATATAAAATCATGATATATTTTTTAAATCAAATGTCAACGTCAAAGTTTTTTTCATTTCAATTGTATTACATTTATGTAACGTCAAACTGTAGTGGAACGATTTCAATAAGGAGAAAAACCGACAAGAAAAGTATGTAAGCATTCCACTATTCAATCTACCGCATTAGGTCACTTAGCATACTAAGATCGCATGCTGAAAAGTGAGCACTTAGTTTGTGATTGGACAGCTTTAACACTAAACCTACCAAGTACCGGTCAAATTGACCGTTCTTAAACTTTTATAAAACTTACACATTTTTAAAGGTTATAATATCGTTATCAAACTACATGACAATTCTTAGAATATGCATATAATATTTTCTACACTCTTTACTTTTAGTTATTTCCATTATTACCTGCGTTATATAATAAAATAACTTTTAATTAGCGGTCAATTTGACCGCGTGCGGTAGGAACAGGTATACAAGAATTGTCGGTAGGTTTAGTGTTAAAACTATTTTTGGAGTCAAATAGTGCCCTAATAATGCCGCCATTAGGTGACTCGTGTGACATAGCCAGCGCCATCTAGACGACACGTGAAATCAATTAAGTATCGACGCAGCGCAGGTCCGATTGTAACAACATTCTCAGACTTTATTAAAACACAATTATGTGGCGCCAGCTTTATGACTTCGCTATTTTATTTTTAGATCGATCATTTTATACATATTTCTAATATAATAATAAAATATACATTACTTAGAAAATATATACATATATATACAAAGTTATGTTAAAAGTTTAATAAAATCAATCAATAATATAACATTAAAAGAAGCTTCTAATATGAAATATTAAATTATATATAACTAAATACAAAAGAGAATCTGAGAGTATGCATTTCGTATAACAGATCATAGACAACGTGCCTTTCAATAGATCTATTTATCATAGATAATACAAAAATATATAAAATTAATTATTTATTCATGGACAAAAGATATCATAGACTAATTATCTATGATTTAATAAAAAAAATTACAAATAAATATTTATTGGAGATAAAACAGAAAATAGACTATTAAATATATTTATCTATGGTTAAACAATAAATTAATTATTAATGGAAGTTCGATGACCCCTTAAAAGGGAGCCCTGCTGTGGTTGAAGCCGGGATTAGCGGGAAGCCGGAAAGCAATTGATGGATTGATCTGAACAGATCGCTAATTGGGAGCTCGTTCCTCACTATTGAGTTCTTATATGTTTTAGAATTATATTTGAAATTTATATAATAAAATGAGGCATTATTTATCATTACATTTGTTTTTTTTTTATTATCACAATAAACGTAAAATAAAAAAAAATTAACAACAGTGGCCATAGTTATTTTTAAATCAAAAAGTATTTATATGAAATAAAATTATAAAATTTTAATAAAAAAAAAGGAAGACGTTTAGAAAATTGCCAACGTAAACATTATTAAAATGAATATAATAATATGTTTGTTACAAATCGAAAAAGCGCATTATTAATTATTTTATTACTTTAAATTTAAATCTAAAAACATCAAAGAGTGATAAAATAAAAAAAAATGATGTTTCATTCTACGCAAAGAATCATTGCGAAATACCAGTAAATTACTTGGAAATAATAATAATTTATTAATTATAAAATTTATTAAATTGATTTCACACAAGTAAATGTTATTAAAATGAATTATCTAATAAAATATATTCATTTATTACTTAGATATCTGTTAATAAAATTTAAATTTACAATATTTATTAATATTAAAACTGTTTGTATCACCGAATGTAGTTTAATATGAAAAATAATCGTACATATATTATAAATTTTATTTAGATTTGTACATTTGTATAATAAAATATTATTATTATGTTGGTTATATGTATATTTCGAAAATTAAATGTCACTATTTTCATAATAATTTTATAACATTTATGAAATTATATGATATGCATAAAGACCAAGTATTCGAAATTCAAATATAATTTCTAAGCATCTTTCTGTTCGAAGTTCAAAATAACCAGATACAGGAAACGCGATGCAGTGTGTGTGTGCGTGTGTATTTGTACATTTATGCGTGTGTGTGTAAGCGTGAGTGTGTGAGTCTATACAATACTTTTTTATATAATAAGAAATGGAGGTTATAATTGAATGAATGTTTTTTAATACGTTCTGTTCCAATTGTAATTGCATTATAATTAAATACAGGAAAAATAATTGATAAATAAAAACAATTATTTATTAAATATTAACATCGTAATTATGTCAGGGAACAACATTTATTTTGTAATAAACAGTAAACGCCGGTATGATTGACTCGTTAAGTGAAATCTTACTGTAACCATATAATTAAAGTACTGTATTCCTTTACGCCGAGAGTAAATTATTATATTATTATGAAACTTTTAATTATTACTATTTAGTTAAACAATGTCTATATGAAAAATAATTTTGTTACGTTGATAAAAAAAATATGTGTACCCATTGAGTACGTTAAGCATATTTTTTCTTATTTTTTTTTGTAATACGTTTAATAATTGACATTTGGGTAATAATTACATGACGATATTAAAAAGAATTAAGAAGAATACTGCCTTGTATAAAAACATGCAAACTGCATTTTAAAAAGAAATAACAAATAATATTTGTCAAAATATTTTTTTAATAAAAAAAATTGAACTATCAATCGTTTAAAAATTAAAAAAATTCAGAGGCTGAAGAGAAGAGATCATATTATTTAAAAATTAGAAAAAAAAATGTCCGAGGCTTAACAGAAGTGAACGTCACGTTGGACTCAGCCCACTTGTTGCCACACCGACACAGTCTATCCCATTATGCAAGGCCTCGGAACAAAGGTAACCGACGCCAGAATATTATGGGAGTATTGTATTAGCTCGGATTCGAACGCGCATGCGTGGTAAAATATACATAGTTCAAACCGCTACACCAATACAACTCCATCTGACTGTTCGAAAAGGCGATACATATCATTTGTACTACCACTAACGCCATCTATCTCTTGGAACGCGCAAGTTTTATAAAAGATACTCATTTCAATTCAAGACGCCAACACAATGCTGTCAGATTTAAATGTCACTTTGACAGTACTAACGCCATCTATTGACAGCTTTATGTATTATCGATTGTATAAAATATCGTTTTTGTTATTTTATAATTTTATTTGAAACGTTCATTTGGTTTTTTATAAACGAGGTTATTTTTTTTTTTCAATTTTATAAAAAATACACAAAGTGCCTTTGTGTTTTTTAACAAAGAGTCAATGTTGTCTGTTGAAAATGTATCTATTTTTTAAAAGCTCTTTATTAAGTTTCTGTATTAAAATATACTGTATAAAGTATCAGTATTTTTTTTTTAGTTTTTTCATTTTATTTTATAATCTAAATTTTAAACCATTAGTTGTGTTCGAAACCTTATGTATCCGCTGATTTGCTGATAAGCGTTCCGGTATGAGGAAGTTCGGTAAATCGAATTCGTAACTGGACAGACGTCCGCTAACACTTTCACCGTTTAAATTGACATTTGAGAAAGGGCAATAATGCACTATGTTTTTGCCATACAGCCAATGATCAAGATAGGTTACGTTGTGAAAACGCAAACCTCTTTTCATTATGTAAAATAAAAAAAAAAAGTTTTATGTTTATTCTATACAACCAATAATCAGAATAGGTTCTATTGTGTAGGTTTTAGTTGTAGTAATTAAATAACGATGAAACACAATCCTCTTTCATTGTGGATAAAATATTTGGAAAAGTGCAATAGACTATAATTTTTTTGCCATACAGCCAATAATCCAATTTAGTTCTACTGTGAAGGTTTTATTTGTAAAAATTAAATGCCAGTTTTAAAAACCTGATCCTCTTTCCATTGTGGAAAACAATAATTAAAAATTATATTGTTGCGTAAACAAGAGTCTATACCAGATTAAATCACCCGGTATGTAAATAAGACCAACATTTTAAACTATAATTATAATTTTACTGGGCGTATGGTTACGCAGATATCTTTAAATATCATCCACTTAAACCTTTGCCTTCTTTAAAAACAAGAAAGGTCTTGTTATAATTATACTTATTAGCAGTAATGCCAACTGTTGAATTCTAGGAAGAGTTTGATTGTTTTTTTTTTTTTATTATGTTAAGTAGATTCCAGCTTAAAAAGAAGTTGTCTATCTTTGTAAAAAAGTTTGGTTTAATAATATTTGTTTTGAATAATTCGTGAGTATTAAATCAATTTTCCTTGTCAATACAGTGGCGGAGCTGTCAATTGCTTGCAGCTAATGGAGTGTGATAAGATGATAACGCTCTGTTGGTTTGTCTGTCATATTACGGACGGGGCTATTAAGAACCAATTGCTTAGTACACAGATTATATAGAGATAATACTATGATGAATTTCTAGATAATTATCACTGATAGTGTTCAAGTGAAATATCGTAACTGGCATGGTGAATTTTTTAATCTGTATCACTCACACATATATGAATTTAATAGTCTACATTTTCTTTCTTCCTTGTTATAAATTGACAGTAGCTCCATCTGTCTGTTTTAGTTAGTAACAATTTATTTTCAAAGGAGCAATGGATGCTCGCTTTTTATTTTTAATTGCCTCGAATAAAATTTTATATTTATATTAAGAGTTTAATACGGCGTGTATGAAATACAGGTGATGCAAATAAAATGTAGTGATATTCACCACGGGCGGTGAGTTTATGATTTTTAGTGGCTTTTTAAATATGGTTATAATATCATTTATTTAAGAAGAAAGAAAATATATTAAATTCCTTACGCATGGAAGAATTTTATATAAATATATTAATTAAGATGGCGGCCATATACAAGAACTGATAGTACCAAATGTCAAACTAGACTAAAAACTTGTGGTTTATACATATTTATGCCATGTATGTATGTATGTATGTATGTATGTATGTATGTATGTATGTATGTATGTATGTATGTATGTATGTATGTATGTGTGTGTATATTATATTGATTAATTTGATCCGAGATTTTTTTTATATGTAAACCAAGGGACATGAATATTCTGTTTTGGATACCGGAGTCGTCTCCACGGAGTACAATTCAAATAAACGCTTTAAGCCGACACAGCGCTAACTGGTACAGCGTTAAGCGAGTCTTATGTATATTCATAATAAGTAAATTAATATTTATTATTATCTTAAAGCGATCGTCTCTAAACTTGTATTAAAGTAAACGAAACTTATCTTGAAATAAAACAAAAAGCATCTTGAAAGTTATAGTTTTATTTACTTTCTCGCCTCGGGGTGTATGAACTAAAAATCCACTCAAGTCGAAATTAATTGGGATATTTCAAAAATATGTATTTTTGGAACATGAAATTCATTTTTATCAAAAAAAAAACAACACAATATTAAAATAATAATTAAAAAATATATATATTTATTATTATTATTAATTTACAATTTTTCTTTCAACTCAATACTCCAAGTAATAAAGTTTTGTAATCTGTGTTTATTATAATCTATAACAAGTATGTATAATCTGTATTTAAAAGTGACAGATCACTTTCCCCGCGCACAGGGCCGTCAACGGAAACAATTATACAACAAAATTAAAAAGTAACTAAACGTATGAAATATTCTAAGCGTGAGCATTAATTTTAACTTTCACGTGTTTAAAAGTGATTGCTATAAAAAAAAATAATCGTGTCAGTTATTTGTATGCGAAAGTATTATTGTATGGAGTGTGTATTTATATTAATGTTATACGTATATTTTTATTACTAGTTACTATAGTTATTGTGAGGGGGGGTGGGGGTACTGTTAAAAAATATAGAAATAAAAGAAAAAAGAAAACAAAGATGGCGTGTTTTGGACATTTATTACATTTTTGCAAATTGTCTATAGGGTTATCGATTTGAGGGGGGACATAACCCCCATTAAACCCCACCCTAAATAAAGGAAAAACAACCTATTTGTGATTAGGTCTCAGTTCATATCAAACACGAACAGATCAACTAAAACATATTACGTTATACGTTTGAAAAAAAAAAAACATTTTGACAGATGAAGAGCGCGAAAACAAGAGACAGGATACTTCATATCTGAAGCACGTTCAGAAAACAACTTTAATTAAAAACTACATTATACATACCTACATATGAAATCTTAGATTTAATAATGTTAATTTTGGAGGCAAATTAATGAGAGGGGCTTAACAAAATTGCTAATTACCTGACCGTTTAATGAGGTCACGCCTCCCTAAAGGCACGGACACTCTTAATTACATTTTTAATTTAGCAGTATTATAGTGGGTCAATTTATTACTTCGAGTGAGAGGTATTTGGTATAATATATAATTTTATTTAATATTAAATTTATCTGTGTATATTTAAAAAAAAAAAGTTTTTTTAAAATTTACTTTTCATATAAAACCTTTTCGTTAATAAAAAAAAAGTCTAATAATAACAATAATACCAGTATATAAATAAATTATCTTAACCCATTGGACAACACAAACATTGACAAAACGACATATAATCAGTATATGTCACGAAATGTTGGTTTAAATCCTTCTTATTTATGTATAATCTGTGGAGAACTAGTATTTACATAATTATTTAATATTTCTTAATAGCCAACTTCTGTCTAGAGATTTGATGCATTAGTTTATAATTTCCCGCCATGATATGACATTAAAATCACACTGCAATTATAAAATAGACCAATTAATAATATAATATGACAACTTTTATTTTATTTCCTTGTTTTTTATTCTTTGTTTTTAAATTATAATGTTGACATACAAAAAAATAATATCTGTACATACTTTATATGTCGCTCAGCGTTTTATACTTGCAACATTGTTAACATAAAATACACATAATAAATTTACAATGACAGAAAGTTGACATTCGAAAGTCAAATATTTAAACGATCACCAAATAATCTTAACTTTTATACACTTTAATACTCAGGTATAATAACAAAAGAACCATTATAGCATTGTGAAATATTGTACATAATACAGAATAGAATAGTTACATATGTTCGGTCTTCACACACGTATAAGTCATAATCGTGACTCGTCAGTGGGTCAAGATTTTAATAACTGATAACGATTTGCTTAAGCGTAGGTAAGCATAAAATCTAAGAATCGGAAGATCAAAAGATTAAAACCTCTTTGGTGCTTACAAACTCAAAACTATTATATTTAAAGCATTTCACATTCAAAGCTTAGCCTTAAAACGTATATTTAAAAAAAAAAAGACGCTTTGTATAGTCAAATCATAGGTTAGGAATTTTGGCGCCAAACAGTGGCTTAATGTGGAGAAAGCTAGCCTCCGGCGTCATAGATTGGTGTCACTGTCAAAATGGAAATAAAAAATGGACGTTGGTTTCACTTAAAATTTATGTTATTAGTTCAATTGAGGTTTGAAATTAAATATTTTTTTTTATTTAAATAAATTCATCAGATCCATTCCGATTGCGAGCCGTGTTTACTGAGGTCGGTAACACTTCACAGATAATAAATAGCTGGATATTCGTGACTATTGTAAGCTAGATTTATTCGAATGAAGGGTGCGATTATTCTAAGAAATAACGTTTCAAATGCCTTGTCTATATTTTGTATTTATTAATAGAGATGTAATAATATAGTTATGGATTCCTGGAATTTAAAAACTGAATGTATTTTAACGGTTGATTCCAAAACAAATTTAATATTTGTTCGATTCAAAGAATAACATAACATACTTTTAATGGAAAATTATAAAATTTTGCATAACTATAATTTAACAATTATTTAATTCAACCATTGTTTTCCAATTAATAAAAACCAAAACATATTTATGTCAGGTATTTTTTTATACATTCTTTAAACTTAAATTAAATTGGTATGTAGTGTTAAATATATATATTATTTCAATTATAATAAAGTTAATTGATACTTTGTAAAGCACAGAACGTGTCGATTTGTTAGTTTCAGATATTGATCTCCGATAATGTGTTATTGTGTGCACGATTCAACTTGGGAGCTGCAGGAGTCCCGTTAGTACAATCTATTTGATTCAACCTTCAATACAATTTAAGAAAATTGGACGAATAATAGAAAGAGGCGATCAATACATGTGTATTATAAATAATTGTTTTGAAGGATTTTTTTATTACTCCAGCGCCATTCCAGTCTTCCCGAAGTAAAACAGAAGAAAGAATTATATATATAAAAACAAGACTCTAGTTTTTAACCATGGTTCTGATAGAAACAAACAAATATTTCAAATTGGGAGATATATATATATTTTTTTCATTATATTAGCACCCTTTGAATTATGAATTCAAATGACAGTTGTCAAAGTAGATCGCTACTATAAGTACTTGTATAGTTTACTGTTCTAATTTCCTCTGAAAGGCTTAACAAATTCCGTCAGTGTCGTGTGTGGGCTATCTAACGTTTTCTAAGTGCATTCCAATGTTCTTTTTAATCTGTTACGCTTTCCTCATTAATCCATTTAATAGCTTATCAATGTTATGGGTTAATACTATCATATTTAATTTCATTATAAGATAACGGATAAAACATCCCAATATTATTTAAAATTACGATTTATTAAATAATAACTCTCTTTTGTTATCAGTTCATTTATTTAAACAGTTTTTTCAATCTCAAATCAGGTAAGATTTAATTTAAAAAAAATATAAAAGACGGCGCCATATTGTTCAACGAAAACCGATACACATCGACGTACGTCGCCATCAATCGTCTCTGATGTTCGTTGATTTACTACATATGGAATAATAATTTATTTATGCCTTCCAATAAACGGTCCATGACTCCGTGTCAGCCATTAAGTGATATAGATGAAGAATCATCAACCGAAAGAGTTTATATATACTTCATCTTAGCGTCCTTGGGCTGTTAGAGAAAAAGTTTGGCGACGAGAGAATCTAATTATAAAAAAAATAATTTTAAAGACATTTTAGAGATGAACGGACTTATTTAAGTATTTAATAATCCAAGTTTCATATATAAATGTCAACTATTTTTCAATTCCAGTCTAATGTCACTTGTGTAACAGAAATGCGCGCGCGCAGATCTCTTTCTGCGATTGTATTGTGACATACTTAGTATTTACATCACAATATAATAAATTAAAGTGCTTTATCCTCAGTTTACAGCTTATCTCGATTAATGTAATCACTTGCTGACTTGTGTCTGTTAAAGTACCCTATGAATTTAGACTTTACATAAATTTACTTATACCTGTCCGTCCGTACATTTTATAAGTACTTGATGTGTATATGTATACATACTATATAATAATTGCACTCAATTTTGGGTAATAAAAGTGATATTGAGTCCTTATTTAATATTTGATTTATGTATTTCAAGAGTAAATAAGACATTTTAAGGTAAATAAAGTTATATTCGAAATCGTAAATACAGTCAAAGCTAGATTAATGGAGTAATGATCTAATACAGTATTCACAAATTAAATTACGTGCAACAGGTTCTAAACACGTGGGCAGAATGCAGATTTATTTTATCTGTGGACGAGGAATGTACTGGAATGTGTTATCTGTTAATGTTACTTTACGATTGTCAAAACATTAACAATTTTGTCTTCCAAGTCTAATATTTGATTCAAATCAAATTCTATATTAAATTAAAATCATATCTCGATAACAATTACCTGTTTTATACATAAAATATGGTTATAAATTTATCGATATTCATTTCCGTATTTGATAAGCGATTACTGCTTTGTATATGCATTTATATTTTAAAGTGTTAATTATATTAGCGTCAAATTAACCGACAAGTTTGGAATGTAACAGGTTTTAGAGTCACAGTAACTTAAAAAATATACATAAAAGCATTGTTTTGATAAATCGAATACACATTTCAATATGGCAGCGTTATACGCAACACGAGTTGCTTGTTAGCGAAATCGTATGAGCGGGAATTTTTCAAACATGGCGGACGTGTGTTACCTCGGCGCCAACAAATATGGAGTCGATTTACGACTCGTCCTCAATTATCTTTCATGCCCCGCTTAATCGAAAACTTCACTGTGCATATTGGATGAATATTTTATTTATTTAAAATGTTTATATTCAAATATATTTAATACTAGCTGATGCGACCGACTTCGTCTGTTGCTCCATTAATTTTTTAGATCAACAAAAAAATTATTAGTAACATCGTTATATTGGAAACTTATAAAAATTGGTACATCCGTTTCAAAGATTCCCAAACGTACATTGCAACAAGATTTTAATTTATAAAGATAAAGAACTGAACCACCATGTTTTCTGACCGATGACATTTGAGATGGATTAATTCGACCCCTTTAATTTGCAAATTGAATGGCGTCTTGCTCCTCAGAGATATTGCGGTCGTCTAATTAGCGGCCGTTATGCCCTGTTAGGTCTAGTACGTTAAGAACTTTGACTCCCTAACTAATTTGTTCTCTTGCTCCATTTATTTCACATAAACGTCTCACCGGCTGGCCCTTTATTTTATTTTAATTTCGTATTATTAATTTAATTAGATTTATCCGTCCTTAATTAGAGTTCAATCAATGCTATGCTTTTTTGTTAGATACATTTAAATAAATGCATAAACACTCAACGTTAATGGCGTGGGTGCGTCGTATTACGTAAATAGGTTTAGCTAATTAGACTATGTAAAATCTAGATTCAGTTCGATCGACACCATCCATTACCTTATAAGAGGTATCGTAATTATAAAATAAGATTCAGGATATTACATAATGAAGTGGCCGAGCGTTTTCAAACATTACACAGAAGTACAAAGCAAGTAGCATTATAAACTTTTCATAAACGCACCATTAGCGGTTATGAACAATTTGTTTGGTGTTGTTTGGTGTTGTTTAGTGTTGTTTGGTGTTGAAAAGTGACGCTCGAGACGAATCACTGCGTGATTTAATGTGTCTGTTATACCTGTCTATGGTTAAGTTGTTTGTGAATAATTTTAGTGATTATTGTTTAATAGTAAATTATCTCCTATATTTTTAATTTAAATGTTAAAAAGTAATCTAAGTGTTCAAATTAGATATGAGATATGAAATTTGTATTTAATATAGTTCAGTCGTATATATACATAACAAATTTTATTCCAAAAACAGTTTTAATTTTTTTTTTAATAAAATATATTTTTTTATATTACACTAATAGACAAACACTTGAAACACAATTTAATTGTTAATGTAACAATTACCTCTTCAAAAACATTTAATATACAGATAGATATTCTTATATGTATATAATTTTACAACTTTATGTGTGTTTAAATAGAATTTGTTCAATAAATAGTATGTATGTGCATTACAATTATGAAACGAAAATTAGATCAAGTATTAATTTCCTTATGAACGTTTACGTAAACATGGCGCCAAGATATTACCGGCTAATGAGTTAAGATAAAAAACTATACATTGAAAACTAGACATTAACAAGATATTCAAATACAAAAATGTAGATATACAAACCTCACCTTTATTGGTATTCATTAAAACTGTATCTTAAAAGGTTATACTTCTAATTCACTTGTCAATTACTTGTGTAGTTTTTTTCATCATTTATTTACATTTAACACATGTCACTCTTTAATTCATTAATCAAATGATTCAATCAAAATGAAAGAATTGTAGTATAATAAATAAATAATAATTTCGTAAAACATAATGCCGCCACTCAGAAGTAGTTGTCAAAGTTTTTTTTTTATTTGTGCGGCAAAGGATCTATACATTCTTTCTTGTAAAAAAAAAATAACTTCTACAACGAATAGAACCATATCATTTATATTAAAAAATAAAGACTTAGTCCATTGAAACCTAAACATAAATAATATAATATTGACAGGTTTTTTAAGATTATTTTGTTTCGATTTGAGTTGATTTCAGCGGTGTAAATTATCAGTGCGATTAACAAGAATCAGCACATCAATATAATTAATAATCAAATTGTTTACGACCAAATAAAACTTTGTTTTATTTCATCTGTTTTAGTTTCATTTTTAAATTACTGGCAATTTTAAAATGAAGAATGGCTACAAATAACCCTTGTAAGGTCTGTTAAGGAATCCTTTGCCTGAGGACAAGGCGAGTTTGGTGTTCAGTGATTTGTTGTTATTGGCTGCCGTTTCTTTTATAGGTTATTAAATCGTTGAAATGAGAAAGAGATAGTGTGAGCAGGACGGAGGATAGACAAAGGGATTACTGACTAACGAAATAATAATGATTAAAGAGAGAAAGGTATAGTGAGAGCAGGAAGGGAGATTGACAAAAGGGATTACCGATTATCGAATAATCATTAAAGCAGTCTAGCATTTATGATATTAGTTTTAAGGCATATATTAGAAAAAAATGTTAATGAATAGTGATTATATATATTAATTCCGGAGCTTTTAATTCCGGGAACGTGTCTTGGCATAAAATTGAAGTGTCCCCATACTATAGCCGTGTATCGCCCTTATTGCTTACAATTAATTTTTACGAGCGCCTGTCACTGGCATGGTGGTCATATCCCATTATGCGGGGTCATTGACACGGTCTTACATTTTAAAATTCATTATTATCTATATATATATATATATAGAAGTCTATAAAAAGATAGGAGTAAAGATTCTATTGCTCAAAGCGATCTTACGACCTTTGAATTTGATATATATTATGTGCTCATTAAAATATATAAAGAAAGCAAAAAAAATAATCACATTTACATATGTCATTTTATTTCGTATTGTGTATTTAAAATCGGCATATCACAGAAGGATCACGTATAAAACGCATTGTGTTATAGGGATGCTGCTCACGATCATTTCATGCAGAATTATAATCAACCAATGACAGTGACAGTGACATTAACAGTGACAGTGACAGCGCGCGAAAATATTTCTATACACACATCATATTTCTAGACGAAAACATGTTCAAGAACCCGATAATCTTCGAGTACTTAAATAAGATAATCAATATATAATATGCTAAATAATACATGGAATGTCTGTTTATATCATAAATAATGTATGAATATTTTTAATTATGTACAACCCTGCGTCGTGGGCGTGCTGAATTTATGTCCCGCATCGAAATTTCGTCTTAAACATGCATACAGACAACCACCTCCCGCATTATGCATTAGTTGAGGGTTTTTTTTTATTCTGTGACAGATTATATATGGCACATTGTTAAGAAAGGAGGTTTTCTTTATTTTTTTTTTATTAACACATTTGAAATATATATATATATATTTTTAGTTTTTTTTTATTATTGTTTAGAGTTGGTTAGAAATTAAAGTATTCTTATAAAGACTTGATATACTTTTTAAAATAATTATACTCTTTATATATAATATATATTAGTATTTAATAATGTTTGTTCAAAATTATCCTCCTTTATTCAAAGTATTAGATAACTTCAAACGAAAAACGACACCATACTAAAACACGCGAGCGTTAAATTACTACAGGTTTTATTTTTTAATTTTAAACATTAGGTAGGATATCTTATATATTTTTTTAATATTATAATATTATGGTATTGAATAAACTAAAGAGGTTCTTTCATTATATATTTATTTAGTGTCATTTAAAAATAACACTGATAATACCGGCAGGTATTAAAAATATATGCAATTGCTTTTATATGAAAAAAAAAAACTTTTTTTTCACGACAAAAAAGTTTCAACACCAAATGAGGTTACATTTGATAATATAATATAAGACACTGTCAAAGAAATGCAAATTGATATTTCCTTTATATTAAGGTCCAAAATTTGATGTCTTAATAAAATGTAATCTCGACATTTACGACCCATCATATCAACTAAAAGGGGATTTGTGGGTGATATTCGGATTGTAAAAAAAAAAAGTGAAATTTGTGATTTTTTATGACATAAAAAAAATATTGGAAAATTTATTAAAATTTTTATCTTTTAAGAAAGTGTTGCCAGGTTGCATAATACATTATTGACGGTGAAGAGTGACTTTTATTATTATTATTATATATAAAATAACAAATGTATCAAGTAAAAAAAAATATATATTTTTTTTATTTTTTAATATATATTAGAAACAAACATTAAAAGGTAATAAAACCCCACCTCATTACCAAACAATGCTTCCTTTACAAAAAGTCGTGGATGCTATTTTTAGACGACACGAGTCCAGAGCCGAGATGAATATTAAAAGATATTATATTGTCACATTTATTTTTCTAATGTTGGTAACAAGGGACGTAAAAAAATACTAGTCCATTAAAAAAAACAATACTGCAATGGCGTAGTATCTGTCAAACATGTGTTTTTGAATAAAAAAAAATTTATAAAGAAAATTTTATTCTATTAGGCAAAAAAACACTAAATATGGCGTCATATCTGTCAAACGTCTATTTATATTAAAATCAAATATATACCTTAAAAAGAATTGAAACAAATAAAATAAATATACATATATATATATATATATATATATATATATATATATATATATATATATATATATATATATATATATATATATATATATATATAAGTGTCACCACAGAGGTCCTAAAACGCAACAATCACGGAATATTGATGAGGGGACAACACAATGGCGGCGAAATATCGTGAAGACACTTCCCCGCCGCGTCTCCGTCTCTTGTGGATATTCAAATTACTTTAACCCTTTTGTACTTACGCCGGTGTAAATCGTGTTCCTGTTCCAGACAATTTAGGGTATCTTTTGTTCATCTTTTTTACGTGTATGTTTTGGATGGGACGAACATTGAAAGGAAATTTGTTGCTTTAATTTTAATTTGAACGTTTTAAATAATCTTTTATTTCATATTAATAATACTTGTACTAGGTTTTTTGTATATCTTCTCTTTTTAATATCTTCTACGCTTTTCTTCATACATCTCATTAGAGACTAGAAATGGCAAAGAGGAATCTTTGCCGTATAATTTTGCCCACTCTATCCTTGTCTTCTTCGGCCACCTCTTAAAACAATCCATAATCACAGCATCCTCTTATGAGGGCTTATTTAATTGCAGTTTAAAATAATAACCATAGTTAACAATGCCTCCCTGTAATTACTTACAGGGAGGCATTGTATCATATTAATAATAGTCGTCATTATCTTTTTAAAACGTATTTTTAACCTTTATAAATTTTAACCTTCGTAAATGTATAAAAATAATAAATGTCAAAATAATATCTTTTTTTTTTCATATATATTTGATATTTTTAATTTTTCTCACGAATAATCAAAACGACTATGAGAAAAGTCAAAATTAGTACGTATAGGTTATAAGTCAAGTCAAAATGACGTCCGTTTAAACTAACAGTTATAGTCTACTAAAACTGTTAATTATATAACACTTTTAAGAGTTCATTAATTATATAAAAATAACGTAACTCAGATTTTATCTTTTTATGATATATAATAGTAAAGTGACGACAACTGTTATGTTTTTGAATTAGTTAGTTTTAGTTTTAATAATAAAACACGCATGTCGTTTGCTAAGCGCGAGAGAGATAGAAAGAGAGAGACGGAGAGAGCGAAACGAGATTAAAATAAATAAAATTTTTAGTACATACTTTCTGCATAACACCCACGTTTGTAACACTTCACCTCGTCTCTACAGACAATTGTATATAGATATAGCACATATATTTATGTTGAAATATTATGAATTCTTTGTATTTATAATACTTAAATACTAGAGGAATATGTGCTTTTAGTTAGTATTAATAATATAAATACTACTTAATAAAAGACACATTATGCATATACTGATAAAATTGCTTTGGTTTCCACTAAAAGTACTTTCTTTTAGACCCACAATAGTCTATGTCTTTTTGAGGCATATTTTTACAATACAGGGAACTAGTAAATCATTTAATTTATCTAAACTAAAAAATGTAATTAAAAATATAATAACAACACACTAAATCACTGTATAAGCTCTGTAATTGTGACCAGATGTTTAAATATAGTATAATAAAATACAACGTAATATTTAGACGTTGGAGTCGACTGATTTATTTGAATCTCCATTTTAGTTTTGTGGCAGCCATTTTGCGTTACTCACTTGATATTAAAAATATATATGTATATACATTTTAAGTACAAATGTAGTATTTAAATACAGATAATATATTACAAACGAAATATTCATTTCTTGTAGTTAAAAAAAATAAAAAATGTTATTATTATTCTGTCAAAAATATAAAAAAAAAATCTTTTTATCTAAACTAAACTATAAAGTTAGAAGATATTTTACTAGGGAATATAAATTAGATGGTCTATGTAATAAATTATACAGGTCCTTTCAGAATAGTCTTAATTAGGTCTGAATTTCAAGAGAGTTTGATTTCCCCTGGGCGATGCCTTTATTTGACGATATATGCCGGGGCTAGTCGCCCGTCCGTGAGTCAGGCAAAGTAGGGATATTTTTAAATTTACATCGTTAACTTGTTTTATACAGACACTAAAACAAAATTTTCAATATATATAATATAGCAAAATTAATATTTTTTTTGACATATTCATAAATCCTTCTGATTGGTTGATATCTGATAATCAACCAATCATAGCTCAGGAGAGTGTCAAATTATTTTTAATCTAATACTTAAAGAGGAAGATTTAACAAACATTGGTTAATAAACTCAAACTCAAGTTTAAGTTTTATGATCGGTAGAAGCGAATCTATCAAAAATATGTTTAAAATCGAGATCACGAAATTGGGACAATCTCCGATAACTCGGACGTTTTATCAGTGACTGTCAGTTTGTTTGTATTATACTTCATTGGCATGGTTTGACAAAATAACATATTGTAATAGTTTTGACACATTGTTGTCTTTATCTTCATAGTATTAAGGTCGTAATTAATAGCTTTATTGCGTAATAAAACTAGAAAAACTTTTATAATCTTTTACAGACGGTAATTAGGTTAGTGGAGAAAACCACTGAATGTTAAAACAGTGAACGTCTGGTGATTAAATTAGTTTAATCGTGTCATAATCTTTTTTATAAAAAAAAACCTGCAGAAATGTTCATATTTTATACCAAAAACTTATCAAATAATAAAGTTCCAAATTTAATTTGGGAGTAAAGTTAGTCTTTGATGTTTAAAAAAAACACACCAGTGAATTATTTTTTTGATTATGACAGACGTGTTGACTAATTACAAACCAACGGTAAATTATGCAAATCATTTCAAACTAAAACGGGTTTGTTTGTGTTAACATCTCAATTACTATTCCAAAGCTGTTTCCGTCTGTTTGTCCGTCCGATAACATCTGATTGATTCGAACGCGTGACCAAAAAATGTGGAAAATAAACAACAAAATTCAAGATTTTTTTTGTTTTTTTTTTTTTTTAATCCAATTTGAATTTACATTTCCGTTTCATTCAGACCTAATTATGATAAAGATTTTATGTTGGTACTAAAATATTTTTATATATATGAACGCCATTTTGAAAAAATGTAAAAGTTATTTTGTTTTTTTTAACACAATTTCAATAAATATTTCCCTCACACTTAATTAACTATGATAAAGATTTTATATTAATACTAAAATAATTCTATCTCGACGCCATTTAAAAAAAAAAAATGTATCGAAGCAAAAGTTCATTAAATAAATGTAAGTCTGACGAAATGAAAAAGAATTCACGATGAAAGAAGATTTCGTCGAATATTTTGTTCAAATGGAGATTTGGTACATTTTAGTCAAATTAACTTTTCACAAAGTATCACAGAATCAAATAAAGATGGAACATTGCGTCAGACATCGTGACTTATAAATTCAACCCTTTAAGTAAAGTTTGGACAGAAATTTAATTAAGGGAAGCACCTGTACAAAATGGCGGACGAAATCTTTGTTCCACGGCCAATTAATTGTAAGTCTATTAACACAACAATACAATTATACTTCGATTAAATTAATAAGAATACCGGTATATTATGAACCCTATCATAGAAATAATTAAACAAATTTGAATTTAAGGGATATATAATAGTAAAAATAATTAAAAAACATAATCAAAACAAGTTTAGGGACAATTACGAAGCAATCGGAGAAAGGAATTGTCTAAAACAATCTACTCCTGTATTCCATTGGGACTTCATTCCCCTTGAGTAATTTAAGTGATATTGCTTAGGAATGGTCTGATGAACACTAAGCTCTAATAAGATTTTAAATGTGACGCTACATCTTGGGACGCTGTAGGAGAGGCGAGAAATATTCTCCATCCGAATAAAGCAAATATTTTGTATAAAACAAAATTTGAAACCTCTAACAAGCTGTGCTTACGATTCGTGGATGTTTTTTTTAATAAAAGTAGCCTAAGTTACTCGTTATAACATCAGCTATCCTGTGAAAGTATTATTAAAATCGGTCCAGCCGTTTCAGAGATTAACCCGAACAAACAGACAAGAAAACAAGACAAATGATATATGTACACAGACACAATTCTATTTATGTTTAGATATTAAGCCACATTAGCGACAGTTAAACAATTACTGTTATGTGGATGAGTTGAAAAGGTACATACAACGTAACAGATATTAAATACAATATTACAATCCTCATTTTACAGTGTTATGAAAGTAAATTGCATTCCCGAGTTAATTTATTTCGACGTGAATATAAGAGTCTCAAACGAAATCTGCTTCTAAACAAGTGGCTCCGGCTCTGCATAATTTATACTTTAAAGAATTGCCTCTCCATACACTGCTTTGTTGATTTACCCTAGGACGCTTTCGCTGCGCTTATAAAGCTTCTCATCTCGCTCTAATACATACAAATTAAAAAGGACAGGTGATATAATATCATGGGTATTGAGGATTTATTATTCAACAAATATAAATATTGAAATGCCGCATGGGACTTGTTACAAGTCGAATTTGGGATTTAACAGACTTTTTATTGGAAGGAAAATTAATAAAAAAATGTAAATTTAAAGCCGAAAATTGTGGGTAACTGTGCGGTTATTAAAATATATATTTTCAAATAGGATACGTACCCACGCGGGTCGCTGGCGCTTCTCGGAACAGAGATGAAGTATCGCTTTGTAAAAGGCAAAGGAGTCGTAATAAAAGGTGATATGGCGTGGTTGGAAATCTCGGGCCTTATGAGTTCACACCCACACATCGCAGATTGAGGATAAGGTTGCAAATAAACTAATATTATATCACTGATAGATGTTTGTTTAATGACAAATATAAAATATAATGTACGTAATTTGTGAAATAAGTTAAATGATACAATAAAAGTCACAATGGTATGAATAATTAAGACAAATCATTGACACTGCACTCCTGACTTTGACCTTCAGTATGACCTTATTGGGTTCCGATCAAGAGGAGGAAAAAGCTATTCTATCATTTTAAAGATGATTTGAACAACTCATATAGGAGTTTAAATTCTAAACTAGAATCTTTCTAACCCATTTCGATATAACCAACCTTCCAAATCGATCTAACAGTCCCCCGGATACCTTATTTAAGTATTTATAATATTAAATATAGATGAATCGTTTATAAAATACGCGGCCCAATAATATCCAGACAAACTTATTCCAAAGGTTTTCAGGAGGGTCCATTTTAAATCCCTTCATTTCCCGTTACCATTGTACACGCTCCCAATTTCCGACCCGAGATCTCCTCCGAATTGCTTGTAAACATTTTTTTCCCTTTCCTACCGATTTTACGAGTCAACAGAGCTCTTAAGAATTGCGTTTATGGCTTCCTAGCGATATATTTGAATTATTAAAGTGATTTCGAGTTCTTACTTGTATCGGTAAGGTTGATTCTATCACCATGACTTACTTATATAATGAAAAATATAGTTTGATAATTACATTATTATTTAATTGAACACCTTACTAGCCGACCTTAGGATGGATACGAGAATGACGTCGGCATCCATGCAAAAAAACGGCTAATAAATCTAGATATATAAACTAATATGATCAATGCATTATGATCGTAATTAAAATGTTATGTAATATTAATATTATATGATATACATATGAAAAACCATGACTTGGTTTACCATTTCGTTTGATACTTTTTGTTTCATATAGACTTTATTGAATTAGCAATACTAGATATTATTATAAATAATAAGTAAACAAAAATTATTATATTCAAACAAGATTATTAATTTCACAGCATTATCGGTCAGATTACGTCTGGTATATAATTATCTGCCCACGTTTAAAAACGGTACCGATTTTCACAATCAGAGCTACGCCCACTGGTACTAGTGAAGTATTTGCTTGAAAATATACTTTTCTAATATTAAAATGGCGGTCGATTTGCATTGAGGCGATAAGGCGGTATAATGAGAGGTGAATGCCGGCGCCTATAGATCACGGTAGATGGCGCCAGTGAGACGGTTTGCGAAACCCACGCTTGCCTTCGATCTATCAATGCACTTTTGTCTTTAATAACGATATTTGATACTTTAATTACTTTATTAATTTATACATAGGTATTAGTGTTATAAAATATATACGTATAAATGAAATTTATGTGTCCGTTTGTAATAACAAATTAACAGCTTTTCACTATATGTATATTAAAGTATACATATTAAGGTACTGACGTAAAAAAAAATATTTTTTATTTTTTTTATTCTGCCTGTTCGGTGTTGCTAATCTTTGTAACGGCTGGACCGACTTTAACAAGACTTTCACTGACGGATAGCTGATGTTATAAGGAGAATGTTATAACTTAGCCTAAGTTTTAATTTAAAAAAACATATAACGCTCGAACAAAGTAACGGGCAGAGCTAGTTAATAACGTATACTATATATATATAAAGAGATATATATTAAATAAATCTCTTGGTTAAGTTCAATATGAATTTATTTCAAACTTAAGCAGGAGAGCATAATCGAGTTCAACAATCGATTTTCTCAGAAACCACTTCCTAGAACAGTGACTAATAGACGTCAGAAACAGTTTAACGCTAGGGAGAACAATATGAAAAATAGTTAAAGATTTCTCCACTTTATTCTTAAATTGTGATTTTAAATATTAAAGTTTATATATCCACGCATTTAACAATCATGTATGTTGAAACTGTATTTGAAAGAAGTAATCTATATATATATATATATATATATGTAGTTTGGCACAGTTATTAATAGCACAGGAGCAAAACCAGTGCACAAAACCATGCATTTCCTTTTACCATTTAAAGAAATGAAATTGGCAAGGAGGTCTGCAACCAAAGAGCTATAAAGTTCGGCTCTCGATGCCCTGGAATAAAGTTAATTGCTCATAAAGAGCACGATGTCCGCCGCCATCTTTAAAACTTGTATCTGACGGCTACTCAAATGTGTGCTTTTATTTTATTAGTACGATTTTATTGTAGCCATCTGGTATGAAATTTAACTAGAAGGTTAGGTGAGATTTATTTGTAACGTATATTTTTTTTAGTGATTCTCAAAATAAATATTCAATTTGTGACGACATAGTTGTTATGTAGTTAACATATAAAATACACTTGTTCAAATATGTTAACACGGTAAGTAAATATTCAGTGAAACAAGATATTATTAGCTAAAAGAATTATTAGTTTTAGAATAATATAAATTATATAAAATTGTATTAAAAAAATCATAAAACCGGCATGACTCGAACCCGCGACCTCCTAAAAGTCGCTCTACAAATTGAGCTATCGTGTCGCTCTATAAAATTGCTCTTTTAAAGCAAAACTCGTAAAAGATAAATTAATATATAATTGAACACAACGATACTATGTAATACTTTGCATGTGTTTTACATCATTATTTCCAACATTCTTTGCATTAAATTAATAATAATGAGGTTAACATTTAAGGTATCATATCCAAGTTTGAGTCCCGCATATTTCTTAGGAGTTTGTCCCTTGAACCTTCCGCGTAATACTAAATATGATATAATTAATTACAGATGACGTAATAATGATGTAATAGTGACATTAAGCGTTAATTTAAATGGATTTACAAAATCAAGGTAGTTTAAATAATTTCTATTACTTAAAATACGTCATATACAAAATATATAACGTTAATATGCTAGGCCGTGTGTCTTATTTATTGGATCTTTATTGATTGATTGATTGACCGAATATTTATAATTTCCAAATTGGCATATCTAATGGGTGATGTGCCGTTAAGTTTGGACGTTGAATTTAAAATACCACCGAGTGGTTGGTAGTCTTGTCTTGTGAGGTGGGCACGGAATGCAGCACCCACGATAAGGCGCCGGTTCGACTCCGTGGGTGGAAGTGAACGGAAAAAGCGTTCACCTGCCTCAAATATGTAATATACCACTTAAATATCATATTCTAATGACATATTTGGCTAAATGAACTAATATTTTGATGTTGGCATCACGATATGCGTTGCTCATGTTGGCATTACAGCAAATATAAAAATCAACCATGGAGGTCCATTACGCAATAACATAAGGAATAATGCTTCTCCCCTTTACATAATGTATCCGATCATAAAATATAACAATACGATACATTTATTGACATTGTATTTTACGAATAAATGAATACACATAAAAATTTATACGTATCTTTTTGTTATACTCAAATGAAATTCAATATCGTTGACCAAATGTTATACACCACGATTTGGTATAGGTTTTATATAAATATCTGTTGCCAGTTACTTCGTCTGCTGCTTCGTAAATACAATTTTGAAATTCGAAATAAAAATGAAATTAATAATAGAGATAAAAACTATCCTACCTTTTGAACGTATCTACAAAATTTCATTGAAATCTGTTCAGTGATTTTGGAGAATAGCACAAACGAACATCGGGACACCGGATTTATATAATATATAAAGACAAATATTATAATAGGCATTCATAAACAACAAATAAAATAATGACTGCAATATATAAAGATTATATATATGCAACAATCGTTCCAAGAAACTATCATTTTGAACACTTTTAAGTTTAAGCCTCATAAAGAAAACATTTATAGGTAAGTGAATAGCAGGGAGATGTTTACGTAATAGTAATAGCAATAAATACAGTTATAGAAAATTAGTTCTTAATGCACATTAATTATGATGCAAATGGATTAAGAATCCTGTGGCATCTCAGCTGGCGCCTCCAATTCGCTCTCACGATGCTCTACCTACGCCCGGTCAAGCCTAGAATTATGATTACTGTTTAATACTTCGCCATTTTGATTAATAATTCTAACATTTTGCATAACCAGATATTTTGACCATCATTTATATATATTGTTGGATGTGGGTAGTTGATTAAATGTAATTTCAGAACAACGTATTTAAAAAAAAAATAAACTTATTTAGTACAAATAGCTGCTAAGTTACACTTAATAATATATATTGGGTAATATTTTTCCAAATTAACTTGTAATCTTAATACCATAAGATCTATTTTCCTTTGTCATCAATCTTACATACAATGTCCTTTATAAAAACACGTTTGTCTCTCAGGCTGCATCTTAAGTTTTGTAAATACCACAGTTATTAAATAACTAGTTTCTTTATCTCATTAAAGAGGATTTACTTCTCCCGGGACCCGTTATCTATATCATGTATCTCGTTCACCGGAAGATATAAAAAAAAACTAGAAAGTAAAATGGAGCGTTTAATAATAAATCATATTATATGGATGTAGGATGTTTTATTAATATGTACGTACAAATTAATAACTTTAATGTTTATTAAAATTTAATTATAGTTGATAAGTTATATAATTAATTTCAGTAAGTCGTTCAGAATAGAATCCAATGATAAACAACTTGTATGGTATCTTAAGATCGATCTTAAGATTATTTTAATTTAATTTATAATCGTCTGCATATTGATTTACATTTGTCACACGTTCAGTAAAATAAAATAAATACGATACTAAATTCATATGCTATTTTTTTATATATATCAAAATCCCAAACATTTCTGGTAAAATTGGTCCTTCGAGCCGGATTAGTAACATCTTGTAAACTATATAAAAATAAGTACTAAATTAAAAAGTAATCTAACGACAAATCTACATTTTATTTTTTTATACAATTACAAAAATCCCGTAAAATCCCTTGTAAAATTGGTCCATCGAGCCGGATATATAACATCTTGTAAACCATTTAAACACTTTCCATTTAATGATCCAACACTAAAACATATCCATTCCGCCCTGGTTTGATGTCAAGTACCCTATTTGTCCTACAATTACGTTCTTCACTATATTTATGACGCGTAATTTATAAGGGCTGTATTCTAAGTGCTTTAACGTATTCACGTATATTATTATACTGTTATAGTCTTGGATGCGTCCTTTGAATAATGTATGGACACTTACGTTGAGGTTTTATTTTCTTAATGTTGAAGATAACTAGTGATGTGCCTAGATGTTATTTTATCGGTTAACGATCTGTACATTCTTTATAAATGACATCGGTTTTTTATCTGTCAATACTTTATCGATTGGGGATGTTATTATTATCGGTAATATCTTAATATTATTTTCAAAATGTTAGTATGTAAGAGAGTACAATTTCCATTAATAATTTACGATCAAAATCGATAATGGAGTTACAGTTTTCTTTATGAAAGCGAATAGAAAATCAAATACAATATTCAGTTCAGTTCAGTGGTCTTGCCATATTCAAAACCCGTACCTTAATTAAGGCAGGAAACTTTCCCATAAGTTATTGATAGCTATTCATAAGAGAAAATCCTATTTCAAGACGGAGCTTGACTTGATTGTTTGTTAATAATGTTTTGACGTTCCTTGTAATAACATCTAATATATATAAGGAGAGAGATCCTTGTTTATTTAAAATAAATAACATTATAAAGATGTAATCCCGCCGCTGTCTGGACAAAGTCCACAATTACCTTTGTATTACGTAATAGTTTATTTTTGTCGATGCCTCAAAAGTGGTAATGAATAAGTCATATATTTCAATTACGTGCTAACTTTATAAATGTCTTCAATCATTTTAAAGTATACGGAATGTTCGCAAAAACTATAATCATAATATCATCAATGTATATCATCATCATATTTGAGAAAACAGTGAATCCACAGTTAACCTTAAACAACAGTTACACAAACTGAGCTAATAATTAATACACAATTATTAAGGAACATATATTAGATAACAACCACAATGTTAATCCAGAGCAGTCAATCTCACATGACAATACCGTTTGTATAATCCAAGAGATTAGTGAGCACGCTCATGGTTTACAAAGCTTACACTTCACTGTGGGAACAACATGGTATTTAATCTTCTGTTTTTTATCATTACATCTTTAAGAATTACTGTATTAATAAGATTAGTAGACTCGCCTATTTCGTTAAGGACTTCCTTATGTAATTGATTATTAGTAATATTCTCACGTGATTAATTCTACTGAGACACAATTAATATAGAAACTTCAAGGTGTAACATCTGTGTTATGTTTAAGTTATTTATTAGCCAATCCTTGAATTTTCCAAAAAACATTGGGATTTGATATAGCTTAATAGGCAAGTATATTTAAACTATTTGTATTATATTTAGATTCAACTGTATTAAGTTCTGCTGTCAGTCATGGGTGTAATGAGACTTTTGTTCTTAGATGAACCTCAAATAAATAAACCAGCATGTAGACGTCAGGTCGTCTAGAAAGGGTTACCTCAGGTTAGACAAACATAATTGCCCTGTCAACTTGTTGAATAGCCTCATTACCATATAAGTGGCATGTTAAATAGAAAGGTAATATCCTTGATATTGTATAAGGATAGTTTATCATAATTGAATAAATGTTTTAAATGAGAACATGAAATTGTTTTGGATGAAATCTTAAAGACGGGGACGGATCGTTTATATTCAAATACTTTATACGATTGTGCGTCCACGTTTTATGAGGACTTAATCCCGAGACGGAAACAATAACTTCAACCTAAGAAATGCTGTACGCATATATTAAACTATTATAACGTTAAAGGAAAACATTTGCACATGTCGCATTGTCATAAGGTTTGACCGTTTGTGGAAGCCTTAAAACCTGGGTTTAAGAGACAGACCACCCACGTAGCAACTGATCTTGTTTGCGATATACAAATAGATATACGGCTTATAATATACACGTGAACGAAACCATTTAAATAACTACTGTTATGAAGTTACAATATTTATTCAAAAGCAATTAATCCGTGATGTGGATAAAATCAAAATAATTACAAGTTTAATACAGAAGCGATCAAATGTGTACAGAGTGACGTTGAAACTATAAATTAAATTCTAAATCGAAGATAAAACGAGATGGGATTTTCGAGTCCCAAACAAACTAAAGTCGATCTAAAGTAAACTTTGAACGCAAGCCTTTTACTTGTTAGGGACACTATTATCATCTATATCGAAATAGTTTTGCTCTAAAACTCTGTGTCAGTCCGTGTCGATATTCTGTATCCTCTGATTTGCATAATAGAGCAGTGTGTATGCCTTACTCTTACCGCATTACGCCGAGATGTTGATGGCAAATGCATCTGTTTATTAATATTTTAATAGTAAACGCTGACTCTGACTGGTCTGATCTGCTTACACTAGTTAATTAAAGCTTTGATACATCACACTGGTTGGAAATAAACTAGCATACGTCTGATTTTACTTAAATTGCAATGATAATTTTTATCACTCACAACATCTATGATGGTTAACCATCTATAGACAGATTGAAGACCTATTAATAGTCTGGTCAATAGGCAACTACATATTGAGAATCGATAAAACCAATTAGTTCGCCATCTTCGTCACATGTGTCTGAAATGGCGACGTAAACCAGGGTTTAATAGTAGGCTATAAATAACTACGCGTATCTATCTATCTATACGTAAAACATTTTAATAATAGTATTTTAAATCTAAATTCATAATATGAATTCTTCTGATGATTTAGATTGTCAAGGTTTTTACCAGTTCTAATTGTAACATATAAACTTTTTGTAACTGGATTTAAGATATAAAAATATTATCATGAAATTTGACATCTCTAGAATTCCGTTATCGGAGTCGATATTATACATATCATTTACATAATCCCGGAGTGGGGCAGACAGGCAGACAGGCAAATTATGCTATGAATTACGGGTTTTTGTGCAATCGCTCGAGCTTTAACTGTAGCCCTTATGCATAAAGCTTTTAGGATTATATTGCAATTACATAATTCAATTCCTACCCGCTAATGAAACATCTGTTTCCATTTTCCTTTGATTGATTACTATATTTAGTTTGATTACGTTAAAGTACATTGACTAACAGTTGGATTTTTTTAATAAATCATATCATAATTTATAAATGTAGAAGTGTATTACCTGCAATCGAATAAAGTATTAAAAAAATCTGTTGTAAATTCGATTACAATGCAATGGAAGTAATAAGAGATACAGTTTTGGTAACAATTATATCCAGATGAAAAATATAGGTAATAATTATTATGGAGGTAATTTTAATTTTCCTTCAGGATCATGATGATGATGATGGTGATCACTTACTATATACATATATATCAATATATTAATAACATACAATTGAAGTAAACGGTCCGTAAATAATTATGGTTACTATTTGCAATCACATTTACCCACAGAAATAGATTTTGAAATGGTTTAAAAAGTAAACTTAGCAAATCTTACTTTAATATTGCTATTAGTAAATAATGTATTATTAATGAAATAAACAAAACCTCGGTAACTGAGCCGGTACGGATAATTTTCGCCGCGAGCAAATCACGGAACTATTATTAATTGTTTCTTATGGTTTATAATGAAGGACATTTTATAAACATTGATATGTAAATGCAGAATAAGACTAGGAAATGACAATGCAAGAAAGAAAGCATATCATTTTAGGTAATAAATATTTATATTAACCAAATATGAGTCAGCAATTATTTGCATTATATAGAATAAATAGAATAAGAAGCCAATTAGTAACTTGCAAGTCGCTCAAAGGTACTGCGAAATATAAATTCTTTATAATATTATAACTCTCTTACATAACTCCTACATTAATTTAAATATAATTTATCCCAAATTCCGTGAATATATATTTTTAATTTAAATTTTAATCACACTTAAAGAGTAATGAAATTTTTTAACGGAAAATGATGTTTTCGAACGTACTATACTCCAAACAATAAAAAATACTATTTTTAATTTACTTTTAATGGAAAAATTAAATGAAAAAAATAAAAAAAATTTGAGCATTTAAAAATTTAATTCATGTATTTTATATTTTTTATTACATAATATATAATAAATATAAGTATAAGTGAAACTAAATAAAAAGTATATATCAAATAATTTACCATTGTTTGAGTACAAAAGAAATTGTTATGGCTTAATAAGTAAAAAAAAAAATTGAATAGCTCAGAAACTCGAAGTGGGCGTAGTACTGGTTTCATAATTTTATTTCTTAGTTTCGCTAATAATACGGTGCGCTTGCGCATCCGGCGTGCATAGTGCTAGCATCGTGAATAGCATAATAGTGTTTTTTCTTCTGAATCTTAATATTGGGGAGACTTGCTTTTGTTGAGATCAAAATGGCGTCGTAGATATTTATCTCACTATATAGTATGTTTCCTGTGACTTAATAATGTTGGAGCCATTAGCATATTATATAAAAATTATCGCTAAATCAGCTCGTATTTGTTTACAGAGTTTGTTATATATAACCGAATAAAGCAATATATGAAATTCTTTCAAACATATGTATTCTTCAGTAAAACAGAGTTAATAGAGAGGTTCTAACGCCTCATTTACATATTAAAATCGCAAACATCTTATGATTGTTCGATGAACTCCAAATGTAACATTATACTACCAATTGTCATTAGTTTTTATAGCATACTAGTTTCCCCGCAGGGGTCTAATTTAAATGGTCTGAACTAGTTACTTGTAACTGTATTAGCACTTAATATAGCTGTTAATTAAATTAATTACGTTCTTAATATAAATAAATACAACTACCGGTATAATAAAATATATTATATATCATGTACGTGTAAGTATTACATGACATTTATGATATACGAGATATCAAATGATTTGTGGTTAATATGTTGTCTTGTTTCTGCATTGTCTTTATTGTTTTTATAAAAGTTATTTAATAATATTTGGTTAGGTTTGACGTCTTAAACTATCTAATTCTATCTGTATAAAGTTACAAGTATATATATAATTTATTGTGTACGTCTGTCTGTGTTTTTATATTTGTTATATAAATAAAGTGCTCATTAAAGCTTATTGATGTCAAGTGTAGGTCAATAAATAAGCGTATCATGTCACTGCCATACAAGGAAGCTGATATAACTCAACTTTGTCTCATTTAAAACAATTTTGAACCGTATAATGATAGTTTTATGTCATAATTTTGTTTGAAACGCACTCCTTGATACATATCTTTAACAAATTGACCTATTTTAAGTAGATACGATTTATAGTGTTCGAGATAATCGCTTTTTATCTCGTAAATAAGGATTTAAATGTTATATAATGAACTAAACAGTCTTTGTAGCTGTGTGCTTAACGGTACAGAAAAACGTATGGCCCCATAGTAATGTTTTCTAAGATGTTCACGAGTAGTACACATTAAAATAACATACACCTACCTACATTTCGTATTTCCGTGAACATGATTGCTGCAAAGCATTTGAAATGAGTTAAAATTTAAATATAACATATATACGAGGTTAAATATTTACTTTTGAGACATCTATAATAGAATTAGTTAAGCCAAATGAATCTATATAAATCTTTTATACAGGATCTAATAAATCAAGGATTCCCGTAGATAGAGTCAATATGAGAAGAATTAGAAAACAGAGATTGGATTAATTAATTAAGTACAATAACATGTTATAACAAAAGGCTTAATTCTAATAAGCAGTGACAGGAGAGCACTTCATTTATAATTGATGATGACGAAGCAACAACCTTTCACTAGATAAAGGTCATAGATTATTTATATCAGAGACACCGCTTACCTCTTATGAAATTAACACTCCTTATCTCTACTTCACTCTTTATGGTTTTATCTACGAGGTAATATTTAATGTTTGCTCTTTCTTTAATGGTCGCCGCTCTCAGGATATTTCGTGTAAGCGTCATTTCTTTGAGAAAGTTGCGAAGGAAACTTATTTTATCATATCCGAATCTTGTATACGTTTAAATCCGGTATGTTTTTAAATTTCCTTATGTCGTTTTCTTGTTCATAACTCTGTATCAACCGGCGGGGGCTGACCACAGGACGTCCCATTATTAAAGGTGTTACTAAATTTTGAGCTTCACGAATGCGCTCTCAATTAATATGGTGAGAATATTACATTGCCGATAAAATTTATTATATTTTAACAGCATCTTCACATCCGATGCGTAATATATAGCCGTGTTACCTATCAACATTTAAATATGATAATAATGTAAATTATGTTAAAAATATTTACCAATATCATAAAGTTTAACGCCCACAACAAATGTAACGCTAGGATAGTGCTGGCCCTGTTTCAATTGGGTCAACGGTTTCAATGAAATTGCTTTCTCTTCGTTATATTACAATATCGGAGATGTGATGCTCTTTAAAATATCTGATATCTTTAACGATGTCCAAAAATGTATCTCAATTGAACACAAGGAGTGCTGGCACCACACTCTGCCTTTAATAAACCGGTATTTCCATACAGTAAACGCAACAATGGCTAATAAATGTCTTAATTGTCCAAATAAATTAGCTTAAACGAGTCGCTGAAATGCAATAGCAGATAAGGATTCTAATTTATATATCCTAATTGTTCATTTAACTTTCAAACTAACGTACAATTCGTGAATAGTTTTCAGTGTCTTTATTATAGTTTTGAAACCTAACTTAAACATTAATGATTACTGCCGATTTGAAATTATTCTTACAATATTATTATTTCGTGATGTCATTGTCTTTAATAAAACCAGTCGGTGAGTGTTTTTTATTTATCAATTCCCAACTCGACCGGACATGGTTGTTAAATGAGTCACATACACCTTACCTGCTTTTATCCTTTCCTCAAACATTGGAGTATTCAAAGCGAAACCAATTTTGATAATGAACTAAATTTTAAATAATAATGACAATACTGTAATATATTTAGTGTTATCATTGTTTACAACTTTCTTTAATAGCTATCGTAAAACAGACATCAAATATTTAGATGCTACCAGTTCTCATTAATTAAATAGGATCAACGGGGTCACAGCCATTAGCGTTGAAGATTCATTATGGTATATTAAAGTCTTTATTAATATTATAGTAAGCTTCTTGAGAGAACTATACGTAGCAGGTTTTAAGATAAATAAATCAGTTATTAGATTCATTTGGATTTTGATACAAGATTATGAACATGATATGAAACTAACAGATTTTAGATTAATAATATTTTGGTAGTAAAATCTTTATTATTACTAACAGAAAGTTTTAAATGTATTGATACAAGACGATATTATATAAAACATGTTTTCCTTAACAGGAGTAATAAATCATAATATAAGTAATAACGATGTCAATTTCAAGACGTCGTCGGAACATCGAAGCATACATTGAAATGTCAATTTTGATTCTAAATTATACTCGCACCATAAATTCGAATGTGTTAGGATTTAATTCAATAAATTTATAATATAAAATATTTATATCATAACAGATTCAAGCAATTATACCAATATGGAATGTCAAAACAGAATTACGTATATATTTATTACCTATAACGGATAAGTGTCAATTTAAATCAATCTAAAATTTTAATGACGCTTGATGAATGTATATAAATATAAGATGAAAACAATTAATCAATGAGTGATATGCGTTTATATGTTCCGGTACGAACCAAAGATAGACTTGTTTAGATCGGAGATAAGGTATTTTAGTTAATAGAGATTATCTCCCCGCTTCAAGTGAATGAAGTGAATGCAGACAATATAAAATGTTGATGCTCAGAAATTCTATTTGTCGGTAAAATTTTATAAAAATTATAAAACCTTATCATGAAAGAGATCGTTAAGAACATAATTTATGTAGATTTTTAATTACCAAGGTTTCTTTGTACACATTTAGTATGTATAATTTAATTTTCTGACATTTAAATTCTTTGATAATTTTCTGTCGTTTTATTCCAACATAAATAGAAAAAATAACATTGTACAATTAAAAGTGTTTTAGGGTAGACATATTTCGATAGGATTTTCTGAATATTGATTTGTCAATCTGTTTAGCAAATAAGGAACAAACATAAATTTCTTAAAATAATCTAGTAAACTCAGATTTCAATACGATATTGAAATGTACATAAAATTTGATGGACATTTAAATGTCTTGAAACAAGAGTGCTTTGAAAATTTTGTGATGATCGGATACCAAGTTAATTACTAGAAGATGATATTTTACAAATCATCTAATCACATGTATTATAATTATAATTTTATACTATTTTATAATTATTTTAGTAATATTATATAACATACATTGACGTGATAATCGTAAAATATGTTAAAGAGGATATTTATTCGGTGAAAATTTGTCATAATGAAATGACAAGCATTAAGTTTCAGTTTTTTTATGTTAACGTATTGAAGCGAAGCAAAAAGTGCAGAGTGCAGTTTAAAGACGGTTCCAAGAAACGGAAAGATCAGGTTCTCCCTCGGTAAGAAACCAAGACGTGATTCGCAATCCTGTTTAGAAGTTACCATTCCACACGTTTTGGCCAAATGTATTTACTTGGCAAATGTTTTAAAAACGTCTGAAAGGCACTTTGGATTCCCTTTAAATGAAATTAAACAGTTAAATAAACAATTGCATCTTCAACTACGTGATATACATTTTAAAATATACGTAAAATAAATATGTGTAATTCCAAACGGAATTGCATTTAATGAACTCAACAAATATTTTCCATGACCGAATTAGATTTAACGCATGTGCTTTTTGCTTACATCTCATAAAGGATATAAAAACAACAATAAAAGGAAATTATGATAAAGTGCAACAAATCGCACGTCATGTGCTCTCCATACTTGGTACAGACGTTTACAAGCACCGTTATGCATCTGCATAATTTGTGACGCAGCCGCATAACAATATCTCATGCAAATTTCAACCCTGTTGGAATAAAGGCAAGGGCATAAATAACGTTTGAAGAGATAAAGAAAACGCGACGACAAATTAGCAATGCAGCCATGTTTGTGGAGCGACGCGGACGTGGCAACGATTTGGGTATTATTTGATAAAAAATATACATATTATTATTATAATCAAATAAGGAATTTAATTATGTTACATTTATAAAGGGAAAGTTACATTTAATAAAAAAATCATGGAGTCATGTCTTTCACAGCCTAAACCAAGTATATTTTAGTATCTTTCTGATCGTCGTAAGCGAATAGTCTTGAATGCGCAGATTAGTTGCAAAACCAATCAATATTTACTGAGTTACTTTAATCTGACACTTAATAATGTATGTTATTTTTCAATTCAACGTCGTTATCCTCAAGGGTAGAGAGGTCTCGTTAAGCTGGTTGTTCAAACTTGTCTAGACAGGGTGTATTGACGCCTTAGTTGTCAGACGATGATGTTCATTGACATTCAACATGTTAAGAAAAAATATCCTTTGAATTGTTCGATTTCAGGTTATTACTGGAATGGATCGTAACTAGATAATATAATTTCAATATGAATACTGACATCTAAAATCTAAGATACTTTATTTCAAGCCATTTGGTAGATTAATTGTAATTGACAAGCGGGACATCACTCGGCAGCTTAATATATTATACAAACTGGTATTCTACTACTGGTGCTAAATAGGTAATATTTTAATAAATTAATGTCCAACTAATAACTTAATAATTATTGATCTAATATCCTTAATCATTTAAAACTAATAAATTATGAAAGTTCCACAACTTGTAAGGCAATTGGAAAGCATATTAACAACATTTAATTTTCTATTCAGTTAAAATTCTAACCCGCCACTTCCATTCTTCTGGTTGATTTATTGGAAATCAGGGACGGTGGGTCATGTTTAATTGGCGATCGTAATAGATGGCATGCCGTCATGGACCCAGCTCCGGTCAGCGATAATATGTTAGAACAATCTACTGCAATTAGATATGACGTGAACTCGTGCGAAGTTAATGGTTACTGGAGATGAGCGATTAGGTTCCAAGTCTGTTGCTGTTTAGTTAAAACTTTCACAGATTTTAATATATTTAGTGTAACAACATTGTAATATGTACTTAATAATTTGATTATTTTTGCAAAATAGTTTTAGTTTCTATATATTTTTTTAAGTATAGAAAATGCTGAATGATTACTTCTGAATTGATAAGTAATTCATGGATAGTTTATATAAAGTTAAAATGTAAATCAACTTAACCTGAAAGCAAAACAGATGGATTGATTAAAAGCTTTCCACCAAGTAAAATTAACCAAGAACGAACCAGCTGAATACATTATCGTGACTGTATTCCGGCTTTTTACTGCGCTCGCGTGGTGAGCGGTAACTAGAGATAATCTCACAATTTGATTTGCTGACAAAAATCTGATAGTCAAGGTCGTATTACCGAAATTATATAGCTTTGTTGTATGGACGATGTTTTAGTACGGATAATACCTTAAATTATTTATTGTAAATATTAAATCATATTTTTTTAATAGCTTTTAAATAACGGTGAAAATATTTTTGGAATAGTTACTTATTGGTCATACTACCATTTAAGAAAAATCTTAATTACAATTCTGTATTCAAAATCTTATCTTAGCTGAGACACTAAGTAAGAACTTAGTCTTAAAATCCGTGCAATGCTTAGCGTGGGTAATTAGGGGGAATTTGCGAGGCCCGGGTTCGAACCGGCTATCTGCCGGCATCGCGGCGACGGCGCTATCCGGGATCATTGTGTTTTAAACAAAACTTTAAATGTATTTTTTTGCTCTCGCCTGCAACATTAAATCGAACTGAATAAAATAGCAGTGTATCTTAATTAACTAATCATTATTATAATTTAGTAAAAAGTTCTCATAATTATTGTTTCACGGAATAGTTAAACGTTTTAACATAATTTGAAAGTGAAAAAAATATATACTTAATCATAAATCAAAATCATTACAATACACAAAATTTAAGCAGCGTTACCTTTATCGACGAGGTGGTAATAATAAAATACTTTCGAAATCGCTTTAAGGAAGTAAGTGTTTTCGAATAATAAATATCTTTCGACACTGGACCAAGGAATTTACACAGATGTTATTTGGGCCCACACAGATAGGAATTCCTACCTACGCGACGCATAGGACATCAATCTCTGGGCTATTGTCAATGTGAAACAAGTAAGACACAAGTGAACTGGTTGTATTATAGATTGGACATCTAATATTTCATCTGACATTTGTAAATCTATTCGTGCAGCTTTATTTGTCCTTGGTAATAACCAGGATCCGCTTATAAACGAGAATATTAAAGGAAACTTAATTAATGCAAATTTAATTAAAATTATATTAAATTCCCTGCATTATTTTACTTTACTGAGTACAACTAAGTAGGTTTATCTTACTTGTGTACTTAAGAATCTTTAGTTTATTTTCATTACTTATACTGCTTTGGCTAATAATTCTAATTAATATCTAAAGATTGTAGGGCTTTCTTGGTCTTTCATCGAGTCATTAAATTGTTTGTACTGAAAAATATACAGAGCCGTAAAATAATATTATTCTAAATTTTAGCTATTTTCTAGAGAGCTTGTAAATCTTTCTCTTAATTAACATTAGGTTATAGCCAATTATTCAATAATATCTTTTGATTTAATACTATTTCTATGAAACCTATGAACATCTAGTGGAAAGTCATGACTTTTATTACATTTTCAACTCAACACTACACTCAATCATATTTTATTTTGATATCGCTTTGAACATTAATGTTATTTATTGGATCTTTTTGTCTCAAGACATGATATCGTTGAAAGATATCGAGTTTCGTTATAAAATACATCAAGCAATAGGAGTAATATAATATATCAAGATTATTGAAGTGCACTATAAGATACCGGGTTGTAATCAGAGTTAGGAAAATTAGAAAGATTATATTGAACTATCACTGATTGGAAAATGGAGATGATTGATGATATCTTAACATTCATTAAGGGAATAATAACTTAATGCGTTTATAGATATGTGAAATTTCCAACACGTTAAAGTTTATAAGGCACTAGAAACTTTTTTTATAATCTCAAACAAAATAGTTGCATTGAAGTTCAAAGCTGTTATCCCCGATCCTCCCACTTACGCCTTCTCGCAAATTTTATTTAAAAAACATGCGTTTTACGTCCAGGTGTCGTAAAAATACCAGACTATTTTATTATAGGGACGCAAATGTTTTAGTGGAGATCGTAAAATAAAAACGGTGTAAAATTCAACCATTGTAGTATCTGGATTTATTTCATTTTCTTGGATGCTTTCTGTTAGCGACCGAAATTAATAAACGATCTATCGTTTTAAACTGTTTATAGCAAACTGGATGTTTAAATGACAAGAGATTTTAACAAAAAAAAATATTATTAAAACTTCCTAAAAACATTTAAGTTTATTTTGATCTTTTAAGTAAACAAATTTTCCTTTATAAAGAATTAATAAATGTATTTGTTAGAATCATAAAAAAGCTAACATTTATATCATAACTATTATACACTTGGTTATATCCAACTAGGATGTAGTGAATAATAAAAAACAGTTATTAAAAGGTTCCACCGGTCAATTACTAGCAACCTATATGATTGATGCCGCATTCGTGTGGATTCTTAACCAAGGTAATAATCATTTATTTATAAAACGTGCATTTGTATAGACAAAGGCACGTGTAGCATAACACGTCATTTATATATATATATATATAGTATATATAGACACAACCGAACCGATTTCGATGAAAATTTGTAGACATATTGTTTTCTCCACCTTAAATCATAATTAAACTAAAACAGTTCATAAAGTATCAGAGGAAGTCGCCGGCAGCAGCAGTATATTTATATAAAACATAAAATCAATATCGCACAGCAAAAACAATTAAAATAAATATGTATACAACAACAAACAGAACAGCAACGCAATTTTAATAAACACATCATACAGACAGACGTAATTGCATATGTAAATAGAGTTATACGATGTATACAAACACAAAGTCCTACACTAACTAGGAAGCATTTACAATTTAATACACTCTATGTACTGCCCTTGTATACCTTAATTAAGGCTGGGTGCTTTTATGTAACTACCGGTTACTATCAATTACTTCGAATGTATAATAAAATTAGTAAGAATTTGGAAAATATTAACGAAAATTACAAGAAAATCATGTCAGTAATGTATCAACGTGCATTAATTTATGTCCAAAATTAATAATCCGATCCAATTTGTGATAAAGATTGAAGTTATGAGTTTCTTTATTACCAAAAAATCAATCAATTTCAATCTCCGATTACTGATGGATTATTAATTTTGACTATAAATCATACCAACATGTGAGTATGTACATAAAAATACTTACGCAAAGGCATTAAAAACTAAAAACATTGCACAGGGTAATATTAGGTAACCCTTAGGGTTAATGAAGTACTCGTCCATCAGAGCGGACTAATTTCATTGTAATATGAAACCTTACAGTCCGTCCTTGGCCTCACCGCAAAGTCGACACGCATTCCGATGTTTTTGCCAACCACAATCCAATAATTTGATTAGTTTCGATATTTTGAATGATCACGTGAGACCAATTATAATTAATTGAGACGCGAATTGCATCCGATATGGAAATTTTGCAAAAATATTCCGTTGCTTCTCAGAATATTTGAATGTCTGGTATAAACATGGTAGGTCCGTTATTATATGATGTGATCGTATCAATCGATGTGAAGATATCAGTCTTTCATTCATTACCAGTTATATACAGCAGTAATTCATAATATATATTATCTATATTAATATTATAAAGAGAAAAATTTTGTCGTATGTTGCATGTGGGTAATCCCAAAAATGACTAGACCGATTTTAATAATTCTTTCATCTATCGAAACCTACATTATTGGGGAATAACATAGGCTTTTTAACCCGATTTTGCAATGGATTAGGTAAAAATACGTTTAAAATAGTCGTTAGTAGGAAAAAAGTGCACCCAAGAAATAAACATAAATACTATGAACAACAAAAGATAATATTATTATGGTAGGTTAGTCTTTCATTTAATATTCTACCCAGTATTTAAGCACCTATTATTCATACCTTAACCAAAACTGGCTATCGTTTAAATGTCTCAGAAATATGCAACAACAAACCAACGCTACCATCGAACAAAGCCTTGCTAATTCTGATAAATAATGATACAATTCCATAAAGCTATGCATATTCCGTCGGAGGCTACATAAATTATAAATGTCACCGTGATAGACTACCTTACTTTGATGTAAGTTTAAGATTTCTGAATAATAAGGAAATTATATTATAATCTTGAATTGTAAACAAATATTATTTTGTAACCTACGTCTGGAATAATAACGTTATTAACTCTAATGTCTTATTTATTACCGGAGACTATAGAGATATGGAAATATTACAGCATTAAACCAAAGTGTTTAAGAGAATCGTAAATTTATTCTTTTTAAAGTTTATTCTTACAATTGCGAAATTATGTTTATTTTCGTTATACAACAACTGTCAATATTCTAATAAAATCAGTGATTTTTAGAGAACCAGTGGTTGGAGTACGGATCCATTTCCTTAAGAGAACATCTTTACATTTATAATGAAGTTTTCAGGTAAGACGGAGTGGAACTTCATTACATTCACAAATAAAAGAATATAAGAAATGAAATAATCAAAACCAAGAATCTCATAACTTTAAAACTTCAATCATCAAGTCATCCAAATGCGTGTTCAATTCTATTGTTATATTAAAACATATAGCAAAAGCACCCTCACTTAAAAAGTATTTTTGTTTTTCAATAGCATCTTAAAAAGATGGAATACCATTGATAATAAACACCCCCTTTAGAATTTCGTCTACAAAACAGTTTTTGTTTTGATCCTCAAGATAAGACTCGGAGCAGACCACGATCATTTACGTTCTTAAAAGAACGTTACAATTAAGTTTGGTAATTATTCATGTCCAATTTCTTAAAAGACGCTAGTGGTTTTCCAGAGCTGTTATTTCCTTTTAATTATATTAAATAAATGTTTTTATATAAACTATTTTTATATTACTGTTGTATTCTTTGAAAAAATTAAGATATTTTTCATCAAATAATTTAAGATTCTTAATCTTTGTATTGAATGTATACTCTTCATTATTATTAGCAGCCACTGAAATGACAAGGCGTCCATTTTCTTCACCTGTAATAAGGCGGAAAGAATTGTTTCTGGACGGCGTCTTATTATTGCCTGTGAAAATAATACAGCGTTATTGAGGTGTTCTAAATTTGAGGCACGTCTCTCGTTTACACCAAGCTGTTTATTTTGAATAAGGTTTCGTTAAGTAAAAGTAAACTCGAGGGATTTTAGGGTCCAACCGAGCAGAGGGAAAAATTAATGTTTCCTTTTGATTCATTCTGTAAATGAAAAAGTATAAAACAAGAAAAAAATAAGCAAATTTGAAATGAAATTGTTTCAAATTAGACAAGAGTTGTTATAGCACACCAATCCGGTTAGAACAAATTAATAGAAACAAAGTGATTTAATTACCGAATAGATCCCTTTATTCCATGAATTTAGCCAGTATCATTAGTAGCTTACCCTAAACCATTAATTATGGACATCAATTCTGAAATCAGCGTCAGGTTGCTGTTGAATTAGAATTATGACGGGGGTAAGAAACAATACGGACAAGTGATGATTCCGACAAACACCATTAATCTTGGAATGGAATTATTTACCAAAATTTCGAGAGAATTCTTGCGTGTTACGTCTATTAAGAGTTTTGGGTCCATAATGAGACCAAATTGTTACATCTGTCAAATTATATAATATATAGAATTAGACCATCTGCTGACCAATTATATCAGCTGTTGTGAGTTCAAAATTCTTAACATTGACCTCCTGTTTTCACGTAATCGTGTAAGAAGCGTGATGAAGAGACGATTTCCCAGGGGCACAAAAGAATCGATAGCTATTGTGATTCCCCTTACATTAAATTATATACGAGGGTGCGTAGACATCTGCAAAGTCGATCGACTTCTCATTTTATCAATATTTGCCCATTTGATTTTAGAGCAACGCCCATGTGAATACCAAATTGTATTTGTTGTCGGATGAACCATGTACGTGGTTCATCTTTTCCTATGAAGTTATCGGAGAGGTTGTCTTATTTCAACCTTTATATTTATAACATATATCTTTGAATGTTTTTTGTTTTTAATAAGTTAAAATTATTAAATATTAAAATGGGACATTATTATTTACCGTCTATAGTGCTATATTTTCAAGTGGTCTTTTATTATGTTATGGTGTTTCTTTTAATAGTATATAGATTAATTCCTTTTTTAAGTCTTGTGGAGAGTGCATCTTTTACGACGTGAAATATTTATGTCCCATAAAAATAGGATTTGAAGAGATAGTGAAGTATCGAGATGCAATAACCGAACTGATTTACGATTCTCATTCCAGAGAATCATTTCTTGGAGGTGTCATAACTTTTTTTAAATCCTCCTACTGTTTTGTAATAATATAACACAAAAAGTATAAAAGCCTACACATTTCATCAAATTAACATGATTAATTAGGACTTAATTTCTCGTCAATTTACTGCAAACTTAAAAGAATATATTATTACATTTATGACAAACAAACAAACAATCAAATATGTTGAATTTGGAGGATTTAGCTTCGACAGGATAAGACGGGATAACAAAGGAAAGTGTTCAGAGACGGTATAACTTCATAGGTAATTCTAGATCATAATAGATATCATGTTTAAGTAAAAGCTTAGTATGTACATTAACTACCGGGTATGTGAGGATGACGTATCTTATCTCTTTAGCTCAAACACTTCAAGATGCGTTTTATCTTATATCATAACTCATTCTATAAATACCTTGTTTCAAGATTACTTGAATAAAGAAAATCCATTACAAAATCTTAAATTTAGTGCCCTATACACGTGAGAAAATAATACAACAAGTGGCGTAGTTAGTTATTGTAGCCGTCTGTTAGTACAACGCTTTATTTGAATTCTAATTTATTCAGACATTAACAAAAATATTAATAAATTAAAACAGTATCCAGGAAGAAAGGAAGGCTAATTACTGAATCGGCTGAACCGATTTCATTAGGACTTTCGCTGGCAGATAGCTGATGTTAGAAGGTGTAACTTAGGCTTATTATAAAAAAACATTATAGTTTAAAATAATATTAAAAACTTAAGAACATAATCGCATTCACATTGTAAATTATTTATATTTAGATTTCAATATCATAATAAGCTTACGATTTTTAATGGACCCTCCCTTCTAAACCTATTATTGGAATAAAATACAAATAAAATAGTATATACTTATCAAACGAGTACTTTCCAAAGTCAGCGATATACGTACCTGAAACGAGATAATGAATAATCATTAGAATTGTGGTTTTAATGAAACAAGTGTGGAAATAATGATACTTATGTAATGACACTCGTGTGGGTCAGTCGTGACTGCGGAGTTGTGGTTCCTTGGGCGTTGCAGTGGCAAGTACTCTTCAAAAGAATTATGTTGTTTTCTATTTCCTTTATTTTTATTGCATTATTCAAATGATAAATGAATCCAAATATATCTCGTATTTTATTATGTATTTCAAACAATCTTAACATAATCTATATTTATAGTCTGTATTTTATTAAATATTATAATATTCGAGTATATGATTTTCATATATTGTAACTGAATAATAACAAATAATTCAAGTATTATCCAAACTAATATCCGAGAAATTTGAAGCTCCAGCAGAGGACACTAATACCACATCAATAGATCAGATTTTCTATACCAGACTCAATATTTAATCCATTGTAATCGTACATGTGTGTCGCAAAACTACGACTAATTCCCTACAACTGATGCAAATGGATAATTCAAGCGAAAAATACCTTTATTCTATCGTTGATAAGGTTTAATTCGGTAAAAACGAGCGAAATCTATAAAAGGCGTCGAGCGGACTTGAAATATGATGTTTTTTTTATTAAAAGCATTCAATTATTCACTTCACAGCGTCCACAATAATAATATAACATCGATTAGTTATTTCATGTTAAAAAAAACAAAAGTGAAGAAAATAAAATTCCTATTTTGTTTATTAAAATGAGAATAAATTACCTTTTACGAAGTTGATAACAAAAGTTTTTTCATATCAAGTAATCTGTATCTATAAAGTTTTGATATTATCAACTTTATATATTTGTAATATAATTAAATTTAGCGTACGTTCATATATTGTTAAACCAAGGGCAAATTTGCAGACCGAAGGGTAAACACAAAGGTCCAGGAGGCACCGAACAATGCCAGTATTGAAAGTTCTCTAAAGGGCACATGGTACCTTTAAATAATAGCCCACAGAATTCGATCTGTCGACCCTCTATTATTAGGAGCGACATTTTTTGCCTTTCCTCTCTTTGACCTACGGAGAGGACAAATTATTTGGTGTTTGATGTTATCAAGTTTGATAAAAACATTTTGCATACTTCTGATACATTAAAATGATTAATTTTATAATTGGACTTGGACTCGCGTAATGTAACTTTAATTATAGGTGTAAAAAGAGGCTTTTGAATGTTAAATATAATGTGCTGTAATAAATGTTAATAGTAACGAACAGTTACATATAACAACTGATTAATTAACATGCAGTCGGCACAGACATACAAATTTACAATTGTTATATGTTGATTTATATTTTATTTGAGCTGTTAAATTATTCTAACATCACAATTTTATCGTCAACTTTGATTGTGAATTCAAGGTAAATGTGGAAGAAAAGGGAGGATAAGAAATGGAATTCTTAAGTTTTTATAAATGTTTTTGCGAATCCCTCGTACCCGATGTCTAAATCACAAAAGCAGATATTTTTAAATAACAAAAGATATTCGGCATTTATTAAAATGTTGTCAACTTTTTGCTGCGTTTGTGACCAGTTTTATTGTGATGAAAAATGAGATGAGAGTCTCGGGGATATTATTACGTGATTACATATTTCATTCCAGTTTTTGTGAGCCCCCCCCCCCCCCTCCCCCTGTTAAATTAAGTTATGTATAACATTTTTCTGAATTCATTATACACTTTATTTACTGCGGCTTAAAGCTCATCCTTACTTTGCAATAGTACAAACTAACACCCACGATCCCGAAGTAAATCCAGGTGTATTAACGAGTTCATGATTTACTGCTATTACACACGTTTATGGTAAATTACGAATAATTGAGCTTTTCCGAGTCGACTGGTAATTTGAAGTATTATGTTATAAAATGAATATCATTATAAACTGCGGTGTCATATTAGTTTCAGTGATTTTCGTATTAGAGTCACACTTTGACAGACATTAATAGCTCTTTGAGAGTGGAAATTATACTAAATACACTACTAAATGAGTGAAATTTACTTATTTGTGTATGTTTAGCCATAGTTTAGTTACACTGCGGATGAATATACCAAAAAAGATCAATATTTCTTGAGCTTTCGGTACCTTTGAATATATAAAGGAAAATTCAACAAAGCAAACAAAACATCTACCGCAGATTATAATCCTGGCTTTAATACTGTATTAGGCAGAGATCTCGCGAGGGTCGGGTGAAACGTCTATTGTGACACCTTAATTGTTATTGTACTGAATTAATTTGGTAGAAGGTTGACGGGATTGGCGTTGTCATAGCAAAATATATTAAGAGAATTCGGAGTATAGTTTTAAATTATATTTTCCGCATTTATCTCGTGTCTGTTACTTTGAGTACACGTAAAGCAGCATTAAAATCCTATTTCGAGATGGCGTGTAGTGCTTAAGAGTATTACGAACCTATTTGTAGAGAAACCTAACAGTGCCACTCAGGGCGTCCGGTTTGACCTAATAATCAGAGATGGATCCTTAATAATGTTAACTATTATCTCGACTAAAATTTTATCTAATTGTGTTTTATTAACTTAATTAACTTATCCTAAGTTCTATTTGAATTTTGCTTGCTAAATATATGGACTGTAATATAAAGATTCCATATTTATATTGAACTTAATATTACGCAGCCAAATATATATAACTCTAAAAGATAATAAATGTTTTTTAATGGGTTTATGATTTTGAAGCGTGACAAGCAGTTTAAAAAACAAGTTGAAACCACTATTTACGTAAGAAAGCCTTTTGTGGCTTATTTAATGATAAACGAAATTAGTTTTAAAGTGAAAATGTTATTTCTTTTATCCTCAACGTTGTTATGTAACGTTAACGAAAAAAAAATGAAATTTGAAGAAAAATAATAATATTAAAATTTTTGCTATCAGTCATCCACACTTACATCATTTTTGCGATGCATCATATCTATTTGGCTAACGACTTCTCCTAACCCGTGGCCGGGTCGTACGTGACCCGTGCGAGATAACCCGGGCACGTGAGGTTGAGGAATCCTCAGCTGTAAAAAGCAAGATGTTCTAATAGCGGAGATAATTTCGGACATGCAGAGTTGCTTTGTTAGATAATGCTTTAGCTTTTAGCCGAGGTTTCGCACGCGCTAAGTTCAACATTACCATATAATTATAACCTCCGTGTTATTCTGTTGTATAAGCTATATTATTGTGAGATTTCTTCTAAACTCGTTCAGTATTTTTTGCGTGAAATAATAAAAAACATACACACACCCTTATAAACTTTTGCATTTATATTCGTAGGATTTATAATCTGGCTATATTAATTTACGACTATGAATCATGTTTCAGATTAAATGGACGTTTTTATATAATTATTAACCAAAATTATAGATGAAATAAAATATATTAGGGAATGGAGAAAGAAAAAGCAATTTCGCCAAAAGATTCAGCTGTCATTCCGCTGTCCGCAACGAATGTTGAACAAATGCTGACAAGCTCGTCCCCGCATTAGACATATCATTCCTACTACAAAACGAGTTAGCAGAAATGATATTGGGGTTTGTAAATTGAATAAAACCTTCTAAGATATTACTTAGATAAATCTTTGGTCTTTCACTTCGTGGAACTTACGATAAATAGATAAAATATTTATTTTCTCTCTGCGTTATTGTCTTTTCATTTAGCTTATTTTAGACCTTTTATTTCCGTGAAAACTGAGAGAATTTCTGCTGGGTGTAGAGTACAATAGAAAAAGGAATACGTGCAAAATAGGCGCCTACGGTTGTGTGATGAAAAAATCCTTCTTTCTGGATACATCACTTTCCTAGTGCTCTCCTTTGTATGCACGCTTTAGCTGTCATCAACGGAACTGGAACAGCCGGCAACTTTCATTTGAACCCTCCATTGTTCTTCTCGGGACCAGTGTAACGGAAAATTAAAAAGGCAATTTCCTAAATGAGACCACTCGCAGCACAGGAGTACAGGGTTAACACGATACGGGAGATAAGCCTTATGTAACACATATTATGTATTCGTTTAATTAATTTTTGCGCTCTGACTGCGTAATATCCGTTTTGTTTGCACAGCATTAGATTATTTCTGACACAACATTATATGTTCAGATTGACCGGATAACTATATAATGTCACGATTTTTTGTCTTTTTGTCTAACTTACTTTATTTAACTTATCTTTCGTCTATGCAGAATATTGAACTGATTTTGAGCATAACTTAATGTAAAGTGTTTCATAAAATAATTAGAAGTATTTTGAGAATCTAAATTTCTTCACCATTCTGAACGCTTACGTAAATACAATAAATATGTACTTAATATTTTAATTTACAATTTACAGGTAAATTTTAAGGCCATTATGAAATATTATTGATACTACGATTTTAATTATGTAAATTATCATATGTTCCAATCCCACATAACAAACATAAAGATTACAATATATTAATGCGTCATTATATTTCCTAGTTGGGGGCGTTTAAATGGGTAGGTGTCATGCCTTTAAACACACCGTCAAGCCAAACCATTCTCTATAACAATATAAGAAAGGGTATACTGGCTTATCAACTTTCATGGTAAAAGTTGTAAAGTCTGCACGTGTAGGATGAAGGTATGTTTAGTCGTAATGAACCTTCTGTAATTGGGGGTCATAACCAAGAAAGGGTACGAGATGTCTGTAAGTAAGTATCGATTTTATTGTAGTCTAATTGGACTTACTTTAATTTATGAAAACTAGTAGATGGTTAAAATTTTGAACTGCTATCGAAATGACTTCTAATAATATACTTAATACCGACATCCAATTAATATAAAGCTATAAAGCGCTTTATTCGTCTAAACGTTGTGGTTAATCACATAATTAAACTTGCCTATCATATACGGATGACATCAATAATAATTAACTTAATCGAAGAGTAGCGCTGTGGATATACATTAACAACCTTTTCGAATTTCGATAAAGTACCAATGGTAATATGTACCGGAATTAAAAAGGTTAGAGTTGTTTACACATACGTTATGTATTTTATACTTGGTTAATTGGTCGGTTAATTAAACGCTTACAATCCGCCATAAACAACGCCTTGAGTTAATGAATGATACAAGCTGAAGCTACGCGAAGACTCACATAATAGTAGATTCTTCCAACTTCCGCCGAGAGCGCGAAGACACCGGTGTAGCCTTGGAGTCGGGTTTGCTGATGGAGCTCGAGGCAAAGGAATCCTTACATCCCCTTCCGATGAACTTCTTCCTAGCAGAGAGGAACCCCTGTCCCTAGATAAAGATCTGCGTCTACCAAACGGAGCTCCCCTAACTGTCGCGAAATTCTCTTCACCAGTAATGCTAAATGTTTCCATTGGAATACCTTCAGGCTCTCTCCTACTTCTTACTGAAAAGGTTCTTCGAAAACCGCTCGCTAACCCTTCTATAGTTTTTCTTTTCGATCTGGTTATTTCTTCCGAACTGATAACAGTTATATCGTCCATGTCTCGACTATTGTAAGACTTATAACGTTGTTCTATACCCGACAAATCTTCTATACCACCGTGCCGATATCTTAGTGGTTTATTTCTATCTATTAAGCCAAGTTCGTCATAACTTCTGTAAGTCGATGTACGACGAGGTGCGGGGGGCCGACCTGCTTTATCTATAGTCATTTTCTCGTTTTATTGTCCTTAGAAGTAACCTGGCAAAAAGAATGCTATGTTTAAGCATTTTAATGGAATCTTGAATGATCTGATCTGATTATCTCGACTTGCATACGTAAGTGTTAAAGCAACTAGATCGTTTATTATATTGATAATAATTGTTTCATATCGGCGTTTCTAATTTTATATATTTGGTTACGACTCAAATGTTTTTAAAATTCACCTTGAACAAGTTATTAACATCGAAAATTATGGTTAACAGAGTTATATTGCTTATAGTGTTAATTTGCGTGTGGGACGATCGTTTGAGTTAGTCTATAGTAATTCGTGACTTGTCCATATTCTATAGAAACAATCCAATAACATTTTCCAACATTAACTGAACACTTTGCTAAAATTCTTCGATAATGGATATTGTAGCAATAGAATAAACACGTTCACTTTGAAGAATCGTTTTATTTAAACCCGTGTACAAATTACTTAAATATAGAAAAATATACTCAAGTATTTTGAAGAGGTGAATCGGTATTTACTTCTGAATTTAAGTCTCGGGTTGGGTGCAAGCGTGAAATGGCTTAAAACAGAACTAACAGAGTATTTCCAGCGATACTAATTTTATTAAGTGGTTAATTATCAACGATAATGAACTCCATTTAAGTGCTAATACGCAATATTTGTAGAAATTTTAGAGTAAATATATATATTTATGCATAATCTTTAGAATAACTTCTAATCCATATTTGTTTAGTCACGTTTATTTATCGCATAAATAAATTTGATTCAGAATAAACACTTGATTTTTGAAATGTTGATTTCCAAACGCCTAATACGTTTGCTCTTAAAATCTCTCAAGCATCCTTAGCCAAATTAGTAAAGACAACAAACCGCGCCCATATACTGACGGACCAAACGATGTTTTCCAAACAATTATAGAATTAGGACTTCCTGCTTGGGTCGTTAAAAACGGATTTGACCTGATCTAGATAGTTGGGGAACATCCTTATTCGGAGAGTTGGTATCCTACTTTGAATAAAACACCCAATAGTAGTAACAGACCACGTTACGTAATAGATATTAATTATAACATTTTTGTATAGTAGTAGAATAGTTTTTAAACTTACACATTACTGACAAAATAAATAAAGTGAATAATCTAGTTTTAATTCAGCAATATTTTTGAAGCAGATGTGAAAGGTCCATAAAAATATATATGAAATTCAAAACATGATGTCTTAAAACCAAATATGTAACAAACTGTAATTTGTAGTCAAGCATGAACTACCAAATAAATGTATTAAATGTTATTAATTTTGTTTCTAATTCATTAAACAGACACACTCGTAAAGGTGTATTGATAACAAAAGATTGAATAATTAATCTTCACCTGTATTTGTCAAAACTGAATATATTGGAAAAGCAAATAATGATTTATTAGCAATGGATGCTATTCAATAAATTCTGTGTAAACGTTTCGAAAGAATAAAATGTGTTTTTTTTAAGTGTCTATCTATATGCATTTAGTGATAAGCTGTTAATTTGGAATTACAAAAAGACACTTAAATTTTGTTTTTATGTATAATTTTTCCATTGTTATAAGTAGATGTAATATATATGTGGTTGATTATAGCGTGGTATTCTTGATGGCGTGTTGCATAGTATTATTCAAATGGTTCATGATCGTGTCAACTTGTGTCATCATAAAATGACAGAAAGGTTTATATTTCATAACACGATTATGGCTTTATGCGAAGCTTCCGTGAGACGCATGTAGGGAATAATATAAATGTAGTTTATTTGTGCTATCTTCCAATTTGAGATTATAGTTTTTTTTTTTCATTTAAAGATTTATGTTCAAGAATTTGAATCCAGACTAAACAAGTCGGAAATTGTGAAATGTGTTTGAACATTTAAAGCACAGGAAGCTGTGTTTGGTACACAAATCATCAAATAAAATTAGAATTTTTAATAATCATAGAAATCCTGAACATGATTATGTTTATAAACATTAAGTGTATTATATCGGAAGTAGATTGTAGTATTGTAATTTAAATTGACTAGCGAGTTATATATGAAGATTTAACTACAATGTATATTTGTACAAGTATATCTACATAACAGGCCAAAGACGCGGTTGATAGCTGTCTGTAAGGACGAAACGAATAAAAAATATATATATTTTTATTCCGAATCGACAATTGTTTATCAATAACAGACATGTACAATTCACATGAGACGGCGGTCGGTAAGTGCGGTTGCGATGCGATGCAAGAGATCAAAGCATTAAGGTAGAAACAAAACTGCATTCTTAATACTCTTTTGTACGCATTACGATGCGTAAACATGCCACGATTTAATCGGGACTAATAAGTGGTGTATTATACTGGACAATTTCAAAGTTATATATGTTTAAAATAACTGAGTTTCCCACGAATATGTTTGTTGGTTAATACTACGAAATCAGCTAAATGTTTTTGATATGATCAGTTAGCACTTTTTGCGCTTATGTTTCGCTTTAATAATCTGAGTCTAACTTAACATCGTGATGCTGGCGAGCGTGTGTGGTCCGTATATGGTAGGTTTATCGAACATCGCGCTACTATATTCGAGTCAACTTTAACCATTGACAATGCGATTTCCAAGAACATTTGGTTCGAAGGAGGAAGTTTGCTTTAATATTATAATAAATGCCATTGTGAAAATGCAGATAAGGTGACAATACCGCGACGAGACATGGTAATGTATATGGGAAACGAACATGCTTATAGTATTAAATAAAGTGAGTTTTGAGCAACCAACTTTAGAAATGATAACAAGATTAATATGAAGAAAAGGTTTTCACTTGTAAAGTTATTTGCAAATGAAAATACAGATACAGAACAGACCGCAAATCACGAGCACGTACTTCAATATCTCTAGAGCGAAGGTCAGCGATTGGAACATGCTCTCTAAGAACAAAGAAAGTCACACTATCAATATCTAATAATATTCAATAAACAAGCTAGAATATCACTTGAATTAAATTATGTGAACTGATTGTCGACTTGATATTATAAAACATGTCACAATCTATATACATAGTAAACTATGTATCATAAGGAAATGTAAATGATCTTGAAAATATATACATAATAGATAGAAATGAAAAACATTGATTAAATTAATACTTATTTACTTTCTGAAATGAACAGTTAAAGTCATTAATCTTGCCGATTAACAGATTGCGACAGGTACAAGTGGCAATAATGTAACGCGTTCTATAATCAAACGACAAAAACGTCGAATCGATTACAAACGCTAACGAGACAGGGGGACTGGCCATAGCAATCCATCAGTAGAGAAATCTGCAGCGACGCTGAATTACCGCACTCCATTACCGTGACCGCACCAAACAATATCTGACCCCAGAGAAAGCACTATTCATTAATAAAATTCACCCCGGGGCATAACAAAGCGTAATAATATCGAATCGTAATTGCTAAATTGATAATTCAGAGAATCAACGGAGAATGAATTGAAATTTTCTTGTGCCGCAAATTGTGACTCGTGAACGCTGACACTAACGAGGGATTTAAAATGGTATATCATGTAAACAGCAGAGAGCGATGAAAGGGAAAAGATTTGTGTAGGTCGATAGCAAGTCATGAAGCAAGGATGGCTTGAGTTGTTTATCACAGGTGAAAGCGAGGCTGATAATCCTAAATAACCGCAGGGCGTGAAGGGTGTAAATCATTATAAACCACATTTTACAAAAGACAACATAAACATCTCTCTTAATGATATATTAATATTTCATGATATTTCCTTTTAAACGTTACAAACAAAGAGTAAAGGTTCACGCAATCTTATGGATAAAAATATAAGAACATAAAAATGGATTGTTTTATTAAAAAGTAAGTAATTATACACAATATGAATTGTTAAGCCCACATGGAAAGATATTTCAATTATTTTTCCTCATGACGTTGTCGAAATATCGAAACGGTGTCGCCGATAGAAGTATATATCGATTTCATTCAGTGAAAAGAAAAAAAAATATCGCCGGTTATGCGGTATTTTTGCCACTATTTCGCCAATCTCACTCAACTCGTTTGCAAGTGGACGTTCGAGTGGACAAGTGAATGGATCTTTTATTGTATATTGGAAGATATTTAAATGAATAGTAATTTTTAAATAATTTATTTCAATTTTAACGAGATCCTCCATTACTAAAGTTTAACTTGAATGACAATTTAAAATAACTTTTTCGTATTAAGTCACATTGTCAGCAAGTTATTAAACAACAAGATATCTTCTTACTTGGGTATTTCGAGTATTATTCAGTGTTTTTTCAATTATAAAGCCGTAAATCTTTAAAATTATTGTCTTGCGTGTCTCGTTAGCAAGCACTCCCAATGAGATGATAACATTTAACCAACTTTATTTGGATATCCGAGAATGTATTGGTCGAAGATGATTTGCGATTATTTAAACCGTCAAAACAACAATTAATTATTATTGTTTCGATAATCAGATGCTGATAAAGAAACAAAAGTGATCCACGCTCTACAAGATCATATGAATTGATTTAGAAAGCTAAATTAATATACTATTCAAATACATCCGGTCAACTTCAATAAACTTTTATACATGTTCAACACATATTAGAGTTCACGTAATTGCATATCACGATAACCAATCTATTGCAGACTTTCGCTCGAATATTTGATTGCGAAACTTAGGATTAATAGTATCTTTGTAGTCTGTCTAGCCCCTGATTTTATTTATCCATAAGCTATAGAGCGGACGTTGACATTGAGCAAAAACATGATTGCTTTTGAACAAGGTTAACTGTATTCACGTCTCGTCTAAGACGTTTGATGGATTGGCTCGTCAACTGTTAGCTCAGCTTTATTGTCTGCTCCCATAAAATTTCCAATAGTTAAAATTTATTATATAGCATTTAATAACATGCTGGCAAAGCTCAATCAACTTACGTTTATTTAGTATTTCTAAATAGTAATTATGAGGTTTCCTATTTTAAATAAATTATATATGTCCAACTTAATCTTATTATCTTTATAATGGACTTAACGAGATACATAATTAATCCCGTTCCACTATTAGGTAACAACTCCATATAATTTGTAATTCTCTTTTTCAACCTAGCAATTTATTAATTGAATCTATCGATTTTTTATTATCGGGAAAACCAGTTTGGTTTGTAAACTTATATTTTTATAATAGTTACGAAAAAAAACTATTGTTTGTTGTAGGTGATGATTATTGTTATTATTTTTTTTATATCATATGACTGATAAATTATAAGATATATTAATCTAACCAAAAAATAAACGAAATTTTAAATTAGTTATACTCCAGCTTATTATTATTAAAATACTGTATCAATAATGAATTTTATATGTGTAATTAAATCATACGTCACTATATATAAGGCCTTGAAATGTATTTTGTTGTAATTGAAGCATGATGATAGATGATACTAAGATAGTATCTTGTACAAGGTCTAGCACACATGCCACTGATAGCACTGTTAATCACTTCATCCCCATGGTATACATTCTCCATATATTCTAGTTATAATACCTCGTTTCAAATACATTATTGTTCACGCTCCAAGCTACTATGAAATCATTTATATATAACATCATAAAACACTCCGTTACACTTGTTATTTGTAATGTTTTCTATTGTTTTATCTTCATGCTTGTTATGTTAATGATTCTGTTTGTTAAAATAAAAAAAAACGAGTGCATTAACATTAAAAAATATATGCATGTTATATTATAATTATGAAGAGAATTAAACAGTTTATGCAAATATATTATGATGCTTCCACAGTTGCTCTTCACTGCCTGTAGGGCTTTTGACCGCAAAATATATTAAAAATTTTATTTCCCGCAGAGATATATTGCGACTGCTGCCTACCGGTAACTCCTTGTAAATGTTTTTCTCATTTAAATTAAGCAGTTCGTGTGATTTATAACTACGGTAGTGACAAATCGTTTAAGATTTTGTCTCAACTGCAGTTAACAACGGGACTAAGGCATTAGCTTAATTGTTAAATAAATCAAATTATCTTGACAACAGTCAAGTACGTTATGAATTAGGTACTGTAAGTGATATATTGAACGCTTAGAAAATGTTAACAAATTGTCTTAAGTAAAATGAATATAAATGTTTATATGTACTCACTCACACCACACGATCTTTTAGAATAACAAACAATAAGTAAAAAAAAATATAAAAAAGATATGTATATATTAGATGTGATAGTATGGTATGTTGTTGGGACTGTCAAATTTAAAGATATAACAAAGAAACAAACACATGTTGAAGCGCAGTCCACGATCATAACAAAAGCAAAACGAGACACAATTAAACAGTCAGAGCGTGCACAAAGAAAACGAGTGTGACAACTAATTGTAGTGTCTTATAGCTATGATTACAGTGTCAGACAGATATGGAGGCTGCAGGAATGGGAACCTCACTAATTCACCGGATGAAATAGGTTAGTGTTTCGCTTTAACTATGAGAACGAGAAATAAAAATGTAAATTTTTGTACAACTGGTTTTAGTTACTAAAATATATAATGTTAATCCTATTTCTGTTTTTCTTCTTTCTGTTTGTCTGTTTTTTTTCTTTCTACGAATATCCTGGACAAACATTATAGTTTAATAATAATAGATATCTTAAAATCTTAGCAATTTCTATGAAATTTTATCAACGAGTACTTTCAAAATGAAAGTACTCGTTGATAAACTTTCATATAAAAATTAAATCATAGTTTTTAATTTACTAAAAGGGATTTGGATTATCTTAGATAAAACGTAGATAGAAATAAAACAATAAAATATATTTAATTTAACTTAACGAAAATAACTTCGAGAGAAGAAAATATATTCATATTTAAATTCGCAGCAATGCACATGTAATATTAATTTATAAAGACTTAAAAGACTTTAAAAAAATTCAAAACGAGTTCAAATTTATTGCACAGAAAAAAAAAATGACTTTTCAAGGATTATTAAATTAACAAGGTTTGATGGTATATTTAAGATATATTTCGTGCGTCACTTTCGCCATATGTTATATGAAGTCATTGGTAAAAGTTGACAGCATCGAATTTCAGCGCACACTATATACAGTACTTTTTTAATACAACTTTACATTTTTGGTAACAGATAAGAAACAGCATTCACGTTATGTTAATGTAAAAGTGAACCGTGAAGATTTTAGAGATTACGGAATAAATCTCGGCTTTACAGAACAATTTGCCATTTTAATTGTGCTTAAATTATACAAAATTGCTATCTTATACGTTCTTTAATAAGGACTTACACTATAATGTGTATTATTATTTTATACAGTTTAAAACCTTTTGTTGATTAAAAATCTGTCTTTAATTAAGTATAAAATCTCAATTTTTCGATCGTTTCAACGATCGTGATGGTATCCGGTAAACATGTTTAATATAGATTTAGTTCTAAGCGTAGTTATTTAAAGTTTCTTACATAATTGTGAATGCTGGTCCACTGTTATAAATTACGTAAATTGCCTGCACACTAAATCTGTTTAGACATCAGCAGGGTGTAACAAGAAATCTGAAGTGTCAGAGTCGTGTTTGTAATTTGGCGAAGCGCCAGCCAGAGACACCTGCGTCCCTTTAAGTGCACAACTTGGGGATGATAACATATTCCCTGATTTTAATATGAAAACAACTATTTTAAAGAGTTCTGAATTAAAATAAAACGGTTCTGCAATTTCTATATCAAATGTTGGCTATCGGAAATCAAAGAAATTGACATATATAACATAGCGAGAAGTATAATAAATAGTATTCAGTAAACATGTCACATAAATAAATACAACGTAATGTTTACCTCAAAATTGATAAAACTGTACTCGCTTATCGAGAGAGATAGCCCGAAGTAGATTTATAATATGGTTTTCAACAAATTCCAATGAACGACTAACGGTAAAGGTGTAATGATTATTATTCTTAAATTATCACCATCTCAATGTGAATTATTGCTTATTACACTAAAATTACAATTTAGACAAACTAAGTTAATATTCATTTATATTTTTAACTTTATAATTTTTATAGATGATTTTTTTAAAGTAACAGCTGCAATGACTGTTCTATTCTCAGGTCAAATTAGTTTTTGACAAATAGCTTTTAAAAAACGGGATATAGAGGTAGAAAGCTCGGAAATTTAAAAAATCTTGAACATCCGGGATGTCGGATGTTAAGGGTATATATCAGGTAAGATGGTTTGTACCCATCACGTTATACGATACGTCAAAAACTAAAGGGAGAAATTATTGAAAAGAATTTAGTCGATTATAAATTTGGGAAGAGAAAGGTTGTCCTAAAAATATTTGAGATATATCTACTATTACTTGAAGTTTTATCATTAATTAACAAAAATCATTTATCAAAAGTATTGAACTTAATAACTGACGCTATTGAAATTGAAAATCAAAATTTTATTTACGAAGAATAAAGTGATTAACGAGGCAATGTCACCCCTCGTCAAATCACAATACAAGTCACGGTATATAATAGGAATATTATACTGCTTTGGTATGAACTAAATTACCTTTCGCGATGTAATTAGTGTTTATTACATAACTATGCAATAATAATATTTAATTAAACGGCAACATAACATAATTACCGAATTAGTTTATTCTATATGGATGTTATTTAAAAAATATGTGAGAAGTTATAAAGAAAAAATCGGCTTCACTTTATTATGTTAAGTAACAGATATGTCAAAAGTTCTATTTTATTTCATGTCTCACACTCAATATTCTTATGGAATAGTAATTTTATTTTAGTATAATGGATATTTTCTTTAAATAACATACTGTAGCGCAGGATATGGTAATGGTCCTAGAGAAATGGAAGGCGTACCCAACTATTTTAGTATGAGCTTACAGTAAGGGCGATTTATTTTAGCCCTATTTCCTTCCAGACGGGACTCGAGTCTGAACGAAATTAATTATGTTTATATGTAAGTGTACATTCACGTTTTATTGAAGTGGATCGCTTATCGTATGTAGAAATTATTAATGTCGTATGTATTTCATTATACAAATCGCTGCCATAAAATTATAAGACCTTCGTAATAAATAGTATTCTTATATCAGTAATGTCGCAAGAAATTTAAATAATTGAAATCTTGAAAACGAGATTATCTAGATAATAAATGGGAAAGAAAAGTATTTTTAACAATGATACATACAATTCTATGAATTAAAATCTCTACCTTTCAATACTTTATCAATGTTATGAACACAATAAAATCAATAATTCGCAAAACTGATATGTTATCAATACTTTATGGAGTATCTATTCAACGAATTAAAAAAAAATACTGCATTAATTACATCAATGTAGTAATCAGAAAAGACAATAGCCTCAAGTAAGACTTCAATAGTTATACGAGTTACTCAAGATCGAGTCAATTAAATCTTAATTAAATGAATGAGGAAATGTAATATTAGAATTACAACGAAATTACTAACTATTGTTTAGAAACGAAGTGTACCCCGCATATCCTGGGAGGGTACTTCAACAAAGGAATTAATATCATAAATTAATTACTAACTTAAGGAGCAATTATTCATTTATATCTAGTGACAAAAGGACAAGAATGTTATGGATAAATTCCAGTATGTTTGCACCAGCTGCTTATTTTGCGAGTAAAATGATTTTTAAATCTGTCAGTTATAAATCCAGGCAGCTGGACGGCAGGTGGCGGGAGCGTGCCTTTATTTGTGATTTGGTTATTTTTTAACTCAATCCAATAATGATGGGGAGGGTAGTTTTAATTTTACTTCTGTAATAACAAACGGACTTTAATAATAACTGACGTTACCCTCCAAGTTTTAAATAACTGGACTTCTGTTATTGTTATTATTAATATTAATTTGAATAATGTTATTTTGTGCTGTTTATTATTAAGGGTAACTTTTGTATTTATTTTCCGATTCAATGAAACTTAATTCGCCAGATAAATTCAAAGGATCATTTATATTCATAAATACATAGCGCGACAATTATTCAAATGTGGTTATACAAAGAGCGCGTGGTTTTCACTTTAGTTTGTTTAACTTAACTTTAAGTTTGCAAACACAACGTGCTTACACCAAGTTACCGCCAATAGTCTTTAAATAAGCGTATTATATTACACGTTCATACTTAGAACACGTCTAAGTAGTTACAATGTTTACTAACTTTAAGTTATGTTAGTTTTGTCTTTTAGAATGTAATTTAAGCTGTTTTATTTGTGGAACAGTTTAGAGTGTCAAATCGTTTATTACGCTAGACGCAGGCTACAAATAAGGAGAGAGAAATCACGAAAGCACCCATAAAACCGATATTTATCAGAGCGAAATCGTCAAGGAGTATCCCACAGTTGTCAATACCAATAGCGATGGCACAGGTTGCCATAAATGGTGACAACCAGAATAGTATCGTTAGAAAAACTCGTTCCATCGAACCAGACTTGACCTCAATTGAACTTCGATAATAAATATTAAACCGTTCTATGTTTTGTAGTATTCTAGCTGTATTGTGAACACCCTGTATTCCGAACACGATAACATCGAATCCGTAAAAGGTTTTAACGACATTATAATGAAGTTTAAATCTCAGCTGCATGCGTTAGCGAGATTTTGAGATAAAGGTCCGCCCTTTGAGTCAAAGATGGCGGGTACTGATGCGCAGGCGCATCTGCCGACCCACGTGCTCACGCCCGCGCTGGTTTCTCATTATTTTTTATTATTTTTTGCTCGACGAACACATTTATCATTTGCACCAGATGCGCCTGTAATAATAGGTGTATCTTGAATAATTCATTAAATTAAATCTTCGCTTCCTATTTAAAATTTAAAGCTCGGGACAATAAAAGTTTATTTGTTTAGTTTAGTTTAGTTACGAATTCTTACGCTGTGAACGAGGACCGGATAGTTTGTCCTGAATTTGATCCGCCACATGTGTTATGAAGTGTTCTGTTTTTTGTCTGTCGACATCTGAGGTCTGTTATGCGACATGTGCAAAATATATTTGGTAGCAAACAGGATGAACTATGTTGTATGGATTCTCCTAGATAATCGCTTTACGCAATCTATTGCGTTGTGGAGTAAAAAGTCATGGCACATCTTTATTGAAATTTAAAATATTTACGTATTAATGATTAGTTGTTACCTATGTTCTCTAAAAGCCAATATCTATCTAAAAGCCATTTGTTAGTTTTTACCTAGGTGTTATTTTTTTCTACAGATAGAGTCACAGGCATGCTTACAAGCAAGCTTTTGTTGTGTAACCTCTATGGTGGTGATTAAATCTCACCATTATTATTAACTGGCTCCATTCAAACACCCACTGTCGGTCTCTAGGCGGTTTGGAAACTATGCCGTCCACCCACAGTTGCTGGTCCCGTAGGCGCAGCAGGGTCACAAATACAGCCTCAATGCCTGTGTCGACTAATAAATACACCACGTCCAATTGTTCACGCTAACTCGCTTTATTTAAATTCATAGAGTCAATAAGAAGTGAAACGCATTGTTTTGGCCGTTTTGGTGGTCCGTATGAAACGATGCTGCTTTAATTTTAATATATTAAAAGATGAAACAAAATTATCGTGCCTCGTGCAAGCCAAGATGATCAGGTCATAAATATAGTAAAATAAAAATATTAATTAACATGCAAACATTGTGAAAAAATTACCATTAATTTTCATGTTATTATTCAAAAGGACCATCGGCTCAATTCAAAGAGCCTTTTGGTTAAATATTGACAACTAGAAACCCATATTCGATGTCATTGAACGTCACATGCACTGCAAATAATCCACAGAATACACGAATTGAGTGTACACAAAGTTCGGTTGGATTGAACACGGCTTTGTATAAAATACGAGCGATTGCGCACAAGTCGAGCGATAGACTGATCGTCCGCTGCCGCGCTGACCGGCGTCGCAAAGTGAAGCGGTAGCTTCCCCTCCCTCTGCCTCCACTGCAACAAATCTGGGGACCGGCGACGACTCTATGGAACCGTCGTGACTCTCAATAGATTAAACCATTTATTTATTTATTTATATATTTTCCACTTTGAATCAATACCAGTGATCACTTGTGTACGTCAAATGAGAGTGGCAGGAGAACTTATTTTGATATAAGACACTCAACTACTTAAAATACAGCTACGAGGGTTCCAGACGCGCCCAGCTCTGAAGAACCACACAACAAACTCAGGCGGGTTTTCTTTTTTTCATCGTGATCACTGTTTCATAAATGTCAATGTATTTTGCGAGCAATTTACGAACAACTAGAACGATCGAAGTCAATTGTCTCCTTGTTTTTAAGAATAATTTACAAAGACGTCGATAGAATTTATGAGCGCTTGGAAATGCAAACCGTAATTTTACAATACCAGTACAATTACATTTTTATCATTTGAAACTCTTATCGGCGTGTGGCACTCCAGTGCGTTTGTGTGCACCGATAACAGTCTGACACAGCATTACTAACTAAAATTGTTAGACTTATAAGAATAATGAAGAAATTGACTTCTGCACTGACCATCAATCAAAACTCCCGACCATTAATCAATTTAATTATGAGAATATTGAACGATTTCATAATAAAGTAATCTTAAAGGCGTCCAATACGCCTACTTAATATTAGTTTGAACCGATTGACCCAATCCCAAAAATTTTATTAGAGTATAATACATTTTTGATAATTTACAATTCTGTCTTCACACCAATTCGTAATAATTTGATATAATAATATATTATTAACACATTTTCAAAAGGATAGTTCGAAACGATATTTGAACATCCCAAAATATTTAAAACTGGTTGGTTTCTATAAGGTCCCGTTTGTTTTGTTTTCTTGTGTGGGTCTAGAGAAGGCCGACCCAAGGTCACTGGGGCAGTTCTTAAAATTTTGGTCTTATTTTTAATAAAAATAATTTATGGTGTAGGTGTAGGTAGAAATGACCTTTAAAAATTTTGTTGGAGTATATGTGATATCTTTTTACTGTTAGAAGCTTATCTTTTACAGATTATATTATTAAATATGAAAACATCTCTATCTTTTAAGTACTTTAATTAATACTGGATCGTTTAAATTCTTAATATTCCCAACTAAAATGTTAATATATACCATAAAAACGTACTAATTAGCCTAAAAATTAATTTTCCAAGGAAAAAAGTGCAAAATGAAGTTAAAATTTCTAAAATAAAACAAGGAATGTAATCGTATGGTTCGAATATTACAATAAGACTTCAATTAAAGTCAATGTAGATAAAGTTAGAGACATCAATATAAGCGATGTGTAATAATTGTATCATTCACGGTTGATTTCTTCCACAACATGTCATGGTGCCCATTTTATATGGGCACTTCTGAATGCCACTGTTATCTGCATTTGGAAGTGTATGACTGTCTGCATGTGTCTAACAAAAATGCTTGCTTTTCTAGGTTTCAGTACTTTAATTACTAACTTGGTAATATTTGATTTAAGTGAGATTTACGTTCATATCGATAGTCTTGGCATGTGCCCAATGCAGACATTTTATTACACAATCTATCAGGCGCTAGTTCAACTAGCACACTAACATCGCATAGTAAAAAGGCTGTTATAACAAACTTGTGATTGGTTGGACTTTAAATATCTGGACTTGGGGTCAAGCAGTGCGCTTAAAATCGGATACCGAACATTGTACACTTAAACCATAAATCTCTGACTTCCAAGAAAATATGTCAATAAATGCATTTCAATTTCTCCTTAGTCTTGACACTTCAAAAACATTTTTGGTCTAGCAATGCGGTTGCCAATTTAATCTCGGCGGTAAGCTTGAAAGAGTTCCAAAATAAAATGTTCCATCTTTATTCAACAGGCATATTTGTAGGACTGGCTTGAATCCAAGAAGAGATCACATCTAACAATAAGATACGGTTAAAGTTTCATGATAAATATCAGTTACCTGTAAAATAGGGTTATATTTTAACTGTATAAACAAATTTAAAACAAACTGCATTTTCAGTTTTCTTTTAATTTTATACATTAATTATTGTGGATACTTTAAACATCATTCGATAAAAACTCCACTAATTATCCTTCTTATTGGTCCGAACATTACCGAGGTTTTGACTTTTAAATTTGTTGTTATCTCTTCGTGCAACTTACGCAGGGCGTGAAAATTTATTCCTCAGATTTTAGCATCTCTACATGTATAATGTTGTTATAACATAAATAAAAACTTGAATAATTTTATCATCACATATAAATTGTAAAGTAAAAAAAACAAAACGATAACTCTGTCGCCATCGTGTCTACAAATATTATTACGAATTACAATGTTTGTCTGTCACGTAATGGCACGAGTGATATGGATTGTAAGGAATATGAACGTTATTTTTAAAGCCTTAAGGATAAATATTCCAAGAACCATTTTATAAATGTTTTCTACTGTATTCGGATTACAATATACAACAAATATGATATCAGAGATATGATTGATCCATCGTCCTGAATCGTTATCTGTGATGAGTCGAGTCGATTTTTACTATAAAATAGAGCAAACGTTACATATACGAGTATTTTAGTATTAAAATTTGTTCACTGCGTCATTATAACCAACCTTCAAGGTAATTGACAATTACAATGACAATGGCAATTAATTTATTTAAAATAACAATATATTATAATTTTCGTGTCGTAATTGATTTAAACGGTTACGTGTATTTATGGTGAATATTTCAAAACATTTAAACGGGAAGTTGCTAAAATGTTTAACAAAACATAAATTCGTGGAAAATTCATTGTATCGGATGTTTGTTGCGGCGTTAGTTCGTCGCTGGTTGGTTTGTTACAAAAACGCCGAAATTCAATATCAAGTTTCCCGCTCACTAATTGGGCGATGCAGCACCGGTAGGGTTACGAAAGTAGGGTGACACTAACTCACAAATAGACCACTAGGACCGATAGTCTTAGGTCTTTCGAGTAGAACGTACATAATTAAAGGAAGATTTTTGTACTACTAGTATACTAATAGGTATTTATCGGGATATACATATTTTGGAAACGAATTTTAGTTCGGGTGGTATAGTTAAATAATATTTTAAATTTATGTCAGCAGACTGTGGGATAACTTTGGTAAAAACCTTGGAGATACTGGTTTTGAGTCCTATTTCAGTTATTTTTATATTTTATTATGCTATTCTCAATAATTTACGGATAGTTACAAACTTTAATAAATAGTTATAAATATTTTATTAACACATAACAGCATATATCTAGTAACGCTCTGTTATAGTTATAAATGTACAGACACCCTACATAACGACAGATAGCAAGCGGTTAAATTTATTCGGTTTTATTAACGTTGTTTATCGCTCAATTAATATTCTCTGATCATTTTATTGTTGGCACATCCGTCTTACAATGCTTAGTACTCGTATGTGCACTCATTAGTTAAGCAATATTTTACTATCCAATCTACCAAACTAATAACCTAGCACGCTAACATCGTATGCTAAACTCTTTGTGAGCTGCTAGCGAGTTTCTCATTGGTCACTTGCTGTTTTTGGTGCAAACAGTGAAATTGGATAATAAATTGAGCGCATTAGAAGAATCTTAAGATATAGTAAAGGAGAAACAGCTTAATAACGAAATGGTATCAAGATATATACATCGTGTTTTTTTTAGTTTTTATTTATATTTAAAATTGCTTTATAACGGTTACTTAATTTGAAAATAAATATACTAATGTATCCTAGAGGTCTCAAGTTCGAGTCCTTACTGAATTGATTTTTATTATATATTAATTTTGCTCGCAATGAACCAATATTAAAGTGTTTGTTGAAATTTTTCATTATTTTTACATTTAATTTCAATTATTTCTAGCTAGCTTGTAAATATATATAGTTACTTGAAAAACTTCTTGAAATTATTTCACGGTAAGCGATATCAATTATTGTTCTTCAGAATACCGGCGGGTTTCTGCCAAACATTTTAATTACTAATTAGACGAGATTCTCCCGGATAATGTCAGGATATTAGGTCTCTATTAAATAAATATTTCTTAAAACATTTCTTAAAACTTCAGCTGTTTCGTACTCGAATTAGTTTATAAAGTTTTAGTGCTAAATAAATCGAGCATTAAATTACCGGAACATTTATAAATTCCGGATCATTAATCGGAATAATTATAAACTTTTTGTAGCGTTCCGTTTTTAATGAAACTCTTTATTAATAAAAACAAGGGAATATTGAGGAATATGTATGCTTTCCCGAACTTTTGAAATGTTTGAGACCCAATTCTAATAACGGATATTATTTTAGAGTATAATCTCCGCTTCCTGAAGAAATGGAAATACTTTTCTGAGAAGTTATATATTTGGAGGTGTGAGAGACAATGATGGTGTCTGACACTTTATGTGACAGTTTGTGTCTATAACAATATTTGAATGTTTAAGAATAGTTTGGAGAATAAAGGGTTTATACCAATTTGTCGCGTCTATCCACAGACCAGGTCAGACAAAGACACCATATTTTATATAAAAGTTTATTATTTTATAGGTATTCGTAAATATATATATTTAAATAAAGCTGAAGTGTCTGTTTGTATTTCCAAATTAATAGATTTTTACTAAATGCATATGAAATTAATACGGTTATTACAAAACATATCAATTTTTAAAATTTTTGCCTGTCTGTCTATTTCGGTTAATCTCTGAAACGACTGGTCCTATTTTAACAGGACTTTCACTTGCGGATAGCTAGTGTAAGTGCACAAGGAGTAACGTAGACAAAAACAATTTGCTCGAAAGACTACTAAAATATATATAAAAAATAAAAAGATACATGTAAAATTCTAATTAAAGAATAAGTTACCCTTGATAAAGGTAGAGCGTTAAACATGTTATGTTATCAAGTATTAAATTTAATTTCCGACCTCCAGACAGAGCCGAAACACCTCATTAACAGATAAAACAAATTTACACAATCCAATTAAATATATACATTAATTATTAATTTATATTAAGAATTATTTACTCTTAAATATTGAGTTTTACCGCTTTCACTGACAGAATTTGTATTTACGAGAAATTGGTACTGATTTATTTATTAAAATGTATCTATAAATCTACTATTTAATCTAGTGTGTCTATAGTTTTAGATGAGTTAGTGTTTTTGTATAATACATGTGGTATGAAGGTCGCGAAACATCTGTCTTCATTAGCGAAGCTCTGATTGTGTTCACACGTTTAAGACCTGGTACACACAAGGGACGGAAGCGGATATTTAGTTAGCGTATATTGACAAAATATTAAAAAAAAAACACCATTTATATTAGAGTTATCCTTATGTACCTAATAACTAACATTACTATATTTTTATGTATGTATTTTATCTAATATATAATAGATTTCTTTTGTGATATATAATACATGTCATGGTTTTAATTACCAGAGTTCAAACTGTTACCATATTTACAATTCATCGGGTAACTCTAACGGGGTAAGCTTTACGGCTGTTCTCACTTACGAGTATTAATGTTCTCTGAACGTGACCGACGGACAGCCAATGCTATATATAGTCAGCTGTAATGACTTGTGTTTCCTTGGCTTTAGTTCGTGATACACCGCTTTAAACTTTAAGAAGCATTGTACGGTAAAGTTTAAAATTAATCATTCCCACGATTAGATATTTACATTAATAAATAATAAATAATTATTACAAGAAATAGGTAATGTTTATTGTAAAGAAAATTTTATTTATTAACTATTTTTTTGCATTAAAAAAGCGTTATATTCAAATCTTATTTTGGATTTGTACATGTATCCTTCCACGTTCCATCATACATCATTACAAGTCTACTTCCTTCTTTGTCATATTTCTCACATATTCCATCTACGTTCAGTCAATCTCTGACACAATCCACTGAAATAAATAATACATACAATCAACATAATAAAATTATTCACCATTCTGTACGTTCGTGTGTAAAACAAATAATGAGTTCAATTTCCTCAGCTTATATTAAACGTAACACAAATGAAATGAAACCAGTAGCTGTTATTAAACTATTGCGTTTATTTACATACAAACAGATTTGCTTTGATTTTAATAAACATAATATCCGCTTCACGTCATTTTATATTACATATACTTACGAGAAAAACTTCCATTTTATTTAATTTATTGATTAAGATGTTATTGCTTCGATTTTCATTATCATACAACTCGAAAAATTATAGTCAAGTGGTTACCTGAAAACAAAAAGAAAATAATTTAGACGATTTATATTTAATACTAGCTTTGGCTACGACTTCGTGTGCGTTTAATGTTTTGGAAATAAAGTAACCAAAGCTACTTCTATAACATTAGCTATCTGACAACAACATACACTACCCGGAAAATAGACAGAAAAAAAAAAATTTTTCATGAAAGAACCGTATATGCATATAAAAATATGCATATAGTGAAATCTGTTAATTTTTTATTACGTACAGACACTTCAATTCTATTTATATTCTATACATATACATCAAACAGACCCGCAGTCTGTCTGAGCAGTCAGACCAAACAGATAGAGAGACAGAGAGAAAAATTTTAAAACAGATTCTTGTGCAAGTAGCGTATAAATTTTCATATGCATTTAGTAAAACAGACACTTAAATTTCATTTATAAGTGCTATACATGTGCCTTTAGCGGTCCATGTTAGGCTCGGAACAAGAGCAAATCAGTACTCAGCACTGACGGGCGTCATTTACACCGGCCCTCTTAAAGCTATTTATCGTGGCGAGACTCGCAATCATTATAGATTTATGCTCTATAATAACTCTTTAAACATATTTTACGCTCATATAACGAAATGAGGTATCATATATAATTATATACCATAAAGATGTGTCTTATTAAGTAAAGTGGCGTTAACTGCCTTCTGTAACTTCATTTGGGAAATTTAATTTTATCTTATCATACATTTTTAATAAAATATTATTTATAATGATTATATTATTATAGATTCTTTTAGAAGATTTCAATTGTATGTGACTGTGTATCAATAATTCAAAGAGACACAAGTGATTTTCTCAAATTGCTTACTTGGATTTCTTCCTACGTATTTGCAACGTGGGACTGCAACGACATTATATTGTTAAGACTATCTATAGAATAGTCGTGAAATTAAACATATAAATATAAATATAACATCTAACAACCAATATTCTAATATTTCTTAAGTGTGATTGTATTTTTTTTTGTTTGGAAATGTTTTACAGACATAGTATTGATGAATTTAGGGAACGTAATACTTTTTTTATTACAATAATATAAAAATCCCTTACACTAAAAAACCTAGTTCCCAAGCTCAGTAATTTATGCAACCGTTTAGCTGATTACGTGTTTAGAGTCCAAATAAACATTTACCAACAGTAAACAACAAAGACAAAGATACTTCTATTATACGCTGAGACAGCTAACAAAGTCAAATGGAGATCAAGCATCGGACAAAGGTCGAAATCTGTAGGATCGGTCAAAGGTCGAAATCTGTCGAACATTATTTATCTCTTATAACAATAAATGTTGCATGTGAGCTGATTTACGACGCCGTAAATGCAATATCATCAAATTGATTTAACCGAAAGAAAATAAGAAATTGAAGTAAGACTGTCTATTTGTTCAGTCGTTTGGAATACGCAGTCAGAATACAAGAAGATTCTAGAAAAAATACGAATGAATTTAAACTGACTGAACGCTGTGTGAATGTCCAAGAATAATAAAAAACAGGATAAAAAATGGATGTGGTATTATTACGGGTCGGTACTTGTGGGAGGGATTCCTAGTCCGACCCCAGCCGTGCCAGGGTAAACAAATATTTTGTTTAATGATCATATTAAGACAATAACTGTTTATGCTATTATGTAAATGTATACAAAACATTAATGATTAGAACACATGACTTATATATGACTTAGTGATGACTTAGCTTCACATTATATACTATATTGCTTTGATCAGACAATATCAAACAATATCGTTTTAAAGCTTTAAATTCTCAAGATATAGACTGTATTGAAAGCATTATTTTATTAATCAAGTTTTGTTTTTTTTACTTCTTATATAATAATATTAAGAAATTTATCATATTTTAATATTATAAACCTTACGATATTCCCTCAAAAGTGTCTGTCTAAATTTTAAAAATAGATAATAATATTAATGAGATAGATAAGGGTTGGACAGTAAAAAATATTTGCGTATATTAGGGTCGGAATTAGTCTGAGAACAGCGGGAGAACGAGCTGGTATCCCGCTGCGTTTGAAACTAGCATTGAGAATTTTGCAATGATAAAGGACTCTTTGCATTTTGTTTGGATTGAATCTGTAAATGTTCGCATGTTTCATGATTTTCTTTAAGAAATATTTAATGTAATAATACACCAAGTTTACTTTATCGATGTTTAAATAATAATAACTTTATTTTCTTTTCTATCAATAGATTTTTTTCTTTATGTTGTTATAACAAGAATCATTTTAGGGAAGCATATAGGGAATGTGATTAATATAATGTGGCGATTTCGGCGCACCCTGTCGGGCACTCCCTATCCCTTTGCGGTAATTACACTTCTTTTTGAAAGCTTCCCCGTAAATAACCTTTGCTCGTGGAGTGTTTTGTTTGTGTCATTTTTAGATCCCTTTTTTGATCTATGATGTAGTTCTAATAAATACTTTTATAATTGGAGTGTTTTTGGTTACGTTTCTTAGATATTTATTTTATTACCGAGACTTTTTAAGCGGTAAAAAAGCTGTATAAAAACTTTTCATGTGTTCAGACGTCCCCTTTTAGGTGGTAAAAAAATAACTCTTGCCTAAAAAATACACCTTTATCGCCTTGTTTTCTTGTTTATTTACATTGGCGTTGTGTTTCATTACCTGCCAGGCTGTGGTCAACGTGGTAACCGCTCGTAATATTCTACAAACAAATTTTAACTGGCGTTTAGAGTAACTTCACCGTGAGTTTACACGTGATATATTGGCTAGCGGCAACATAATAGCCCCCTTTTGGATAATAAGGAGATTATTTATTTTGAAAATTAAAAAAAAAGTTGCTGTCGTCTGATTAATGTTTGATTTAGAATATTGTAGCATCACAGCGTCAGAGCTTCTATTATCTACTATTAGACAGGTGTGTTTATTAAGCGCTGCAGCGGGATTCCTGGCTGATCTTGATGGATTGCCGTCTGATATTCGTGGCCCTGAATAATGTCAATAGGTTACACTTTATAAACAATACTAATCTTTCGACTTTGCGTAACTTAGATAAGAAACTTTTAGTAACTTATTGTTTTTACATACAAAACCTTTATTTTTATTATAAACGTATTTGATGCTAAAAAGATCTCAAAAGGTGTATCAAATAACATCAATTTCCTGTTTAGCACGCCCATATTATATTAAATTTATTTGATGTTTAAAGCAACGCCTCGGAATTAATCCGGGGATTACTATCCCGAATTAATGAACTCTCGACTAAATCTTCAAAGTAATATAGATAAAATGTTCAATATTATTACTCGAGAAATTTTTTGGTCAAAATAAATAAACGCGACACACGGTCTTTGAGAATGCTGAGTATTTTGTTAAAAGAGTAATGCAAAAACAATAATGAGAATCATGAAGGATCAGAGGTAGATGTCGATGCTTTGGGTCGAGCGCATTCATCACGCTCGACCTGACCGCCCTAAAATACTGACACACGGTCAAATATATTAAAATACAATATTGGAGTCTGTAAGAATTTTGATCACGATTTTAAACTCACCATTTACCATAGATAGGTTAACTTTTCAACAGTATTTTATAATTATTTTGAAATTTGTATGTAATGTTGATCTTATTACATCTCTCTCAACAATTATCCTACTATAAAATAAAGTGTACGCTGTATTTATGTTTTAGATTGTTAAACTTAACACCAGTGTGTCAGTGAAGTTATTTGCGTCCGACATTCTCGCGTGATTACTTCAACAAATCTTTTGCTGATAAGGAAGTAAGGATGGACTGACTAGTAATGTGTTGCTCATACTATTGCTTTTTGGAGTATATGTATTTATTTGTGTGTATGTGTGTGTTAAAAGGTGATTACATTAATGCTTTTTTGGAGTATGTATACATATGTATATCGACAGTGTGTTTGTGTGCTTTATAGTGTTTGAATTTTTGTCTTTATTGTATTTTTGAAATATGTAAATACGTGTGTGCAAGTCTGTCTGTGCTTCAGCTTACATTATTACAATTATATGGTTGCTTTCTAGTTTTAGAAAAATCGTTAAAATACTAACGGTTAACTAATATACCAAATACAGTAGGAAGTACTGAAGTTATATAGTATTAAGTAAATTCACTGAATTATTACTTCCAAGACAATAATACAAACATTGTATTCATAAAATAAACTATCCGCAAGAACTAATAACAACTCGTTGGATGTTTCCATGTTGAATATAACATTATTCCCGAGGTTAACTAATGTACACAATATATTTAGACCACGTATTGTAGAAAAGTCGAATTGAGATTGAGATAGGTCGTTGAGAGGCGGGACACGTATCTTTTGTTGGGGAATCAGAATTGCAACTGGATCTATTCTGCATGTTAGTACATAATATCATCTTATACATACCTCCTATTTATTATTAACATACGTGATATACGGTTTTGAATAGTCAATCTTTTCATTCTGTATGTAACATTTTATATTAGAACATCGAACATAAACAAATAAAATCTCTCGCTCACTAAAAATAACATCGTAAATATAACCAAAAGAATTAGAAATATGTCTGAAGTTATGATAAATCATAGAAACTTGGTGACAGAATAATTTACTCAAAACGAAAGAAAATATAATTTATAGAACAAAAACAAGAGGCGTATCAAAGATCAATGTTCAATATTATCTGAACACAATCTTCAAAAATATTCGATAAGCCATCTTGGTTTTATAAATCATTTTTACCTGTGACTCTTGTCTCAGCGACAACCTTTCACGGTACAGGGATGGGGACTTTATTACGGGCAATAGAAAGATACCTGCAGAGGTTTTTGAACCTTATCTCTTTAAGGTTAGGTATGTTCTTCATTGAATATTTTCTGGGGTAAAATTTTAGATCAAGCGCTCTAGGTAATGCCTAAAGATAACCTATAAATATTATATGACTTATTTGTGACTTCTTATGACGTTAAAATGATAGAGATTCTCATGTTTTAAGGTAAAACTTTTAAGTTATATAAGATAATAGATCATGTCCTTATATGATTAGTTAAATTGATTTTCGAACTTAACTAAGAAGGTAGAAATCATTTTAGACTTCTATAAAATGACCTCCACAATTCTTTTCAGCATACTCAAAAATAGTTACATAAGGAAATAGCTACAGTGTATGCGCAGGTATTTAAAGACCTTTAAACAGATATGTGTGTATGATTAAGACCAGTTAAGAGTCATCATATGAACACAAAAGACCCTGCTTGAACAGTGGTTTAGTTTCAGCCGAGAGCTTCCGAGTGACATGGTGTATATTTACTTAGGATTCATCCCTTCTTATTTACATAATTGGGGTACATCAAATTGAATTCTAATTATATTGTGCTTGGTATCAAATTCATTTGTTCGTGGTACGGTAAAGGTGCTCGTATGCATTCTGTACGGAAGGGTTTATTGACCTTGGCTTTAAGCCAGTTTACGAAACCGTCGAATTAGGACGATTCGAAATAATCCTGTTTACTTGAAGTTCTGGTAACATTTGATAAATAGTCCTCTCTAAATGGGAATCTTGCTTGAGGAGAATCATTCGTTCGAGTTAAACGCCTTGTTGCCATAATATTTATACTGTTACTAAATAACTCGAGATGAATTTACTTTCGAACACGCCATAACTTAATATGCTAACTAACATAATATCTTCAAACAATGTCAATGCTGATACTCACCGTGATGAAAACGTATTTTTCGGAAAAAAAAAAATTACAGCAATATAATGTTTTTAAGTGAAAAATTAACCAATAAATGCGAGTTAAATTCGTAAAATAAATTTAAATTTCAATATTATTTCCTAAAACAAATCTGTCTGTAAATATAAATGTCTTCTTAAATTATCAGAGAATATATGCAAAATATACACCAAAATTACTGTAAATTTTTACAAACAAAACAACGAATAAAATTCTATAAACTTAAACAGATTTTTTATTTTCTAACCGAAAACCTTAGTATAACTTTGTTGTAGGTTATAAATTTGCCACATCAAAATATACATAAATAAATGTATATTAAACAAGGGATCTTTGACACGATGGCGTCACGTAAACAAAATTAAAAATTCATGACTGCGGAAACATCTTTCATCTTAATATAATAGAGGTAACTTAGTAAACCGCACTTTATAAATAAAAAACTCTCATTATACACTGACTCAATTAACTTGAGTTTAGATGAGGAAATTGAGTTGTTTCAGTATCAAATAAATTACATTATAAAAATATTTTAAAAATTCTGAGTTTTAGTATTATTGATAATAAATATGTTTGAATATGTTTACATAACTATGGAATAAATTTATCAATACTGGACAGGACTCGAACTTGTGACCCGGGACAACGATCCGTCGTCGCAAGCGTTCCCAACCTAACATCACATCTATTATAATCATCATAATAAATTTAAAAAACAATTTAAGAAAAACCTTTTCAAAATCAAATATATTAACGAAGATCAAATATAAAAACGGGAATTCATCATTCATAGTGTAAAAGTGAAAACATGGATAGTGTAAAATTGAGAACGTGGATAGTGTAAAAGTGGTAACTGAGGAATCAAGTGAAGCTAGTGTCATTAGTGTTCTCGACTGTACTTTACTCCAATGCGTAGTTAGTTTTCAGGAGTCTTTGTAATGTAAATGATCCCTTCTATATGTTAACTAGCTTCAATGGAACCGATATCCTTAATTAGATCCGGAATAACGTCAAGATAACATTTTAATTATAATGAAATTTGAATTTTAATAACAGTATCATATTATATTAATTTTATGTGAAGCACAGGTATGATATATATATATATATATATATATATATATATATATATATATATATATATATATATATATATATATATATATATATATATATATATATAAAACCCGTGTCACGATGTTCGTTTGCGCTAATCTCCGAAACCACTGAACCGATATAATGAATTGTTTTGTCCAATAGATAGCTTTAATATCGATTGACAATCTTCAAGTTTTTACGTATCAATATTTAATTTACTTCTAACTTCAATAAGTTTCCGATAGATGGCGGTGATAATACTAAAATTTGAATTGATGTAAAATAGTTAAAAAAATAACAGACGAAGTAGCCGGCAACTATTTATTACAGTAGTATATGTTAAACCACAGACGTAAAATTTCACGGTCTAGAGAATACGGTCATTAGTATAAATATAACGTTAAAATAAATTAAAAATACGTGTTTAGCATAAAAAACTACGGATATGAAAAAATATATTGAAACTTACCTGTATAGAAACGAGTACAATTCTGATAAAAATGTCAAGAATCTGAACAATTTAATATTGAATATTGAAAATATTATATGAATTTATAAAATATGGTATAATATTAGATTAAATACGATATCTATAGTTAAAATCATCCAATCGTATGGCGACCGGCGTCCGTCGCTTCCGGCGACTCTTGCGAAGCCTCTGGAGTCCACTCCGCAATATTACATCCATGTGACATAATAGACTAACTTTGATATAATCTCTTTATTATACTAATTTATTATATATATTGTTTGTCTGTCTATTCATGATAACTGTTGTTAGCTCCAAATTAACTCAAAAAAAATTATAAAATTATTTGCTAAAATATCTTTTTCCGATTAATATTAAGCATAAAACAATTTTTTTTCATATCAATAATTATTTTGGAAATATCATGAAATACGTTTTCGTGCGATAGATTAACGCATGGTGAATCGGATGGCCACCGGGCCGGTGCTTCCGGTGGGCCGTTGCTACACCAGTCTCCATATTTAATGTGCTTGTTAAAATAGCCTGTATTTTGAGGGATTAGAGGACATAATCGTCTAGCAGAGTTATTTACTGCATAATAGAAGTGTTGGAACCAGTAATTCAAAAAGCAATTTTAGACAGCCTTGCTGCTAGAAATTTATAAAACCTACACACACATACATTTTGTGAGTAAAATGGAGGAAAGTTAAACTTTATATTTTTTTATTAATGTGTGGAAGTTTCTGTGAACTCGACCTCTGAACATTTTTCAATTTTAAAACTTACAAAGGCTAGGTTTTCTTCACGAACAAGATTATTCCGTCCAGAATCAAAGTTCGTAACAAAGGTGGGGTCGGGGCACAAAAGAAAGTCGATACATTATGCTTACTTCGTTATAAAATTCCATCTTAAAGTTTCCAACATACGATATTTTCGAGAATATTCCTGTTATTAGACTCACTCTGAACGAATCCATTGAAATTCCGGTTAATCGATGCGTTTACAACTCTTTTGTGGGAGTTACTGAATTCATCGGGAGTTTGTTGACCTTTCCAATTCAGAAGTGAGGACTCCTTCAATTTTAATTGTATTCTATGCGCTTTATGGATCTATTAATTAAAATGTCTGTAACATTATGGATAATGTACAAAATTATTTCTTTCTTACGTTTATTCATTATTAATACCACAAAATGTCTATGTATAAATTTGTGTCGAGTGTTATATGTGTTCATGTCAATAATAAGCAAGCAAGGCAAGTCACATTTCACAACGCCGGCACCATCGGCACAATTACAATAATTGAATCAGGAAACTCTTCCCCTCGAGAGTAAGAGTATAAATAAATCAAAGCACTCATCGTCCGAGCGAGGCAGCATATTTATTTAGTCCGCACTCAATAAAAAACCCAATAGACCATTTCGATGGCGGAGAAACGAACACAAAGACATACACCTGGGAGCTATGAAATCATTGGATCTCCGCATAATGCAAGAGGAATTCGGATGCTTGGACCAGAACGTCTATTTAAAAATAATATTGCCAACAGCGAGGAAACGTCGGGAAAGTTGGAGTCGGTACAGCGTCCGGTTTCATTTTCACTCGGAATAAGACAAATCCCGATAAAAGTAGTGTTTTTTATTTAATTTATATTTATAGATTTAGATTTAAATTTCTATCTATTATACTTCACAGTGTTATTGTATACAAGGAAAAATGACCAGTTCTTTGTTGATTTTCCGTACCTTTTATAAACATTCCATCGATAGCAGAATAATTTAGTAGCACTTTACTTCCTATCTACTTTGTTGTTTTACAAAATGTTTTTAATAATGCATAAGTCTGAACCAGTGAAGAACTATTGTAAGTTTCAGTAAAGTATAAACAGATATAAAATATGATAATCTGTCAAATAAAGTAATTAAAATAATTATCATAAATTATGATAACACTACAATTGACAAAAGGTATTTGTTGTATTAAATAAATAAAAAAATAAATTCGGTACTTGATAAGGTTCTAATAGATGACACATTCTTCCGGGACTTAATGCGTCTTAATTCCCAAAGGTCGCAGATTCGAATTCTGACGATAAATTTTTCACTCTATATTTAGATAAAAAATATAATCAGCTTAATTTGGCTAAACAACTTAAACAATCCGTAGCTATAACTACAAAATGGACTTAAAAAATATTCTTAAGAAATATTTCATCCTCATTTGATGTGAATCCCTGATAGTGTCCCTATAATGTGACCGCAGTAATTACAATAAGGTGAATCTTACATAAACGAGTTATTCATATTTATGGCTATCTCGTAAACAATCGTTTATATAAAATAAATACAACATTTAACCATATGGGGTTCAAACAAATAAGAAATACCATGGTATTATTGGTGATACCATCACACTCGTAACTCCTTTCGGCTTATCATCGGGACATTACTCCTCGATATATTTTATGGTGAAACTTTAAATACATTTCGGTATCGGTTTTCATTTAACCTTTAAGGAAATATTTCATTATTTTTGGCAAATTTGCTGTTTTTTTTTTTGCTTAATGATATCGTGGTTTATTTATATGTATTCATTGACTTTGTTTCGAGTAACAGACAGACGAGAAGCTGTGTATGTATATGTAGTGAGCTACAGAGATGGAAATCTTCCTTCTCACTTTTCAACTCTCTGAGTCCTGCTTCCTTGTAATTATCTAAGGTAACGGTTTCCAGATTCCCCTAAAGTTGTAGATATCACAAGCGTGGTGGATTATTTATCACCGGAAAGACCGTCTACTGTCACCGTCTACTCATTTCTGCAAGACTAAAGACCCGATTTCTACTAGGAAAAGTTGTTTAATTCCAGTAATTAATACATTCAGTTTATGGTTAATGATTCGAGAATATTAAGAACTGAAGTTTCAATATTAAATTACTCGCGAAATGACAGTTTAAAAATTTCTTTGACAAGTCAACTTTCGCTAACGAATATGGCGGAGCGAGTTTCGTCACAATCACTTAAAATATCTTCATTGCCAAAGATTTCTTAATTGAAAGCTAATTACGAGGGCTGATATTATTGTTAATTTAATATCGACGCTGGGCGTGGTTTGAATTGTATCTTAAATTAGTACCGCCCGAGAGTTATGTCCCCATTTACTTCTACTATGGCGACCATTTCTACAAAATTGCATCTTTTACCGATGCATTCGCGTTATGAGTCGACTTAAATCACATGGTATTAATACAAACCGAAATTGTTAATTCACATAAATTCGTTAAAATGTCTGTTATTATGTCACGTATTAACAAAATATTATTTTGAATATCACAAAGTGATAAAAATGGTACCATTAAAGTAAATTACGAAGGTTTTATGATCGTCTGAAAATGATGTTGCCTTTTAATATTGAATAAAAATACAACCTTTTTGATAAATAATACTTATTTAAAATGTACTTATTAATTATATAATATAATAATTATTTATTACATTAGACTCTAATCATTGACACGAACAAGTCCAGCTTATGTTTAAAAAGTCAGTGTTATATTTTCATATAATCATTATTTGGATATATAATTAGATAACAACAATCTTTATATCAAATTGAATAATATTTAGAAAGCATACTATCTACACTCCATAGTAAATCCAGCCTCACCCGGGATCAACCCTGACGGCTCAATTATACGTATTACTCTCAACATATCAGACGTTTCCTGCCATGACTTAGTCACTCGGACTATAATTTATTTTATTTATTCAAACTTTCCTGCTATCCAATATTTTAAACCTGCTCCACACTCAAGAGAGTTAACACAGTAATTACATATTCTATTTATATTTCTTGCTTATCTCGCTCAAAAGTATTTCAGACCTGAAGTAAATTTATTATGATAATGAATTAGAAAACTTATTCCCCGGGGCAGAAGTAATAAACATTTTATTACGTACTATAAAGTTTTTCATTTAATTACAAACTTCAATTAGTTCTACGTAAATAACTAAGTTTTACATCACTACTTTTTCTTTGATGGGTCATGTGCTATCAATTAAAAAGTTTGCCGAAGATATCTATAATTGAAGTACTGTTACCGGGGGTTTTGCTAATCAATACGTTTAGTGAAATGTTATTTATTGATTTAAAACGTGTATTGACTGATCCATTGACTGATTGATTGACTGGGACATTGTTTAAACGCCTTTGAGCTTTTGTGCATATAATAGTGAAGTATGTTATTTATTTGCAATCGAAAGCATCATTTCTTAACTAAAGAGTATTTGAAGTAACATAAAGATTGAAAAATACGTTTCAGAAATACCCTTATCGTAATTCGGTCTTGATGCACCGTTCCAAAGCAAATCGTTTAGATTCTAGAATTTTCTATCGCAATAGATTGAATTCCCAAACACCTCCAATATAACACATCACGAGCATGTGAAGTGAATTCAATATATATAATACACTTTTATAGTTAATATCACTAAAAATGTATATTGACTGGATATTTTCTCTTTCCATTGCTAAATTAGCAAAATCTCAATATATATAGAACGATAAATTTTTAGCTTAATTAATATTCAAATAAACCTTTTAAGATTAAGCCTTTATGTCAATAATTAAGTATAGTTATTAGTAAATCACCTAATTTCTCAAAAATCTGCTTCTAAGCCTTAACTATAAGATTAGGAAGATTCTGTTTCAATTATCTCAAAAGAGACTTCTTCTCTCAATATATTATGTTAAATAATAAAATAATATTAACGACCTGCATATTTATTTAATGACATCTGCTCGGTAAACTTCGTATGTGGTCGGTAAATTTCGTTTGCGGTCGGTAAACTTCATTTCCCATCGAGACTGAGTTCGGTGTTGCCATGCGAAAATGATTTACGACTAGGAAGAAGGAAACCGTAGTTTCTACATAAATCCAAGAGCTAAAAGAGTTATAACTTATAACCAAATCGCATTTTTCCATTTGGTCCTACTGAGTCCACTTAACTTACAAAATAAATCTTATTTAAAGGGCGTTAAGTCTCAAATTGGGATGTTCAAATATCCAAAACATTTCATGGTAGTATTTCTTATAATAAAAAACATCTCTTGATTATTGTACCTTGGTATATATAAAAATTAAAAATAAACACATTGTAATAACAGAACGCGGTCTCATAGCTTGGGGGCGATTACTTCCAGACAATCTCAAGGATATACGTTTTTTAGCGTTGTAAATACAGAAAGTCAGTGTAAATTAACATAATTATTACGATCAATAAATAATAAAGTTGTAAATAAATCTTAATACTATTCTAACTTAACAACTAAATCAAACAACAATGTACATAATCACGAAAATAAAAACAAATTGCAAGATTTAAAAAAAAATATTATCAGAAAGTGTTCAATCAATCAATCAACCATTCAATCATCAATACATTAAACCAATTGATTAATTACGTGTCAAGTGACAGCAGTCGACATTAAGATAATAAAACCTAACATTTCCTCACAATTAATAGGTATCTAATATAGATAAAGCGATAAAAAAATATATATATTATATAGAAATAAAATATATTGTAAAAGCTATATCGCGTGAGAGCTAACTGCACAACAAACCTAAATAAGGCTTCCTAGACTAATCCAATTCAGTATTATTGTTGACTTTCTTTGCTGCGTTCTTTGTATTACTAAAGGTATTCTATTTTTACTTTTGAATTCATCAAAATGAATGCGAATACTTAAATAGCTGAGAAACTTTATATAATTTATCAAATTTTACGTTCTTTATGGCATATTTTTATACATATACTAATTATACAATTGATATAAAACAGTAATATATACATTAAATAATTATATAGTACCAGCTGTTGTCAGCTTCGTCTGCGGGTTTACAAACAATTTTACATCAATACATTATTAACACTGCCATCTATTAAACACTTATAGAACTAAGAAGTAAATCCTTTATGTTTAAGAAAGCTCAAATTCCAAATAAGATTATTAATCAAGATAAAAACTATCTTATAGGTTAGAACAAACGATAGAAATTTACAAAATTTTCATTGTAATCGGTTAAACACAAACGAAGATATAACAACATACATCTGTTAACACATCCAGTAACACACTAGTATTGAGAACACAGATATGTAACGAGATAATTAAAAAAGTTTCTTAAAACAACAACACTGAGTTTAACGATACAGCACCAATAAAGAGTAACGCACAGGCCCTTTGTAGGTTGTGAAAATAGCGACCAGCTGGATATCAAACGAGGTCGGCGGAGAAATGGAAATGTATTGACTTATTGCTTTTGAAGTGTGCTGTTACACGTATGGTGTGTTATGTACTCTTAGCCTAACACACCATATGTGTGATTGTGTTAAAGTGTGATATTAGTAAGTAGAGCACAATTTAGTGTTAGTTTGGTTTAGGTGTTGTGATTATGATTATTATTGACACTTTCAACCGAGAACTAAAATGGTAACTTTATTATATTTTAGTCTGATAAAAAGAAAATAAAGATAATAATTTATATCTTTTATTTTTTCTTAATGTTTTTATTTTGTGAGCATTAATCGTATTATGATTGGACATTAAAGTACTTTCACTAAAAATAGTTGATACAGTTTATTATAAGCTCGTTTGATACCGAAGGGCGTAACTTGAATCAAAGGGTTAATTGGGTTCCTTCTAATATCATATCAGATAATAATAATAATCAAATTAATATTATTTCTCTTGATTAATAAAAAAATTACGGGAAGAAACATCTTATTCCGGTAATAATATAATTAGTTCTTGTGTTTTGTTAAACTTTCTAATTCTCAAAGTCTAATCAAGATAGTCAATTACTATTTAATCGATTTTGAATATGAATGAATATCGATATTTTTAGTATCGATATGTCCAATAATTGATGAAAATGATAAGTTCAAAAAGGAATAATACTTTTAATTTAATTCATACATATTTTCGTCATAAATACTTGCTATATTTAAATGTACATTTTATAATCGAATATTTGATATTATTTAACTTTGCATGTTATATATATGAAAGCTTAGTATATATATAGATATACATACATACACAAAATGCAAATTTTCTTAACCGCGCACGTGGTTTAGAAAATATTCCAGTCAGGTATCTCTGACCAGATATAATATCTAGTATGAAGTACACTCGCTAAGAAAAATGTTATTTACAAAGCGGACCACTTATAGTTATATATTTTTTCTTAATTAAGTGGTGTATACACATTGCCAAGATTGAAGCCTTTGAGAAGTAGAGACAGGTTAGGTAATAGAGAATAAAGGAGATTTCTGATTCTCACATTTCAATACTATTTCTGGTTACAAAACCATATTTAGTTGACGTAAATATAAATAATTAATAGTATATGTTCTCAACTGTACACATTTAAGTTAATTTCCAAGCCACCCTACAAGTGCATTCAGTCTTGGTAATTGATATAAAATTAGAGGGAAAAGTACGGAGTGCATAATGAGAAATTTTTAATAATAGCCCCTAAAGCGCTGTGCTTCAGATTTTGAGCTAATAACCACCGTAACTTGTGAATGAGCTTTAACGCGCTTTAAGCGCTCCTGTGATTGATGTCCAGAGTGTAGTGTACTTCGTTAAACAGGGAGTGAAAATTTAAATGGAAAATTAGAATATTAAATGAAATGACTCTTCTGAGGTCTGGTAGCCATTGTTATATATTTGACGTTTGAAAGCGTTTTTTTGTAAATTATACAAAAAATAGAATCAGTAATATTATTAACAATAAATTGGGAACTATGTTTTCTTCGTCTTTTTTTGTCGTATATAAAGTTTGAATCAATAATTTTAACCTAACTCAAAATTAAGGAGTCATTAATATAAGAAATATAGAAGAAAAAGAAAACAAATTGAGTGAATATTATTTTATTTATAAATATGTAAATACAGATCACCATCACAGATCGCTACCCAGGCAATAAACCTCAGAGCGAAGTTGAAGAACAAATAAAAATTTATTACAAATATCAACTCCAAAATGGAATACGAGTTCAGGAAATCTAATAACCGAAACGAAATGGTAGCAATTATTCCATTTAAGGAGATTATTGCGAGCAAACCCTGGAAACGTTAACGACATCACGAGAGGGGTGTATTAAAATCGATTTGTAATAAAAAGTACGAAGCGAAACGATCTGGTGAATTTCTACGCACACGAATTTATATATTCTATTGGAGATTGTTTTGGATGGATGGATGGATGGATGGTTGGATGGAGGTTTCATTATAAATAAGATGTCTTATGATTTTAATAAAAAGTAATGAAACCAAACATCCACAAACTCCAAAGAAATAAATGACAATAACAATTGACTACTTAGGACCGAGGGTCTGAAAGCCCTCCGTCTACTCGCCCCCTCAATACATCACATCATGTACAGTCAAAACCATCCCTCTTCAAGGGAAACTACAAAAAGCAGACATTACAAGAAAAACGAGGTAAGCGATAAAACGAAGCATTAATAGCTACTTTTACAGGTGAGTGAATCACTACAGTGATGTCTGTTACTCATTAAAGATAAATATACAGTATACTCAATAAAGATAAAAGATAACCCTTTAAGTGATATAAGCGTTATCAAAACAATGTTTAAGATATATTTATATAGACTGATATGTCATTAAAATATCATTAACACTAGGATTCGAACCTGCCACCTTAGGAATATCGACCGCGTCACTCTAACAACTGAGCCACCGTGTCTTAACGTTTTGATCTATTTAGAATTTTATATATAATTATCTTTATTACAGATTTATATAAATTTAAAAGAACGCAAATCATAATTACCAATACTAATCGAATACTAATTATAATTATATTCCAAAACTCAAGTTTAAAAGCAATACCTAACCCGCCATGGGCAGGATCTATAGAATAGGTTTGGTTCCTTTGAAATGTTAAAAAAAGAATAAAACTAACATATCCGAGTGTTCTGAAAATTCTCACCCTCCGCATGATATATGTCAGCTCTCAGACGAATAAAATGAGCGCACTCCAGCGACTCCTCACCCTGCACATCCGCACCCTCCAGTGCATTTAGTTGCAGGTGCCGCTATTTTTCTTTGCCGACAAATTCGTATGGAGTGCTCCCAGGCCATTATTATACCGGGGTGCGTATTACGCGTTCGTTTGGAACGTTTTAATACCAGTTTTGAGTCCTTTGAGGTATAAGTGTCATTACCTTTTCTTACTAATTTAGATTCCTTTATTTATAGTCCTTTATTAATAATATTATAATTACAAAAATCTGTTTCAAGTATTAAATATTTACATAATACTATTTTTATATTTAACTCGCAGCGGTCGGCTTATGGACTAAATCGTCCGTAATTTTAACTGACAACGGACACACACCTCTACAATCTTGATATTTATATTATTATTCATTTTAGTATGTATTATATCTTATTAGTTGAATATATTTTTCATGCACTATTATATAGCTTATATAAAATTTCCAACTCCACCGTGGACGTAACCGTAAAATGGAGTACAAAGTATTGATTCACGTATTATATAGAAATTGGTTACATTTTAAGCCGTTTCAAACGCTTCGTAACAATCGTGTTTCATGTAAAACGAGGTGTGACATCAAAATTATGTGTAACCGATGACCTTATTTGATGTTACTTTAAAATAGAAACAAATTTAGGCTAGTGTTGTATCATTAACCTCACAGCTATAATTGAGGAAGAGAACTCACAAAACTAATGAGTTATAAACTTTTACACCAGAAAATAGACTAACAAAGAACATCACTATGGCTATAAATTATAAAATCAATTTTGTAATCTGACGAGTCGTGAAATTCGATACTCATTATCATAATAAGTACTCCTGTACTTGGTACAGACTCGTCTCGAGTATTCGGTAACTATTCATAAAATATGGTAATACAATAGACGAATCTCATACTTAACCCTTGGATATCTTTAGTATTCAGTCTGAAGTTTCAAGTTCAACCAAGTTATATCTATCAACATCTGAAGTGGAATCCTTTGTTTCCGTGACATTAATTATACTTTATATTAAATTCATTTCATTCATAGATTTCCGAACATATTTATACAAATGTACATTTAATTAGCGGCTGTAATATAGAGCGTATAATTATGTAGAGTTATGTAGAGTCGAGTTGCTCCCAGCGGTTGCCGAGTGTCTCTCGTCATAACGTTCCTGTCATAAAAATGTTACGAGGGTAACATTTCAGATAGGCATTGTTCTTGAAATTGACGTACACAGTTCATTATTTAGAGGACCAAGGAAAGTAAGGAAAGTATGGCGTATTTTGTTGCTGTGTCCTTATTTTAAATTGAGACGTCTGCTTCCTCAAGCGTGAGGAAATACAAAGGAGGTAAAGAATAAAGGAGGTTTACAGCGTTTACTATATATCTTTATATTATATATATATATATATACATGTATATTTTTATTTATATGTCACGATGTTCTTTTGCACTAATCTTTAAAACAACTATATCTATTTTTATCAAATTTTTTAGATATCTATTATTTGGTGCAACTTTAAAGATAGGATAGTTTTTACCTCAATTTAATAATTATAATATTTTGTTATTGCGTATTAAAAATATATATAAAGAGTTTAAGTTTTCGATAGATAGTCTTGTTAATAATATAACTTTAATTGATATAAAACATGCAGTAGCAGACGAAGTCACTGGCAAAAGCCAGTATATATATATATATATATACACAAAAAGTTTTAATACATAATTCGAAATGATAAGTGTAAAAAAAATACTTAAAGATATAAAAAAAAAACTCAAACTGTCAATCTTTAGTTATCCAAATAGGTTAAATTTGTATGTCTCTCGAGATCAACGACCTGTTATCATCCTTAGTACTAGTAAATACGGTTGTTTAGGCACTTCATCTTATCAGAGTGACGAGCGTGCGACATTTAACGGTCACAGATTCTATTAACAGAGGATTCATTGTTTGATTAAAATCTGACGAGTATTACGATTTTAAACGGAATAGTTTCGACCGATTTGCTTGAGGCCTTAGTATATAAAGTTCCGAAACTGAGATAAAATTTATTATAACAAAATACTTATTATGCCAAAATAATATCAAGAATAGTTCTGATTATTTTAGAGAAACACGTGTCCTGTGACTGTTTCGTACATGTGTAGGAAGATTAAAAAAAAATTGAGTATGACATACAGTTCATTCATTATAACCTCTTAGACGTTACGATATAAAATGTCGCGTAAATAAATCCGATGCACTCAAACAAATGAACACGTAGTCACAATGGGTGTATTTGAAATAGATATTCACTTCAACGGAGCAATAATTCCACGGCACAATGTTATTGCGTTTGACAAGTGACAGCTGTCAGTTACGCGCGCTTTTGTACCTTTAATGAAGTGAACCTTGCACATATACATCCTCTATGGTTATTATACATGTATAAATATAAATAATTGATAATTAATATTTTATTATATATACATTAATTGAAAACATTTATAAAGTTACGATATATACTATATTTAAGCTATAAATAGTTGTAACGAGTTTTTTGTCAAAGTTTCAACAGATACAAAACAAAAAAGGCGGTAGTTACAAAAACAACTATCGTGAGAAAACAAATTTAAATGTTAGGATGTAAATTTTTAAATATAAACAGAGTTAAAGACCTGAAACATGTAAATGTGACAGTTTGTTTAAATAATCATCACGTATTGAGTGTCATCGTAGTATAACAAGATTGGTATCTTCAGGGCTGTCAATTATAAATAATGATTTTGATATATACTTTTTTATAAATTTAATTTGTATTATGATTTTAATTATATACTTAAATGTATTCATCATTATAATCTTGTAATTATTATTTTTTATTATCAAATAGCAGTCGATTCTGATTTCCAATTTTATTATCATTATTCAGATATAAAATTTAATCGAGACGCAAATTTTGTACAAATGTATTTTTTTTTAAATTTTAAATAAAATAAAAATAAATATTTGTGAACAGCCCTAACTTTATTCACATGAAGATAACGGGTCATGAAAATGAGCAAGAGTCGCTTCCCCACGCTATGGAAAATCGACAGTTTAGAGGAAAACAAATGCTTACCTTACATTATAATCAACATACCATTCAGAGACAAAACCGAATATTAAATAAGTATGTATATATATATATATATATATATATATATATATATATAAAGTTAAAGTTTAACAGAGATCGCGTTATCTTTGAATGATTTTATCAATTTTATTCATATTCATATATTTGTTTTTTGAAGAAATATTCCTTGAGTCCATCCCGGAACTAGTCAATACATCCTGATTTTAGTCAAATATCTATTTATTTACCGTTTATTGCATATTACAAACAATTTATATAAAAATTGCAATGACGTCAAATATAAAATATAAAAATATACCAGCACCATTCAACTATTTATCTTGGCAAGTTAACGTAAAGTAAAGCTAAGCAATTTTTCACTCCACTATCTAAAGGATTATACATATCTCTTGACAAGTGAAATTAAAGTTACAAGTGATATATTATTAAAACAGGTTTCGTATTTAAATATACATTTCTATACCCTTGGTCGTAATTCAAGGCGGTCTCAACGCTCACGATACTATATCAGTCTTAGATACCGATATATCCTTCCTACATAATACTGACGCGGAATTTAGATCATTACTAATTATATATATATATAATATTTATTTTATATATATAATAAAGATAATATTATTGTCATTTCGCTATAACTATTATATTTTAAATAATCTGATAAAGTATTTCGATAAAAATGGATTCAGTGTTCCGGGAGGGTCAGAGAAAAGGGAATCTAATTGAAACTACATTTACGTGTTATTGAATAAGGTTATATTTATATAAATTTGAGGATAATTTGATCTTTTCTAATATTTATTGAGAGGTATACTGTTTTCTAATTGTTATTTGATTAATTGTTATTAGTTACAAAGTATTGTACTAAAAAAAAATAGCAATGTTTTAATAATTTGAAAATAGAATAACTAGTTTTAAAAATTACCGTTAATTAGTAGAACAAATCAATTATATTAAAAATAATTTTATATCTATTTATCGGTACTATATTGTTACTAATATGAAAGTCTATCTTTAATTATATTATATAAAAGTTATTTATATTATCTAAAAGTTATTTATATAAAAGTTATTTACGTATAACATAAATAACTATTGTATAAAATTAAAAGGCCTTGCATAAATGGAAAGCTCTCAGGCCTCATAAACATTTATATTTGTATATAAATCAATGTTTTCTCTCTTAGATTTGCACGAGATTCCCTGGAATTTTAATTAATTTTATGACTTTTCAGTTCCCGGCAGTCATTTTTAATGATTCTTTACAAATTGTCGTTCAAACACCATCACGTTAAAGCTAAAGGAGTTGAGACCTTCAAACATTAACTTCCTTATCGCAATATCTTAAAATAACAAATTAATTTGATTTTTTATGAATATATAAACGGACAGAATCAGAAGATTTTTATGCTGGTAGGTACATCTTTAAATATAAGAAACAGATAAAAAGAACCCTTCCTTAAGATAGGAATTATCAGAGAAATTTTGATGTTGAAAAATCAATATAACAATAAATGACTACAATTATTTTTCAACATAGCAGTAAAACAACCATTGTTTTATATAAAACCTGCTTTTTAAGAAGTGTTTCAAACCATAACATGTTCAACTTTTCCATAGGATTCCTACTTCAATGTTACCAAGTAATCCGACACAGTTTCATTAGTCATATAGTCATAGTCATTATTTTTATCACTTCAAAGCACAGGAACGAGACAAAAGCATCACAATCACATCATAACATCAACACACAAGGTCGAAAGAAATACTCTAACAAAAGATTCAAGATTAATCCACCGATAAAACAAAGTAATGAGTACTATTATTTTCCTTTGCTATATTCTTGTTCCTTTGTTAGTGATATGTTCTATTTTGTTAATATGACGTAGCATTTCAAGTATTGATTATAACAAATACAAAACTTGGTAAGTCTTCAACATATCCAAGTTTTTTGTAATAAATAATGACTTTAAAGTCTCCTTCCATATCTTATACTTTTCCCTAAATTGTAATAAAATTGGACCTCTCTTGTATATGATATAAAAGATTCAAATACAACATAAAATATATTATATAACATATAAACTAAAAAAAAGTTATAAACTAGTGATGTAACGAATATTCGCATTCGCATTATCATTCGCATATTCGCATATTTTTGCATATAAACGCAATTCGCAAACGCAAAAATTTGTGTGAATGTTTTGCGAATATGAATATCAGTAAAATAATTATATTAATTTACTACAAGAAAATGTAACTCAACCTCGTAGTTAAGTCTAGTGTCATTCGGTATATGATGCCTCTGAACGAGACTGCACAGGCCACAGACAGTCAATGTTAACTAAATTTTAATTAAACTATATATTCTTATTCGCATTCACATTCGGGTTTGTTGTAATATTTACAATAGTTACGTCACTGGGCACCCGAAATTATATACATTTTGAGGTGAATTGATCACATAAATCATATATAAACATAGTATATGTATAAATCGTTGTTATGGACGTAACAATTGCAAAAACTGCCCACACTATAACAGCTATAACAACTCACCGCATAATGTCTCCTTATTATTCTTGACGATTGTATAAAGCATGAAAGAGATGGTCCAAGCCTTAAACGGTTAACCCTTCCGCATTCGTTCAATCACATCAGTTAGACTGCGCACACGCAGGTCCTAAACATTTTCAGTGGCGTTATTAACAATTTTTATTATATATTACTTCGCCCTTCGACTTTGCTCGCCTTAAATTCTATATTGGGTGGTATGATCCAAAATTACTAATTAATATATAATCTATTTAACTGTAAACTTTCATCAAAATCTATTCAGTAGGTTTTGGGGGAAGTAACAAACATACATACGTCATACGATTGTTTCGTATACGAAAAAATATTCGCTTTTAATTTAATTTAATTTAAAAAGAAACGAGTATGACTTAATAAATTAATAATATACTGGTGAAATATCATTCAATTCTTACAACCGTTTTTTCTTAATAAATAAAAATTATAATTAAATTCGTTTCACCGTTCTGTACACAGCCTTAGTGTACACAATGTCGTTGGTATGTACTGTATAGACACAGGAGTCAGTCGACATGCCTAGTTCATACACACCGCAAATGTGAGTCGCCTCTTTTGGACGAACCGCATTCAAGTAATTGCCATCGGAATGTCTCTCTTGAACCCCACACTAAACTTAGGTATTTATTACGGTGAAGAAAGTCATTAAAATTCATATTGAATAACTTTTTGTTAACAAATTCATACATCCCACTAATATTGGCAGTGCTTGGATGTTTGTTTGTTACACTGTTGCTAAAAATACTGAATGGATTTTGATGAAACTTTATAGTAGTATAGCTTATGAGAATAAAATGTAGTGTACAGATTATTAATAAATTATTTAATTTGGACATAATATAACGTTAAATAATGTGAGATTGTTTGTCTCAAATAGTTCTAAATAACCTCGCGAACAAAATTAAATTTTAGCACCATATATACAATTTTGACGAGCGAAGCCGAGGACGAAAGCTAGTTGTAATACAATTATAACAAACAGTTGCAAAACCAGCTCTATAATACTAAAATATTAAATGAAGGTATCATGTTTGCATACAATTATGTAATTGGTGCATTGCAAAATAAACTGTATCATATTATAATAAGGGTGAAGTTAGTTTAAAGTAATTTTAAGCTCCAATCTCAAGCACTTGCTAATTATGATGTTCCACGAAGCAATATTATAAAAGTATGTACACTTCATATAATATATGAAAGATTTGTGATTTAATTTTCATGTCTCGAAACTATCAATAACTTTTAATATATTTTAAACTAGTTAAGGTTGTTTTTACTATATGTACCTACAATGTATATTCTTTTTTATATTAACTCTCAAGGTGGTCTTACAGATATAAACTCAACTCATGTTTTATTAATATATCAGATATACGGTTACTTCGTTCGATGGAATAAAAATATGTTTTTTTTTAATAAAATTAATCAAGTTACTCTTTATAACATCAGCTCAAAATCGGTCCAGCTATTTTAGAGACAGAAAAGCCGTCAATTTGGAAACAAACGGACACTTCAATTTCATTTATATGTATATGTATATATTAAATTGGAACATACACTTTTTAAAAGTGATGGAATAATAATTGCATCACAATTTGCAATACAAAAAAATACAATCAGAAATTATGTAATGGAGTGTAAAGGCGAAGATATAACATGTTCTACATTGTATTAAACCAGTCTACCTACATTTATTTACTTGATACTTAATTTAACCAACGAACATTACCTGGTAAAGAAAACGAAATTATATTTCATACACGAGAAACAACTGATAATGTTAAAACAATAGACATATTACACTTTATTTATATACAAGCTGTGCCCGTGACTTTACGTGAAATGTTTTTGAAATAAAATTAGCCTAGTCCTTATAACATCAGCTATCCGCCAGTGAGAGTCATGTTAAATTCGGTCCAGCTGTTTCAGACCAAACATACAAAAAATAAATATATATATAAATATCATATCCTTCCACATATATTTAGTTAGAATCTATTAGTTTAGAATTACACACGGACACTACAATTTCATTTATATATATATGTATATTACAATAGGAAATTAATTTTTAATAGCTGTAACTTATCAAATTAATTTATTAAGATTAAATTTTACCGCTAAAGTTAGGCTTCTGAATTTCAGCAAATCTTTGTTATATAAGCATAATTGATCCAACTGGAACTTAATACATCTTTCCTTTAAGGAATCCCAAAAGATATAAAAGCTGTAATCACAAACCTCCGAATACTCCAGATTAAATTTAAATTAAGAAAAAAAAAAGTCATAACTGGAAGTGATATCTAAAACTCCGATATAGAAAATAATTAAAGAAAAGGAAAAAAAGTGTTTTTTTTTTAATAACAATTCAGTTGAGCGAATTTTAAACTAAAACAAAATAAGGTTTAAAAAAATAAAAGAAAAATCTTAAAATTCTTATCCCGTATCATTTATCTGACCTCTAGTAAATATAAAGAGGTTTATTTAAATAAGATATCCATAAAAGTTATTATACAATGTAATCTGATATTTTTGGTATTTAATTAAAGTAATTATAATTATTTCGACCCCCCCCCCCCCTCCCCATAGGGAATAAGACTAAAATACTTACATATAAATAAAATCTATGTCCGGTTGTAATTCCAAATTAATAGTTAACTAAATGAATATATAAGTTACGGTACCTACAAAAAATTAATTAATTTTTGTCTGTCTGTCTGTATGGTTGGTTGGTTGGTTGGCGGGTTGGTTGGTTAGTTGGTTGGTTGGTTGGTCTGTCTGTCTGCAAAGCTCTGAAAAAGCTGGACCGGTTTTAACAGGACTTTCACTGGCGGATAGCTAATGTTATGTAAATAAAGCTACTTTTATTCAAAAAATCATATTCCGCGCGAGCGGAGTCGTGGGCACAGCTAGGTTCAATTTAAAAAAAAATTAACAGTGTTATGGAAATCTTAATAATAATAATGTTTTATATATGTTTTATATTTTTTAAGTTTCCTTAACTTATAAGAAACATCATTCAGTAGAAATTGAATTGTACTGAATAAAAAATATTTCAATATTAAAACATCTATAGTTTAAGTGAAAATAATTTGAAAAAATTATAACAATTGTAAAATAATTAATTAATTATAATTATGAAATACCTGTACCTTAGTACCTTTTATCAAACGTCTTCTTCCAACTATTTTAGATATAGATACCTAAAACTACCCCACAAACTCTGAACTACATTTAATCCCGCGGGATGACCTTTCCGAACTATTCTTTTTGTTTTATACCAGCTGCGTTAGAATACAATCCTATTATCAATCGTTTAACTTTCAACAGAGTACACACATTGTAATATTCAATCTACAGCGCGCTAAATCAAATAGCGTACTAAAATCGACTAGTGAAAAGTGTTATTGCACTGTTAGCGAGCTTGTGATTGTATTCGTTACTTTTTAGGGTCAAATAGTGTACTAAAAATCGAATAATGTAATAGCCCTTTAATATAAATAAAATAATTTGAAATAAATATTAGGGCTGTGACAGAGACAAGCCGTCATTTATAACGGATATTAACGGATTAAAATGAAATATTACATTATTTTTTGTATATTTTTGTTTACTTTAAATTATAATTAAATATAAGAACAGGGGAAAGGCTATTATGTTTATAAGGACAGATACAGAATAATAAATCATCAGTTATTTTTCTCTGACGACGGACGTTTAATCTACGTATAAGTTTATCTTATAACATAGCATATTAATAATAAATTAAGCAAAGAAGTATTGGAATGGTGCCAGGAGAAAATCGATAGTTCCGTGGCAGGATTTTACATGGTTTAGTATAAATTAAAATTTGATTTCACATTAACAAAAAAAACAAAATTTAATAACTGATAATTGAAGACGATAATTCAAAATTTAATAAAAAAATGCTAACATTAATTCAAAGAACAAATCGTATAAATCTGACGTCATAGTTACATCACTATGACATAAATATCATATATATATATATATTCTATCCGTAATACGTATAACATAGAAATGTTATAAGCGTATAATTTATTATAAAGAAATGTTTGGAAGATGTAGGCGTTTGGCACTTGGCAAGGCCTCTTTGGCGCCGACCGCACTGCGATAGTTATATTTCCACCTCGAGTGCCTGACTAAGTGTTATGTCGGCTCTAGGAGCGTATTGCTGTATTTCACACATTTTTAATACTACTTTAATAAATATATAATATGTATTTATAAATCTCTAATCTGATTTAGCCGACTATTATGAAATGTTGCGTTTTCAGCTTTAGCCATAGAATTATATAAGATTCTTTATTATATTTTAAATACGATAAACTAATACTATCAATGAAATCAAATAAAATTATATATAATACTAACTGTTCCCGTGACTTTCGCGTCTTAATTCACGCGGATTTAAGAAAAAAATTGAAGTAGCCTAAGATACTTCTTATGATATCAACTATCCGCCAGTGAGTGTCCTATTTAAAACGATCCAGCCGTTTTAGAGATTAGCCGGAACAAACAGACAGCCAAAAATTTTTAATATACTTTCTCATGCAAGTACCGTATATACTTTCATATGCATTTAGTAAAATAACAAACGGACACATCAATTTTATTTATATGTATAATAAATACTAAGTAACTGCGACCTAATAGAAGATCAAACAGATTATAATAGATTAACTATGATGTTAATGTACGGTTAAAGTTGACTGAACTATAATTATTTAACAAATTAACTTATCACTTCAACGGCTTCTCTTCACGTTCTCCAATTTATTGGGGCGTTATAAAACATTGTAACGATTATGTATATATATATATATAGATATATTATCTATCTATACATCTATATTCGTCGTATCTAGTCGTATTTCCTTTATTTTATTCGAATGAAAACAGATATTATAGTACTATATGATATTGGTGAAGCTGTTTGAGATTGGGTAATTTAAATATTCCTATCTAAGTCTGTTATATTAGTACTATATTTGTTGGTTGGTATCTATAAGTGAGGTGAGTTTAATAGGAATCTTGGATTGGAGCTGAGATGATGCGAGGTGATAAAAAAGGTGTTCGAGTTCATTGCCCTCACATCCTGACATGATGAATAAACTGGGAGCTGGTTCAGTGTATATTGATCGTGTTTGATCTAAGGTATCATTAACTATTACTTGTCAACTATTTGCCCTGGTTTTGTATAAAATTTATAATAAGTATCTATTTTTAAACTTTTATTATAATACAACGAATTCACATACATTCTATATTATGTGTATATTTAAGTAACTTTGTAGGCGTGGTTAAATAAAAAGTCTATGAAATTTTATTCCTAAGGTTAGATTCGCTAATTAGGATTTTGAGTAATTTTTTAGAGGTTTGGTGATTTTGTTCACATATATAATATATTTCTCTAAAAACTCCTCTATCGTCTAATGAAAATCTTATTGTTATTTTGTAAATACAGACAGACACTTAATTTTTTATATGTATAGATTATTTTTATATATTTTAATTACACGTTCCTTGCATATGTACAACTCCTACTGAAATAAACCAAAACATTGTTTCAATTCGAATCGTTAGGTACTAATTTAAACAAACAACATTAAAATAAACTAGTGGAAAGTAATAAGACAAAGAGTGAATAGGAATTGTTCTTAGAAGTCGGATCTGCGCATACCATGTCCAAGAAATGCAAATATTTAAAAGAACGAGGATGTCCGAGGCTCCGACTTGCATACAAAAACTTTCTCTAGAAAGAAAAATGCTGACGCTCCTTTTAAGGAAACTTGACTTTGATGATACCGACGTGAAGTGCCAACGCGTCCGCGACTTCGCCAATTACATTCAGATTTATAAGAAGTCATTTACACAAAACCAAAAATTAAGAAATGTCCATCTCGCAATTATACGTCCGAAGACCATTATCAAACAACGGTACTTATTTAGTGACATTCCATTACTTTGTAGTGACGCCGCTATGACATTAAAATGACCGTTAAATGAAGCTATAAATACCGCAAATTTGTTTTATCGCTTATAATATTTCAATAAAGTAATTTAAATATAGATCTCGATGTACTTAATAAGATATTCAATTTCAAAATTTATCCTTCCGGTCTGTAAAGTTTGCTTTTCAAAAGCATATCTCGTTCCTCCCAAAGCCCTCGTAACTTCACCAGACGTTGGTAACAAAATGTTCCACGTTCCTTACTGACAATTTGTCTCAAGTTTCCCCAAGTGCAAAGGAGGTGTGGCGTATTACGTTCTCTGACAAGTGTTGAAATATTTCCCCCTTCAAGTATTGCAAGCTATTTGTCAAAAATGTATATCGGATCGAAGTTTGACACATGTTCAACAATTTCAATTTAAATACCATTTCTATAACATCATTTTCATCATTGATTTAGAATGAGTTGAATTTCAATTTGCAAAAGGTTGAAAGAACTGGTGTTTTTTTTTTTTCCAATTATATCGAGGGTTCTGTACGAGTTGGGTCAGCGAGTGGCTTCTCGGCGACGGATTCAATAAAGAATCTTGTCTCAAAAAATTTATGTTATTGATTATCTCCGGGGACGTGAAAGAACTTATGCTAGACCAGACCGTGAAGGTCTGTTTTATTGTGAAATAATTCCTATTGGCCTTTACGAGGTATGAGGGGCGAGAAAGGTCAAAGAAAGTGGAACGGTTATTGATTGTTACTCCCAACACCTTTCCTGATGTGTCAGCGATCAGTGCCCTTATAGGGGTTCTGTTCTACATTATGCGTTAAACGATTTCAGATACCTTTCATCGTTTCCATGAGTTATGTTTTCGGTATGAATAATGATGTTCAAACGTCAAAAATACAATTGTTATAAACATTATAAACGATTAAGATTATAAATTAAAAGTATAATCAGGCAACATTGTATTGTAGATAATTTCGAAAGTTAAAAATTCGAACTGTTTGTAGCGGACGTTTAAACGTAAACTTACGTTTTAAATAACATGCAAATAAAAAGTCAGATAAATTGCAGCTGTCCGTCGTCTGTCGAAGCTCGTGACCTTTATACTTGGGACAGCACCGAAATCCATTTTTAATTAAATTGCTGCCACGATTTTTCGGACATTTCAGATGACACTTTCAATACGTAAAAGTGGCTTATCTTCACTCCAAAACATGGAATAAGTACGACTTACATTATCATATCTAGTTAAACATTAAAATTTCTCTTATAACTTTATTACTTTAAAATATATTTATTTAAAAGAGAAACTGCTACTATTTTGGAACTACCGTACTTTGCATAAAATATAGATCCTAAAAATTGTAATAATTCTTTTTAATTTTATTGCCACTAAAAGCATCTAAATGTCTGACACAATTTGCGCTCTTTCATCAAAGCAGTGCCGGGTGTGTGGTTTATACGCTGAGTTGTAAATCACATCGGCCCTTTGATCAGGGCCCCAAAGCTCAAATCCCTTGAGGGACAACCTTTTCTACTTTCACGCATTTGAAGTTACGAAAACATTTACCTGATTTTCTTGTTTCGTGAAACATTTTATTTAAAATTAAAACCTTCAAGGATTTGGTATTTTATTATATATATATATATATATATATAACTATAAGTGAAGCTTATTTATATGATGAATAAACGGACGGATAATTTCGAAAGAATTGCAACAATATTCCGTCCGAGCTGATTATACCAATGATTCTCTAAATTGGCCATATTATAATCCACCTGACGCAACGCTGCACTATCACGACCGATATTAGTGGAATACCTCAAATGGATTGTTATATTAAAATAATCACAAGTGTCCGTTGAATTTAAATAGCCATCATTAAACTGGAACCCGTCCGCGTTTCGAAATTTTACAACATATTTTTGAACACCTCTTATAATATCTTTAAAAGATTTGATAGATATTAACAATGAAATATATTTAAAAAATGTTGAGCATATCAAAATTTTTAAATTAATATAAAATATAAACTTAGAGGCAGCGACACGGTGGCTCAATTCGCAGTGGTTGAACCGTTTCCTAGAGATCGCAGGTTCGAATCCTGAGCGTGCATCAATTTTCATACTATTTACATCTATTAAAAATACATTACCATTGAAATAGTTAATAAATAATAAAACTAACTGAGAAATAAAATAATGTTAAATCAACTTTTCCTGTATCAGTCATAGTTGTATCTAGGAGTCATAGTTGTCCGCAAATCAGTCGCAGCAGGGAACAAGCATCAAACACGCCAACAACGAACTGGTGGACGCGGACGGCACCATGCGGAGACCTTATCTAACAATTTGTATTCAAATAACTTAAACATTTGAAGAGGTCAAAGATGCTACCGCTATGATATTAACGAGATATACATTATGTTTATGATATAAACATTATACATAAATTCTGATTAAATATATTATGAAAGCTTATACAGAAAAGGTTCTTCAAACACTTAAAGGGGAAGTTTTAAAGCTAAAATAGGTACACATATGTATGTACATGAACTAAAAAGAACTGTTATAGTTAGTCTGGAGCCAAAGCTTTGCGAAAGCTTTAAAGTAAATTATTTAATAGTAGCCTTGCTGCGGGGTTAGTTTTGTCGAGTTTTATATGACTTCTCATACAAAGTTTAAAAGATTTTTTAAAGGATATTGAAGAAAACCTTAACCTTACTTATACAGTATATAGTTTTGAGATATATGCTAAATAAATGAAATTGTTATGGTAAATTAAAATTCTATACAGCTCTCTATAAAACACCTACCTACAGATTTATTTTATTACAGCGATGCAAGAAATGTCACGGGATACTTAATGTCTATGTAATTGTAAATAAGATACCCATAAAATATGATTTGTGTACGTGATTCAAACCATGTATCTGAATTGAATCATTCGCATCACATTTCACATGACACTCCCTTCTCTTATCATTGATAAGCTTATTGTTTTGTATCGATTTTGATAACATTTTTATCAGAGTATAAAAATACTTACGCATATATTGATAAATTAGAATCATGTACGTATATCTTTTATTAACTTGACCTTCATGTAAAGGAATTTTGAACTCATTAACAGATCACAATGATTTGTACAAAGATCCTCAGTTTCGAAAAGAAATTAAAATTTTATCAATTATTCTATTCTTATAGTAAAAAATATTGTTATTTCTTAGTTTAGTTTAGTTTTTAGTTTTTTAAACTAAAATAAAAGACAACAACTTCAAATCAAGTGTACCTTAAATGTACTTTATCCTGGATAAAAGATATATTTTTGCCACGATTGGATCTACCGAGATTTCGCCTCCATCAGCAGAATCCTATATAAGTGAGTGAGTGTAAGCCTCTTATTTCTAGTGCCACCTTTTAGAGCCAAGGACCCAAACCACTCTGAATAAATTTATGATATACATACAGAAATACATACTTAAAAAGGTACTATTTTAGTAATGTAACATCCTTAATAATACACACATTAACGTTATAATTCTGGTATAATATATGCACAAATCTATCGAGTGGAAGCTGTGAAATAACAAATCGATTATAATTAAACCAATACATCACTATCAATGCTCGACGGGGGAGACATTTTAGAATATATTCTAGATTTTCTAGATGCAGTCTCTTTGGATATTAAGAACATTTAAATTATATTTCCAATCACAGTGTATAAAATTTAAAAAATAATTTGTTTTTTATTACTAAAACCGGCTCGAAGGACCAAAAAATAAAGTTAAACCTAGTACTATAATATTTTTGAAAATTTTAATCAGAAATTGTATATTAAACTAATAATTATGTAATTTTGGTAAAAATGTTTTGAGTTGAGGTCAAATTTTCAATGACCATAATTTTTCAATATTGATGTCATCGAAATGATAAGAGCGTAATCAGTAAAAATAAAATGTAAATTGTAATACAGGTACTAATATTCAAAATAAATTGAAATATTGAAGATAAGTAAAGTAATGTTAAAAATAAAATAAATTTAAAGGAGACAGACATTACGGAGTGAGGTAAAAGTTGTAGGTAATAAAAACATGGCGGTGCTGCTTTCTCAATACTTTTATAACGTAAGCAAAAGTGTCCGAGTAGATAAGTATTACCTTCAAAAATAGGAGAATATAATATGTATAACCTTAAAAGAATATCTAATATTTCTTACAAAGAATAAACCAAGTTCGAAAGACAGTGTAATATTTGTTCAGGATTGTAGACTCCGTAATATTTGTTCCAAAGACTATATGATTTGAAGAAATTAATTAATACAAATTATTGTTTCATATTCATACGTATTTTTAATATATTTCGATTAAAAGTCAGACTAGTTCCATTGTTACAGAATAGATCCATGAAGAACATAATTATCCATATACTATATAATAATGAGCTAATTGACTCTGTATGCACGCGCATCACTTATCACCCACAAATCACACAATAATGTGTAATACATCAAAAAAAAGCTATTGAATCATGCTACAAAATAGGGTGGGTGCCAACCTCATACGTGACCTCTGACCTTTATTTGACCCAGTACACAAATATCTTTTTTTCTAAAAATTTTGATTGAAAGTTACAATAACTAAATAATCGTTAACAAAATTAGTGACCAGCCAAGGCAGCCAGGGAAATTCCAGGCCCGAAGGGCCGGGAAGTTCCCTCGTATGTATATATAAACTTTATAATTCTCGCAATACATAGTCTTAATATGTTTAGATATCAAGAAAAGCTTATAATTTCATATTTATTACATTTATATTACTTCAAAATTTTATATATATATATATATATATATATATATATATATATATAATGATACTTTCATATAACGCTGCACGCCATCCCGGTGAAAGTGGTATAGCGCGTTGCAAATCGCAAATTATCCTTGCTTCCCCCGGTCTAAAGGCTGTGGTCCGAGAGACAAGTTGAAGCGGTTTTTTACATACATACAAATATACATATAGATATATTATATCTTACTTTCATACATATAAAACATTATTGAATATTCAATAATATTTACTTAAATTTTTTTGTGTTTGAGTCTTATAAATTCGAATAAGCTGAAACAAATTTCAAAAGACCTTTAGAGTATATTTGAAAATACTCTTAGTTTCTAGTATTTTCTCTGTTATTACTTAGACCACATATAGTGGACTAGTAAAAACATATCCCTATATCAGCCTTTGCAATTGTACGTATGTTTGTGACAGCGAAAATCTAGTGACTACAATCATATATAAGCTATAATTAAATAAAATAACTTCACAACAAAAATAACTAACTATTTTTCATAGACATTGTAATATTCTACATGTAATAAAAAACATAAATTTAAATAAAATGAAACTATATCACTGTCTTATTCTAACAAGCTTCATAAATAACTTGAAAGAATGAGACAACCTTAGAATATATAATACGGTATATAATGGGACGTCTACTTCCATATCTGGACGAACATATTACTAACACAAGCACGTTCAAATACTATTATGACAAAATTATTCTTAGTTTCAATTACTTTCATTGGTCGGTTAACATCAAAGTAAAACAAACATTGTCTTGTTGTATTTTATATGTTTTTCACTTCTCAATTATATATAATTTGTGTGTTAAAATTTGCACACATATATAATACAAGTGTGTCGTAACAAAAACCATCAAACTATCCACAACAATGGGATCCGTAAAGCAACGGTATAAATTCACATTAACACATAATTGTGAATAGAATAGCCTTATATAATAGTTTTATAACTCAGTTATTTATTCATACTTATTGTTTATAACTGTATTTAAATTCTCTATGGGATACCATATACATATGGTAAATGTAAACCGTGAAGCCCCTTGAATGAAGGGACAGTTATTTTCAACTGGAAGCTCATAATTTATTGTATACTTTATACACTGTAATTATATAAATTACATGATACATGTGTGTGTGAAGATAAAATCAATGTTATCTGTGTGCGTTTACGTTTAATACTTTTATTTCATAGAATAGTGTAAAATGCATTACATTGAAAGAAGATATGGTAACTATGAGTGGTATTGGGTTGAACGAAATACGACTGTTAAATAGTAATGGTGAATCATTATTTTTTATTGATAAAATCCTATCAGACCGGTATCAGATTCTTTTCTATTTTCAATCCTTTTTACAGCTGATTTAAACACAAATACCATATACCAAATAATGAAAACCTAATAATATTATTTGGATACCAACATGCCCCTTGAATCAAAAAAAATATTTAACATGCTTAAAATGCGTCCAATTTCACCTCATACACCTTTATGCCCCTAAACATGTAACGATACTTTTTGAATACTTAATAAAGTATAAATATAACTTGTTATTATTCTATACTGAATTCTAATCTTTTTAAAACAAAGTTTTGTATAACAATATATCGTATCTGTATCTGCAACTTCTCAATTCGTATCCCACAAGACACTAGAAAGTTATTTTATACTGCGTTCCACGTTTTATTTTTACAAAATATGTATCTTGTTTCTAATCTACTTCTTGTTTTATGGTTTAATCCATTTATATGATAAACATTCCCCGTAATGTATATATACTGATATCATAAAGAGGTAGAGTTTGTGAGTTTTAGTTTGTATGTAGCATTTACTTATCGGATTAAAAAAAATCATTAAAATTTTATTGGCATTGGCTGTATATTCTGTAAAAGATTTTTCCATGGAAACCAATTATTAAAGTGCATCAAAATGTAGCTTTTCTAAGCAGACGATATTGTGTCGTAGTGTTTTAACCACTTCTTTTCTTTCTCGGCAATACAGCAATATGTTTACTACTCACAAAATAAACTCATAAGTTCCTAGCTCTTCACTTTCATTAATTATTAAAGTGGTTACAGACGCAAATTCTGCTTTATAAGTGGATGAGAACCCCTTGATAAGTTTTAAAGAACATTAAATCATTTATACGAGTGTTTGTTTACAGTTAAAGTATTTCTTAACAATGGGTTATAACATATAAATATATCGTAAAGATAGATAGAGAAGCTGTTCAAACATTTATTTAATGGTGTACTTGTAGTCCTTTTCACTCTGAAATTTGTTGACTAACGAGAGGTATTTCGATGTTTATGTGGGTTCTTGTCGGGCAGCTATTTGTCAACCAAAAGTCAAACCAATTGCTGACCTTACATTTAAGAATTAGTTAAAGTGAAATGGGAAAAACAAAAGATATTGTTTCCTAACAGCAGGGGCACAAAGGTTCACATTTTAGGTTTTTACAATTTAATATATTGTTGTAAAGATTGTAATTTTTTTTTAAATAATTTTAATTATTAATTTATATTATAGAAAATAAATACTCCTAATGATCGTTTTCACTATTGAATTCATTAATAATATTTTTTAGCCACAAAGGAGTTTCATTCCCCTTGGATTCCTTAACCCTTGAACTAGGATAACAATGTTTATTGGAGAAATTTTTTTTTTTTTTAATTCTAGTTTCTGAAGTAGGATACCTATATATCAGCGGTCCATTCCTTTCCAATGTAAGATAAATTGATCACGGAGGATTTCACTCTAAATGTAAACCTAATTGGATTTAGAGGAAATGTAACTCAAAAATGTAATTCTAAAAATATAGGTACACATTATTTGTCTAGTATAATCATTAAAGCAAATGCAATTATTCAAACAACTTACTTTGTTCAAGAACAAAAACATAAAACTAAAGAACTAAAAGTATAACATACATTTCTTAATTCATGTAGCTTATAAACTTGACTTTATATTTTTATAATATTCATTCTAAATATCAATTTACATTAATCTAAAAAAGTAAGTTATAAAGTAATGAATGTGTAATTTTTATTACTCTTCCGGAGTTGATGCTCTAATATGGAGGGAGGGTCTTGACCCTCCTTGAATATTGTTAAGCATAACCGTTAAACTAAACGATATAACAGATAAGGAACAATGTCATCCACTTTATTAATTTAACAATCACACAAATGTTTACTATTATAATATTCTATACTAAATATTAGATACTAGCTGTGCCCACGTTTCGTTCGCGTGGATTTTTTTTAAAATAACTATAAGATCAGCTATCTGCCAGTGAAAGCCCTATTAAAATCGATCCAGTCTTTCAAGATCAGCCGAAGTAAAAAGATAGAGAAAAAAATATATAAATTGTTTTTGTAATGTAAGTATCATATAAACTTTTGAATATATATATATTTGGTGACAAGCTATGAATTTTGAATTGCAAACAGACACTTCAATTTATTTATATGTATAAATATATATACGCCGAAGTAACATTCAATTCGAGCTGTTGACACAGCTAAGAGTTGTCAATGTGATAGATGTGGTAATTTGACCGGATGCTGGTTTAAACGACAGACAAATGGGTTAAAACATTCAATGATGGGACCGGACCATTGTATATTCTTAATAATATATTTATGATTAAATATATAAATGCAAAAATTTGTATGCATTTTGTTACTCTACGAAAAAGTTACTGAACGGATTTCGGGTGAAACTTTACAGTAATATTGCTTATACAACAGAATAACGTATAGATAACAATTTTGGTAGATACAACCAAATGTTATTTTAAGGCGAGCAAAACCACGGAAAAAAGGTAGTTGGTTATATTTCTTTATGTAGCTTTTAAATGTAAAAGATAGTTTTAATGTATAATCTAATACATGAAATGCAGTAAACAGTAGCAATCCGAACAGTTAGTTTGTAAATTGACTTTAAACTAACACGTTTGTGTCCAAGCACTTGTTAACCTCAATAGAGTTCGTTACATTAAACTTGTTTCTTTGTGTTCACACGCATTAAAGGTCCCTTCCTCACTTAACGACAGAGTCTTATCAAAACGAATATCTTTAAATAAGAGTAAAAACTGCCAATTAAAAATACTTTTTCTCGGTATAAAAGGCTGCTATGTTTAAATGAACATAAAAAAAATTCACCGATAAGTCACTTATAGGTTTCACTTTTTTATATGGTATTTTATTTAATATATATATATATGTGGTATATTTTTTTACAATAGTTGTTATCTGCCCCGCATCGGGGGCTCATAACGAGTTGTGGGTCGCGACTATCTTGAGACGGATGTGTGAAACGAGGGGGGAATTTTCACACGATAACTGATTTAGATGTTTATCGAATTTGTATTGATTCATTATATTATTTATAACGTATTTTATACATAGATATTATACTATCTTTGGGCAGCGGCTTCGCCCGTATTTTACGGGTAAACTAAACAATTGAAGTTGAAGGATCATTTAAAATTTTATTTTTATTTAAAGTTTTAGGGTTTACCGATCTCTTATATAGTCTTAATATATACTAATTATCAAATCAATTACGTTAGACAAATGATTCATGATTTATAATCAGACAAACAGACAGACAGAAATAAAATAATTGTAGAAAAGAATCAGTGATTAATAAGACGATTGATTGTTTATTACAAAATTTAAAAATTTACAGATAAATATATATTACAATAAATTGCTATAATTGCAATTTTATAACCTAGATTCTATTAAAAAACCTTGTCTAGACTTTTAACGCTACTGACCGAAACCTAAACAATACATTTTTTAACATTTATTCAAAATGTTTAGTTCATTACAAATCAATTGTTTGCAAAAATGTCTTTCATTATATAGTTTTTGTAGAAACGTTTGTAATCTTACGATTTTACGCCTCAGTTAACTATTTCAAAGACAGCCTTTTGTACAGAAATCTATTACGAGCTATTTTTTTTTGTTTCCTCCAACTATCTATTATAAAGACTATACTATTTCTTGTGTCTTTCTGTTTGTCAATTGCGTTTGAAATAATAAATATTAAATTAATACAATTATTACACTAATAGCAAACCTGTTTCTATTCGATCATGACTACGAACCTGTAACAGAGAGAAATATAATTTTTAATAAAAATATATCAAAATAAATATACATAAAATGTTGGTTTTTTGTTTGTCTTTCTATTGTATAGCGTAGCAACGATCAATATAATTTGTAACGAGACTGGGAAGAAGGAATGACAGAATATCATACCGGGAAAATTTAATCCCTTTAAGCTTTTATAATTACGCAGACAAAGCCGCGGATAAAAGCTAAGCTGTGTAACAAATGTAATTAATATAGCGTAGGTGTTATATAATTTTATAATAAAATTATTGATAGTTTTAAACGATAAAAATATTAAGAATATTCATATCAAAATATTTTTAATTACCAATGCTGGTAATGATAACCGATCTGTAAACCACACTTCGGGTAACATGAGAAGCATTTTATAAGATATGTTGACAGGTCTCAAAATATTATTTATTAGGGTTCCATTTCTCAAAAAAAAATGTCTGAATATGAATAACCTTGTTGTCCGTGTCTTCAAATTCTTGTACTCTGGAAAAAACGCTGTATTAAATAAAATAAAAAATATTGTCACTGTGAAGCTGTAAAAAATCTTTTAACACTTTTTTATAGTTAAAAATATCAATAAGTTACTTTCTATTTGTATAATAGTACAAAATATTTAGATTTTTGCGTAATTAATACCTATATTTGTAATAAAAGATATAATCGCGATCTATACCGATCTCAGTAAGATCATTTTAATAAAAAATTGTTAAAATGATTCAAGACTTCATTCCCGTTAAAGACAAATCAGTAAAGTTTATACGGAACTCTCAATAGCTTTTTGTTACTTAACATTTTTTGTTCAATAGACATTTTACGATAATGTTTATTGATTCTCAGGTATATTTTTTCCCTCCAATCGTTAACTGAACGTTAACGAGTGTATATTATAAAACAAAGTTATCTGTCTGTAAGTACTTGATTTTCTTAAAAACTACTAAACCTTTTTTAGTACGGGTTATACTAAAAGATTGTGCAATTCTTGAGGAATTTTAGGTACATAGTACATAAGGGTATTATGTAAATTGATTGAAATATAGAGATTACTGTTAAAGAGGTCGCGCGGTCGTAAAAAATCTTGCCTACTGGGAGCTTTACTCGCGTGCAGCGTGTAAACCAGCAGATATACACCAAGTAATGTACTAGAGAATTGTAGATCTACAAAAATACCACAGTCTGTGATAGTATGTCTCTATCTTTTATAGTTAACTCACAATAACTATTTATGTTCAAAATTTCATTTCAAAATATTACGTTATTTTCGAGTCTGTTTTGTTCTGTTCAGTATTAATCCTTACCTAAATGTATATGTTTGTCAGATTCGCCATTTAACACAGATTAATACTATATTACACTAAATGAATTAAATAAACTTTAGAAAACATTATAGGTTTAACATTATACGCCACCAAAAAATTATTAGCCAGCGCTCGTTTCATGACATGCTGGCTCGGCGTCGCCCTGTCCCGCCTGCTCATACTATATACGCCGGCAAACTTTATATACAACGCGAGCAATACCACGGGTAAAAGCTAGTAAAATAAAAAAATACAATCTTACCTATATCAACACGGTAATCACTTGTAAAAAATATATACCTTAAAAAAAACATCCTATAAATCTTAAACAAAAAGGTTGTATATTTATTTCACGAATTAAACAAAAACAGTACTGCGATGAGTCGTTAAGTACCAATTCGACACGCTGGCCCTTTGATCTCAAGAAACCAACACTTTTTATCATGTATGGAATAAATAAAAACATTAAATTCGTTCTTTATATATATAGTTACGGTACGAGGCATGCATTTGCTAATGTGAATGGTACGGCTGTCAGTCCCCACGCCACGCCACGCCACGTCAGGATAAACCTGTACTGGATCTAAAGGTTAACATTAGAGTTACTAGATTATTTTAAAATATTGTGAACACGCTTTACTTACATTCACATTAAATCTACCATTTTAAAATTATATATATATTAAAACTACCAATATTAAGTTAATGTAAAAGCTGTTTCCAATGGATTAACTTTAGTATATCTTACGATGTCATTTAGCCACAAATTTATCTATTTTAAAACAGCGGACGAGTTCTTGGTATCAATGAATCATGTATGGTAATGGTATGTACCTCTAGTTCAAGGATTTGTTTACGGGAAGGTCAAGACACAAAGAAATCAATTGTATATATATATGTGTGTGCGTGCGCGTGTGCGTGTGCGTGTGCGTGTGCGTGTGCGTGTGCGTGTGCGTGTGCATGTGCGTGTATGCGTGTGTGTATTTGTATATGTACATGTATCAGAGTCATCTGTCTATATATTTCAGCTGTCCATATCACTCATGCCCATGGAAACTTCCATTACTATAATTAAAATAATAAACAGTATTAAATGCGAGTAGGTATTTACTACATTCACCGGCCTCCGTTCCCCAAAATTTGGTTAAATTGAATTCTATTAAAGCCGTCGGAATGTAAAATGTTTTTTCGTTGTAAAATTGTTTTGAATGCGGTGGCTGCATCACGTAGTGTCGCGTCGAAAACGCAATGGCCGTGTTGACAGTACATTGAGAGTCGTTCTCTGATTTGTTCGCCATTGTGCTGTTTTCAGAAAAGGACTCTTAAAACTTTAATTTTGTAATTAAATAACCTTTTGTTTTAGTCTTTTAAAGGAACATTGTTTTAACAAAACCTTTACAGCTGGTACTGTTGGGTGTCGGGTCCCAAAACTGCGTTTACACTATTGGTCATAAAAGATTAAATTAAATTGATATTTTTGGTTTTCACGTAAACGATTTTGTATTAATATTTCATTAACATAGTATAACTATTAACATGAAATAGTGAATAAACCAAAGTTATTATTAGTAAAATTTAACCCACAAGAAACTTTGCTAACTTTACATTTTCAGTAAACAGTTTTTGGTAACATTAATTTTATGAACATTAACTTAATGTAATCTATTAGATAATATGGCTTTGAAGAAAAAAAAACATGCATATAAAATATAATATAAGTTCTTTTAAACACATGTATGTGTGTGTGTGTGTCTTAAAATCACACACATATACGTGTACTTATATTTATATATATATATGTATATATATATATATATATATATATATATATATATATATATGTGTGTGTGTGTATATATTACCCATTAATTTGTCCAATCTTGACAAGCATTGGTAACATATTTGGTGATTATACTATATTCGGGCCAACTCAGTCGTATTCGAACCAGCATGCGTGAAGTGGACGGTTGATTATTCAGTTGGAAGGTTGGGTGTAGCGTATAGTTAAAGTAAATAGAACGCTATTTACCAGGTTTAAATTGTAAATATATCAGAATTTGAAGTTGCAACCCTTTCAAAACGCATCCTGTCAACTGAGCCATCGTGACTACTGAGCTTGTCTATATAATATAGATAATTGTATTTTTGAGAGAAATTTTCCGTTCATAATAAGGACGGATGAAGCCATAATTGAATTTTGAATAAAACTATAACAATGATATAAAAAAAATAATTATTCGTTTATACTACTGTCAGGTTCAACGTCCTTGTGGCGACCATCTTGTGGTTAGATTGTGGTTGAGCCAACAGATACATTAAAAATAATAAGTACTTCTATAACCATAAAAAAAATCGTATACTGCGTAAAATCTTAAATCTTGGCTCTAGTTTCTCGAGTATTACGCATTGGGTACAAAGATAAAATATTTATATAAACTTACAAACTTGATAAGTCTTATCTGTAAGAGATGCGTAATTATTGGACTTTAATTGAATGCGGGTGATATACCAATATAGAGATAACGTTATGCCTAGTTAGAAACGAACATGGAAGAAAAAAGTAACCTAAATTGATAACAAAATTGTTTGCATCATTCACAACTATTTATATATAACTGCATATTAGATAGGAATTAATACCCAAGTTACATTGTTGAATCGTTTACAGACAGAATTGAAAACTATTTCCATTAATTGCTCTAATATCCCGTTCAATATTATCATTGGATAAATAAATTTATAACAAAAAAGGAAAATTTATAACTTAATTTATGCTTCGATCGAGCGAAGTAAAAAATTACAAGCGTGTCATTACGTAATTGGTTGTAATTACAGTAATCACATTACCCTTTTTCTATTTGATAGATATAGAGTTATTATTCAATATGTTAATTAAGACATTAGCTAAGTCGGGATTAAAGGTTTATTAGATTACATTTGCAATGGTTACTTTAAAATAAATTGGACTTTGACATATTACTTCATCATATCATACATTACTATATATATATTAGTCATTAATACTCAATAAAAATATAATCATTTAGCTTCTGACTATATTAATGAAGTATATTCTTTTTTGGTAGGAAAATTACAGTTCTTTATTGACAATTAGTATGAAAAGTTAAAAAAATAGTCGCCGGAACTGAGAGAGTTGTGTGCTAAAAACCAGTGTATACAATCATTACAATTAAATTGGATTCTATAGTTATAATATATTAAATAAACAGACTTTTATATCAAAACCAAATCGTGCCTCAGATGGATAATCAGTCCTTTATACCATGTTATTGGTATTGGAAACCATTTCGATATACTGAATGGTATTCAATGATCTAAATTACTGATTGAGAGCGGATCCCTGATTATTAAAAGTGATTGATCTGTACACGGCGACATTGAAATTTTATAAATTATTTCTTGTTAGTTCATTTGTGACATTGTGACATCTTATCACTGACGTATTTGAACTGTGATAATAAATAATTAGTTTTAAAAAAAAATATAAGATAGGTTGAAGATTTTTAATTAGCAAGTCAAGGTTTGTTGCTGATTTAAAATAACTGTTTAAATTGCATCATGTTTAAAGTATTATGTTTAACTAACTGTATCAAGAGATAAGGGTGAGAGAAATGGAGATAAGAGAGCAAGACTTCTTAACAAATAATATAATTGCTAAATATGTTTTGTTGAACTAAAATTTTAGTAATATCTACAAACATTTGCAGTTGCAGTACTATCCCATATGGAATATAACAAAAACTGTATTTATGTTTGTGCTTCTATGACAATGGTCCTTTTATGATATTGTATATGATGATTGGAGAAAATATTTTAGTATCAATGAGGATGTCTTAAGCATTAATTATCATTATATTATATTGTTAGAATATTACAAATATTACACATTTCCTACATCAGCATTCCATATATATTACGCAAGAACTGACCTTGTTATACTATGAAGAATATTGTAATATCCATAAAACATATATTAAGGAAAAATTATTATTAAGTATATATTGCAACAAAATAATTTATTTATTTATATTTTTTCCACTTTGAATCACTTGATCACTTGTGTTCGTCGAATATGAGTGTCAGGAGGGCCGAATTTGATAACTTATCGAAATAAGTCCTTCTGTTGAGACGCCCTGGACAGAGAAGAACTACACAACGAACTCAGACGTGTTTTTTATTGTGATCATTTCACAAACCTCAATATTTAGTGAGCAATGTACGAAATAGAACAAAACTAGTGTTTCATACATTGGTCCGGTAAATAAGACTGATTACGTACTTACGAAGATAGTTTAAAGATTTCATAAATATTTTATCTCAGAAATAAGGAAACATAATTCGTATGCGCATCGCTCTTACATTATCAAAGGAGCCTTACCAAAACGGACTTAGCATTCCGGTCACCCGTGGCGCTCTCTGGTGGACATGCACTGAATTAAACATATCACATGCGTCTGACGTGTGAACGTACCTTTATATAACATCCCGTTATAGTGACAACAGAAATATAATGATATTAATTGCAAATTTTTTTTCATTATCCTTTCTTTCTATCCTTATCCCAATTATTTCAATACATCAATTCCTTCCACACTCTTCTATCACACGTGATCAGTGGAGACATGCTTTGCCATATCAATTCCCACGCATTCCATCTGTATCTTCTCCGGTCGCCATCTTCTCTGAACTATAACCATTCATACTAAACTCTTCTTTATACATTTAATTTCTCAATATTACGACATAATTGCATAGTTCTTAAAAAAGTCAGACTTATAAACATATTCTTGGACCCTATTGTACACTCAAATACAGAAGATTAGGAAAAATATTTATTTAATATCTTTCCCATTTATGCCATCCTGGTACACAAACAAAATACGTTGTGTATTTCTACACACATATGTATGTATATTTTTTATAAAAATAACGTAAAAATGATAAAATTTGCATATATATGTATTATGTATAACGGTTCAAAATTGATAGCAGCCTCCAGCTATTTGCAAGGTCAGGTAACGGTGTCGACACTTGACCTTTGCAACACTAGAACAGCCTAGAAACGTTTCTTTTAATTAGTTTACTTTCCAAAGAGTAAAGTTATTAAATAATTCCTAAAACAATTGATAATTCATTTGAATTAAAGTGTCAACAGTTCAAGGAAAAAATTTTAAAATATTCTGCACCTAACTGCTTTAGAACAATTTTATTTAAATATATAAAATTAGTGGGTGTTGGATTCGATTCCCGGAAGAGGAAAATATTTGCATCTTAAATATTTATTATACTAATATTCTGATTTGGTCAGTAAAGTCGAGAAATTTGCATAACATATAGGAAAACAAATGAAATACCAAGAATACGACGCGGAAATCCAGCGAAAAGTGTGTTGAATAAGCTGAGGCTTTCATAATTCTAAATAAGCTGTACTCAGAATTTGAAGACGTATAAATCACTGGGGTATATGATATGATACTCAAAACGGAGAAGAATCATGAAATCACAACATATATATCTATATATAATATAAAAATCATAAAATAAATACACAATGCTTCATAAGTTTAAAAACGAAACTTTTTTATTATTTGATACTTAAAATTTAAAGCCTCTTTTCCCTCAACTGTCATGACATTCTTATAAACTACACAAGCTTTTGAAAACTTTCTTCAATTTGAGCACGCGACACCTTAGCAATAAACAAATAATGGAACAATGAAATTTTTATATTCAGAGAAATGTATTATACATAGTAGTAATTTAATAGAAATTCAGGAATGAGTTCATGACACTAGAATAATATAAGTAACTTTCAAACTTCATTTTAATTTGATTAAAACTAATTTTTTCTATGCATATAAATTAAATTAACAGATTTTCAATACTATTTTTTAAATTACCTTATCTGTCTGTCTGTTTGTTCTGGTTAATCTTTAAAACGGCTGGACCGATTTTAATATGACTTCCACTGGCGGATAGCTGATGTTATAAGGAGTAACTTAGGCTACTTTTATTTTAAAAACACATTCCATGTGAGCAGAGTCGTGGGCACAACTAGTATAATAAGACAACTTGATATATTTTTTCAACATTATATTTAATGTTATGAAAACATTTATTTAAATCATAATATAATTGAATGGAAACGGAAAAGAGACAAAGATATTGACATAGTAACTTTGTTTTATCACTCTATTGTATATTGAAAAGAGATAATTGTATAATAATATTAATTAAATATGAAGTCACTACAAAAGATTATTTAATTAAATGTTTTTCCAAATAAAAACTATTAAAGCTTTTGTGTTAATAAAAAGCTATATACTGAACTGATCTTTAGTTTTAAATTCTAGATCCTTAGCTAAGTAAATTAAAACCAGTGCAAACCGGTTTTAGCCGGCCAACTCCAGACATGGTACGGATCTTGGCCGTGACCGCTAGCGCACTACCATTTTAGGATAGACTGACCCCTTTCGTAGAAGACCGCAAAACGGGAAAGCGTGGATTGTTTTTATTGATTCTCATTTATGGATCGGAATTTTAAGCTTCATATATTGCGTAGAATTTTAATCTATTTCTTATTTGATTGATGGTTAAGTATTTGTCGTTTAATCAGACGAGGGTTTGTTTTACAAAACCCACCATTAGTACGGAATATTGAAATTATACTTCTAGGAAGTGTTATTAGTTTTAGATGTAAATTTACTGAGCATTGAGATGTATATCTATCGATCTATCTATCCACAGATATCAGTACTTCAATATCGATTCAATCTGCATCTGACGGGTGAGAATTTCAAAGATACCAACTATTAATTACTCACTGAAACTTTGGCGTTTTGACGTCAAACTTCAAACACATTTGAATAGATTTTGAAATAATTGAATAAATTAAGTTTGACAAACATTGATCATAGTATTTGATATTATTCATTTCATTATACAATCCACAGTACGCTAGCTCAACTAGCGCACTAACATCGCTATAAGAGGGCTGTTAGTGAGCCGTTATTAGCTACTAATTGGACACTTAAAACTAATTTTTGGATTGAAATAGTACGCTTACAATTGGACAATGAAATGGTCCAATTAGGAGAACAACAATTATTAATTATAATTCTGTATACATATAAAAACTGTTTATTTTCCTCACATTTTGCCAAAATAAACAATACTCTGAATCGCATGAGAAACACAAATATGCTAATTCCACAGTCAACATTGACGGCCATTGTTTAAAAGAGAGCTCGTGCTATTTTTTATAGTTTTTATTTGACGTGGTTATTAATCAACCAACTGAAGGGTTATACATATGTATATATAATGTGTATGTATATATTATATATATATATATATATTAAGCGTTAACCTGTAATTTCATTGCCATCCGAATTTACCAGAATAAGGTCTTGAAAGGATAGATACCTAGCTGTAAGACCGCGTTATTGTGGTGTCTTACAAATTATATATTATTATTTATATTATTAAACCTTAGTATACAAATTTTTTGTTAGAAATGTCACTTTTGAGTTCAGAACAAAACTCGTTTTTGACAAAAAACCCTTTAAGTTTAAGTACTAATGAATTTATATGCAACACGTGATACAATTTGTAAGAAATGTGTATATATAATTTTAGTTTCAAGTTCATTAACCCCAATACAAATGTTTATATTGGTAAAAACAATTAATTTTAATTGTAAAATCTACTTATTTATTCCAATAGAGGGAACACTTAATTTTGGTTAAATATTTTACTTAAATTTGTTTTATACTTATGTAAATATAAATTTCTCTTCATCCATAAGCAGTAGTCAAACAAAAACATTTTAATAATTATTTGCTCGGCCACAGCTGGAAATTTAATGTAGAAAATTATATTGGTGAGATTTGAAAGAGAGTTGTGTTACTTACATATTTCGTTGTATTGATTTATTCTTAACCGTTTGGGAGACCGTTTTTTGGGTTTAGTTGTCTCCAGAATGCGACGAGATAATTAGTCAAAAATTTTCTAATATATGTTTGAGCCGAACGCGGATGTTATAGCGAAAACAGATTGAAAAAATGTTTAGCCATTCAAAAGTTATTAAGAAAAGAAGAAAGGCTCAGCTCAACACCCGCCGCGCACGGTTGGCGGATTCTAGTATATATTGATAATACTCTTCCTGGTGGCAAAAAGTAACTTGATTCCTAATATTTTTAATACTTATACATTAAAATAAGGAATAAGGGTGAGAAAAAAAATATTTTTACCTAAGCACAATGGAAATTCGATTTTGCGTTTTCATAAGAAATAAAGTAACACCTGCTCCAGCATTTTATCAGAATCAATCAGTTTGCAATGAATAAAAGAGTGATTTCAAAAGCCACGAACAAAGTGATGTTATTGAAATTAATATTCGAACTATTAGTTTATATAAGAGTAAGTTTTGGATTTTTTAAGTTATATATGAAATAAAAAGTTATTAAAGACATGTGTCCACACTTATCAAAAAGGAAGGGAAACCTTTGAGTGTACTGTAGGAGGAAATGGGCTGCGACGGGACCATTGCTTGGGGTTTACACAGACGGACGGTAGTGATGTACGTATAGATATCGAAAAGATAAAGAAATATAGTTATTATGTTTCAATAAAATCTAGCCAACCTTGACTTAACAATCATATTAAATTATCATATTGCCCTCAATAATTAAATCTAATTAACTTATTTCACATTCTAAAAATGTAATAATTACGACACATTAAATATATCTAATCTTATGTATTAATAATAATCTTATCGTTATCGATAAATCGTGTTCTATCGTGAAACATCGATAAAACGCGGTCAGCTCTAGACAGCATGGCGGTTGTGATTTAATCCGGTCAAGGGAGAGCCGCCATTGCCCTTACACACATTACACCTCTTATCCAACTTGGCAGACTTTTACCGTGACTTCTCCACCCCCAGTAATAAATTCATTGAAGTACAGACCCTAATGAAGCTGCATTACTTCGCCAAGAAAATTTAATACAGCTCTTTGAAGTCCAAATATCTAATTTTAATATTAAAATTCTTAAAGTAAATAGTGGAATTTAGCGTTTGTGGAGCTTATATTCTTTTGTGAATGCCTTCGTAGCGAGCGATGCCTTTGCTCTAGGAATAAGATTCCACTGACGTTAGGCGCATCTTTGACGGTGCAACTTGAACTTTTGTTAAGATTTCTTTGTGCGGACTGGAGTTATATTGTTGATGGTATATAGCTATATTTATTATGTACTCACTGTTTATATTATGTTAAAGCAATCTAGTATTATATTAGCTGATTGTCAACCATTGGTTATTGTGATAATATTATCTTTTGTGGTTGTTTTGAGATTTTTTTTTACTTCGATTTTACTAGCGTAGATCCAAATCTCATTGCGATATCCGGTTAAAAAGTAGCCTATGCTACACTCTGATAATGAAGGTTTTGACAGGTGTAAAATATTTTAAAATCCGGTAGTTTTTGAGGTTTTCCAACACATACCAATATAGAATCAAAACTTTTCTCTTTATAATATAATTATAGATAAAATTAAATTCATTATTATAACATATAATGTTTTTCCTAGGGACCCTTTTCGTAAGCTTAATTTAAGAGTCAAATGTTCGAGGTTTAATTGTAATAATGTAAAACTGACTTTATTAGACAGTTCCTTTAAGAAATTAGCAATAATTTATATTAAATACAAACCAAACATACCCTTATAAAGAGAACAATTAATTTATTATAATAGGATTATTAAGTCAGAATATTATGACATTATTACACAAACAAAAGTGACAAACTTTAAATATTAGGAACATTTCACCATTTGCAAGCGGAGCCGCTGGTACGACCTAGTAAAGAAATACGTATTTGAAAAGGATTTTAAACTGATACATAGCTGTGCCCGCCTTCGTTCGCGCGTAATGTTCTTTAAACTAAGCCTAATTTTGCACCTTAAGATTAGCTATCCGCCAGTGAAAATCCTGTTAAATTCTGTGAAATCGTTACTAGTGATTAGGAACAAATAGACAGAAAAATTATATATTTTTTTACATACATAAAAAAAACTGTAGTTACGTACCGTGTATACTTCCATAAATATGCATTAAGAGAATAACTGTTAATTTGTAATCAAAGACAGACAACAATTTTATATATATATATATATCCAAAAAAAATATACACTCAAAACGATTATGTCAAACATTTTAGGGACCCCTGGAACATTAGAGCCGTGACATGTGAGCGATTCTGAATAAGTGAAGAATGGTAAAAGGTTTCCAGCATCTGCTCCCCTATATTAAAATACGCCAAGTTTATAAAAAATTGCGAAGTACTCCATACCGGGTGTATTGAATTGCGAAACGTACCTGCGATTTTGATATCTTCATATTATTGGATGTCTTTTTGTATATATATATATATATATATATATATATATATATATATATATATATATATATAAGTGTAGTTTAATTGACGTTCGTTTGTCTCGCTAAAACTAAAGCATTGTTGGAAATATTTGATTAGTTGAATCTTGAAATATCAGTCGTTCAGGGAAGGTTTACACAAATTTTCAAATACATAATATTCATAGATATTACAAAGCATTAATTTATTTTGTCTTTATTGTCATATGTTTAGCTGCGTTCATAAATATGTATTTTTAATAAATATAGTATGATGTATGTTTCTTTGATGTTTTATTGTTTAAAAAAAGTTAAGTTTAAGAAATAAAAAGTGTGAAAACGTCAATTGGTTGTAAAAAAAAAAGAAATTTATTTATTTATATATATTTAGTTGATAAGTTAAGTTAATTAAGTTAACGTGTCTTGTTATAATAAAATACTGGTTATAAGGTGTGTATATATTTGTATATATATATTTTAATTCGCTAATAGGAATTTTAATTAACAAACCAACAAAGCGAAGGGGTTCAAGTTATATTGGTTAACAATTTTCGAGTGTATCCCGGACGATGGCCGCTAAAAAAATCGTCCCGCAAACTTCCTCCAATCCAATTACTCTGGAAATTCTAAACCGATTATAGAGAATTGAAAACATTAAGTACTTCATAGATTTTTACCATCCATTCGATTTTAAACTTTATATACATTATTATTATGATTTATTTTACGATAAACCTAAATATGATTACCGAGTCAAATATAAAAATGGAATTATTTAGGCAAATTCATATTTTCCCCACTTCTTAGGAGGTGATTAGAAAAGTTTTATAAGACTTTATATCGCAAAGAACGTTTCGACTAAAAGTAAAAGTAAGTTAAATTGAATTTTATTTTGAATTTTATTATATATAGATATGTATGTTTTTTCAAATTTCAATAACTTATAATTGAAAATAGATATATATATATATATATGCGTAAAAATACTAAACAGCAAATCTACAATGAAATAAACGTGTATCAAGCATTAATTTTATGGTTCGTTAGTGACAATAGACAATCGTTGAACTATTATTAATAACTACAAAAAACCATACAGAAGAAGTTTTATTAGAACTACTTATTAGTCCAATAAAAATACTAAATTCATTCGGAGAATGCTTTTCTTTAAGACATAAAAAAATAAAATTTTATTTTGCTACGGAACCTGACATTATTATGCAAAGTAAATATTATATTTATTATGTTTTGCTAAAAATATTTGTTAACACGTGTTTATTTTAATATAAATATTTTATACCTAATAAATAGATATATCAATAGATGTAGTTGTTCTAAGCTATAGAATAAATTTAATGTCACAATCCGGACCTTCAACGGACAGACGGCGTAAAAACATTTTTATAAATAAAAAGTTAATTCCTTTTGTGTTATATAACAATAGCAAACACGGTGAGGGGTGTTGATAGGATACTTTGAATATCAATATCTGCGCTCGGCGAGAGAACTAACTGGAAACGTCAAAATTGACACCAATTACTAACTTAGAAGACGATGTTAGATTTTGAAGGACATTCCTGCACGTAATTGTATATTTATATTTAAATATTATTTAATATATCCCTTATGGTTGATTTATAATTTAATGTTATATTTTTTACCTGTTTTAATACTTATCAGCGTTTTACTTTATTAAAATTTCTGGAATACAAGTTAAAATTTATAATATATTTTAGTTTTAAAAATCATGTTAAAAAAACATTATATTTTTTAAATTAAACATTCAGGCGAATATTGAAATATCAGCTTTAAAAATATTTGTTATAATATATATAAATTAAAAAAAAAACAAACACATCAAAAATATAATTTGAACGTTGATAAATAAAAATAAAAAATGTCATATAATTAAGATAAATCCGTAATACATTAAACAGTACATATCGATAGCAGTAATAGAAATTAGTTTTTTTTAAAACAAGATGGCTAACACTTCTGTCGGCGAGGCTCCTTGAGAATTGTCACTTTCGAGTCGTGACTCACGAGTACAATACCTTTGTTGTTCTGCCAGGGTCATTTTGTTGTCATAAATTGCGAATCATTTGCATTTAATGTCCTTAAGATCATGATGTTAAGAATTATCAATCATTATTAACGGGTTTAGTGATAATAAATTTAGTATCATAAAATAGAAAATCGTTTATAACATTTAATAATTTTATGGCTATGTATCTAGTTGTATTTGATAGATAGATTTATAGATTTATTACTATAAATATACATATACATATGTAGGTTATTAATCTAAATATAACTTGATTCATTTCAAGGTTTCATTTCATAGGAGACTATATCATAGTAACATATGAGTATAGTTATTAAAACTTCTAACTTACTCGTAAATTTATGAAATCAACCGAAATAAAAATATCTAAATAATTATCATAATCTTAATGACACTCCTGATCTGAGGATACCGTTCTTGTAAAATCCCGAGACGCACTCGACCCGTTTCATAAGAAGGACGGTGCTTCAGTAATGAGCGTGACTTTGACAAATCTAACATTTGGACTAAGGAAATTTTGGACAGATGTAGAGGATATTATTTTTGCAAAATTTCGAGTACCCTAAGTGGAGAGGCAATAATCAGATTATAAAATTATACATATATCTTTATCCAAGCACACTTTCGAGATAACTAGACTTAACCCACGACCGCTTGTGGTGGGATTATAATAGAGGCTAATTACAGTCTCATATAACCGACCCTCGAGTATTATGGATAATGGTTTGGGGGAAAACTGTTCCTAATGAGAAGATAAATATGGGTAAATGTTTTGGTCATTAGTGCCCAAGGAGTGGACTAATTAGTGCACTGTATGGTCGATATTTCTATTAAGATATAGGAGACTAACAGTGGAATAATGAAGGACATAATCACCAAATGAAGCAGATGTCACCAACATTTGACTAGATAATGGAACAAAGAGAACTCGATAGATGGCTTGGTAACGGGGATATCTGATGCTGAACCACTATGCAACCTGACACCAACGATACTAAAAACTGAATGAGGTAGTAAACATTTTGAAGATATGCTATACTTCATGACGTGGATAGTCGTGATCATGGGCCGATCGTGCTGTGTGGTCTCATGTGAACAATCCTTACTCTATCCGTACTCACTGTCAATGGTTGTGACGTCATCTTATACCGTAATGCTTTAATGATGTTGTGTATTGATATTTCCCGTTATGTTTATATATGTATAGTTTAAATATGTTTTTTTATCTAGATAGATTTATATTAGTTTGAACATTATAGATAAAGTACTCAAATATTTTATCCTCAGAATCTTTGTTAAAACAATCTTGGGTCAAATATTATCCTCGTCAATATATGCTAACGTTTTGAGGGCAGAGTTTAAAGTTTTTGTTATCCATTCCTGGATCTAATCATAATTTTCCAATATCATGATTATTTCATCAAATTAGCTATAAACGAAAGAATAATAAGGTAGTTAGTTTCCCGGGTAAATTATTGTTTGTTGCTACATCGATCTATCGCGTTAAAAACTTTTGTTTATCATCATGATTCACCTGTCCTTATCCTAATTATTGGGGTCAAAAGAATAAATCAGTTACTTTCACGCTTTTCTATTATACGTCATCTCAGTGGAATCTTTTCGCCACATCACGCGTTCCATCCACGTCATCTTTGGTCCTCTTCTTTTGAAACCATCCACAGTCATACTTAAGACTCTTATTATACGTTTTTTATCTCTTCGCATACGTGATTATACCACGATAAGCGATTACTTCTCATCTTTTCTCTCTCCGCTGATATTCTCAAACTATATCTTACTCTTTCTTTATCTTATCCATTTTAGTTGTTATCTATTGCATAATGACATCAGTATTTCCTTATCCACTATGATAATCGTATATCAAGGATGTTAAATAACTCCATTGTATTGACAATCATAAACATTATCCATGGCGCGTTGGACGTAAGGTGAACTAAGACAAAACAAATATCATTGTATATTTTCATTGAAAGGTAACCCGATGACAGGATTTCCTTTACATCGATGATAACAGGGCTTTGTTACACAGTAGCGAGAGGCTTTTCACTATTACGACAACCTCGTGACTCACGACCTGGGATAAATCAGAACTCAGCACCAATGACTGTTTATTTGGACATGACTAGTCAGAAAGCACTGTTCACATAATTTGTTATGCAATATGTATTTTGATGGTCATTGAAAAAACGTGTTCGTATAACGAAAAAAAAAACATAATATTCTATAAAGTTTCTAAGATTCCACTTCAACATACCTCATGTCGTGGCTTAAGGTGAAGGTCAAGCAGGAAACGTATACCGTGACGTCACTTCCGGGACTAATGCACGACATAATAGTGAGCCATTCAACGCTCGAAACTCAGTATCATTTCCTTCAGAAATCATAATAGCTTGATAATTGTTTAATTGCGAGGTTTACGCCTTCCAAACATTATGAAATCAAGATTTCTATTGATTAACAATGAGGTATTATTCTTTGATAATAGCCTCAGGAATGCACAAATATAAAATTTCAATTAAATTCAATATTCTTTATTAAACTAACTGCGCATAATATTAGCATGTTTAAATTAATAATATCGTTTTATTAAACGATGAGATCGAGTTCGTAATCATGCGAAACTGCATTCCGATTGATCTTTATAAATAAAACAAAAACATCTCTCTTTGGTATATTGTTTTTTAAAGGTCTGTTATTCAAAATCCTTTGAAGGACACACGGGAACGCAAGCTCAACCTTTTATTCAAATAAAATTCACACGGGCCTCTTTGTTTTATTTATAGCTTAAACGAGGACTTTTAATTTTGTTCCACTGGTGAAAATCATTCAATAGGAACAAAAATACGTTTAGATTTTTAAGATGTTGTATTTATTTTAACCATTACATAAATAATTTATCTCCAAGAGGTGTATAAAAATAAATAAATTCGAACACTTCCGACTGAGTGCTGTGCGCTGTGCGCTGCGCTTACGTTTTATCGAGGTTCATAAACACGTAGGTATAGAGAATGTAGTAAAACATTGAAATGCGCCAACCGGCAACTGTTTCCAATTTCACTGCAACGATCGATCTAATTCCGTCGATATTGCTACTAAGAATTCGATTCTGAATATTCATTGCCAATAGGGCATCTATGTATCTATCGTATTTCACTCTTGTATCTTAGACAACTTTATGGTTGCAATGTAGGTACAATGTTTATGCGAATAAAGATAGTGATCTAGTTCAATAGAATTTCTTACATTCTGTATAAAAGAGAAACGATTGTAATAAATAAATGAAATGTGTCAATTTACTAAACTGAACTGTAAATACTGTCCTGGGACACTTATCTCAACTGCGCAGATAAGTTTAATAAACGGACAATGGTTTAGTAATAACTTCAGATAGAATCTCGACCCCAAACAAGGCTCCAATACTTTAAAGCTTAGAGACACCGTATCAAGAGTGCTCCAGATAAATGGATCACGTTACTTGATTAACCGGTTCGCATCCCTGCCCCTTATCACCCTTGGGAATATTTAAATGGGGCCTGAATATATCACACCACCCTTCGCAAACGAGCGAACAACATGTACTCTACCTGGTTTATTTTAAAAGAAGTTACTCTAACTTTATTAACGCAGAAATGTAAACTAAGTAACATTTATAATATAATTTTATAGATCATACTAAAACTTGTATGGAAATAAAAATAGTACTTGCTATGTGATAATATTCTTTAGCGGATACAAATTCTTGACTATCGCTATAATATAAACATGTTGCCAACGTGCAATTCAGAGCGACAATTTGTTGCAGACGTGTAATCTCAATCAGGATGGCAATCACGCGCGGCGCCACCATATTCACTGATAATGTGCTATTCAACATCAACATTCAGAGCATCGTCATACCAGATGACATTTTATTGATTTCCTAAAAGATTCCCACTAAAATATAATCACAAAATATTATATCATCCATATATGCTGAATTCCTTAAAATTAAAAAATATTGTATTCATTTACACTTGTAGCTTAGTATTGAAAAAGAAAAACAGGTTTAATAAATTTATACAACTTAAGTTATTATGTTGAATCGTTTTTGGAGTATTTTTAAAAGATTTTATTATATAGTTGTATTTGAAAGAATTCACAGAAAAGGTCAAGTTTCGGACACTGATTTAAAACTGGATGTATGCAAATTTGTTAATGTAGGTACAGAAACACACGCTGCACCTAAACATTCATACCTTCACCAAGATCTACAAACTCATTCACAAGATCAAATGGCAAAAAAACTGGAGCAATGAACTGGAGGCACGTAGTTTCTTCATTGAGTCCCAGGGCACGTAGAAGTATCTAAACTACTGCTCATTGTCAATATTGGTAAGTTTCAACCACTGGTAAAATCAATAAAGACATTATCTAATATTATATCTACAGGAAAATATTAGAAGCATTTAATAGTGAGCGATATTTTATATAAATTGAACAAATAAATGACAACAAAATTCGATTAAAAGTTGTGTGTTCAAAACCGATTTGTATTGAAATTGAAATCTTATTAATTACTCTCCAATTACTGTTAATGATATTTTAATAGAAATGAATTTATGATTTGAATTTGAATTAAACGCTTTATTGAATTCTGTAAATAGTTATGAATTAATACATTAACATTGATAGCAAAATTAATAAACCAGTAGAGCTTTGTCCATAACGTATTTTATATCGGAATGCGGGATCGATAATGAATTAAGTCGACAACCTCGCGGTCTGAGTAATGGTCGCGGGAATGAACAGTTGTGTTGAACACACGGTAAAGTGCAAGGCTACGAAGTGCATCTCAGATAAACCGGAGATGAAAGCGACTGTTTATTTGATTTTCTGCCGCCGTATGGATGAATATTAACTAAACGACCGTTGAACTTCGAATACTATAGACGTTAACTGAAAAGCTGCTCGAACTGCTCGAACATTCCGCACGTCACAAACCCCACAACCAATATTATCTTTATAATAAAGTTCAATAAACATTGTCAGTTTGTTTTAGTATTATTAAATTAGCGATGCTATCCTGGTATATATAAAGTGTGTAACAATGTAATCTCAGCACATGTATTTTTCTTTTTTTGCTAACAAATTGGAAAGAGGGTTTTTAATTTCGCCTGTTCTTTAGCTGTTATCACTGTGATAATTGCTAAAGTTGCCTAGGCGTTAATTTACGTTGGACAAAGATTATTTTACGTGTGGTACCTACATTTAACGTGTATAGATTCTCGAATATCGATTCATATCAATCGAATCTAACGTTGTATATATTCGCGTCAGCTGATGCACAGAATGTATCTTCATTCGAGCGTGTTATTAAAACAAATAGGTGTTCTGTATACGACGTGTCACTCGCAATCATTAAACAATAAATCTTGAATGTCGCCGCCAACGACGACCTCCCAACGCGTTTTATTACCTTTAAAATTATATAAAACTAATCTTTTATATAATTAATGTTATATTTCAACCACCTATATATCTATTAACCTTGCGCCATGATTATTATTCAAAGCGATTTACATTAAAATAAGATATAACCGACTGAATCACAATTAATTATTAATTCTCTTGGCCGCGTCCATGCTATACCGGGTATTTACATAATATTAAAGAATACCAATTGTTCTGAATCCTCTGTAGTTTCATAACACTTTTCAACTCAGCCAATCAACCATTGTCGGATTACGTTTACAGACCATTTGTATGGGATCTGCTACGCTTAATGATTTCGGTCGGTCCTATAAGCAACTCTATTTCGAGATGTATGTATGTAATAACTTTTTATTGAACCTCGGCCATTGTTGGATTATATAGGAGAAAAAATCCTTTGTACTTTCTATTTTAAAAGCTTCCAATTTAAGAGATGGATTCGTTTATGACTTTTCAGTGTATCGATGATGAAACTAGCGCAAGAAACAAGAATAGAAATCATTATAATTTATAATATATTTGTAACATAATTTATGGCCGTTTTATTCGTGTATCTAATATTTTTATGTCAAACATAGACAGACATGTTGTCCCCGTCTCGACAGACTGTAACTCAAAGTGAGGTTATCAAGTTACATTTAATTTAGATGTTATCAATTTTATTCGCTACGTCTTAAGTTCGATCTTCGTTCGCAATGCTTTCCGCTTCTTATCTTTGACCGCTGCTCGGACACTTTTTCACATAACATCCTTATCATCATGTCGATTTTGAACATCTTATTTGATAAAGCATTTTTGAAATTAAACCGTCGGATACCTACCGTTAATTTTTCTCATGTCGGCCCTAGACCTTCAGCGCACCGCCAAAATACTGCGTCCGTACTCCGTCGGTAGCGGCAACAACAAAACACTAACACAGACTTAACTTTTATATGTACCACTACACCCTCAGAAACAGACCGCAACTTGATATCCGACTCAGATAAACATCAGATTTGATGAAAACACTTGTATTAATGTTTATAAAGTAGCAAACAAGAACAGTTTATCACCGAACGATCTAAACCCACGCATTCATGTTGCGACGCGCGACAACGCCGCGTGACTGCAGGCGTGCCGCCGGCTGACACTTTGGCGCTGTACGCGGTGGAAGCTTTGAGAACTACTACTACCAACATTTTTCTCGAGATGGCGCTATAATTAATATCAACTATTTATATTTACATTACAAAAAATAAAATAATTGTTTAGGTATGTGTTATTAACCTAATGTAAATATAATAAAATAATAATATTTAAAATATTTTTTTATAATTTAATTATAATATATTTATGTTACTTTTGAGAATTTACTAATAATATCTTATTTTATGTTAAAAGTAATTTAATAAAATGTAGTGAGTTTAAAATTATTTACCTTGATTTTTTCTGTATCAGCTGAGTTTTAATGACTTTGTAATGTTGTAGCAATAGAAGTTCTAGTCCACAGCACTTTCACATTAAAAACAGACACTTACAACAAGACTAGATCAACAATGTCCAACAAAATTCGTGTCAAATGAAACGCCGGTCATACCTTACAAACACTGAAAGAATTGTATTGCATGTACAAAAGTATAGCCTCTGGGATTTCCGCAAAACACTGCAATAATACGAGCACAGAACGAACACGGTTCACGGTGAATAGCGACCGATAACACTATCCATCACCCCATTATCTAGGCAACTTGAAGTTAGCAGCGGGAGCGTACGTCAAAATATACCATAAATAAAACCGTACGGGGTACGCCACCCTAACCCCTGGCATTCGATCCGCGTCAACGGGGACGATATTGTGAATTGAAATTTTGAATTTTCAAACTTGGAAATCGATGCCAGCCGGCTTTAGGCTGCGTTAACTGGTGACTATCGTTCTTTAAGTCGCAAGACGTCGCGAGGGGGCGGTGCCTTACAAACTCGTATTACAATACGTTAAATCGCCTTCAGTCGTAACGGGACAGTCGACAGGCCCTCCATGCAACCAATTAACCTTTATATTAATGAAGCTCTCTCTGAAAGTGGAGGAGCATTTCGAGTTATGCGAAATGTGGAACATGTCACTTATTCTACTTCTTTTTATTATATCTGGTTGAAAAATATTTTTTAATAATGTATGTGGCAAATGGTATTCTGGTATTTATTTATTACCGTCATGGCCTTGAGCTAAAAGGGCTGAAAAGATCTAATAAGGGAAGTCTGTTTGGACGCGTGTAAGACGCGTTGAAAAAGGAAAGCGACAATTTTTCCGGTTCATATCCTTTTGCACATTTCATTACTTCCGCCATGTATGGAAGCGGATCGGGTGACGTCGGGAGCTTTCGTGCATGTTCGGGTAGCCTGACTAATCGATAGCCGTCAGGGAAGCTACCAACAAACTACGCTAAACGTAGATAGCTACTACGAATCTACAATCGTAGCTTACGCTACAGCTATTACCCGACTGAATTGAAAAGTCAACGAACTTGACGCAAATGTACCTACTGTACCAGAACATCGGGTAATTGTTTCACTTAGACGATGTCGACTAAGATACAGATAGCAAATACAAGTCGACTGAATTTGACTCTTGCAATTAGATCGAGGTAACATTGTTTTAAGTTGAATCGTATTAGTTGAGATCAACTGTATATTCAAGTGTTAACTTCGGAGTTTAACTTGTTACTTTACAGTTAACTTCATTTTACAATATTCATGTAGTTTATCCAATATCCATATATTTGATCGTCTTTGGTTAGGAGCTGTGGTTGTTGAGTCTAGGTTTATGGGTTCAATGAACTCATGACATGACTCTGTGTGATCCAGATTTTGTAATACCTGGGTATACTATATTTACTATATGTAAAGTTGTGAGAATATTGTTATTAAAAATAACACTAAACCTACCAAGTGCCGGTCAAATTGACCGTTCTTAAACTTTTGTAGAACTTAGTCATTTTTAAACGTTATAATATCGTTATCAATCTACATGACAATTATTAGAATATGCATATAATATTTTCTACACTCTTTACTTTTAGTTATTTCCATTATTACCTGCGTTATATAATAAAATAACTTTTAATTACCGGTCAATTTGACGGCGTGCGGTAGGAACAGGTATACAAGAATTGTCGGTAGGTTTAGTGTTAATTAATAATAAGTCCATATATAGTGTTCATTATAACTACCAATTTGATAAGACTTAAATAGATAAATCCAGATTAATTACTTGGGGTATCTAATTCAGTAATTCAATAGGAAACCTTGTAAATCCTAAGGAGATCTTAAAATTGTAGAAGGAGGTGTCTTTCATAGTATATTTATACATAACTAATAAAGCGCTAGTTTTGCTTTTTATGTTTATTATCGCTTATTTTGAACAAGTTGGATTTAAAAAGTATATTTTTTCATTTGATTGTCCATTTCTATATCGGAGAATGTAGTATGAGTAACCATGAAAAAAATCCTAAAAAAATTAGCTAAGCGAACATTACGTATTTTTTTAAGATTTCTTTTTATAGTTAAAATTTAAACTTATGTTCCAATAACAGTAACTACGTGAGCAGAGTTGTAGAACAGCATAGGTATATAATTATAATATTGGAAACTACTTTACCCAAACCTACCAAATTCCTAAAATCAACTTGTAATTTTAATTAACACTTAGTAACTTATATTTTAGCGTAACATTTATTTATAAGTGCTCGTTAGAGATAAAATCACAAACACCAATAGATTATTTCATATGAGTACTCCTTATAATGATATGATCAAGTTTCACAGACCCTGAAAAGTGTGAAAAGTGGAAATCCTAAACCTATTACGTAACAAACAGCCCACTTCAAATACCAATATCCTTTTTCAGAGACATTTATAAAATCTGAAGCGGAATATGATAATGTACAATATAACCACTTTAATATTTGCATCTTTAATATTTTAATTATATTTATTTATATTTTGCAACTTTAAATCAATAAATCAGTTGCGTTCATTAAATGGAAGTGTCAGGAGGGCCTATTTTGATACCATACTTATCTAAATAAGCCCTTCTGTAAAAACACTCTTCAAATTAAAATTAAGGCTACGAGGGTTCTAAACGCCGCTCTGAGAAGAACCACACAACAAACTCACCCAGATATTACTTTATTGTGATCACTTTTAGCAATTTACAAACAACTACAACTATCGCTATAAAATCAATATCTTTGAGACTTTATAACAAATATTTTTTGAATCCACGTGGCTTTGCCCTTTAAATTGACGACATCATGATTTTGAACCAGAGGAGGCAACCATAATGAGGATACTTGAAGGAAAAGATAAGTGTGACGGCACTTACCTTTTCCTTAATAAAACTCAAATACTCCCACGTTGTGCGTATCTCTTTTATTAAAATACTCTTACATCCTCTTAAATAATTCCCGTTTTTAATCTTAGATAATTTAATTAGATACACATAGATTTTAACGGATGAGGTAACTTTTATATAAAATTCATTAGTGACGTAAAAAATATCATCAAGTCCTGATCTAGACTTATACTATATAACGTTAGCTATTAGTACTGTCAGAAATAAAAATTCATTTCTTTTGTACGAAATAATGTTCTCTTAAAAATTTACTAGTGAAGAATATACATGGCATGGTTTTATTACAGTTTGTTCAAAATTACTAGTGTCCTATTTTCTTTAACACCCATTCCATTTTGTAATTTCTTAACAAATATTAAATAAGAAATGTCGAGAAATTTTTCAAAGTATTCTTAAATAACAAGGACGTTAAAAATATGTATTTAGAAAAATTTATAAATTTTTTAACAAGTCAAAACATTTATGGCCAGACTATTTCCGTAAACCGCATTTAAACAATTTCTAATAATGATAAATAATTTAAAGACTGGCGAGCTCAAACAAAAATGTTATATTCAAATTATTAAAAACCTAACACAAACTTTCTTTAAACTTTGCACAATTATTAATATTATTCTATAATTTTCAATAGTTTTTACCCATATATCTGTAGGTGCAGTTAATAACATATAGGTGTATCAAATCTGCGTATAGCACGTCTATACTAATTATTAGCTAAGATAAAGATTGTAAGAAAAGAGATTTTATGGTTGCGAAAACATCTTTCGAGGTTATCCACAAACAAAGTCAAAAGAGAGACAAAACTTCTCAGATTTAATCAATTCGCCTGTCATTTTGCAATCCGCCGGGTGTACTATTGACATTATTGCTAACAAAAGTCCGATATTTAGTGTTCTACTATGTATTAAAACAAAAAGGGAATTTAGCGCCTGGAACTATTTACATTTGAAGGATTAACTATGATTTTTTCAAGATTTTTTTAAACAAACTGGTGTCAGCGCTGCTAACATCACTACGGTTGTGTTCATAGTATTCGCTTATTTACCTTCTCTGCAACAGCTATTTGTGTTTATGGATTCGTCAGTAAATGACTAGTGGGTGGATTAGTTTGTGGACAAGTTCATGAACCACTTAGTGGACTAGTTGGTGGCCTAGACAGCATTTTAGTTGGTGGACTGGTCTGTAGACTAGTTGCTGTAAAAGTTGATGAACTGGTCTGTGGACTAGTTACTATAAAAGTTGGTTAAATCTAGTTGTAGGAGTAGTTAGTGTACTCTTTGATGGATTAGTTGGGGATTATTTGGTGGACTAGTTGGAGGACTATTTGGTGGACTGTTTGGTGAACTAGTTAGTTGTCCAATTGCTGGATCAGGTGTTAAACTAGGTGGTACTGATTGCACAATTTTTTGTTGTAAACGTGGAATTCATTAAAAATCTTGTACGATGTCTCTTGGAACATGTTATAGATTTACAAACAGATAAAAGCTGCTAATGCTTGATGATTCGAGAAATACCAGCCATACATAACTACAGCTTACATTAACAGCTTTTAAATTTGCTATTTACCATGTGGGTTTGAAAATTACACATACCTACAACTTATGATGGCCATCTTGATTACAAGTTGTTTTACTTTTTTGTATAATCAATTATTAACTGAATAATTCCATTCATAAGTGAAAGTGGCAAGTGGAAATCCTATGTGGCAAACAAAGTTTAAGATTTACAGAAATAAATGGAATATAATCAAAAACACCGCTGTGATCTAAATAAAGTCTTTCGTTTGATGGAAAATAACGATACCAAAGTGACGAACCAAAAAATTTAACCAGCGGCAATCAAAATTAGCGATATTTTTAAACAGATTTCATGTATGTTTTTTAAATAAAATATTTACCCTATTATCTGAACACAACTTCACTCAACATAACTCAAGAAGCCAATGACTCCAATTTAAATAAGCATGTTTAAAAAAAGCAAAAATTATTTTGCATTAATATGCTCGTATGCACACAATACTGCAATAGATATATTTAAAAAAAAAATAGAAAACAGTTTAGTAGTTTTGTAAGGTTTTGGTGCAAAATGACACCGATCAGATAATCTCCGGATAAAATTATAACAGTTATTTTCACGAACGAACTTTGTTCGTTCTGTATAGTTTTCACTTTTCTCGGATAGATGGATGGATGTATGGATGGATATCTGTGGACAGGAAATTTTTTTTAGTTTATTTTCATATTTAATTATATTATATTATTTTGTATTATTACTAATCACACTTTTTTGTAATTTTTTTAGTAATTATAAATAAACATGTATTTAACATTTTCTTTTCTTCAATAAATAATAATCATTTTACTTAAAAATCAATTGTTTTTTTATAAACATTTAGAATTTCGTCAAAGTTCGTTCGGGAAATACCCTGGGTATTTGCATGTTTTTTAGTTTATTTTAAAATAAACGATTTATTAAAATGACGTAAATAACATACCTACATATTATATTAAATCTTTGATTACCAAAGCCAAATGCCCGGATCCTAGAACCCGGATCCTAGATCCTAATGTTAACGTTAATTTTAATCCAAATTTAGATCAAAGTAATTTGGATTAAAATTAACGTTAACATTATGAGTATTAAATAAACTTTGATATTTCTATACAAATTTTATATAACAATAATATTAATACTTTCAAATTGATTTTTTGTTGTTAGAAAAAATATTTCTTACCAGTACTAAACGCAGGTTTATAAAATTGAAATGTCACTAACGTCTAATTAATATGTCAATAATTTTGATACGACTTTTCATCGTCTAGACTGATGAAAAAATCTAAATAATTTCCATTCCTTTTAAAGTGCCTTGCCTATTCTTCTTATGAATTAAAGCAAATATATTTTGTAAATAAAGAAAAAATGAATATGTTGTCGTAAGTATTTCTATTATACAATTATTTTATGTTACATCGATGACTTATAGTTCAAGATAAGACAAGAAGTTAAAATATGTTTTTACGTTTAATTTTAGAGGATGTGAGTTAGTGGCAAAAGGTACTAGCAAGATAGATGCAACATTACCTGAGCTTGGTCTTAAAGATATCACTCCAAATGGAACTTGGTTGGAGCAAAAACAGGTCCAAGCAGCTGTAGAAGCCAGAAAGAAAATAATTGAAGTCGAACGTATAGAAAAGACGTAAGTATAAACATGAAAATTAGAGCACTATATAAAATATATTTATAAAAAAAGTTGCATACTTTAAAATTAATTTTTGAAACCATATTCAACTTATAAAAAAAAGGTGTTTTCTTATGAAAAACATTGAACTAAATTAGATGTCATGTAATGGTAATTTATAGAGAAAACCTTAGTTTTTGAGGTATTTATTAACCCCATTTTTCACATAAATTAGTAAACTTAATTACTCTTAGAGCTTTATTTTTGTTTGTTCTTTTATGTATTTATTGTACACAATTTGGAAAAGCTTCCAGTTCTCTTCTCCGCACCTTATTCATAATTACTTTCTTTTACATTCTAAAAGATACTCTTATCACAGATTCTATAACCATCAATCTATCTCTTTATCATCTATCTTATGTTGTGTCTATAACAGCCTTTATGATGTTTGGAAGATTATCTGAAATAAATTGTTCACTTGTCTTTTTGATATTTAAATTGTAATTTTTTCATTATAAAAATCAGCTTCACCATACATTCTTAATTCCTTAGGCATTTGATTTGAATTTTTTTATTTCTTTTTTTTAATTCTAAGTAAACATTTTTTGCTAGTTGTTGTTTTGTTAGTTTTTTACTGCTGTATGGGGTTTTATACATCTTTAATGATAGAAAATAATAATTGATTTGCTTGATAATATTTGATTTATTCTGGCTATAAAATAATGATAGAAATGACAGAGTGAACGTGCGCTATGCTTGCTTAATGCGAACTGAAAAAGTAATTTAATTATGATTTATAGCGAAATAATTAAAAAGCTGATTTGGCGAAATGCGTGGTGTTGCACCATACAACTGCAGTTTCAACAAAGATCATTATGTTCTCTGTAAATTCTTATTCCTGCTTATTTTTAATAGATTATAATAAAGTCTAATAGGTTCCATCCTACTTTCAGACTATAATACAACAATTTAGAATGAATTTCCATTCTGCAGTGCTCTTTCTATATATATACTTTCTTACTTAAATTTTTTTTGTTAGTATTGGTGGCAGATTTCTCATTTGTTGAGTTCTTTACATATTTACTTTACACTTTAGCGATTTGGTCAATAGTAATCTATCAACAAATATAATATTTCAACCAATTTAACATGTTTATAAAAAACTACAGTAGAAAGTACTATGTACATAATAGTATGTATGTAATTACCATATGGTAATTACTATCACATATAGCATATATTGTTCAATTACAGTGGAGCTTTGAGTCATGCGGTGTGGAAGGAGGAATTGATGTTAGCTGAAGTAACACATAAAGTAGGCGGCCACTGGCAGTACTTGGGACACAATGTAGGATCACACTTGTATCTAAGACCTGAAGAAACACTGTTCCTGATGGAAATTGTAAGTATTTTACTTTGTTTTAATAAATTTTTATTGCAGAAAACCGTAAATCCCTGTCAGATTTAAGTAATTTTCAAATAATAATATCCAATTTGTTTTAAACTTACCTACTCAATAAACTTACTAATTATTATTTAGTAAGAATATTATGATAATAAGAAATTCAACCACAATTTTAATATGATACAGTGAATGTTTTTCTACAGAGTATATATTACAAAATAACATTGTTACTTATAATTGAGAATACAAATCACACATTACTAAAATTTTACTACAAAATTTGTTTCAGAATTGTCTTCATCTCAAGTTCAATGAGGTTCAGGTGTCTCTGCAGCAGGCTTATTCTTTGCTACTAGGACGTGATTGTACCCACCAACAGTACAAGGTGTATGCATCACTTAGCCGTCTGGGCTATCATCTATACAGACATCAGATGTCTCCTAAAACAATTAATAATAATTCTAAATCTAACAATGATAGTAGCTGTACTAAGAATTGTGGATTGGAGAGCGCTGCACTCAAAACATCTGATGTGTTAAACAATAAAAGAAACAATATTAAGGATTTTTCTGAAAGTAATCACATTAAAGAAATGGATATAGAAGGTATGAATGGTATGTTTTTTTTATTACATAGCATAAAGGCTATATTTATATGTATCTTGGGTAAATGTTTAAATATTTTTATTGATATAAAATAGTGAGTACTGATATAGCATACATAAATAAGTTAATTTATATATATATCTATATAATTTTAACAATAATATAATTACTTTAACATCTGAATATTGTACTCATTGTTATTGCCATTTATTACTTATAAAAATAATTTATATACATTTTATAACATATTTTTAAATGTTTTCAGAGGAAGTAACACCCACATATGCTTGTACTATTGAGAAAGATATACAATCAAACAATGACATAGAAATGGAGCCCGGAACGAGTTTGATTATGAATAGTCAAGAGAATACAAAGAATAACTGCTGTAACAGAAAACTGATACATTTAAAGAATAGAAAACTAAAACCGTGTCGCTGTAAAGTTATACAAAAATATTTTAATAATTTACCAGAGTTTATAGGAACGTCTACAGTTATTATAAAGAAACCTCATACAAAATATTTACCAAACAATATGAATATAAAGAAAGAGGAGTATAATTTAAATTTACGGAACATTCAAAGTAGAGGTGTCAGGACGGAGTCATCGGACACCAATATATACAGTGTGAGCGACGAAGTCAACGGAAGTCACATAAGAAGATTGAGTAATACCACCAGTAGTCACTATGAAAATAATTATAATTATAGATTTGCGTCGCAAAACATGCAATACAGGCCGTTCAATATGTGGAGGGATCGACACAGCTTCAACTATTTCAACGTCAGCATGTTGTTTCAGAGGCATTTCTCGCCCACATGGTACCAGCAGACGAGCCAATTCTTTCCCAGAAATCATCCATTTCCACGGCACTCTTTAAGTATAGGTAATAGAAAGAGACCCAGCGCTAACACTCAAAATCAACACCTGGAAAGTATAAAAAGACTGAGTGCTAAATTGAAGTTGCTCCTACTAAAAGGTAACACGAGCCCCCGCAACATACAATCATTACAAAAACTAATACAGCATTACAACAGACGGTATAAAACTAGAATTAGAATTAATTCAACCTTCGATGTCATTGATGATAACATATTGGACACAATTGAACTGGACGACGATGAACCAACCAATAAGAGGACAAAGGCTAATGAACATGATCAAATATTTGAAAATAATCTTGAACATATAAAGGATTTAGTTTCGAGATTGAAAGATCTAGAAAGTAATGATAAATCTACACGCAGACATAGAAGAGCGGTATCGAAACTATTAAAAACATTCAACGAGTCGTACGACGAGGAGTACTGTATCACCGATGATTATGAAATTAAGAACATGAGACAAATAGATCTCGATACATCAGAATCTGAACCTGACTGCTGCGCGAAAGACGTCCCGAGCTTTCCAAAGGGGAAGAAAGTTAAAAATCCATTCAACATACTGAAAAGAATAGCCGAGAAACAGAAACCGACTACGAGTGCTTCAACCGGTGGTGATAATGACACTGTGGAGGTTAAAAAATATAGTGAAATGTTAACAAAGACCTTCGGGAACTGGTTGCCGAATGAGGAAGATTTTGGAAGGGCCGAAATAGTACAAAGGGATTGTACAAATACATGTATGCACGAGGCAGATATGAGAAGAGAGAAATTCATGTATGATTATATAAAATTGCAGTCAACGAAATCTGAGAATTGGTTGGATTTAAAAATATCATTCTATCAAAGTTTCGAACAAGCCATCGCGGAATTTCACGCCAACGTTGGTGATACACAGGATGATCATTCTGTTATCTCCGAGGAAACATTGAACATGGAATCAGTTTTGCAGAAATTAAGTGTAATTAAAAGTGATAACAGTGTAAATGGAGAATGCAATCTCAATATTGATTTTGATGTTTACACAAGGGATGTTCAACATTTTAGAAAAACCAATCGTCCAACACCTAAATTCAGATTGATTGTTCTCGAGTAAGTTGTAGTACATACATTAACAATATTACATTTTTCCAACTAAATACTATTCACAAATATTGTTGATTGTGAAACAATGATCACAATAAAGTAATACTCCGCCTAGTTAGTACCACTCATACACATAAAACACAGTAGCAAGTGGTAGCAAGAAGATGACAGGGAGACTGAATATATTATATATACTCCCTGGTCAGCCAATCTTATTAAAAAATAAGATGTGAGAAGCAGTCATGTTATAAACAGTATGGTATCAAAATATAACACTTCCAAGTGAATGGTATTGATTCAAAGAAATATATATATATATTATTTCACTAATAATAGTATGTTTGTTTGCAGTCAGTCTTCAAATCTTCCTTCTGGTGCCGATATAGCAACGCTTGAATCAAAATATGATGATAATGTCTCCATACTCTTTGCCATCGTTGGTATGAATTCCATTGGCTACATACAAATTAAACCTACAACATTGCCTGTGTATATATCGAATGGAACAACATAAGTATGTACATTTTTTATTCCATACCCGATATACAATTGCCTTAAAGATACATGAAATAAAATTAATATTTTTTGACATTGCATTTAACACTAAACCTACCAAGTACCGGTCAAATTGACCGTTCTTAAACTTTTGTAAAACTTACACATTTTTAAACGTTATCATATCGTTATCAAACTACATGACAATTCTAAGAATATGCAAATAATATTTTCTTCACTCTTTACTTATTTCCATTATTACCTGCGTTATATAATAAAATAACTTTTAATTACTGGTCAATTTGACCGCGTGCGGTAGGAACAGGTATACAAGAATTGTCGGTAGGTTTAGTGTTAATACATAAAGCAAATTAAATGTGTAAATTTTGAAAACAGTTTTAATTTCAAGAAACTAATAGTGTTTATTTTAGATTCAACATTCATACAATACATTAAATATTAATTAAAGTAATTCATTTATATATTATATATAATAGAATGTGATATTTACTAAACCGGAAAGTGGAAAATCATGATGTCTTAATAGTTGTTAATAAATAATAATAATATATTCTTGTACAACAAATGTAAGTGTTAGGTATAAATAAAACCATTATTATTTTAATGTTTATTTGTTGAATATAAAACTTACTAAAATGTAATGAGTTACAACTCTTCTAGAGAAACTACAGCTCATGGAGGGTTTAGTGCAATACAACCTAGTAACTTCATGATATGATAGGTACCTAATATAATACTTAGTGTTAGTTATTATACAACTATTAGTGCTAACTAATGCTATACTATAGTAATCATACAATTGACTACCATAGATAGATATCATTCGTTCATTCATTCAATTTCATGTTAGTATGATAGATTCATTTGTTACCATTCGTTCGTTATGTCATTCAGTGATTGCTACATTAAGGTTACAATATTCATATATATATATATATATATATATATATATATATATATATATATATATATTACAAATAATTCCACAACCCATTTGGATATAAATACTTATTGCTACATTTTTTGGACAATCTATAAGATATTTTGACTTTATAAGTAAAAAAAAAATGTTCCAGATCCCGTTTCTTTTATATTTCGTTTTTTTCTTTCATTTAGAACATTTAGTATTTTTTAAAATAAAAATTATGTATCAAAATGTTTTGTAGATTGTCCTTAAATTATAATAAAACTATTGGTTGTGTCTCATGAAATTGTTTTTTTTTTATAACTGAGATGTTTAATTTTCGTTTAAAAAATACAGGGATACATAACATTTTAGTTGATTATAAATTATACATAAATATATAAAAACTTTCAACGCTGAAGCTTCTTTGAAATTGTATATAAAGTTTGCACAAAATCATTTTGTATATAACAGCGTTGTTTACTTTGAGCACAATTTTAATCTAATAATTTTATAATTAATAAAAAATGTTTATTTTTATTTGGTTTTGTGTTTTTGGACGCAAACATTTTTTTTTTCACTATACATTTATTTTTTTTCTCACAAGGAACATTATAGGAATATTTTAAAACAAATTTTTAGGAACTCAATATTTATAGTTGTGCATAAGTATGTCTAAATTAATGTAAATACTTAATAATTTGTTATAAGATGAAAGTAATCTTTAAGTTAATGTTTTTTTTCTACAATTTTGTTTTTTAAACATCTGATTGGTCAAAGGAGTCATTTGAATTTAGAAGTAACCAATCAGATTGCAGTATGTATTCTACAATTGTAATAGTGTGTTGAATTTACATTTTATTTTCAAACATCTGATTGGTCGAAGGAATCATTTGAATTTAGAAGTAACCAATCAGATTGCAGTATGTATTGTAGAAATTATTTAATTTCCCTAATATTAGCTTTAGTTAGATGTTTTAATTGTCAAATGATTATATAAGTGAGAATAGTTATACTTTTGGGCCTTGTATCCAGCCAATATTAAATGTGTAAAAAAATCACAGGTGTTTTTAATTTATCGTCCTAAATAGTTGACTTAATTGCTATTTATCAGCAAAATAACCTAATTTTTTGCAAAATAATACATTAACTTGTACTACTACAGTTTTTACTCTAGTATTTACATGTTTTATATAATCTAAACATCAAATCACTATCCAAATTCAGTCTAAACTTATCTAAGATTTGGCAAAGTATACTTAGGTCTATCTACAATTAGGGCCAACCAAAATTAATACCGGAGAGTTCGTAAAATCTCTCATTGTACGGTCTATAAAATTCTCTCAGTCTTTCTAAGGCTACTGGGTCTATGTGAGGGTGACTTCTACCTTTAGTTTTGCCGAGGCAGTGCGGTGTTGATTGACTTTCAGATTTTAGGAGACACGGAAATCCTTTTGTGGAATTGAAGTAGAAATGTTTTTCTGTTATAACCAGCTTGAGATTCAGGAATTCCTGGAATTGATATTCATAATAATAGACAAATTTCGAACCTATGATTCTAGGGTTTTCGTACTACGGATAAATTTACATCCATAAATTGTTTATATTGAACTAAACTGGTTCTTCTCACGTTAGGTTTGGAACTCTCGTAGCCTTGTTTTAAGTTGGAGAGTGTATTTACAGAAGGGCTTCGATAAGTATGGTATCAAAATAGCCCTCACACTTCCATTTGATACATCTCTCATATTAATTCAAAGCGGAAAAGATATAAATAAATAAACTTTAAGGGACAGACTCACCTGAACCCTCGCCATTTCGACCGCCGGATCAGCGACCAGTCTTTCTCCATTAATGAGCAATAATCTCGACCTTGGGAACCTTCGTAGCCATCGTCTCAAGGGTCGCGTGTAAATACCAAGCCTTACGGGCGGCCAGGAAGAGTCGACTACCGACCAACCTCCCCCCCAAACTGTACTATTGACTAGCGCTAGATCTTCAAAACGAGGGAGGCGGGCTTTTTTGCTTGGGAATAATGTTTTCGATTTTTGTTTTGTTAAGATTAATCATAACAGTGTGCCGAGTGCGAGTTTTTTAAAGTAAACTTCGATTTGTATGAATGTAAAATTGTTCTTATTCCATACAAATCAAAATTTACTTTGAAGCGAACGAGTTGTTATTAAAACTCGCACTCGGCACACACACCAACATTGTTTATCAAATTTATGGTAGTAATAAAATTGCAACAATTCTCATGAGTTCAAATAACTGTGAATTGAGTTTATTGGATTGTATTGTTCTAATATTTACTTTAGTCAGAAGTATATTGTTTCTGAATTTATCGATTTGAAAGCAATACAATCTGCGTTTTACGTTTATATCACTTTAGTCTTGTTTACTTACCTAGCAGATTGAGTATAATCACTGATAGCCCTAGTGACCGGGTCTCTTACGACCGCGATGAGTTTGACGGCGGGGTTCATAGCGAATACACGGCGAGGGGCCGAGCGAGTCACCCAGTACGAGGGAGTCTTCTCCATCGTGATCTGACCCTCAAGAGTTGGGGGCATTTTGTTTCTAGATGTAAACGACGACATTTTGGGTACTAATAAACGGAAAACAGCGAACTAGCTTATAAAGTGAAGCGTTTTCAGGGAATCCCAGTTTATAGTCATTTTACTATTGCTGACAGTTTTACAAAAAATAACGGCATGATTTATTATTGGAATTACTTTATGTAACTCTGGTGATATAAATGACGCTGAGTTTGTTTATTTGTTGACTGCACAATAATGATTTCACGTAATTTATTTCGGGATGAAAGTTATGTTTGTATGACAACGTGCGTGCAAAATTTATGTTGAGCGTGAACGTGTTTAGTTTGAGCGTGAAAGCGTGACAAACAAGCAAACTTACATTACATATACGAGTACTCCTTATTTTTTAAAGGTTTATAAATGTGGTTTTTAATTTAAATAACGATTAGCAAAGGATAAAGTGCGGTTTAAAGGCTTTTAAAAGTACGTGAAGGTAAGCTAATTTAAGGGATTACCTGTACCACTCGAAGCCCTTATGATAATATTTGTCGAAAAAATGCACCTCAGACCCCGCTGCCCTTACATCTGGATGCAATCTACAAGTTTTATAGTTTCAAAGGTACATATAGATAGAGACCTCCAATTTATTAAGGATTATGTGAATACGTTATTTAGTAGGTATATTTTGTATTACTCGACCAACAATGATCCATTTACGTATAAATTGCTGATTTCATTGCGTCATTCAAACAAGGCCGCTACTCAATGTCACGTTATTGCAATTAAAAATGACGAATAATGAAAAATAATTTAAGTAATGTGGTTATTTGACTTTACTAAAGCATTTTATTACTTCGTAAGAAACTTGATACTTAAATTCTTTATAATACATAACATATTATTTCCTAAGCGTTTTAGAGTATGGGAGTAATTTTAAGGTTTGTCTGAAAACAACCTGGTGTATGGGGTCAAGTGGATGCAGGTGGTATAAAAATAAAGAACTAGTTTAGAGAAAAGAAGTTAATAGTCTTTTTCCAAGTATTGTTTTTTTTCAACGTCTTAGTTTTCCTGTTATAAATTAGAAGTGTGGGCATATTGTCTATCTTGGTATTTTTTTATATTATTAATTTTCTAATAAAAAAGCAATGTTGATTGAATTTTCCTTTAGTTGATTTTTTAAAATTCATTTGAAAAGAGCACTCCTTTTAAAAGCCACCAATTAAAATTCTAGACAAGATAATTTTGACGATATAAAACGTTCTATTAAAAGCTACCTGAAGAGCACTAAATCAAATTTATATAACATAAAATACATACAGTTGATTTAATAACTTGGTGATCGTTCATATTAATCAATGGATTGGATTGGATTGGATTTACCTTAAAAATTCCAAAAGCGCTCTTGTCCCACATTTCTTAACCCCTATAATCAAGGCATCCGGCAGTCTCTTCGTTGGAACCAGATTAGGTTTTTGGAGTCTCATGTACTTGTCTTCAAAATCATATCCTAATAAGGCGGCAAAACGACGCGTCATATAATCGTAGTTTGAAACATGACGTTTAAAATTGAAATATTTTAACTGAAATACGTAAAGTTAAATAATTTGATTGTTCGGAAATTTTGTAGTAATACAAATTCTATTAACATATTCTCGTGTCATGTTTTGTAAAATATTTATATTTTAAAATTAAGCTTACCATTCTATCGTCAACTACAAAAGTATTCAGAATATAAAATAAATATATTAAAAACAACAATATGAAATAAATAAATATAGTTCGCTTCGAAGGTGCCGAAATCCATTTCATAGCTGGTTTTGGTATTCATTTATAATAAATTATGTTCTCCTATAATTATTTTCGAAATATTTTTTACATGATGTATAAAAGCACAGGTTCACATATATTCACTCGTCATTGTATTAAATTATAAATACAAAACTTATACGCCTTCGGAGAGGACCTTGTCAATACAACCACGAGGTTCTGTTAAATAAAGGATTATACTGCACATCTGATCCGCATTATTAAACGCACTGCGCAACTGCGGTATGGTTAGAACGGAAAATAAATATGAATATAGCTAGACACGGTACGGTCGACGAATAGTGACCAGTCTGAACATAGACAATTTTTCCGAACAGGAAAATTGTACCCTTTTTTCATGGACATCGAGTTACATTTAGATGAATTTGAATCATTTCACAATAACATTTAATCAATGTCATAATTAGCAAGATAGCTACGATTTATGAAGTAATTAACGTAATTTAATAGCTTTAGCATTATCATCATAATAAAAAATTATAACACTTTTGTTCTCAAAACATTGTATAATATTATTCAGATCGCTGTAATTTTTATGACTATAATAATAAATTGAGACCTAAATGTATTCGTTAAAAGTTGCATATGAACAAACAGTACATTATACTACTAGATATTAATATTAGGTTCAAATTAATTCTCACCTAGACATGCATGGAATTATTACATTAATTATGAAAAGTTTAATTGAAGGATTATTTCTTTGCGATAGGTGAAACACTTGCCGCTACTTGAATTAGAAAAATGTTATTGCGCAGCCATTTAAACGAATCTTAAAACGCAGTTACAGTTCGTCACTCATATATAATTATAAAATATATGATAGATAAAGCAGTAAAATATATTATTAAATGTATTTTAATTACTCCGAATGGAATCGGATACACGTACATAAATATATATTTTATGCAGAATTGATCGTAGGGTACTTTGAAAATAGACACTATTGTGTTAACTATTATAAATAAAAGATAATGTTACAAATAAAAACTTCAATATTTTACAAGAAAACGAATGTAACGATTTCTAATCGCGTATCAAATTTCTCTACAATTTTTTTTGGTGGATGGTTTTATTGTTTTTATTTATAAACAAAATTTTAAAAACATTATATATTTAATGGACGTAGAATATTAGTAGTGTGAACATCATAAAGCTGATAACTATTTTTTGGGATAAGAGATAAAAATATAGCGAATAGAACCTTCATCTTATCCACATTCACACAACGAGTGACCTCTAAGCCTTATTTTAGCTATGTGCAAAAGAATACTAGCATGACCTTGTCTTAATCTGCCATTAGTTGATGTTATATGTTTATGAATTTCTATTTGAAGCGATGCTAAGTGCTTGCCTTTTAATTAATTTAGATGATAACCAAAATGAATGCCATGCTTAGTAAAGATTGATTTAGAGAGGGAATTTTGATCTTGAGGGTAGTTTATAAGAAGAGATATGACACTTGTTTCCGCTGCTTGTTTTGTATATGCGTGTGCAAATACATTGCCATTTATGTCGGAGTGTCCCGGAATTCAAACTAATACAGCTTTAAATTGTTTAAGTTGGCAGGAAAATAATGCTTCTTAAATTTTAGAAATAATTGAAAATCTTCTTCTAGGCTTCTAAAATTACTTAATAACTACTGACGAAATAATAAAAAAGTGGAATTTAAACGGAAACTAATATCAGAAATGGAATTGGAGCTGTAATACAAAGCTACATCATCAGCATATTGTAGACAATTGCAGGAGCTTGTAGCTGATAGTTAGACGTCATTAGTGTATACATTATAGAGCGGTGGACTCATAACAGATCCTTGGGGAAGTGAAACGTTATCACATGCTGCTTCTATACCAAGAAATAATTCTGAAGCTTTTCTAAATCCAAACTGCGACTTACTTAATAAACCTCTACTTTCAACTATCCATTCCAGTCGATTTTTAGTAAGATGCTCCATTATGTTAGCTATGGTTGAAGCAATAGGACGATATGAATCTGGAAGTAAGTTTTGTTTTGAGATAGGAATCTGATCTGAGATTTCCAGGCATTTGGTATAAATCCATTTTCAAAAACCTTATTAATCAACGACAACATCACACAAAACGATATAACCAGCCAAACAGATAAAAGAAAATTTAAATTCTAATTCAAAATTAAATATATCTTTATTCAAGTAGACACTTTTGAATCGTCAATTATTACAATAAAGAAGGCAGTGTAGTCAGTCAGTGAGAAAGCTACCACCGGCTCGGAATGCTGTTCTGCCGAGAAGAGCCGGCCAGAACTCAACAGTTGCTCCTTTTATATGAAATTTAATAATGTTCCATGTATACATTATAAAATCAACTCTGCAAATGAGTCGACAACTTAAGTTCCACACATTTGGATCCATTAAAAACTCGTGAACGTTATAATAAGATTTATTTAATAATACACTTTTGATTTTAGATTTAAAAGCAAGAAAAGGCAGGTATAAGATATCCAGAGGAAATATATTATATGCGTACATTCAAAAGTATTTATAATACCAAAATCTCTCTAACACGCGTTAACTTCACAGTTTTTTTCCAGTTATTTCTCTACCAACTTAATAAACAACGATAACTGCCAATGTCAAACGTAAAACGCCAGTTTGACATACTTAAGACAACTAAAAAAAGAATTTTGTTGTGTTGATCTTTGGGGCCGTGAAATAAATTAAAATGACAGTCCAACAACTCAGCTCGAATATTTCTGACGACTCAGATGATATGGTTAGTTTACCATCTGAAGAAGAAATTTATAGACGAAAATACCAGTTGTTGTTGGAACGATGTGAAGTGTTGCAACAGGATAATGAGCGTATTGTGAATAGGTTCGTATTTTGATATTTTATTTCTACGTTTAGTTTCTAGCAAATTAGATGTTAATTTCTTTCCAGGATACATGAAGTTAAGAAAATAACGAAGCGTTATAAAAAAGATATAAAGTTGTTGATTGAGAGGCTTGATAAGCATGGAGACCCATTTAGAACAGCTTCAGTTGAAGTCGAAGTAAAGCCGGAGGTTCCGGTTCGACCTCATCGCGTTGCTGGGAAAACACAAGCTCCTTCAAAACAGGTTGACAAACAGAATGCTAGTGGGGGGAAAAAAACTGCAACCAAAAGAAAAAGCAAAGCAGACAAGGTAATTATTTTAACCTTTATAGCACTTTTACTTTTTTACTTTATTTTTGTTGCCGAATACAAATTTGATTCTCTTATTTGTTTGAGCTCCAAATTTCGATTTTGTGTAATATTAACCTAATCACATTTGAACTAGCTGGAGTATCTCATATTTGTCTAATATTATAATAATACTAATAATAATGATCATATATTTCAGCCTGAAAGGGATCCAAATGCTCCAAAGAAGCCATGCAATGCATTTTTCCAATTTTGCCAGGAGCAAAGGCCAGTAGTTGTGGCTGAAACCGCCACAGATGTAGGTTCAGAACCCACAAAACAGGAAATAACAAGACAATTAGCATCTAGATGGAGAGCATTAACAAGTGATGAAAAAAGGGTAATGATTTTATCTCAATTGTGGACTTCGACTTATATCTTCAGTATATTTGATACTAGATTTTGATACATATAAGCATATCTTATCAGTAAATATATATGGTATCTATTTATAAGATATACAATCATGTACCCAATTTTACCCAAGGGGATGTAATAGTAAGTTCTAATTTATTTGCTTTGGGATAGAGTAAAACAAGTTATAGGTACAAAATAGAAAAATGTATTATAATAAATGTTCTTTCATATTTTTAGGTTTATGTTGCAATGTTTGAAAGATCAAAGGAAAAATATGCGGAAGAAATGTCAGCATATATCAAGAAAGAACAGTAACAGTCATCTATAGATATATATAATTCCTTTGTGATCACTAGCTTTAATAATAAGTTATTATATAATGTTTTTCATAATCTGTGATTTTATTGTAACGTTAAACTGATTCAAGAAAATATTGTACATAATAAACAAAAGTATAAAATAATGTAACTTTTAATAACAGTAATAACAAATAATCTTGCAATCAAACACCCAAATTTTTATAAAAAAAATACAGTAATTTGGAATATAGAAATTAATCAACCCTGGAAATGATCTTTTTCAAGTCTGATAGCTCTCATGGTTTCAATCGGATCATTTTTATGGGCATGTCTCATTACCGATGGCACATTAACCCTCATAAATGGATTATACAGCTTTTCCTCAGAAATTGTAGAAGGCACCTAAAAAAAACAAATTAGTCAATTATGTTAAAACAGCAAAAATATGTAGTTTTATTAATCTAGTGAGAATTGCAGATGTACAACTGGAAACTTGCCGTTGGCTTGTCTTCCTTTCTGGTAGAGTTAGCCCAGTCTATTTTCTTCTTCAAGTCTTCATTCTCTGGTTCAACATGGGCACCAAACTTTAGATTAGCAAGTGAATATTCATGACCACAAAACACTTTGGTTTGATCGGGCAATTGTCCGAGGACTTCAATCAATGCTCTGTGCATTTGTTCAGCTGTGCCTTCAAAGAACCTTCCACAACCACCCAGAAATAGAGTATCCCCTAAAAAAGGTGCAAAAGTTTTAAAAGAGACAACATCTTAAACAAAACACTATTGCAGATATTTATTACAAAATAGTCTATATACAAACATGGCTGCCATACCAGTAAAAACAGCAGTTTCATTATCCCCATTCGGCACTGTAACATAGTAGCAGATGTGTCCAGATGTATGGCAAGGCGTGAACAGACATTTAACATGTAGCTGGCCAATGTTAAGCTCAGTGTTGTGAGCCACTTTCTGAGTCATAGCACCAATGCGATCATCGCCGCCAAACACCTTCAGACCTGGATGCAGCTTGACTAAATCTTCATTGCCTCCAGCGTGATCCCTAAGGAATATTTTTGAAAATATTTAATACTTTCCAAATCCTTTAAAGGTTATAGAATCTTTATTTTAATAAAAGAAATACATTTAATATTGTTACAGTCAAGTATAGATTAAAGTCAAAGAAAATTAAAACATCATTTTAATAACAAAATGTGCTTAAAACTAAACATACTCAAACATATTCAAACTTACTCAAACATTGTCACTGGTTGTCCTTGTGAAATTGTGTATTGAAATCCCAAATAAATATATTAAATTGCAAATACATATTTATATTTCAAAGACAGTCATTACCCAGTTATGTACTTTTAAATCAAAAACATACTTATGCTTAAAAAAATTACATTTCCATAATACTATACAAGGGTGCATATTTTCCTTATTGTAGTTTTTAAGCAATAGAACAAAATAAATCTACCTATTTATCCGCTTGTCATTAATTTACATATAGTTTACATTTATCAATGTAAATAAAATAAATAATACCTCATAACATCATCAGATATGTACATAAATGTTATGTAAATAACTGTACAAATTATATTTATTACTAAACTCTTATCAAATGTTGATAACAAACCTTAAACTATTCCATCTTTAAACTTGAATAGTAATTTAAATAAATACTGTGTAATTTAAAGTATTGTTATGTATAAATTTTGTAAATATGTCTGCAATTTGCTTTCTAACTTTAAAGCTAATTGAAGCATGTTTTAAAAATCATTAAATGAACTTCAATTACCAATGATGGTGTGTTGTTAGTACGGTAGTTAAGTTGACGCCAGCTTCTTTAACTGCTTCTAAAACAGTTTTAGGTTCCACCGGATCCACTATTGCTGCTTCCTTTGTAGCTTTGTCCACAATCAGATACATATAATTATCTTGTAAAGCTGGCAAAATTTTTACATCCATATCTTTAAACTGTAGTGTTGTAGGTTCAGAGTGCAAACCGATTTGATTCCAGGATATAGCTGAAAAGTAAAAATGTAATAAAAGATGTCATTATTAGTTGGATTGTTTGTCTTAAACTGCTTCTAACTCTACAACTACTCACCTCTAAAATAAAGCTTGGTTATTCGCTGTGATAGCGCAAATGGCAAGGAATTTACAAATCTAGCGAGCATTGAATAAATTATATGAAAATTATGTATTTAATGTGTGATAGGGTAAATGAGATATGCGGAGTTTAGGGGAAGATCGCAACCAATATAAGAGTTACCGTTTTCAACTTGAAATAAATATTGTGTACTAAATTTCTACTTTCAGTTCCAACAAGTTACACCTTAAAAATCAGTTTACACAGTTCAATAAATGAATTGAACTATGAACTATAAAGTCGGTATTTATCTATTTCCTTCGGCTATTTGACATTTAAAATAGCTAAAAAATGTATATATATATTAAATATATGAAAAACACAGATTACTTAAATTATAGTCAGAAGTGATAAAAACCTCGAAATAACATAAGAAAGCTTCACTTTTACCTAAATGATGCTTTCAAACAATTCGTGTAACTAATTGAAATTAGGAATGATGATTGTTAATAAAAATAAGAAATAAATTCAAAACGTTCTTATATTTGTCAATATGACAATAACTATCAAATGTCAGAAAACTGTCAAACACACGTGTTTACAATCTCATGTTATATTTCGCTCTCGTAGTGCACTAAATAATTAAATGTAATAATTAATTAACAATAGAATAGTAAAGATGAAAATCAAACCTGTAAAACACAAAACGACCAACACATTTCGCGTAAGTTTTTTTAAGAAAATGTTGTATATTTAAGGTTGTTTTTATTTTTTTTGCTGCTGCTAATATATGTTTCCGATTTATTAAATTAATGAACCAGATTATAATTTTTTTTAAAGTCTTATAGTGCAAAACCTTCCCTTTTATATACATTTTTGTAAACACTGTAAAAGAAATTTTAAATTGTATTAAAATCATAATTTATTTCTAGTTTGTTCCTTTCGCCGAGCGGATAAACTCAATAGATATCCGCCATGCAGCTTTATACCACATTGAACATGCATATTCAAACCAACCAGGGGAGAACGAGACTCATTTTCATTTAGCCCTACAAAAATGGCATGGACTTAATTTAACAGAGAATTTCAAAAAATTTAAGAAAGAGGTTTTTGGTGTGATCACAGTTCCTCAACTTATTTACAAAAAAGATGAAGTGTTAGATATTTTGGAGAAATATTTGAATTTAGAAGATCAATTATGTCTACAACCCTTACTAGAGTAAGTGTTTTTGCGAATGCAATTGAATGCAATGCCATTTATCCAATTTTGACAATATATTACTATGAAGTCTATGAATCTTTACTCTAGAAATGCTTATTCATATAACAATATTTTGATTAATCTAAATAACTATATTATAATTAAAACATTTTCAGAATTTTAGTGTCTTTAGCAAAAGACCTGAGAAATGATTTCTATCCACATTTTCCAAAATTTCTAGATAACTTAATAAGGTTATTAAAAACTAAGGATGCTGAAAGATTGGAATGGACTTTGGTTTGCTTGGCATTTCTGTTTAAAACATTAAAACCATATTTAAAAAAGGATATTGGAGTTGTGTTAACAAGAATCATACCATTGCTCGGTGACTCTCATCCACAATATATAAACAATTTTGCAGCTGAAAGTTTTGCTTTTGTAGCCAGGGATATACGGGATAAGAAGAAGTTTCTAGAACTTTTATTGAACTACTTACAGACAAATGACGATGTGAGTATAAAGATAAGGATTTAGTTTAAACATTCATATGAAATAAATATGAATGTTTGTTTTTATATTTCAGGCTATTTCTGGGTGTGGTCATCTGTTATTTGAAATATTGAGAGGAGTCAGTAATAAATTTCATAGCTGTATAGAAAATTTTATGCCTCTTTTATTGGAACATTTGAAAGAAAAAAAGGAACACCAAGAAATTTTATTCAAAGTATTGACGCAAACTATCGAAGACTGCTTGCAGAATATATCTCCAAAGGAATTCACAGTTTTGTGGTCATGCATTCAAAATATTACCGAAGGTATTTTGAAGGAGGACAATGAAAATACAGGATTGGAATATATATTACGATTGGCTGGTCAAGTAATTGAACACCAAAATGGAAGATACTTGACAAATCCTCAACAATTCGCATTACTCCTAGTAAAGGTTATATGTAAAGAAACATCGGAGAAAGTTCTAGAAGTTTGTTCACAGATTGGAGCGTTAATGCTCTTATCCTCCAACATTTCTCTTTCTCAAGAACACGCTGGCATTATAGTGAAAATCCTCTTACCGTTGCCATATCCAAATATATTAATAAATTTTGTACAAAATGTTATCACTTATTCTCAATTCGATATGCATATATTGCCTCCATTTATAAACTTTGTTGTGCAATCAAATTTTGACACTGATTCAATGAAGACATTATCTAAAATTTGCATTACAAAATCACCATTATCGGTAAATGGGATGAAAATATTTGAATGGGTCAAATATCCCTTAGATTTTGGTAAGGGATTACCGAAATTAATGAAGTATGTGGAAGATACTATAACAGAAGATATCAAAAGTATTCTGGAAGACCCGAGTAAATTATTGAATTTGCTATTTTGTTTGCCGCATGTAGAGAAGATTAATGTTGAAATGTGCACCAAATTATTGAGTGATCTTGTATCGAAATTAGTGAATATATTGATGAGTTACAACCTTGAAGCGTTAGAAGAGACTAATATCAATTTGTCAAAAAGTGCAAGAAAAGTGTTATTCATACTCTCCAATACAATGGAGTGCGCAATACATATATCTAATTGCAAAGGATTGGAAAATATATGTAAAATTGATTTTCTATTACCAATACTGCTGCCGTGTGCCGCAAACCCAAATTACTTAGCGGCATTGCATCTCGTTGATTTGTATTTAACAGCGTTTGAGAATGAAAATGGTTTGACATATCCATTTTTATCATTAGTGGATTCATATTTAAGACCAAATGTGTCATCGCCTTATCATATAGTAAGTTACTACTTTTTTTATAAATAATTTTTTTTCTTAATTATATATATGTTTTCGTTTGTAGGTGCGTCTATTGACTACTCATATATACAAGTTGTTTGAAGGTTTGGAAGAGTTCAATAAAACTGTTGAAGTCGGTGGAGAAATTGAAAGATTTTCAGTCTTCACAAAATGTTACACCGTAGAGTCAATATCTCCATCCATCCAGGAATATAGAGTACAAATAAGTTTATTACAAAAGATGGCGTTCAATACAACACAGTATGAGCTCGCAAAGCAAACAAGTTTTCAATTTTACGCATTGAATTATATGTTGGGAGTTTTATATTTTAATTTCAAATTACTCTGGGAGCCGGTGATTGAATTTATTGCTGGATATGGCAATGCCTTAAACGCTGATGACTTCTGGCCTACATTTTATAAAGCGCTCGAATTATCGTTCGCTAACGTGAAAAGTAACTTGAAGTTTCAATACGACGATTTGGATACTGATAATAAAGTTCTGAGCGATCTTTATTCTGAATACAGCAGCATACTTGAGAGACCGGACTTTTTCAACTATAGATACTTAATTTTAAAGACAATGACAAATTGCATACAGGTTTGTGAAGCTAGAAATAGAGATGTAGTTAATCTATTTCTTAAGTTTATTGAGGATGAGTATAAAAGAAACGACGGTAGTAATGCTCTTAAAATTGACATAGAAGCTCATGACAAACAGATGGTAGTCGATGAAGACAAAGACATCGAAGAAGAAGTAGATGAAATTGAAGTTCCTGAAGATAAAATTAAAGATTCTATATCAGGAAAGATAATATTTAAAACGCTGATAAATATAATGCAAGTGCTATCACAGTTTAACAATCCAAGAGCACTCCACAAGGAACCAGTTTTTGCTGAATTATATTTAGAGTTCTTGAAACATAAAAATGCTGGACTCCAAAAATATGCGTTGGACTGTATATTAAATTATAAAAATAAAAGTATTATTCCATATAAAAGTAATTTGTATAACCTAGTCGATGAAAACAAGTTAAAAGATGAACTAACTCGGTTTAAAATAACGGAAAACTCGCAAGCAATTCAACCCGATCACAGAGAACATGTGGTGCCTTTAATATTGAGAATACTTTACGGGAAGATGACTTCAAAATTGGGAGCTGATAAAAAAGGAGGTGGACAAGCAAGACGATCGCTAATCATGAGATATTTGAGCGGTTGCAACGAAAGTGAATTAAAAATATTCATAGAAATGGCGTTTTCGTATCTCAATCGATATTTGAAAATGGAAACTTTAGATATATACAAGAATATATCTGAAAGTATTGATTTAAAATCCGTCACCAGTCCGGGAAAGTTGCACAGCATCTTAAATTTATTCGACGTTGTACGTGAATACTTCGGTGGTTATATGAATGACGAATTGCTTTCATATTTCTTAAAAATATATTTCGCAGTTTCATCTAATTTAGCGAGCGTTCTAGCAAAAGTTGACAAAGTGCATGTTAGTTATGTTAAAGTGATGAAAAATCTTCGAACCTTATCAATAACTATGATGGGTAAAGTTTTTGACCAATTTGAGAAATATCCTTGGAGCAAGGACGAGTTGTTTATTCTATTTCAAACTTTAATATGGCCGATGGTGAACCGGCTTCATATAGAAGGCATTCATAGTCCCACGGCTTTATTAAAGCTTTTCAATATTTGGTGTCAAAATCCAAGATATTATATACTATTAGTTACTTGTTCTCCAGAAGATTCTACACTTAGTGCTCTTCCCGCAATATTTAAACTTTTGTTAGCACCAAAAACGAGTCCCAGTGTAGTAAACATGATTCTTGATATGATTGAAAAGCTTTTGACTTTAACTGATGAAGAAGAAAACGAAATTCCGGATATAGAATCATTTTGTGCTTTACCAATACCCGCTGGAGACAAAAATATTAACTTCGGCAGCAAAATACTTGTACCACATTTACCGAATATCTTAGAGGTCATGAAGAGACGTATCGCGAACTCTGCTAAATCCAACACAGTTAATAGAAGAGATCTCTTAATTCTGTCCAGGGTTACAGAGATGGTCACGACTCCCGAAATGTGTGATGAACTCCTAAGTCTCTTGTTACCGATATTAGTTAAAAAAGTATGCATGAATATGGCAGAAGAAAACATGGAGCACGCTGTTAATACTATTATAAACTTATTGGGTCACAGCACGAAACCCCAAAACTATATTAACAAATTTGCGATTCTATTCAACAAAGTCGGTCCAGTTGAAGTTAGAAAACTTCTCATAAAACTATTATCTTCTATTTCGGAAAATGTCGTAGAAAATAAGGAGAAATATTCAAAAATAGCACATGTTATAACAGAAATGAATGCGTTTAATAAAAGATGGATCGAACAACCGGATTTCGATAGAAGATTGGATGCTTATAAATCAATATATCAGATGTTAGAAGCCAATGAGATAGATATTGATCTCGCTATTCTAATTGTAAATAATTGCTTCTATTTTATAAAGACAGAAAAAGATATAGGCTTACGTGACAGTGCTGGTCTGTGTCTGAAGAGGATTTTACCAAAACTGCTTATAAAGTATCGTTCTGTGACCGACGGACAAGTTTTTATTAGAGATACCGTCCTATCGCTCATATCAACTGGTATAAGAGATGTTAAGAATGAAAATTTGCGTAATGAAAGCATTGCCTTACTCGGAGAATTGGTTAGAGAATGTCCAGATGCTGATGTTGTGCTTTCAGATTTAGCGCCATTGGCGAACAAGGAGGACCGAGAAGTGGACTTCTTTGATAATTCATGCCATCTACAACTCCATAGACGAGTACGCGCGTTGCAAAAATTCAGTAAAGTAGCTAAAAAGTTGATAAAATGCCCAACTCCAAGAACATTAACGAACTTTATATTACCGTTTGCGACGATATATATTTGCGATGAAAAATATTCCGACAAGAACTCATTAATAGACGCATGTATTGAAGTTCTATCTACTTGTTGTAGATTGTTGCCATGGTACCACTATGAGGTTATATTAAAGTTGTATTTAAATAAAATGCGTCATACAACGGATTATCAAAAACAGTTGACACGAATATTAATCGGTATACTCGATACATTTCACTTTGACTTTTCCAAAGTGAAGAATATAGAACTCCCCAAAGCATTGACAATGAGTATAAAAGTTGATAAACCTGTTCGGAAACCAAAAACTGATCCACAAGATGAAAATACAAATGAGATTACAAATAAAGATTCAGATGAAGATGATGAAACTCAAGATGAAGTAAAAAATGATGATATAGTTGAAGAAATGGATACAGATGTATTAGAAGCTGAAGATTTAAATGAAGAAGAAAATGTTAAAGAGGCAACTAGTCTACCAGCTTACGACAGAATAACGAGTGTCTCTCCGTCAGTAGCTAATAGAATAATAAAATCATTGTCATCAGGATTACTGCCCCAACTTAATCGGTAAGTTATAAAAAATATTACATCAATCTTAAATCTAGAGATGAATATTCAAAATTACAAATCTGTTCATTTCGAAAATATTGTTAATACTTGGAAAACTGTTTGCAAGTCTTATTAAATAAAATGTTTCCATCAGCGCAATAGGTAAGTTAACAGAGCACGAAGAATCACACAAATTGAACAGACGACGAACTGGACATGTGAGGCTCGAGGAAGATATGCTGCGAGTACCCATCGCACTAGCACTAGTGAAGCTGCTGCAGCGGCTGCCGGGGGATATGTTAAGACATCAGCTGCCAGGGTGAGATTTTCTTTACTTTATGCGAAATTAGACGCTCAAATTTGTAAAGTTGTTGCATCTGATGGATGATTAAGGTATAACTTATAATTATTATATTTCAGGATAATCATAAAACTATGTTCATTCCTTAAATCTCCCTTAAAACAAGTTAGAATTACGGCTCGAGATATCGTTAAGAAAATAATGATAACAGTTGGGACATCATACTTAGGTATACTCCTAGAACATCTCACCCTCTTACTCACAAGAGGGTTCCAAGTTCACGTTCTGGTCGCTACAATTCATACAGTTCTTGAGGCCTTGAAATCCGATTTTAAACCAGGTGACATTAATGATAATCTACATTACATACTCGATGTATGTACTAACGATCTTTTTGGTGCACTATCAGAGGAGAAGGAAGTAGATAAACTACACTATAAAACTCCAGAAGCAAAGCCGAGTAAGAAAAGTTATGTAACACTAATGATAGTGGCGCAGAATATAACAGAAAAATGTTTGATCAACCTTGTATTACCCTTCAAGGATGTTTTACAAACACACCATTCTAAGAAAACCGTCGTGAAGGTACAAGAGGCTTTGATGCATATATCCAGTGGACTGGTTGTCAATAAATTTATTGATATTGAATCTTTATTCGTATTCCTTCATGGTTTAGCGTCTGAAAGCATACCAGAGTTTGTTTTAAGCGCTCCAAAACGAGAACTGACAGAAGCACAGAGGGAAAAGATACTCAGAGCTATGCCAGACATTTTTATTATTCCCGAAACACCGAAACGTAATAAGGAGTCTCAAGCGAGACACGTTCGGACATCAGCCAAAGCGAACGCCCATGTTCTAGTGGAATTCAGTTTAAACATACTTTATATAATACTTAAAAGAGAAAAAGTACCCAGAATGGATTGCAAGGCCTTTGTCGATCCTTTGATACCGCTTTTGGTTGATGCATTGAAAAGTGATCACGTTAAAGTATCGACTGTCGCACTAAAATGTATAGCATCCTTGTGGACTATTAGAGTGAGCACGCCGACCTTGGAAGAAATGATCAAAGACATTGTAAAGACAATATTCTCAATGCTCCACAAATATGCGACGTTTGAAATAAGCAAACAGAATGATAATTATCATTTAGTTCGAGTTGCTTTTAAGGCAAGTTGGTGTTTTGTTTTTCATTAAATAACATTTTGGTAATAAAATTCGAAATTATTAGATTACCTAAAACGCTTGATGTAATGCAAGTACATGAAAGAAATTTTAGAGTAGTTGCGCTACAAAATGGCGATTTTTTATACTAGTAAATAGGTTAAATTTTTTTTAGGCGGTAACGGCTCTAATAAGAAACGTAAAATATTACAATCTAGAGGTGGATCAACTTAAAACACTTTTGCTTTACGCGGAAGAAGACTGTCAGAATGATGAAAAACAATCGAATTCATTTAATCTATTAAAAGCTATATTAGATGCTAAATTAGTTTCAACAGAATTACACGAAGTCATGGAGAAGGTGTCCAAGATTTGTATTCTGAGTGAATCTGCTCGATCAAGGTAAGTTTTTTGTGTTTTAACTATATAAATATATAAATTATAGAAAAGAATTGTCTATGCTTTTTAAAACGGGTTTGGAATACTGTGCCTTGTTTTTGAATATAGGTTTATAAAAACAATTTTTCATCCTCAGAGACGAAGCTCGCGTCATTTTTGTCAACTACTTGACTAACTACTCGCCAGGGAAGCGATTGGAGAGATATATAAACTTTTTTGTGTCCCAATTAAATTATGAACTTCAGCACGGAAGAGAATCATCTCTTAAGTTTCTGGATATGATTATTAATAAACTGAATGGTGTAAGTATGTTCATCTTCTTCTTTTCGTAAATGGCCTTCAGCTATGCCAAAAGGGTACAAAATATTTTGCCAATGTCAAGTAGAATGGAAATATAACGACGGATGTTGCAAATAATCAATGTGGTATTGATAGTTACCGATATTCACTGACATGCACGCAGACGCGTATACAGTATACCAAATGAACAACGCACATATACACAGACATTTATACACACCGACAAACACTCACGCACACCCCTTGACACACCCCCACACCCATACACACACATACAAACCAACATACCAACACACCCATACATAGCCACGCACGCACACGCACTCACTCACGTACACCTCTCCCTACACACCCACACACACGCACATCCAAAAGGAAACTAATACAATCCAATATGTTAAATTCCAGTCTCAACTGAAGCCGCACTGCGAGTACCTCATGCTGTCTTTAGGCGCGTGTACGGTCAATGACCCAGCGCCGGAGTGCCGCGCGCGCGCCGCCGCCTGCGTCGAGGCGCTGCTGGCGCGACTCACCGCCCTCGACAGGAACAAGCTGTTCGATATGCTGCTCGCCTTCTTCAGAGATACCAAGGTTAGAGCTGATGTTGGTACGACTGATGACTATGTACAGAGACTTGTTAGATTATATTGTTCGGAGGAACCTAGCCTTTAAGAGCCGATAAAAATGTATTGTAGTTTTAACTATAACTATATTGCATAACGGAAAACCCAAGAATGCACGAATAAACAAAATGACTATTTTTGTATTACACGTATAATAACGATAAAAAATGTATAAATATTGTTTGCAGCCTGTCCATTTCGAGTTGGCAGCTCAATTAGCCATCCGCTTCGTTAACGTGGAACAAGAAAAGTTCCAAAACCGTCTCTCCATACTGTCCATACTGAGTAGCAAAATACTTCTCCTCAACAACGACATCACTGAGGGACGATTCGTTTCCATCAAATCGGACACAAATGATAACGAGGAACACCAGACAGAAAAAGACCACAGCCTCATACAGATATTGAATTTAATCGACAAAATAACCATCCATTGTCCATCCAGTATGAGCAGTGACAAATATATGAACGATTACGACAGTATAGCCCAGCATTGTAAAGCGTTGTTGGCGTATCCCCACGCGTGGGTGAGATTGATATCAGCTAAAGTACTGGGAACCTTCATATCGATTATAAAACCCGAAGATTTGTATGAATCTAACAGTGATAGAGGCTTTTTGTATGACGACACAGAGAATGATCTGAGAAGTCTGATATTGGACCTGTGTGCTCAATACACTCCCAATGTGGGATCCGAAATGGCGGAACAGGTATTCATATTATATATTTTTTATAGTTACACAGAATACAGAAAATATTTTTTTTTATTTTAATTATAAAATTATATAGATTATAAATGCAATAAAATAAAACTAATGTATTTTTTTATACAGGTCACAGCTGTATTATTCCAAATCTTCAAACTAGTACAAGATATACCAAAATTTAAAATATCAAAATCACATTCAGACGATATGGAAAGTGAAACAAACGCTAAGTTGAATATTCGTTGGATCCTATTTAAGTTACGTAAAGCTATCAACGCGGAAGTCGCTAAAGCACCGACTTGTATGAACATTGTAAGTATAAAAACATTTACATTATTTAAAATACTTGCCAGTAAGAAAAATGTACAATGAATGATCGTAAATTAATTAAATATTTCAAATCTGTAGGTCTTATATCCAAAGATATCGTGATTAGTCAATACACAAATAGAAATATATGTATACTATACATACGTACATTTAAAAGTACCAACGAGTGTTAAAAACAACTAAGATCTCAACTAAATCCATCAAACCCATTTTTATCCTCAATTCTCAAGGGTTACACATTCACAAATATCCATAGATGGCACCACTTACCATTGGGTGTACCTCTCATTTGGCATCATATAAGACTACCAATTTTAAAAGTTTATTAATTTGTTTACTTTTATAGAGAACTGCAATATTCACAATGTGGTTACACATTATAAGCTCATTAGAAAGTGAAGATATATTGAAAGTAATCGACGTCATACTCCCGCCGATTGTCCGAGAGCTGTCATTGGACCAAACGTCACCTGTCAAACAATTGGCGGGAAGACTCGGTAAGAAGTTGAGAAGAAAAATAGGGGATATAGAATATAGCAAAATGGCCGCCAACGTACAAACTAAATTGAATATTCGGAGGGCAGAACGGAAAAAGGTAAATAATATATTGAATCTCATGTGTACGTAAGGTTTACAAGTTAAATATAAATGTAAAAATATTCCAGATTGTTCTACAAGAGAAGGTCAATAACCCCGAGAAGGCGGCAAAAAGGAAATTACAATTGAGAGAAAAGAAAAAACAAGCGAAGAAAGTGAAGTTAGAAATGTTGCACGGAAAGCGACCGAGACCCAAGAAGAGAAAAGCAGCGGAATTTGACATTGAAGATGACCTCTTAAAGGATACTGAAGAATAAATACTATATTTACGTCTTTTGGTTAATTAAAAGTCAACTTTATTTCTATGAATAAAGGCCTCAAAATTGAATATTTAAGTAATATAATATACCACTTGGTTGCTCTGACGTCATAACAATATAAGAATAATTATTGCAATTGAATTATGTATTCAATTAAACTAACGGATTGTAAATATAAACTTTTATACATTCACTAGCTGTTGCCAGCGACTCTGTCTGCTTAATAAAGTATTTTACATCAATAAAATTTTATTTTATTTATTATGAACACCGCCCTCTATTGGAAATTTATAGAACTTTAAGGGTATGAAATAAAAGACAATTATAACAAAATTATATTGCTTTATGCGTTAAAAAATTATTTAACTTAATAACCAACGTCTTAAACCAACAAACATAATAAATATAATAATTTGTTTAATATAAATAAGTGCGTAAAAGCTATGATAGATTTTTACAATGTAACAAAGTTCACAAACGAATATTTAATTTAATTGTACAATGTTAAATTAATTCTTAACAACAATTTATATTATCTGGTTTGTATTAATGATTAAATCGTAATTCAGGAATATTCTTGAACGGTTTCTTAATCATATCTAAAATGGCGGAACTGTGGCTAATAGTAAACATATTTTCGTGACTAATAGTAATAGCCACGAAATGTAATATCGGTATATAGGTTTTTAATTACATAATAGTTATTCTATATTTTTAGTCGATAATTACGAGTAGAGTGGGGATTGTTGTAACAGTACGAAAATGTGAATTCATTTAGCGCTGTAATGCGTGTTTTAAATGTTCTTTCAAAAATATGACATCAAGTGAATCTTTGAGCCTCTTTTTTATTGGGATTATGGGTTTATAAATATTATAATAATACTTAAATTGAATTACATTAAAAATATCTAACCATAGATAATATTTATCTATGGTCAGTCCTTTCACACGAATTCTACAATGCTTTAAAGAAATCGTAATTTACATCACAAAATTCACAACTACAATTATATTTTTGATTATTTTTTTTCATCTATTTGACTCTAATGCGTGTTAACAGGATACTTATAATAAACTATGAAAAAAAAATTTAATCACAGCACCAACTTTCATAACTTCCAACATCATTTATTTGTTTATATTTTTTTACCATCAAGGTACAACTCTCATATATATCTCGTACAATAATAAGTAGCTACAAGTTATAGTAATAGGCCATTATTATTTAAGTATTATTTACTTTAAGCTTAAGTATTAAAAGTTGCAAAATAGAAAAAATATAGTTGCAAGTTGCAAATTTAAAATATTTTAGTAAGCTCAGGGGAAATGCAAAAGTGCATAAGAATTGTATAATTATATAAACCTTTTGTGAAGTGAAAAATAACTTTTCAAAAGGCAAAAACTTTTGAAGCAAGCGTGTGGAAAAGCTTTTGAAATAGGAAATAGTGGGAACTTTTTTGGAAATTTTTAAAAACTATTTTCAATAGTTTCAATGCCGTATAATTCAAATATTAAGCCAGATTATAAGTTAGTTTTTAAATTTTATTATTGCTTTGGACGGCACAAGCTCGGCGATCACCTAAGCTTCATAGAAAGCCTTAACAACTAAAAAATAATTACAATAAAATTTAATTTATTCGCGTTTAAGACAAGCCGTAACGAGTCTTATTAATAAGTCTATACTAGGGATGAAGGTAATTGACTTAAAACTGAACGTTAACTTTATCGTTCAATGAAAACTTCACAGCGTCATCCCCAAGATGGGGTTGTATCTCATGATCTTGGAGAGCAGTATCCAGAGTAGCGAGGTGGTGGTCGCGAGGACGACTCCCCCCCAGCCCAGCTCCAGGGACCATGACGTGGTGAATTCCCTTGCGTCGAGGAGGGGGAGAGCGGGGTGTCTCGGGCCGAGGACGCCGTCTGATCCGTCCGCGTGCGACCCGCGAGACGATATACGTTGAACGCGCTTGAAGTGGATTATCATTAGAGTGAACATCGCGAACAGACCTGCAACATTGTACACATTACTTAAAGTTTTAATAGTACTTTAATATTTAAATAAGTCAATTATATAAGGAAAATCTGAATAACATAAAGAAGGAATATAGTAGGGTCGTTCACGATATATTACATACAATTTATTAAATTTTCCTGCAATATATATTAGTTGACAAGGAATATATTATTTATTAGCAAAATATAAATAAAAATGCGAAATATAATATCATAAAAAAATACTCCGAAAATTTATAATACATATGCAAATTTCTAATAATTCTTGTTCCAGAAAAATATATAATTTTTCAACAAAGCAAAGATAAATTATATATGAAAGTATGGTGTAATTACCCGCTAATAGATACATAACGCCCGTCACTAGGACAGCACTAATTTGATGTTTGCAAACCCCAAAGGCTCCAACTAAGGCCGCACTGCCCAAGACAATCAGACACACTAGCGCACATGATATGGAAAGATTTTGCATACCTTAAACAAAAACACATATCTATATGTAAATATAAGATTTCTTGAAACTTAATGTGATTAACAAACACATTACGTAAAACGTGAGACTCGTTTATAATATAATAACACGTAAGTATCGACTTTTCGACATAATATGCAAAGTCAAACACTATTATATTTAAAGAAAATCATAATAAAAATTAAAATAATTATTTTATCAGTCCCTATAATAATAATTTTATTTAAGAAACAAAATCAAAATTAGTAAAATTTTTCAATTAATTTTGTATTGATACATAATTAATATCTTACGATGTTGCCAATCGCCCCTCTGTTCCTCTTCATCATCGTCTGCCAAATAATTTATGCATAGCGGCTGCTTCGGGAACCCGGCTCGTGATAATATTGATACTTCCTCCTCTGAAATATTTAATATCTATTTATATTTATGATTTTTTTAACAGATTTTTTTTTATATATATTAGATTAATATGAAGTACCTTCCAAAGACACGCACATGGTCCAAATGCCTCCGTTCATGGGAACTAAAAACGTGCTGTCTCTCTTCGGGTTCGAATCTTCGATCTGTAATACGTTTTTAGGAAATAATTCCAAAAATAATCTTATACATACAAATAGTTAAATTCATACAAAGATATACTAAATTAAGTTTTGCTCGATTAAAAAAATCTCAAAAAGGAAAATAATCTATGAGTTATATTTTTACGATACATTAACTTTAAATTCCCTGTATCCAGATCCACTAGATTTTAAATAAAAGTATATTAACACTTAATGTAGATTATTTAGCAGAAAACAAAAATAAACATTAAAATTTCGCTGAGAACTCCAAAACACATAATTATTTATTATTCGTCGTTTTTGTAAGAAAAAATTAAAGAATCATTAAATATAAAAATGCATTCATTAAATAAAAAGTATCATACATTTTATAATAATATTCAGCCTTCATAAAAATAAATGCACCGTAGAAAAAACCTTTTAACATAAAATGTACGAATAATTGTTTGAGATAATGTTAAAAATGTGAACAGATTATACAAAGTTGAATATGTAAGTACTGAATACTAAACATCACCTTACATTTAGCGAGGATTACGTCAAAGATTTCGGTGTAATCCTCACAGTACAAGGCTTCTTTACAGAATTACACGATCTATTTGACATAACATTTCATTATGTTAAACTACTTGTTGCTAGCGATTTTGTCTATCGTCTTCGGGGTGGTATTTATCGTTAAATTAGTTACTTCAATATATATATATAGTAAGTTATCCGTAGTAAATTAAAAATGGAATGCTATGCTGTATTATATTATTATTTTTTATATACTTACTAGCAGACCCGGCCACGCGTTGCTGTGACTATGGTTTTTGTTATATTACATTGTAGTAAACTATTTAAGGGGTAACGGTAAGAGAACATCTGCCATTAGAATAATAAACAAATTATTTGCAATAAAATAATATAACGACTATGAATTGAGATGAAAACTATCCTTTCTTTTAAGTCTGATCAAACTGTACGTGGTGTGTAAATTTTATTAAAATCGGTTAAGTAGTTTAGGAGTCCATCGCGGACAAACAACGTGACACGTAATTTATATATATTAAGATTCGCTATAATTCACAAAAGTTAACTAATAATACGTCAGTATATTTGTATAAAATTACTGGCGTATTTTAGTTAAAGTTTGTGATACTGGTATAATATAAACTTTTTTTGACCTTATGATTACTTGCTGATATAAAAAAGTTGGGAAAGACGCGAAGAATATTCAATAATTTTGATTAATGATGAAGTTCACTGACATGCCTACTTTCAATGTTCATAGAAAGTTTGATATACTTTTAATTGAATATTTTGTTGATTGGCGTTATTCAATAACGTACATTTTCGTCATGATATGGTATATATATATATATATTATACACGTAAGATATATAACTATTTAGTATTCTAATATATTATTCTAGCGAATATGTCATTTTGTTTTGAGAAAAATATATTAATGACAGAATAATGTTTTTGATATCCAAATAAAGGTCAAGTTTCCAACAATCTTGTCTCAATTTAAAAATTACATTTTCATTTATTTATCGTTTTTTTAGAAGATGATATCTTACTCTATTAAAATCCAACTTATAAAATGTTTCATTTTATTAAAGACGAAGACTTGAATTTAGTATATTCTACAGGTATAGTTAAATATAAACTAACCTAGATTTTGAAATATATAAAAACTTCATTAAAAAAACTGCAGCAAACATTTCATGGAAAACTACGGCGGCCATAACATAAAATAAAGTACCGCTAAATGAGGCTTCGTTAAATTGTATACAGAAGCATTCCGGGTCAAGGTAAAACAGGTTGAATCAGAAGTATTCAAAGTACTTTCATCATTTGTACTCTTTTATATTCAAATTTCTTTATTAGGACGTTTATAAATGCCTTTTTATTAATAGAACTCGACGACGTCAAATTTGTTTGGAGTTCGTTTCTGTGAAACAGAATACAAAGAGAAAATATTTGTGGATGGCATATCAAAGAACATGGTATGTATGTTACGATTTATGAGAGACAAGACTAAATTTTATATTTGTTTATAATTTTTGCTGTTAATAAAAAAAATATGAAGCATTATGTTTCTATCGTCCAAATTCCAACCTACAGTGTTACAGTATAAAAAAAATACTATATATATATATATATATATATATATATATATTTATATGATTAATAAATTAATTATGAAATAAATTACGCATTAGAGTGTAAATAACGATACCATAGCGTCTATCTAAAATGATGAGAGATATGAATGAGTAAAATTTCTACAGTTTACCACAGAACTGTCCCCCCCATTGTCGGCTGAGCGGTATCCCACAAAGGATTTCAACAATAAAAATGCAAATAAATTATGTAAACCATTCCACATTTTTTTATTTATTATTCATGACAATACCTCAAGTTCCCGCTACTTCAAGGTTATAAGGAAATATAATATTGCTAAGTGAATGTGGAAAATTAACGTGTTGGGAATAAATGTTTTTTTTTTCTATACAATGTTAATTGGGGTCACCAGAGAATGATATTATATTACTAATAATATTTTACCAGATAATTAAGACAATAAATATCAAATGATCTGATATTTAGGTTCATTTATCGTATTTCAGAACGGGAATCTGGATTTGCGAAATTAGGTAATTTATTATTCTTAGGAATTAGATGATTACGGAGGTAGATTACAGCTATTAGATTAAATAGAAGTATTCTATTTGTTGTGGTGGTAATAAGTAGATATTACGATAATGTTACTAACAATACCAATTACAACCCTTAAGTATCAGTATTTATGCTTATAGAGACTGATACTACATTTATCCTAGATATGAAAGAGATAGCGTTTATTTTTTCTCTTTTTCTCTTAAAGTGTTAGTGAATAAATGAACAAGTGTATATTTGAACGAATTTAAACATGTGTTTCTCAAACTGCTACAAAGTACTTTAAATTTTATACAAAAGTTTAAATCGTTGAATATGTTCGTAAAATAAGTTGAAGTGTTGCTCCGTGTTACTTTGAATTAAGTTCTGAGACGTTTTCTTTAAAACTTTGATTATATATGAATTAGAACTGTAGATTTGCAAAATTGTTTTTAGCTTAATTTTTGTATTAATGTATGCAACATACTATGTGTATTTAATTAACATATCCTACCATATGACGAAATGTGCACTTTAGTCGTCCAGTGCTAGGGCCTATTCTTCAGTCTTTTAGTCTAACCTAACATATATATATATATATATGTGTGTGTATGTGTTTGTGTGTGTGTGTGTGTGTGTGTGAATAGGACCAAGACGCTTTAGGGGTTTTAGTCTATCCTAAAACTGATTTCTTTAAGGCACTGTATACTATATAATGTGTATACAGTATATATATGTATATGTCCGTATTATTCAAAATATAAATTGATAAATGCAGATCACGTTTCCGTTAGAGAAAATGTTAAATAGCACTCAAGTATCATTGAGATGAAAATTACAATTTTATTTATTACCATCTCACGGGTAATATAATTTTAATATTGTATTTTAATAATATTTCTTAAACAAAGGAGACGTATATGTGTGATGTTAAGTGTTTGTCAATAAATTGTAATCAAGTATGAAGATTATCTAATATATAATGTAGGAGGTGGCAGTATTCACCAATAATATTCATACATATCCTATATTGTTAATTCAGAATAGATCACAGTTAAGATAGTAACAGCTTAAGATCTAGTAAAGCGGCCATTTTTTTTCTTTAATTTGTTTAAAAAAACTTTTTGGCAACAATAATTTAGGTAAATACGTGGATAGAATACGAGTATTTTTTTAAAAGTTGAATTCCTTCGATATAACTATGAAACTATGTAGAAAACAAATAAATAGAACAGACAAACTTTCATTTATTATTATATATTAAAGTCCAAACAAGCAATCAATTTGAACAAATTATTATAGAATTTTCTATTTTCACGATTGTTGAAACTGAAGTTGGATTTCCCTTGAGATTATAAGAGGTACGTTTTGCGCTTCGAATAAAATGCGAGAAAATGTAATATAAATAAAATAATATAAACCACAATGTGTATTTATTAAAAGTTCAATATATTTTAATAAATTAAACAAAATTTTCATATATTTTGAAGTACAGAACGACACCCTGCATATGAAATACTAACACACACACACACACACACACACACACACACACACACACACACACACACACACACACACACACACACACACACACACACACACACACACACACACAGTGTTACACATACAGGTGTTCTTTTAATAATTTATAAAATATATATCCAAACACAGTGAGTATATTTTTATGTCAGTCATAAAGATATTAAGTACTCCTGTTTTCACTCGTTTATCAAACGCCGTCTTGTGTTCGTAAAAAATAAGTGCGTCGTAAAAAGCACTAACCGTAAGACTTTATATCTGATATATAAGGTAATGAAATTCCCTTTTATTTATCGGGATCGGATTTTAATTTTATGTTTAAATCTTATCCTAAAGAGATTTTTAAACTACCTTTAACATTTTTTTAAGTCGGATAAACAACATCAGGGGTACTCTCATTAATAAAACGCTGTCAGTTCTCTTTTGTTTCACTATCCAAATTGATAAATAATGGTTATTTCCTTTATTCCTTTAATTTTATATAAAAACTGTATACAGTGAAGCTATCTATAAGGAAAAGTATGATATAGTTCTCTTCACAGTAGGTTACAATACATTAGGTTAGATTAAATACTAAAATATATAAAATGTATAAAAAATATACATTCGATTAGGAAAAAAAAACAATTAATGTTTAAGCCGTTCTTTCATGAATAATTCGTAAATTATTTATAAATTCATTTGAACAATGAATAAACCGATGTTGATAATAATAAACACAATTTTGACATTCAAAATTATAGCTTTCTTTTATTTAAAATGCGTACAACATCTTGTGAAGATAATAAAATATTTTTTATATATTATTAGTGAATGGAAGATTCTAGAAGTTATTTTACCTTAACAACCTTCTCGTCCAGGAGCCACTGTATCGCGGTGTTGGATGCATTCGCGAGCGCGGCGAGGGCGGCGCGCTCCCACGACACCTGTTCCCAGTGCTCGGTCATGATGGCGGCACACAGCATAGCCGTGGAACAGCTGGAACAAATAACATACTTTTACTTTTATTCTTAGAATGGAACATTGCACAGGAACAGTTGGAACATGGAACATAGTTTTACTTTTATTATTAGCAAAATAGCATTGCAATGGAACAGCTGGAACAAAGAAGATACTTTTACTTTTATTCTTAGAATGGAACATTGCACAGGAACAGCTGGAACATGGAACATAGTTTTACTTTTATTATTAGCAAAATAGCATTGCAATGGAACAGCTGGAACAAAGAAGATACTTTTACTTTTATTCTTAGCCCAGAGCATTGCACTGGAGCAGCAGGAACATGGAACATAGTTTTACTTTTATTATTAGCATAGAGCATTGCATTGGAACAGCTGGAACAACTAACATACTTTTATTTTTATTACTGGAACAGCTGGAAAAAGCATACGCTTATTCCAGCTGTTCCAGTGTTTTTTATACTCATAAAGATCGGTAAATTCTTTAGTCTTATTTTCTTAGTATATTTGTTGTGCAAAAAATTCATATAAATAGATGTTACATATTAGTATTATACTAAAATAATGTTAGACGAGAGACGAAGCTACATTTATTTGGATAACTTTGAAACGTGTTCTGAATTTAAATGAAATTACGTTTTCATAATTTATTGTCTTAATACACGACTTCAATGTGTTCTGCTATTCTTATATAATTTTATATAAACTGTTATATACTTAAATGTTATTAGCTTTGAGATTAAAATATAATAAAATTTCAAAGTTTTTGACAATGGCCGTTAGGTGAAATTTTAATTTCAAATATAACCCTTTTCCCAGTAAAGTATATAAAATTATTTTGTAATATAAAATATAAAATAATGATTGGTTATAGTTGGTTGATAGCTAAAAACAATATGGTGATAACATGAACAATTTAGTTGCAACTTACTTGATTTTAAACATTGAATGTAGACTGAAATCTTTGCAATATTATTGAGAAGTCGTTTATAGTTTTAGATAGCATTTCTAGTTTAATTAAAACTATATATTTTGAGATTGTTTTTATTTCCACAAAACATTAACACTAAACCTACCAAATACCGGTCAAATTGACCGTTCTTAAACTTTTGTAAAACTTACACATTATGAAAACAGGCCCTTAAAGTTCGCTCGGACTGGAACCAAGACTTGATCCATTTCAGCATTACCACTATGGGACGTGTAGAGGCATGCGTAGACACTGACAATCAGTACAGCTTTTGTAAGAGTGAAAATGTTTCAGTAGCAGGGAAGTTGGTATCAAGTCCTTGATTATATTTAAATAGTATTTTATTTATTTATATTAAATAGTATTATATTTTAGTTATTTGCATTATTACCTGCGTTATATAATAAAATAACTTTTAATTACCGGTCAATTTGACGACGTGCGGTAGGAACACGTACACAAGAATTGTCGGTAAGTTTACTGTTAAATATGTTAATGGAAAATGGGAAATTATAATCATCTTTACAGAGAAGCGATTTATGAAGCAGCACTCAAATCGGTTTTTCCGTTTTGGAGCTGACACAAATATACACACAGAGACACATGTTATATTACGCCTCGTTTTATGTATGTAAAAAAAAGTAGCCACTTAACAATTCATACTATATAACCACCAGACTTTCTCACAATAATGTATATAGTTTTGAAAATTTTTTGAAATTTTGAGCGTTAATATTTATTTGAAAATCTGCCCGTGTATACATTTCATTGCACGTGACTGTACAAGTGATAAACGCAGTATATAACATTAGAATCAGTTTACATTATTTGTACATATTCTGTACTTTGGAGATACCTAAAATAATTGTATTTCTGTACAAATTTGGAACGTATATAATATAAATAAAAACGTGTTATTTTAACGAAGATAATATTATTTCGCATTGGTAAAACATTTTAAAACACAATTTGAACATATTAAAAGAAACATGAAAAGTAGAGAATTAACCAATGACTTTAAAACTTAACTATAATAGGTGGTAACAGTCGAGCCAGCCCGCATACGAGCGAGACATAACAAACATACATCACAATTTTATTTATATATATAAAGGTCGTTAAGGATCTCCTATCACATGCACTATATTGTGCAATCTGTAGCAGCTACGAGTTTACATAATTATGTAGCTCTCGTAGCTCGTAGCTCGTAGCTCGTAGCACTATCTACGTATAACATGCAGTTCTTGGCAGCGTCGAATTGGACACGCTTCATGTAATAAAGAATAATTTAGTTAAGTTATTTTTATTATTCACTTTGTTATAATTTAAATTTTATTGATTGTTTTTAATAATTAGTTACTATTGTATAATAAAATTTATAAGATTTTTACTGAAGTGATATTTATCTTAATTCTCTATTACAGTCCGTAAATATTTGTTTTTGTATAAGTATGTTACTTATACGAATTTAATCAAGAAAATAAATTTCTCTCCATAACTGATGATTATATAACACACTTATCTTTATTATGAAAATAAATTCCATTTAGAAAAGTCATATTAATCAGCTCACTACAGTCCCAATGTTATACAATTGGACTGTAACAAGAAATCAGACAAAATATTCAACCCTTTTCCTTTTCTCTGACAATCTTGACATTTTATTTCATTCCAGAATATGAGAGAACAAAGTATTATTTGTATGACAAATAAAATACAATGGTATTAAACTTATTGGTTCCGTTTTGAATATCACTAATCTATGAATCGTTTCGTACATACTTTACTCTGTTAAATTAGTACATAGGATTATAAGCCTATAGTGTATATACATAACGTCGATGATTCTTTAAAATAATTTTAATGTTTTTATTAACGTATTGTCGAATTGAAGTATTGATTGTGAGTGGCGTCGCCTTGTCTCGGTGAAGATATAATTTATTATTCTCAGATGTCTTTTATTTCAATGAATATCCTCTGAAGTGGATGCTGGATCATGATATCCACGTTTTGTGAATATCAAGTATCAGAAATGTTGATGTTAAATAAATCTTTAGCTGTTTTATTTGTTAGTTTGATAGCATTTATATAGAACTTGAAATGTGTGGTTTAAAATTGTTTGTAAAATTAAAAATATAACTTTTAATGTTCAGCTCAATTTATAAGCTGTTAGACGATAGCTCGATTGTTAGATTGAGATGGATTCCTAGGATCTCAGGTTCGATTCTACATGAACAAAAGCATATAAAAGAATTGCTTCATAAATGACTAAACTAAAACTGATATAAGAACATACATATACAGACGGACACGACCAAAACATTCTGTCCCAGAATTTGTCTATGGAACATTTTTTTAATTTATAAGAGTTTTTTCTTTATTTGATGTCTAAAATCGATGATTCATTGATTATATATATAATAATAATTAAAGTATTTCTTCAACCTATTATTGGTAGGTCTGTATGTCTGTGAATGAACGTACTTTAAGGATACTACGTTATCTATAATAATTTAGTGACTTAAGGTAATAAAATAAAAATATATATATTGACGTATTCCTCATATAAATACTTAACATGAAGTTCCTCAAAGCAGTATATTCTTAATACATAATCTGATAAAATTAATTATTAATTGTTATTATTATGACAATCTCTTATTTAGTCTCAATGATTTTTACATTAAGATAAATATACATAATATTTGCATTTATATACATTTTGTCTTATTATTAAGCCAACGTCATGACTATTAATCATGACATTGGCAAAGAAATTAAATTAAATAAACAAGTTATAATATTACTTACATTCCAAATCCAATCCAATCTTTACCACTCCCAAAACATTTAAATATATAAGAAAAAGGAACCCGGTGTATTCCGTAAAGATACGGGGTTTAAAGAAAAAAATAAAAGACATTTTATGTGAGGTACCGCCGACCTTTGACTGCAGACAGCAAATGTTTTCCTTGACCTTTGTGTATCGTATTGTGGCAAATATTATTTATAAAAGAGCAAAGGTGACACTAAAATGACATCACTGTGACAGATAAATTGAATCATAAGTCTGACATTAATATTTAATCAACAACGTTTCAATTAAATTGTCGCATGTCACGTCAATTTTTCTGTCAAATATGTCATTATATCATAAATGGTTATTTAATTTTTAAAAGTATATGTATATATATATATATATATATATATATATATATATATATATATAAAACACGTGTCACGATGTTCGTTTACGTTAATCTTTGAAACTGAAACAATTTTAATTGAACTTTGTAGATATCAATTTGGAACTTAAAAGGATAGTTTTTATCTTAATCAATAATTTTCTATTTTTATTGAGAATTTAATGTTTATATACATAAAGGATTTAATGATAACTTTCCAATAAATGGCGATTAAAATTTTTTTTTTTTAAATAGTAGACAAACTCGCTGGCGTCAGCGAGTTTTATATAAGAGAGTAATGACAGAAGGTTATTTTGTTATACATAAAATATTATATTATTTTTCACCAAAAAAATTTTTAGGTATGAAAATACTGATCACATTTTAATGACGCACTTAATTAGGTCCCTAAGTTTTATTTAATGAACGTTTAAAAATGTAATTAGCCAGTAAAATAATAATTTTAATATAATTATACCACTATAAGAACTTAGGAATGTACTCATTGAACTAAAAATATTAAATTTAGCAAGAACCAGAGTAATTGAGCCAAAAATTATGATATTAGAAAATCACTCTTCCAACATTACAAACTACAGACGCCATATTGTGTATTAAACGTAGTCTGAAACCAACATTTTGTCTGCCTGAATGTGACGTCACAGTTCAAGCAAAAATATCGGCATACATATAAGATAATTTTGTAGATTGTTAATATAATGTTAATCAAAAATATAGGCTATAGTGAATAAAATTTAAATTGCAATGTTTTTCTCGCGTTTCAACTAAAATTACCTACTTCCTGAGGTACAAAATTTGTATAGAAGTTTTTGAGGTGCGCGAACAAACACAGACAAACATTTTAACAGAAAAAAATGAAAAATAAACAAAGATTTTAAGAAATTATTGTTTTAGGTTAGAACCTAACCTAACCTAACATAGATGTCAGGTACTGAGCACATACAACATTTTATTTCCTAAAACATTCAATGAATTTTTTTATTATATGTAAAAATAAGGATCATATTCTTAAATTGTAAGAACAAATCAATGTTCTAAGAATTTACTGTATAAAAGAACAAATATATTTCTTTATAAAACTTTTCTTCTGTGAAACTTAGTCTTAGCCTAGTTACTGAGGTAGTTTAGTTCAGTTATAAAGAACTGCGGTTATTGCTTCAGAACTTTACAAAGAAAACCAGAAACAATCTGGATTATTAGAACCTAATATCAAAGTTTGTATGAAGTCTGTTTGTTTGAAAACAAATTGTAAACTTCTCAAAGTATTTAAAACATTATTTGATTAAATAAAAAAATTAATATTTTGTATATTATCTAGGTAAAGTGATTTTTCGTGTCTGTATGTCTATATGTCGATATTTTAACATGCAATTTAAACGTTACGCGTTTACCGATACTTCGAAGATTAACTTTCAAATTAAAATTTTGTACCTAGAAAATATATATAGAATATATTTTTATGAAAATTATATAACACTATATACTAGTAATATTCTTGATAATACAATTAATCATTATTTTCTTCTCCAAATTATTTAGAAATTGCGCAATATATCAATTTCCTTCCACACTCTTCTGTCATACGTCATCAGTGGAGACAGGCTTCTGTCATATCATTTTTCACACATTCCATCCATGTCCCTATTCCACACACACGAAATAATACTTAGATATATTTTTACAAATTAAATTTCGAGATATATAAAGAGAGTACATATATATATATATATATAAAGGTTTGTATGTGTAGAACGTAGTTCTTCGTTCTTTGAACAGTATTTTATTTATGCCGTTGAAATAAAATGATTTATGTACGCTATTAATATCATGGAAAAAAGTCGCAGGCAATACTTAGTACTATACATGACACGTAAAATTTAAAAACAGTGGTTTTTCTATCACAAATTCAAATAGAATATCTATTTTCAAAGACATTTCTTTCTATTTCATTAACAATAAATTAATCGTATAAGTGATTATATACAATAAAAAGAGAATCATATCAAAGCGGGCGTTAGCTAGCTCAGAGTGACGAAAGCACCCATAGTGCTGAAAGTCTAACTCTGTATATATACGCGCAATATCGATTTTTTTATACACGAGACCTTCTGGTATGAGTGTGGTATTTTTAGAAAGCCCTTGGCCCATAGACCCAGAAAATGCATTTACACTTAGCAATATACCTACCGCCTCACCTCTACGGCCGTTTGAAAAATGAGACTAAAATGTAGTTTTTGGCTCCGCACCAGTATAAAATCACTTATTTCCACCTTGAATAAGATTTTCCTAAAGGTCCTCGTCGAGACCTTTTCAACAAGCCCAAAAACGCCAAAATCCGACCACCGGTTGATGAGATATGACATTTTGAAAATTTTGACTGGTGCCTCCATCGATGATTACTTTGTCTGTGTGTGGGTATATTCGTAGTTTCAACTGATTTTGTTCAAACTTTCAGGGATTGAAGTACATCAAAAACTAAGACTTTTTTGGCCGCCATGTTGGCCGTGGCCAGCCCTCGAAAGGCCAAAAATGGCCATTTTTCGTACAGGGACTGTGGCCAAACCAGTTGACGTACATTGACAAATTGGGCATCATTGGAAAGGTCTCAAGCTTATCTTTTGAATAATGTCCATTTTAATGGCAAAAACATTTGTTGGCGTGACATTTTTGGTCAAAAGGCAAAAAATGGCCAACTGGCCGGGGACAGATCGGCCATTTTCTCGAAAACGGCGCCAACGATTTTTTCGAAAATTTCCTCATTCGTAGCCCCAAATTAGAGCTAAAACTTGGTATATAGCATATATCTGGTAAAACTCGTTATTTCGAGATATGGCCGTGAGAAGTTCAAAAAATCATGAAAAATGACCAAAAATTTCCAAAAAATGACTTTTAAAGCCAGAATCGTACTCACAACACGGTTAAAATTCAATGCTAATTGCACAGTGAATAAACTCACTAACGCATTGCCGTCTGTAACAATAAAACAAAATTTACAGAAAAAAATCCGAATTCTGAAGAAATTCTGTTTTGAAGCAATGAATTAAAAAAAAATTGAAACTGAAAAAATCAAATGAAAAAAAAATCGGGCACCTGTGGGAATCGAACTCGAGGTCTCGTCTTTGTCATTACAACGCTCATCCTCTGAACCAAAACACTCTCATTTTGTCACAGGCAACTATTCCAAATAATAATAATAAATCAATTTATTTCAGATAATTCATCCATAAGTGTTAGTAACATTTTAACTTAAGTAACTAATGTTATAATAGTACTCGTAGTTAGTATTCAACATAACAATCTCAAATTATACAGAAAAATAAAATTAATAAAATGCACAAAATTCATAAAATTATTAAAATTAAATATAAATTCAATTCAAATAAATATAAATTAAATTCAAATCAAATATAATTAAAATCATAAAATACTATTAAAGAAATTAAATAAAATAAAATTCATGGAAATCATCGTTCTAATTATTATTATTTTTTTTTAATTCTACAAATAACTCAACGCTATACTCCTACAGTCAGTATACGCTACGCTTCGATGCTACGTGTACACTATCACAGGACCTCCAGAGGGGAGCGTCTAGCTTTAACGCCAATATGCTGAGAAGACTGTTGGAGCTGTTCAGTAATCTTGTCATTGCGGACGCGGTCCGCTTTCGTATTATCGCATAGAAGTCGTCTACACGAGCCTCCGCAAACATTGCCGATGCACTGCAGTATCGAGGCTTCCTCAACAAAGCCCTCAGCACATTGTTGTGTTGAACACGCAGTGCGCTATATGTCCGCCGCGTATAGTTCTCCCATAGGCTGCACGTGTAAAAGGACTGGCAATAGGCTTTAAATAATATTAATTTTACCTGTGTCGAACACCGTGCAAACCTACGGGCCAACATATTGCCTCTAACCGACAGAGCCCTGCGCTCCCACTCGATATCACTATCATCACCCAGGCGTTCATTCACAATATGACCAAGGTATTTAAATTCAGATACTAGTTTCAGAGAAGTTGCACACAGATGTATTTTAGGAATGAAATTTAACTGTTTGTTTATTCCTCGAAAAATTAAAATTTCGCTCTTTTTAGCGTTATACCTCAGTCCATTCTCCTTTGCATATTCCTCACAGATTTTTATCAGTCTTCGAAGACTACTGACCGACGGGCTCAACAGAACCATATCGTCTGCGTAACTAAAATTGTTCATCATTACGCCATCTATCGAACAACCGACGCCTGCCCCGCTAAGCCTCTCTATGAGCCCGTTTATGTAAAGATTGAATAATCTCGGTGACGTCAGGCCCCCCTGTCTTACTCCACACCCTAATTTATATGGTTCACTAAGTGCATCACCCCATCTTACCACATTACTTTGGGCACCATACCAGTACTTTAATAGTGATATCAACTCCGGTCTTAAACTGCTATCCTTTTCAAGCTTCTGCCATAAAATTTTATAGGATACGAGGTCAAATGTCTTCGACAGATCCAAAAAACACGCAAACACATGGGTCTTTCTATCCGTGTAGTACCTTACAGCTTGCTTGAGACACAATACTGCGCTCTTAGTTGACAGCTCTGATCTAAAACCGAACTGCGCATCGTGTATGTTAATTGTTCTGCTAAGTTGAGTATCAAGCAAGCCGTCAAGCACTTTGGCTATGATGGTAGCAAGAGATATCGGTCTGTAGTTGGTTCTGTCCGCCGCATCCCCCGCCCTATTCTTGATTATAGGCACGACTATTGTCCTTGTCATCGAGTCCGGCAGAAAGCCGTGGCTTATACAAATATTGTACAACAAAACTAGGACTCTAGGAAGGTGCACACCAGCGTGTCGCAGATGCTCAACACTCAGGCCATCATGTCCAGGCGACTTTCCACGCTTCATACCCATTATTGTATCTACTACTTCGCTAGACGTGAAACGTACAAAGCTTTCCCCATTATTTATGATATCCCCCCTGCCAGCCTCGGCGAAATTGATCTCACAGGGATCCACTGTAAATTGTGTTTTAAACATATTTGCTATGTTACGGCAACCGCTCACTCCCCCTACTTCAGCCGGAATATTCGATCTTGTATTCAGTTTGTCTGTTTGTTGCCAGAATTTTCCAAAATATTTGTTTCTATATGACGTAGCCAGTATGTCCATTTTAATCTGTTCTGAATTGTCTTGGCACCATTTAAGTTTGTTTTTAAAGGCCCTACGAGAGTCCCTCATGTCATTATAGATAGTTCCATGTGTTGGTCAAATAAATGAGTATATATTTGCATGAAAAATAATCACACAGCATTTTGTTTCCAATCCTTTTACAAAACTATTGATATCAAAACAAAAACTTCTCAACGAAGTAAATACCGAGTGACGAAAGCGAATCCACTGACAAAACTCCTGATATGAATTTTGCGACGAAAAAAACCACGAACATTTTTATTCACAAACGTAAACAAACACCAAAAATGTGAATGTGTTCGGAACGTTGCCAAACAAACAAACAAACAAAAAAAATACAAACAAAAAATGTGAATGTGCTCGAAACGTTGCACAAATTGCATTTTTGATTTTATTTTATTAGATTGATCAAGGCAAGTTGGCAACGTTCCGAACACATCCACATTTTTTGTGTTTGTTTACGTTTGTGAATAAAAATGTTCGTGGTTTTTTTCGTCGCAAAATTCATATCAGGAGTTTTGTCAGTGGATTCGCTTTCGTCACTCGGTATTAACTTCGTTGAGAAGTTTTTGTTTTGATTGTACATATACTGTCAATAAATCGAGGTTAAGTAACTGGTCGAGTAAACACGTAAAAGCTCTAACATTAGAGTTTGTAAGGTCAGAGAACCCTTAACTGCAGTTTTAACTACGCCACCATATACATATATAAAAGATTATTTAAGATCGGCTAGAACGATTTTGATGTAGTAATAGTTCAAAAAAGTTTTGTATGCTTTATAAATCGTTAAATTCTGTATTTTGGTATGTGATGTGTATTTTGTGAAAATATATATCATTATTTATTTTAAATGATATCGTAATTACAGCTTATATATATGTTAACTTATTGAATGAACCAAAACTTCATAAAAATCTGTGAAGCGCGGTTGGAAATGCCTTCCAAATCAGTAGCCCTTTAAAACAAAATAAAAAGTAAGTAAAAAGTATGCTAAATAATGACGATACTTACGAAATTCACCTATAACTATATCAAAAACTAAAAACGATCCTGTAGTGTTTGTGATATAAACAGACAATGGACAACAATTTAAAATCTGATCTCATGGCTGTAATATATATACAGATTTGTCTTCTTATTATACATGTAATATACCACTTTACAGCCATCTATATTTCGTATATATTTTTAAGAAATAGCGGAAGACAGTTTCTAATATGATTAAGTTAAAGTACTATCAGGATTCAATTTAATAATTCGTCTCGATCTCAAAAGATTTTTATTTACTTACTGTAAAATATAGAATTTAAAATGTTTAATTTTAATTAAACATCAAAGTGGTATTAGCTTGATTAAACATTTACATACACACACAGAGACTCATTTACACACACATACATACATAAATGCAAATATATATTATCTATGTCAAAGCTACGTCACTATTTTATAAATACGGAATTTGGAGTAAAAAAAATATTGAGATAAAAAAGAGAACAATAAAATAATTTGGAATCCACATTTTTTGCTTCGCTTTATATTTTTGGTACAAAAGTTGTCGGCCTTTCAAAGCTCCTTTGATGTTCACGGCCGTCACAAAATAAAAACATTCATATGGTTGCTTTACTCAAAAATTTATACACAAAAAGACTTTATATTTATTTTTATTACGTTAGAAAAATATAATTCAAGTAGTTATATTAAGTATAGTACTTATAAGATGAAATTATATATGAATATTAAATTAAAAAAATATATAACATTCATATGTTATAATTAAAAGAGATTTCAAAGGGTTACGTAAAATAAAAAACTTTGACTTTGACTTCGATTTTGACTTTGAATGTACTTTAAAGTCGTATTTTATCGTAATTAACATTGATGTCCTTGTTCTCTAGAAATTTGAACATCAATTATTTTTGTTACCATTGCCCTAATTGGTGTGACAAATTGCTTACTTTCCGTCGTACACAAATTATGTCAAGTAATTTGGGTAAGAAATGGAATTTGTATAGAAATTTCTTATTCGATTATTCTAAACCACTATATGATAATTAAATTGATTTTCAATATTGTTATTGTATGCAATTCATAAATATTCGTTATTCCCACCTTCCGTTATATAAATTTTAAAAGTCAAACGAACGTCACAACATGACATACTTGTGACATAGTCAAGTTGACGGTAGTCTTCAATATCGCGATATACAGAACACTTTATACATAAATTTTTTAAACCAAACATCTAGAATCTAGAAGAACAGTATTTTTTTTCATAATAATAATTAATATTATTATAACCTAGAGTGTTAAAGTTAGTCTTTTGTTTCTAACTCCATTGTAAGTAATTCAATTCAGAGCTTTCAGAACAAAACATTAATTTTACACTGTCAACATATGAACAACCTTTATAACGGAGGGTGCAAACTTATTTACTGAGTCACAACTTACATAGACTATTGTTAGTTTTTATAATTACGAGATTTTTTTTTAACCACGTAAAATTTTTATTTTATAAAGATTTTATTTTTTATCCTGTTTTCATAAGGCATTAATATTGTACTTATTTTCATGTGGTTATAACCAATAAATAGTAATTCGCAAGAGTTTTAAATGTATAGTATAACAAATGTCTATCTTATTATTTATATTATCAATTTCAGGCAATATTTTCGATTTTGTCAATAATACTGTACAGATTTTCATGTTATTTTCACAAATAATTAACATTCGCAAGAGACTTTTAGATGATTTGTATAACAAATCTTATAATTTGTGTTAACAGAGTCGAGTAATGTGTGCTTAGTGCTGGTATTATGTTGCCAATCAGTCGACATTTCTGTTAAGTGCAAAAATTCGCCATGTACATCTACAGCATCTTCAGCGGGAGGTCCAGGTCAAGCCCGTAAACAACCTGCAAGGAACTACATCTATTTTGCCACAAAATTATTATATACACCATATATACATCGCATTTTATGCAATTTAATTATTGACATTCGCCGGTTGATGTTACTGTCTGATTCAGTAAAAGCTATACCAGGTATTACTTTCCATTATATTTCTTTTGATTCACCACTTCATGAAATAAATCTTGACTTCTTACAAGTTATTACTAAGAGATTTCTTCTTTTCTTCGCGTATATTAAATGGATATTTCTTATAAGCAATGTGCTTATGAAATGGGTAAAATGTTTAATAACTCAATAAATAAATACTTATATATCTTAATATACCTTTAAGTAATATATTCATACTATGTTGATGTCAATAACCGTATCTATAACATTAGATACCAAAAGCCTAATAAAATCAATTGTAAATTGGGCGATAAATATCATTTTCAAAGTCATTTCGTACTATTTATTATCTTATGTATTTGTCAGTTTAGATCCCCAATTTATTTTATAGACTGGATTTTAATATTTACCTTGTATATATATTAAGCCATAATTAGAAACGGACACGCATCCAAATATGTAAACTGTTTTATATGTATATATATATTTTTAATAAATACTTTTAATATTAATATTTCTTGTTTCCAACATTAAAGAGCAAACTCCTTCCATTTTATCCCTTAATGTAAAATTTTTAACATACCCCTCTATACTATCCTATTCTATCATATACTAATTGATTGCGATTGTTCTGGTTGTTGGTACATTGCTCACTAAATATATTGATGTTTGTGAAACAGTGATCACAATATAACAAAACCCTAAACGGCTAAGTTTGTTATGTGGTTAATTTTAACTTGGAGTATGTCTTTACAGAAGGCCTTATTAGTATGAGTAAGATATCAAAATAGGCCCTCCTGCCACTCCCATTTCAAACACATGTGATCATTGGTATTGATTCAAAGTCCTCTTTGAATCAATACCAAAGATATAAATAAAAAAAAATCTTATCAGATTCAAATTTTATGAAACAATCGTTACCAAAATATTTTATTATATACTATCCTATCCTAATATTTCTTATCGCATTCTAAATTTATGAAACAATCATTTCAAATGTCAGCTTGCAGGACAAAAAAAATACCAGATATATAAATAATTACCTGGTGAGTAGTAACGTGGCGAGTAGGTAGAAGACGGAGGGGTGCACGCCACACTCGCAGTCGGTCTGCGGCGTGGCCGTGGTAGTCTCCATCCCTGCACCCAGCTTGTGGTAGGCGATGTACGCTCTCGCCGGACTACCGTGTGGAGCAATTTTCGTGGCCTTAATTTCCTTCTGCACCAATTGAAACTGCTCATCTGGTCGCTGAGACCACGCTTCCTATCTGTTAACAAACATTTTTCATGTATTGCGACTTATTATTTGATTGAATTGAAAAAAATCGCCGCCAAAGAATTAAATGCTCTTTTGTTATAAGTGTATATGAAAATACATAATAGTTTATATAAAAATAAATAAATATAGTAACATAAATATAATAAGAACATGACCAATACAAGTAGGTAAACTAAATAAATTATATAAATTCATATTATTATTATCCCATAGGAGACAAAGACGATATTTATTTTCGACTCTACTATAATATAGGAATAAATCAATTATTGATTGAAGTTTTCATAAAAGAGGTTATAATGTTGTTTTAATATCTATTATAAAAGTCTAGATGCCCACTCCAGTGGTCGACATTTTTGGAGTTTAAGATTTCATTTGTTTTTATATCTTACTCGCGTAGATCTCGATCTCGTTGCATTATCTCGATAGAAAACCGATTACTCGCCGATAATATAGCTTACGACCGATGAAAGAATTTTTAAAATCGGTCTAATATTATTTGAGATTACTCAATACAAAAAACATACAATCAAACCTTAAATTTTTATATTAGTACATAAATATTCATAGTTACTATAGCAACAGTGATCTCTTGATAATGTGTTAATAAATTATGTGTTATTGATGCTTTTTTGAATATAATGATCATTACATTTCTAAAATAAAAGCACTTTAATTTAGTAAGTCCGTAGTTCGAAGGCGTGGTGTCGCTTGGTTGAGGTGAATCATAACAATTACGTATCCATTCCACTATACACTATCATTATCGTCAATACAAAAGGCATTCAAAAGCTTACAATTTCATGCAATTTCACTTCTTATTGCTCCACGAAATCCAGTGTTCGTTGGTCACATATTTCCTTGAAAATGTTCAGTCAGCACTTTATTTACTTAATTCTTTGTAGCGATATCACGCGATTATTGTTAAAGGTTGAAGATCATTAGATCGCGACAGATCGAAACAAAACCAAACACAGGACCTACCCGCTAGAGTGTCCCACACTGACTGTGGGGAAAACGAGAAAATGAAGCTATATCCATTAGAGCTGGGTGAACGTTTGTCGATAAAAAATAATACTAATCTTGATCATATTTTTTTTATTCGTAGTTTATTCTATGTCCTCCTTAATCTTTTAGCTGGTAATCTTTTTAACATATCGTTTCTTTCCATGCCCACATTTCCACTTGTTTTATTTCTTCTTGCAAGTAATGATTTCCAACCCTCAACACTCCTTGAATATACATGGCAAACAATTACATCTAGTCTCTCAAATATTCAAATATTCTCCTCTAAGAGAAAAACGAAATTTTGTACATTGTTTCCGTGACCATCTTTTACATCCACTCAAAAGATGGTGATCTTGGTTTCATTGTTTCGTTTATTGGCAAAGGAACTAATAGCTATTGATTCTAAGCTGAAGAGAATTGTAGAACATGTATTACATTTTCCTTGTATTCATTTTTTGATTTATCCAATCTTTTCTGGACCTCAAAACGTATGTCCGATGTCGATAACTACATTATGATATATCGATATCGGTAAATAAGTTCGCAACGTACATCACCAGAGAATTATTGGGCGGGTTATCGCCATTCTCTGGTGGGGGAAAAGTCGATAGCTACTAGCGTTGTTACACGATGCAAACTGCACAATAATTATTAATAATAACAATTAATCATTAATATATTATAATCCTTTTATGCTAATGGGATTTGTAGATTATTTATATTATAAATATATGTAGTCATTAGTCATAACATTAGTCTTCTGAAAAGTTGACAAAGTTGCGTTATGCTTTTTTCTTTTCATGAATCATTTTAAGTTTTGTTGATATGCTTGGGTTAAATTATATTATATTTATTTATCTTTAGTTTCTGCGTTGTATTGTTTATTATTTGTTAGAATTCTGCATAGATTAATATACAACAGCTGTCATATAACTAAGCTTCAAGGATATTAAATTTCACCAACACGCTTTCGTGAATGCAACTAAGGGTTTATTACTTGTCAAGTAATGGGTTATTCTGCTTTTTTTTCATTTAAATCACACGACATAGTATTAGGTTTATATTATATGTGTGTAAGTAATATTGGTTGAATACCAATTATATTATATAGCTTTTGCCCGCGGATTCGTTTGCGCTTAGCTCGATATTTGTTTGTAAGATTATTGAGCCTGATTACTGTGTTCACTATAGAAATACAGAATAACAGATTTATATTTAATTTTTGCAAAGTAATGTCGGTTTTACTGACCTTTATATAGGGTTTAATTTTGGTCTTCATATTTTCTTAGTATATATAATTATTATCAAGATCGGGTAAATTGTTCTCCAGTTATAGAAAGACAAAATGACAAAAACGAAAAAATAGTAAAGTCGAATCGGTGCTGCATAAGACGATGGCTTATCAAAATGGATGGAACGAATAGATTTATATATTATAGATAAGTATTTTTGTTATTCTATTATTTTGGTATTTTCAAAACGCATATATTAATTTCATTTCTAGATCCAAACGAATGCAAATACAATTTTATACATATTTAAATATACTGTGTGGTCTGTACGTTAACTTTTAATATAAAATAAAATATCTGGCGTCGGTTAAGTGTCCATTAACGGAGAAAATTATGGTACAAATATATAAGTCCACAGAGTAACATGTAACAGTCTACCAACGGTATTAACAAATATATTGTATAGTCTATATAAATGTATATACCCCCTGGTATTGGTAGAGGCCGCAGGTTAAACTTACTGCATTTGTTTATGCTATGTGTATTTTCATTTTATGCATACTTTTAAAATATTCACCGGTTTTTATTATCTCTGGTTTCTGGTTTCTGTTCATCATTTAGTATGTGCAGGTTATATTTATATAAATAAAGAAGATGTCGACATAGGTACTCAATACATTAAATTGTCAAAACTGTCAAAATATGTCAAAATGGTTTATTTTCTCGACTCCAAATAGTTATTATAGCAATAGTTAGAACTATCCATCCAAGTATATTTTAGAATCTAATTGCTGAAAGCAACATCCTTTATACCATATTGTGTTTTTACCGGAAGTATTTACTTTGTTATAGTGTAGTATATTTCTCATTCTCACATTTATTAGCTCCATGTCATGTCATAGAACTTACAACCCTATATATTGTCATTGGGATCTCTTAATCGTTTGGGAGACCTTTTTTTGTGTTTAGTTGTCTCCAGAATGCGACGAGATAAATAGCTAAAAAATTTCTCATGTATGTTTGAGCCGAACGCGGATGTTATAGCGAAAACAGATTGAAAAATGTTTAGCTATTCAAAAGTTATCAAGAAAAGAAGAAAGGTGAGGGGCTCAGCTCAACACCCGCCGCGCACGGTTGGCGGATCCTAGTATATATATGATATTACTTTATACCACCTTACAGTAGGACATGTGAGCCGTATCCGAAGTTTTTACGATAGGGTATATATAGAACTATAATTATAGAATAGTAAAGTTAGTAACTATTAAATAACTTAAGTACCATAATATAAACTTAGAAAAGTCGGTCAAAGAATGTTTATATGAACACAGTATTGCTGTGATGTATTTTTATTTAAATTTCGTAATCACATATAAGATAACCATGTTAAGAAACTACACCTGGTACTGATTCAAAAAGTTTTAAACATATAATGCCCATTGGGTCAATATAATCTTGGGCTGTCAAAGTCTAAAATTTTATTGTATTTAATTTAATTTATTGATAAATTGTATATATAAAAAAATATACAGTTACATTGATGATTGATAGATATCTTACTTAACCTTATCCTCGAACTATTGAATTCTATTTTGAATCATTATTATCTGTTCGTGGATTTATCAATGTTTCTGACAGTATCATTGTCTGGTTTTATAGCCATTTGTCTAATCCAACTCAATGTATTCAGGCTAGTAATAAATCTTCTTATCAATCTCGTACTTTTGGTCTACCACAAGGCAGTGTTCTATCACCTCTTCTATTTGCTATCTATATTAATCATGTTAGTCGAATTCTAACATCCTCTTCCCCCCTGTATGTCAATGATTTACAGATATGTCTTATGACTCCTCATTCATGATATAGATAATGATACTGAGAGACTGAAAAAATATTAACAACGTTTTAATCCAAAAACGCCCTAAGTTATTTTGATTAGCAATCCTTAGTTGTTGGCTAAAATTGATTGCAAGTCTTTTCTGCTAACCATTTTGAGAACGCTACGTTAGCTTTCCGTTATTCTACCAAACCGTGATCTTTTGATTGATAATATTTTTCCTAGTCAGTATAAATTGCGGAAGCGAGTAGGAGAATATTTGGTATTGGATAGTCTAGTTAGTAAAATAGTTATTATTACCGCCATCGGAGTATTCAGATTGTTTATAAAAATTTGTGCATTAATTAATCAAGTATTTCTTTAGCCTAGGGACATTTGATCACGTATCAGAATACGGTAATATACTTAAATGGATAAGCATGAAACACCGCCGCAATATGCTTTGTCTTCTACACTAAATTCTCACTCCTTATTTAAAATTACAATTCCCTTTTATTGATTCTAAAGGATCATGACAAAAAATGGCAGACAGCAACATAATATAAATCTGTCACTATTACTTTGTAATATGTTATCCCTAATATGTTACTTAATTATTGCTGACTACACATCGAAAGTATAATTGAGGCCTCCCTAAGGGTCCTCTGATCTTTGCTTGGTACAGACTGCAGTGCCTATTCAACTTTGCACAAGACCCGGTGCGTTTGGCCCTACAAGTCAGCGTATTGGGATGAAATACGGTCATTTCTGCATCTTAACCATGGGGGTCGGTTTGTTATGAAAACCATACTACAATCTTCATTTTCCTTGGAAGTTTATAAATTTATTGAGCTGGATGGCATTTCCCCAATAGTGCTACAAACACGTGCTTAAGTGTTGATTCCAGTGCTTTCGTGTCTATATAGACATGCTACCTACCTCAAAGGTGTAGTCCTGGTCTCATGGAAGCGTGACCTTATTATTCCGATTTCTAAAAAAGGTGATAGTTCGAATTCAGCTAACAGACTATTACCATTATCTCTCTTCACTCCAAAATAATGGAGAGTATCATTAACTGACAGTTCCTGAAATAGCTCGAGGATGGCCAGTTGATCAATAATCATCAATATGGCTTTCGCCATAGTCGATCGGCTGGCGATCTTTTATTATATCTTACAAACAGTTGGGTTGTGGTTATTGAAAGCAAAGGAGGGTCTGCTAGTTAAAGTAGATATGGCAAAAGTCTTTGGGCTTCTCCTGACTTTATGCAAATGAATAATCAGTTTTCTCTTTGGGTGGAGCATACAAGTAATTCTTGACGGTTCCTGCTCGGATTATTTTAATATATTTTATATTTTTTATCTCATGCATATTGTAAACATTGTGCCGTACTTGTTATACAAAATCCTTTCACCTGAAGGTATATCAAAAATTGCTCTTACAAAATAAGAAGGCATATTTTATTTATTTGAACTTCGCTTGTTTGTTTATAATAAATTTGTATGAAATAAAGTGTTTCTACCTGTTTATCTTTTTAGGGGGCTTGAAAGTATTTGTCTATAGTAAATACACCCTTTTTATCAATAACCCTTAGATTCTATAAAAGTTATATTTTGAACATGACTTTTTTGAATCATAAAATCCCACAATATATACAGATTAGATTAAGTTGATCTTTTGGTCCCGATAAAATTTTAGATGAGTACTTTTTAGTTTGCTAATTATGAATCAATCTGCAGCTTAACTTTTTCTATTCCGAAAACTACATATAAATATACATTTAAGCTATTGGTGATACAGTACAAGATCACCAACACCATCACAAGTTTTATTTGGTCGTCATAATAAAATAGAGTCAAAAGTGCCATTGCAAATTAATGTTGGGAGTGAAACCTAGTTGTTACTGATCGGTATAACTTTGTAAAATATAAAACTACGACTACTTTATAATATTTGCGTCATATTTTTAAAATATTTTTCATTTCATAAGCTATATAACTGTATTGTTAAAATATATTTCTCAAGTTTCTATCGGGTTTCTATCGGTTTGGTAAATCTTTGTAAATTTGGACAGTTAAAAAAAATTAAATCTTAGTTTTTTTTACAAAAATATATGATATTATTTATTAAACGGCATAAAAATATTTAGTTCCCTATAGGAGATATTTTACCCTGTGGCACAAAACATATTACTGACCAGCGATTGGTTAACGGTAATTGACAAATGGCGAATGGATACCGAATACTGATGCTAATGTGAAGCTGTGACAGATTCGTTATTGTGTCGAATGTGGAAATTATAAGTAGTTTTTTTTATTAAAGTACATTGAATAATTTTAATTAAGATACATTTTTCGCGAAGCCAACATTAAATCTGAAGTATCCCTAAACAGTAAGTAAAGACGTTGAGATGTATGGACGCACAATTTCAATTTACATATCATATCAAATAAATAGAAAGTTTTTGTTAATACATTAACAGAATGTAACAATTTTTGTATATTTAATGATTAGCTACTGAGCTAAATGTTTTGTAGTTCATTATTTCAACACGTGGTTTTTATGAAAGCTATTGTTTAACTGCTTATGTCAAAGTGACCGTTAAATTTATTGTTCTTTTTTCATCGATTACATCGAAATTTTCATTATATTATTTATTATCCAATAAAATTGTATATCAGCATCGCAAGTTAAATTTATTATTCTAACCGTAGAGTTTAAAAACTGATTACTTTCATAAGTATTGTATATAAACCCAGATGGCACAAGTCACTGAAGTAAGCACAACAAATTCCGATGAGCTGCTTGCAGCGGGTCGTCGTCACCTGGCAGTGCGAGACTACAGTTCAGCTGCTGAGGCTTTCGCGAAGGCTTGTGAACAGCTTGATGAAAAACATGGTGGTGTAGCCGATGAGTGTGCCGAGGCATTTTTGTGGTGAGTTTTAAGTAAAGAATTTTTGATATAAATGTCCAATAGTGCCTCACATTCTCTTATTTTGCAGATTCTTTATTGTATATTTAACTGTATTTATATATACAATAAAGAATCCTGAACACTAAAATCACTTACTAGTTCTATTTATTGATTGAAATCTGTAATTGTTTTAGTGTATGAGTAAGGTTTTCCAATTAGTTATATGATATTTAGACATCGAAAGCTTTAAAATATTGTTCTTGCAGGTATGGCAAAGCCCTACTGGGATTGTCTAGAGAAGAAAGTGGTGTCCTGGGTGATGGAGTACATGGCAGTAATAAAGAAGGAGATGACAATGATGGTAAGCAATAGTAAAAAAAAGTCATAGCTAAATAATCTATTATCAAATTCTTTGGTTGGGTATAAGTCCTAAATTTTAAGCTTTTTGTTCAATATATATATAATATATAATGTCTTGAACTGTATTAATAGTATTACTATGAACTTTATATCAATTTAGCAGAAAATGATGACAACGAAGAAGATGCAGAAGCAGAACCAAATATAGAACATGAAAAAGAAATAGTGGAGAGTGTAGAAAGTAAAGAGGAATCAAAAGAAGTAGAGAAGAATGAAGCCGAATCAACAACAATGGATGAGGAGCCAGAAAATAGCAACCATGAAGAAAAAGCGGTAATTATAACTTATATTAATTTAAATAAAGAAAAACTGATTGTATGTTTGTATATATTGGATAATCTTAAAAACTAATTTAATAATTTTTGAAAATTCTTTCACCTATTAGAAACCAAATTATCAGCGAGTAACATGGGATATTCTTTGCCCGGAATTGGGATCAAAGGAAATAGAAATGTATGTTTGAGAATAAAAGTACTAAAGGGTACCATACAAATGGATACCAGATTTTAAAAAATACAATCCGTATGAATGCTCTTACATCAATATGAATGACTTGAGCAATGGCTTGTGTTATATAGCTATTTTTGTTTTATAAGTCAAATATAATAAAATATTATTCTTGTATGCAGGGCACATCGAACGGCGAGGCTCACGATGACTCTGAAGTTAACATGGATAACGAAGATGATGTTGATAATTTGCAGCTTGCGTGGGAAATGCTCGGTAACTAAATACTTTATTCTGTTAAAAATATATTATGGAATATCTAGATTGTTATCTTCTATTATATGAAAATATTAGATTATTACATTTAATAAACTTGTTGTCTTAACAGATCTGTCTCGTAATCTTCTACAAAAGCGTGCTGAGGGCGGCACTGATTCCAGGTGCCTGTTGGCTGAAGTGTATCTCGCTCTAGGTGAGGTGGCTCTCGAGAGTGAGACCTACGACAAGGCTGTGATAGATATGGGTTAGTAATCTGTTATTAATAATGTTTAATTATTTATTTCTTTTCTTCTTTGAATCAATATAAGTGTTCTTGTGTCAAACGGAAGTGTCAGGAGGAACTATTTTACCATACTTATTGAAATAAGCCCTTCTGAGACACTCCAGCTTAAATTCACAACACACCCTGCTCTGAAAAGAACCACACAACAATATCATTATATACAATACAAATGAAGGGATAAATAAAAGGAATTGAAATACAAACAATGATATTTTCACCAAAAACCACAAACACAAAATTTTTATTATAAAAAGGTTAATTTCTTAAATTGAGAGTTAAAATGGAGGCAGTGTCATGTGAATATAAAGATCTCTTGAAAACATAATTCAATGAATGGAGTCATTTCATTTGTATTAATGTAATATAAGTATGTATTAATATAATGTATGTCCATATATATAGATACCATTATCAAAATACTTCAATTTGATACACAAGTAATCATTTGTATTGATTTGAAGTGGAAAAAATTTTTAATATTTATTAAGTGGTTAGAGATTTGATATTTTTTATATAATTTGTTTTATTTTGCTTGTTCTAGTCAGCTGTTTGGATATTCAGAAGGATCTTTACAAAAGTGACGACAGACGCATCGCTGAGACTCACTACCAAATTGGTGAGTAGAAAATATATAAAGAGATTTAATAGTTTATGTTTCATCTCTAATATCATCTAACATCCAAACATTTTATTCTTAAAATTTAGTATGATGCAATGCTATACACCATTTGAAAGGTCTTGATGAGTACAGTGATAATATATAAGTCTTAACGTCAGAGAAGCAATAATAAATGAAAAAATAGCGCGCGAAGTTGGTCAAAGTTTCAAAGAAATTGACTATTTTTATTATTATCACAAGCAGTTTATGTGTAAATTCATATGAGCACATTTAACAAAAGAATATGCTTCACATTGATGAAATTAACATTTAACCTCCAGAATTTTGAAACAAAAATTTTTTGTTGTTGGAACTTTAGCAGGTTCATCTTCATTAAGAAAATAACTAGATTTCCAAAACGAATACTTGATCATCTCGCTGAATCTTCCAGCTGTGAATTGATTGAGTGAGTGAAAGATTGTAACTTGATGAAATTTTCTCTTGACCATATATTGAATTCTGTATGACCAAGCACAGAATCAGTGAAAAATTTAACAAAGTTTTTATAAGAACGGAAGAAATGTACATCTAAAGGTTGTATAAATTTACCAGTCCGTGGTGGCATTTGCCTTTTTATACATTCCTTACCTTGTGGGATGCAATTTTTAAATAAATTGTCATCCCTGAAGCTTGTCCATGAATCAACAAGAATTAAAGTTGAATCATCATGATTCATTTTCCAAAACACTTCTTTGTAAAAGATCTCCAAATCCCTTTTCCTCATGTTTGCAGTTCTTGATGCAAAAGATATAATATTTGGAGGACCTTGAGGTTTATTATATGGAAATTTACTAGTTGATTCGGAGACTAGCATATATAGATAGATAGCATATATTAAATCACACTATAGTTGTGAATTTACACATAAACTGCTTGTGATAATAATAAAAATAGTCAATTTCTTTAAAACTTTGACCAACTTCGCCCCATTTTTTCATTTATTATTGCTTCTCTGACCTTGAGACTTATATATTCTTACTCTGCTCATCAAGACCTTTCAAATGGTGTATAGCATTGCCTCATACTAAATTTTAAGAATAAAATATTTGGATGTAAGTAAAACATTACTTTAAATATTTATTAGTCTCCATTAATTTCAGGTCTGGCGAATTCCCTAGCGTCCAACTTCGAAGACGCCATCACACATTTTAAAAATGCTGCAAACATTCTTGAAACCAGAATCAAGACTCTGGAAAATCCCCAAACCATTACCGAGGATGCCACATTGAAGAACACTAAAACCGAGCCATCTTATTCGGTGGAGATGGAGATAAAGGAGTTGAAGGAGCTCTTGCCGGAGATACAGGAGAAGATACAGGACATGATGGACTACAAAGCGGAGGTAAGACCCTGTGACTGTGTGGAGGAAACTAGAAAAATGCTCAGAAATATGATACTTAAGGAAAAACAGTGCAACATTCACGTTCAGGTTTAGTGATGATTCATTCAGTCACTTTTTCCATTCATTCATTCCATTGGTTAAATAAATTTTATTTTTAGTGATATAGAATAATTCATTCACTTTTATTTTCATTCATTTAATTGGTTAAATAAATTTTAAATTTGGTGATATAGAATAATTCATTCACTTATGTTCATTCATTCAATCCATTAGTTGAATAAGTTTTAATCATGGTAGTATAGAATAATTCATTCAATCTTATTTTCATTCATTCATTCATTTGATTGGTTAAATAAATTTTGATTTTGGTTAATTTGTTATATTTTGTGTAATATGATTGAGTAATTGTAACATTACCAATAAATTAGTTCCTAAATTCATTGGATTGCCAAATTAAATAATTAGTTTAAGTGCCTTAATGAATCTCGATATGCATTTACAGTATTCGTATTTATAATTATTGTATTTAAGTGTAACTTTTACCACGTGGCCATTTTTGTATTGCTTTTAAAAGATTTTTGTAATAAATATAAGATTTTGATAAATTAAATATGTGTATTATTTCAGATAACCTCACATTAATGGCCGTGTGGTGAAAATGTTTATTTATTGTGGCCATTAATGATCTTATATGAATTATATTTCATTTTCATTCGTAAATAATAAGTTCATACATTCATATAAATCTTCTTGAATTATGTGTATGGTACATTTTTTATAAATAGTTTGCATATTGAGCGGAGCAAGCCCCCTATTATGACTCATCATTTACCATTGACTTCAATGGGATATCAGTTTTTTGAAGATTATTCCTCAACGACATGACATTTTTCAATCATTTTTTTTTAAAACCATCACCTAATGTGTGTCTCACTCCTATTGTATGATTGCAACTTTTCATAATTTGCCATCAAGTAGTTTTCAAGTCTATTTGTAACAAAAAATTTGAGTCTCCAGTAGAGCGCTCCACTCAAAGAAGTGCAGTAGGATTTTGTTTTATATTATTTTTATTAATATTATCAGATGAGATCAGAAAAAAAATATATATATCTATTCTTATATTCATAATGCACCCTTTTATTGTTTTAAAAATTTCAACAATTCATCAAAATATAACTAGAGATTGAAGCAGATGATTCTAATCTTGGCCATCCTGTTACATTGTTACTAATTTATTTTTTTTCTTTTAATCTTTGTGGTTTCACTTCGTGGATAGATCATATGGACTATAGTTTTTTATATTAAACATTACTTGTACAAACTTATAGTAAAAACTTTTTGAATGAAACTTTTTAGGTTCAGTGCTTCAATACATTCATACTTACAGATTTGCTGGTTTCTGTATTTTGGCAATATTTTAATAGAAAGAAATTTTGCTAATTAACTCAATTTGCATAACCTTTTGATTTTTAATAATAATTATATGACATGAAGTTTCCCGCGTATGCACTAAAAAAAGGATTCTAAATTCAAATTGAATTATTGATTTTTAAATGCTAAATGCGTTTCAGACTAAAAAAAGAGTACGCGAAACTCTGTGTCCCTCTTCAAATGGAGAATCAAGTAATGGAGCTAGTTCTAGCAAACCAGACTCGAAAGCTTCGGACATCTCCCATCTCATCAAAAGAAAGAGAAAGAACAGCGAGGAAGAAGGTTCAGCATCAAAGAGGATTAATATGTGAATTTTATTCGGAAATCAAATTATGGTTTTTTAAAATGGGATTTTGATAATTAATAATGTTTCCGTTACAATTTTTTTTTGTTTTTTTTATCGATTATTTTTTAAGCATGTAAACATTTTAATATTATGACAACAGTACATAGGTTAATAAAATTAAAGTAATTAAAATCTCATTTCACTCTGCAATTAAATTTAATATGAAAATTATGTAAGTAAATTAAGAAGTGATAATAAATAAAGTTAGTGTTGCATTTTAAGAACTTTTAAAATTGACAATGTTATTTGATTGAGTTGTAATTTATAAATGTAATCGTAAATAACAATAAAGCTTAGTGTAAGATAAATATTTTGTTTAAATAAATACACCGTGATTGGTAATTTTGTTTTTTATTTATTTATTTAAAATATCTACAAATGTTATTAATTAAGTATTTAATATATTCCATCTTTATTTACTGATACTGAAAACTGCTGAACTGATTTTGATAGGACTATCACAGGTAGTTGATATTATTTGTCTAAAATCCTATGTTTTGAGAAGATATGGGTTTGTATGTCGTCTTATATATATAAAATATAATTGCGAGCAAATCCGAGGATTCAAGTTAGTTAACTGCAACTCGTAATTAATGATACAGCAATAATATGTTAACGAGTATTACAAGTAAACATGTTGTTTACTTCATTTACATACTGTTTACCACATTACAGACAAGGCTCTGTCAATAATATATATATACATATAAATAAAATTGAAGTGTCTGTTTGTTGTTCCAAATTAACAGCTTTTCACTAAATGCTTATGTAAGTATATATGGCACTTACATAAAAAAAATAGTTTTCTGTCTATTTGTTTGGTTTGGTCAACCTTTGAATCGGCTGGACCGATTTTTACTGGCGTCCTGACATAACTGATCAGACGTGCACTTCTGAGAGTATAAATTAAATTACAAATATCGCTATTACAGAATAGGGGTTGGTGGTAGAAGTGTGAATCGGTCAAACTGTTTCAGAGATTACTAACACTGCGACACGAGAATTTTATATATACACGACCAATACGTTTATGAAAATTTGTATATAAATTAATAAATTATATGAAAATTGTGATGTATACAAAATTAATACTACAAATAAAAATAAACTTGCCATGCCTATCACTAGTATCCATAAAATAGCTTAATTGTATACGTTTTTACAATAATCTAGTAGTCGGCTAGTGGTTGAAATTCACCCACATATCGTTTTTTTTTCTTATTTGAAATAAATTCATCTCTAATTATTGCGTTTATCTTTTTAATTTTATCCTGTTACATCGGTCCACAATCTACTCTATGCAAATTATACATTTGACATTGACAGTATTAACGTAAACAATGTTTAATTGATTTGTTTTTAAAAGACATGGTAATCTCTGTACTGTATCTCTTATTATTCTAATGTATCTCTACTGTATTAGTTGTTAAAATATTAAATTTTATAATCTTCCAACCGCATAATTTTCGTTAAAGGATGTACAAAGTTATTCATTCACGTTTTAAAATAATTCCCCAACAGAAGCGTTAAATTGTCATTAAATAATTACTTAATACTTTAAAAGGAATTTGATATACAAACAACTATTATAGTGTAACGGATTACATCAACCACGGAATGGCCTGTGAATGAATTTTATTTTAAATATTAACTTAGTATCTTAAGCAATTTTTTTTCTGTTATTTCTTACTCTTGTTTGATCTACTAAATAATAGAGAAATAACCTTCTGAGATTGTTTTAGTTGGAGAGTGTCTTTACAGATGGACTTAATTCGATAAGTGTGGTAATAAAATAGGCCCTTCTGAATATATATAAAACTTCTGTAAGTTATTTCAAAAGATCAAAGATTTATAAAAATATTTTTTTTATAGAAAATGCCTTGTGCCTCATGAAAAAATATTGAACGATTAAATAATATTAGGTATTATGATAAATTTTCAAGATAATACACATTTAGATTTGATAATTAGAATTATTTTATGTGAAGGTTAATTAAAGAAATGTTTTTATTTCTTATTATTTATTTTTATTATAATCTCATGTATAAATAAACATACAATAAAATTACATATATGTTATAAACATATATAAAAAACATAATATTAATTTCTTATAGTCACGATTACTTAAATTTTGACAATTGCCTTGCCCTTATTTTCCCCTCCTAACATCCCAATAAAAGCATCAAAAAGATTGTCAAATCCTTCTGTAATATGCTCTGTTGGTTTCAACTGTCCTTTACTGATCCATTCAGTAAGTTGAGAAAAACCTTGATTCCAACGGTTAAACTTCCTCCAAGTCAGAAATCCCTCAACTTTTAGTTCTTTAAACAAAACTAAAGGCTGCAACATGGTAATTTTCGGCAGTTGGTTAAAATCTTCATTATAAATGCTGATGCATCCACAAATAGACACTCGACCTTCTTCATTCATTTGGCTCATGACCACAGTGCTCAATTCACCACCCACATTGTCGAAGTAACAATCAACACCTTCCGGAGCAGCTTCCTTGAGAGCAACATCTATTACCGCGGTTTTGTAGTTTATAGCTTTGTCGAAGCCAAGTTCATTTTGCAACCAATTGACTTTTTCATCAGAGCCAGCAAACCCGATGACCTTACATCCTTTTATTTTAGCAATTTGTCCAACTATCGTCCCTACAGCACCAGCAGCCCCAGAAACAACTACAGTCTCGCCGGCTTTTGGTTTGCATATTTCCAAAAAGCCAAAATAAGCTGATACTCCTGGCATACCCACAGTTCCTATAGCCAATGATTCAGGAAGTCCCTTTAAGTCTGGTACTTTGTAAATAGTATCTGGTGGGTTAGAACTTGGAATGATTTCATTTTCTTTGGCTATAGTATAATCACACCATCCTTTGTGGCTCACAACTTTGGTACCAATCGGATATTTTGGATCTCTGGACTCTTGGACAACTCCGACATTAAAACTGAACTGATCGTAGGGCACTTGAAAGGACGAGTGATACGCACGTAAATACGGGTCTACACTTATCCATTCAGTTTTAATTAATACTTCTTTATCCTTTAACGATGGAAGTTCATATTCTACTATTTCGTAATCTGATCTCTTGGGAACGCCACCAAATTTTTTTGCTACTACGTATTTTCTTGCTTTTACCATTTTGTTTTTGAGGTTGTTCTGTAAGTATTGTTTCAATTGATTAATAACATTTAAATACAAAAAATATATAATTAATATACCTATATCCAAGTCGAGCGGATCAGACTGCGTTTTTTACTGAATATATGTAATTTTGACTGCTCTACTTATAAAGTGAGTTATATATGAAATGAGAATAATTTATTAAAGATTATATTAAAAAAAAATGCTGGGTGATTAAATATTTGGAATACGACGTCTTTTTATGTTAAAAAATATTGTGGTAAATTCCTCAACCTCAGTTTGATGTTAAAATTATACACATAACTACATCAGTGATAAATAAAATCATCAAAATTTGTCAATCTGTTTAGAACTACTCGTACAATATCTAATTACGAACATACGTACACCGCATCTAATAATGATTAAAAAGATAATTTTAAAACAGCTGTGTCATAATTGTATCATTAGCATAATTAATACCGTTTCGGTTTTTGTCAGTTTTGTATTTAAATTATCTATAAGTTTAAAGTGAGAAAAATTCACTTTAATTTCAAAATTTATGAGGTTGCTAAAGACAAGTTATATCTATATATTAAATACATTTACTATAGTAGTAACAGTTGTTATTCATAATATATGATAAAAAAACGAAGGTCACCTCGCATCATTAACTATACAATGGTCGCCATTATAACAAAACTAGTGTTTTGCTTCGGATTTACTCATACTTATTTCGACATCGTTTGGTAAAGTTATATCTGTTTCGCGTTTTTATCTTTTTTGTTGTCGCCTAAAATGTTTCAGATGGCCATAGTTTAAAAATATAGAGTAATTTTTATATTAAATACAATTAGTATAGTAGTAATAGTTGTTATTCATAACATGTATTAATAAAATGAAGGTCACGGTGCCTCGTTATCTACACTATCGTCGCGTTTATAACAGAACTAGTTTTTGTTCGCGGTTTTGCTTACGTTTATTTCGACATTGATAAAGTTCGAACTGTGCGGCGTATAATTTTTTTTGTTCTTAAAATGATCGCTAAAATACCCGTAAACGGACAGACTGCACATAGATCTCTTACATGAGTTCACATTTCACCATATTTTCTTAGTATTTACAATTTTTATGAAGATCGATCAAACGGTTCTTGGGTTATAGAAAAAGAAAAATGAAAATAGTTGAGCTTGAATCAAAGAATCATAAGATTGTTTATTACATATAAAAAAAAACAAATGTCCAGACAGAACCAATAGATTTATATAATAGTATAGATGAAATAAAAATAAAATACTTTAAACGCATGCGTTATTTTCATTCGGTTCAAGCCGTTTGTAAATATTCTTATAAAAACACAAAACATAAATATAAATAGAGAATTAACGCTGAGATGACATTCCGGAAACTTTAATATACATTGTAACAACTAGTGATCCGATGATGAATCTCACCTTTTGACACTTATCACTCTAGTAGCAAATCGCCTCCGTCCACCGCGACGCGAGAACAACGAATAAATCACATACCTGTCTGATTCTCGAGTGTCTCGCTCAAAGTAAACAAGTTTAAAAGACTTTTTACACTTATCTAAATCTAGTAATCTTTTACGTGTCAATTATTTAATGTATTTAACAAGTCAGCTCATTCATATTTACAAGAGACGTTCCTAAAAAGCGTTCTATTTAGAAAATTTAAGACTAAAAATAAACCTTTAGACCCATTTGTAGGTCCGAGAGAGCATTAGAATAGCCAGTGATGTTTTGAAGGCGTTTTTACGTCTTAACTCACATGTGATAATTTTATCTACAATGATTTGCTAAAACAATACCTTACTATGTAAATCATTTATATAATCAGAAATATGTTGTACCAAAAAATATTAAGGCTTTTATAAATTCGAAAACATACAACCATATAACAAAAATCAGTGCAATGTAATCAAAACTCTACTTATTATTAGTTCTTAATTTAGTCAAGTGTAATACGGTCTTAATATGACTGTATGTTTTATTAAACAATCATTCTATCCTATAGATTAGTGACTCGTTATGTAGAGACTTGTATAGTTGATAATGTGTACATTAAAATATAAATAATAATGAATTTGCAAATTATATTGATAAGATTTGTTTGTCACAATGTAACAAGCCTATGATATATTTTATATCACAACAAAATAAATTTAACAAAGATAAATTTATTTAATTGTAACTTTGGTCACATGCCTTTCATCTCTCCTCATAACATGCCAATACCATGACAGACGGCTACCTCAATTTTTTTCTGTCACTGGTGTTACTCGCAAGCTTCCTCTAACATACTAATTTCTTATTCTATTTCTTCTTGTCACCCCACAACATAACATAACATAACAGGTCTCATGATGTTTTATAGATTGTTTCCTTTAGTTAAAGGGGAATTCGGGCATCGTATGTTGTCCCCGTGACTTGTCGCCATTTCATCCATTCCGTGTTGATTCTGTGCTTTACGTCCCGGTCAATATTGCCATCGCTTTGTATTAGACAACCAAGGTAGCGAAAGTCCGAGCAGACTGGTAACGGTACTCCATCGAACAAAATAGGAACAAAACCGGAGACACCGACGAAATCACAGAACATGTGCTGTTTTGGTTCTGCTTACTTTCCGGCCAACACTCTCCAGATTTTGTTGCCATTTTTTCAATATTCTCCTCAATTCCATCCTTGTCGACAATAACAATATCATCAGCGAATAGCATGCACCAGGGTGCCTCTTCCTGTATGTCCAACGTCAGAGCATCCATTAACAACAAGAAGAGGTAGGGACTCAGAGTCGACCCTTGACGCAAACCTACTGCCACATTGAACGACAAGTTTAAAGTGTTTCCAGCGGCCGCCCGGACTTGTACTAGATCGACTGTACATTGCACGAACCAACTCCACATACTTCCCAGGCTCTTTCTTTTAGAATAGACATGGAAATAGATATTTTTAATTTAATTTTATATTTAAGTAAATAGTGCATGGATTAGTTATAAACCGTATCATAGAATGAAAAAAAGATATCCTAGCTGTAATCTGAAAATATGTACCTTTATAGTTATAACTAAATAAGTTTATATATTTTTGTACACATATTAATTATTACATAGCGTTTTATATTGTTACAAACAAAAGGTATCATTATAGTTTGCAAAACCATTATTTAAATATACACATTATTAAATATCTAAATGATAAATCGCTATTCTAATCGATACAACGATCGTTCAATAAAACGTACAATGAGTAAGATATATTTAATAGCAAATCATTGTAAATAAAATTAGCCCATTATGGTTTAGGTATAAAAAACATCATTGAAATATGTTTACTATACTAATGCTTTTAGACCTACAATTTGATCCAAGATTCTATTACAGTCTTAAATCTTATGCTAACTAGAATGCTTTTTAGGAACGTCTCGTGATGTAAATTTGAAAGAGCTGCCTTGCTAAATACGGTAAACAATTGACGTTTATATTCGTCAGTTGTTTACTGTTTAGGGAAGTGTAAAAAAACTTGTTTACTTTGAACGAGGCACACGGGAGTTGAACAGGTATGTGATTTATTCGTTGTTCTCGCGTCGCGGTGGACGGAGGCGATTTGCTTCTATAGTGATAAGTGTCAAAAGGTGAGATTCATCATCGGATCACTAGTTGTTACAGTGTATATTAAAGTTTCCGGAATGTTAGAGCGTCAACTTCCTGGTTATATTCATATTTTGTGTTTTTATAAGAATTTACAATCGACTTGTAGCGGATTATTTATTATATTTTGTTTATACGTCTTATATTAAAAGCGATTTATATTTTTTATATTTTTTGTAATGAACAATTGTCTTATGATTCCTTGATTAATTTCTTTTCATTTTGATCGTTTGTCTGTATGTCTTTCTATACCTTAAAAACCGTTTGACCGATCTTGATAAAAAAATATATGTACTAAAAAAAAGTGATGGTGAAATGTTGTCATGTAAGAAGTCGGTATTTAAAAAAAATAATGTTATATCGTATATTCAGTATTTATATAGTATGGGCAGGGCGTTTAGTGGCATTTTAGGAGAGGTCAGTACAAAAAAAAAAATACCTTGAACATTTTGTATTTTACCAAATAATACCGATATAAAAATGAGGAAAGCCGCGGCCAAATACTAGTTTTGTTTGTTGTTTACTGTAACGGCGACTATTGCTGATTGCTGATGCGAGGTGACCTTCGTTTTTTTATTACATATAATGAATAACAACTGTTACTACTATAATAATTGTATGAAATCAATCAAGATATAATATACTGATGGATCAGTCTTTATGAAGCACATCGTAAAGTTAATATCCTTTTCTCATTTTATACTATATTTAAATGCAAAATAGACAAAATCTAAATATGTTATTAATCATTCTAATGATATTGTGTCCAATTATTATTTTTTTTACGTCATAAACGACAAAATGTGGTTATTTTATTTATTATATTAGTTTATTATATTAGTTGGTGGACATTATTATATTGTGGTGTACGTCAGTTCGTACTTGGGTATTCTAGTCCTAAACATATTGACAAATTTTGATGATTTATTTAACATTTGAAATAATACTTACAGATCAACAGCAAAAACAAAATGGTAAAAGCAAGAAAATACGTAGTAGCAAAAAAATTTGGTGGCATTCCCAAGAGATCAGATTACGAAATAGTAGAATATGAACTTCCATCGTTAAAGGATAAAGAAGTATTAATTAAAACTGAATGGATAAGTGTAGACCCGTATTTACGTGCGTATCACTCGTCCTTTCAAGTGCCCTACGATCAGTTCAGTTTTAATGTTGGCGTTGTCCAAGAGTCCAGAGATCCAAAATATCCGATTGGTACTAAAGTTGTGACCCACAAAGGATGGTGTGATTATACTATAGCGAGAGAAAACGAAATCATTCCAAGTTCCAAGGCACCAGATACTATTTACAAAGTACCAGACCTAAAGGGACTGCCAGAGTCATTGGCTATAGGAACTGTGGGTATGACAGGAGTATCAGCTTATTTTGGCTTTTTGGATATATGTAAACCAAAAGCCGGCGAGACTGTAGTTGTTTCTGGCGCTGCTGGTGCTGTAGGGACGATAGTTGGACAAATTGCTAAAATAAAAGGATGTAAGGTCATCGGATTTGCTGGCTCTGATGAAAAAGTCAATTGGTTGCAAAATGAACTTGGCTTCGACAAAGCTATAAACTATAAAACCGCGGTAATTGATGTTGCTCTCAAGGAGGCTGCTCCGGAAGGTGTTGATTGTTACTTCGATAACGTGGGTGGTGAATTGAGCACTGTGGTCATGAGCCAAATGAATGAAGAAGGTCGGGTGTCAGTTTGTGGATGCATCAGTGTATATAATGAAGATTTTAAACAACTGCCGAAAATTACGATGTTACAGCCTTTAGTTTTGTTTAAAGAACTAAAAGTTGAAGGCTTTCTGATTTCGAGAAAGTTTCACCGTTGGAATGAAGGATTTTCTCAACTTCTGGAATGGATCAGTAAAGGACAGTTAAAACCAACAGAACATATTATAGAAGGATTTGATAACCTCGTTGATGCTTTCATTGGGATGCTAAGAGGGGAAAATAAAGGCAAAGCTATTGTCAAAGTTTAAATAATCTTGAAATATTAATTTGTATATATTTTTTAATCTACATAAAATAGTTGCCAGATATTAAGGTTAAATATTTTTTGTTTCATGTTTTGCTTATTTTTCTTCTTTGAATTAATAAAGCACGGAGAAAACTGTTTGGTATCCTAGTAATATTAATCAAAATTTTGCAATCTGAGTAGTTGTAGCAAGTTGTTGTAAGAAGGACTACCTTCTTGCAGAAGATCGACGTGTAGTAACTAAATTCATGTTCCGTCCGTGAGTGGGATAATCCGGACTCCAATTCCTGAAAACATAAAAAGTGAAACCTGTCACCGATTTTTATCAGTGCACAACATCACCGCCTGCAATACTATCTGTACCAGTAAGATGCGTGGCGATCTTCTTCTGTGCGGTTGTTGAGGTCCTTTCTTCCACGTACCACCAAGATGTGGTAACTTCCTATGGCGGTTTTTCCTACACGACATGGGCAGCTTTAAAAAATTGAATATCTTCCCACCTCTAAGGTCTGCAAAGCTGTTGCGATTCTCCGGATGAGGCAGGAGTCTGTGGATGGTAGTGATCGCTTATCATCAGTGTCATCATGCTAAAAATGGATCGCAATAGTTATTATTTTTTTTTGTTGTATAAATTATTTTTATTGTTCTTTCAGTATATTACAATAAACTTCTATCTTCCTATCGTAAGCTTTCTCGGAATAGCACTTATTCTAATTGCTAAATAAACCTTTTTAATATCTGGCCAATATTTTAAAAAGAGTATTAACTTAAATATATTTCAACCTACAAGAACATATCAAAGAATAAAAAAAACCGTCATAACATTTAGAACAATTAATAATAATAGAAATTCAAAATGGCTAGTGGGGACAACCCTGATGTTCCAAAGCACATGACTTATTCTCGGTCAGGGGTACCAATTATTGGGGCTGTTATAGATTATGTAGTAACCAGCTTTGAGTACCTCCGCCGAAAGACCTTCACACAAGCGGAGAGACTCCACGCTGAAGCCTCTAGAGCGTCTCTTTCGGCGTCTTTCATGGGTGCAGTGTGTTTACTATTAGGGCTGGTCTGCAATGTGAAATTCGAAGTGGTGACCTTCAATGAGGAACCACTGGCTAATGACTTGCATTTTATGTTAATGAGCAAAGACGATATGTTGTATATAGATGATATCGATCTGTCAAGTGAGTTTTCTTGGCTATATTAATTTATTTATATCTTTTCAATTTGAATCAATATGAGAAATCCTGTGTACGTCAAATGTAAGTGTCAGGAAGGCCAAAGACCTTCAAAAAATATAGAGCGCAGACTGCGTGAGCACAGCTTAATTGTTAATTATTAAGCAAAGGCTATTTACTATGTTAATTTTTTTTACAGAAGTCATGTGGTGTATTGAGGCGTCCGACACACTTGTAGTTCTAATAAGTTCTCTACTCATATGGAATTCGTCCAATGTGGTATTTTACTTGTATTATATTTTATTTACATTTAAGATGTATTATAAACAACAAGCCAACCATTTTTAAATATTAGTAGAGGGTAAAAAGCAGACAGTTGCTGTATAGCTAAGTGGCCCCGATCCAAATAGGTAATACCTAGTCTATGGTGAGCTATTAGTGAATACTGCCATAATTAAGTCTGTTAACGGCAGTCAAAACATGACTATTATTTTAGCGATCTCCTCTAAGTGAATATCTTTTTCTTCCTTGGCTGGGAGCGACTTTACGAGGACTGTTCTTGCGCCAAGCACCAACCGCTGGAGCTCTTATTTACACCCTCGCCGTGATTAATGGAAATGTTGATCCATTGTTTTTGACAGCATTCTCCTTTCTATTTTGTAAGTAACGTTCCTTACAATGTCATGTGAAATAAGTAGACAGTGAATTAATAAATATATCTATCGATATAGTGCTAGAAGCTCGTCTTTGGTTAGAAATAGCCAGATTAGTTCGCATGAGATGGGAAAAGCGATATTTTAACATGGTGAATGAAGCACACTACGAAGTGGAGACGCTGTGGAGTAACGAGGACGTCCAGAGCATTGAAGTTGGCAACTATGTCTATTGAATATCTTAAGCACTTATGTTATTTAATATTTAAATCATTTGTTATCTTTTGAAGGTTTCCATTTAATTTAAGATTTTTGGTTCATTCTTTTGTTATTTTTACCGTGAATTGTTATTTATTATTGTTTTGAATATAAAATATTAGAAACGTTAGAATTAGTAGCAAATTTATTTACAAAATCCTTAAATATAATTACTTAAATGTATAATGACTATAAATGAAACACAATGACTTAATAAAACGATAAAAAACTCTTAGAAGAGTAAAAAATACACTTCAAACACCAAACATGGTCAAGTCTCCAGAATAATTTTACGAATTCTTCCCAAATATTAATCACCAAACGCTACATTTCTTTATGGGGTTCATAGGAGAGCCGGGGGGACATTGAAACTCTCTCGCAAAGTCCAGAGAGTTGGAGAGAGTTCCTATAACTCTAAATCTTCCTGGGGAGTGAACAGCTGTCTTCAACTTGTTCCGCATCGCTTCAGGTCGCATCGCACCACACCACACCTGGAATTTTATATGCATATATCACATGTATATTATTGTCTTCCATGTAATATAATGAATGACAAACAAATATGCGAGGCTTTCGTACTTAAGTTTGTTGTTACATTTAAGTCATGAATTTTGTTTTATATATTTCAATGCACAATTTTTTTTTTAATTCCTACTTGTAACTTTCATATTTTATATAGAATCTTAAAATAAGCATATCCTAAAGTTCTCAAAGTACAGTTCTCTACATATATATATTATATATTTTTTTTTGTGCGAAGTGAGCGGAGCGCTCTACTGGATACTTTTTCACATTCTTTGTCACGAATAGACTCTAAAACTACTTGACGGAAAATTATGAAATTTTGCAATCAAAAAGACAATGTGTCTTTTTGATTGCAAAATTTCATAATTTGTGTGATAGATTAAAAACAAAAATTAAAAAAATATCATGTCATTGAGGAATAATAGCCAAAAAACTGATACCCCATTGAAGTCAATGGGGAACGATGAGTTATTACACTGGGCTCGCTTCGCTCAATATGCACCCGAGATTTCGCGAGCGCAGCGAGTCGAAATTGAGGTTTTTTTGGCGCCCCTAGTTATTTATATGAAAATTGTAATAACTTTTGTAACGTGTGTCATTAATCATTTGACATATCAATGTTTTAAAATTAAAATCTTTTAAACGATTTTACGTATCTTAAAGACTGAAAAGGCGTATTGCTGCCGGTAACAGAGTCAACGGTGCTTTGGCTGCATTGTTGAGACGGCAAAACGTCAGAATAGCTGCACGTTTGGCTGTACACAATGCGGCTTTGCTACAGACGCTGTTATACGGCAGTCAAACGTGGGTAACACAGAAGAAGAATGTAAGAAAGATGAATGATGTGGAGATGTGATCTCTTCGCAGAATATGCGGAGTCAGTCTAGCTGATCGAATTCGCAATGAAGAGATCCACAGAATAGTAGGTAGCACAGAATAGCACAGAATAGCTACGATGTCACGGTGAGAATGAAGAAGAACGTGCTCAGGTGTTTTGGGCACGTCGAACGAATGAGTGATGAAAGAATGGTAAAAAAGATTTATATAGGAAAAGTGAACGGTAAGAGAGACAGGGGGAGGCCTCGAGTGACCTTCGAAAACACAGTATCTATGATACTGGAGGAAGGTCACGTAAAAAGCATGAGGACCTCCTGGAGGGCACGTATGAGGTTGATGTCTGTGGCCGAGGCGAAAGATCGCAGCCTTTGGCGCTCCGTCGTCTCTGGCTACCCCGCAAGGGATATAGAGTGAAACAAATAAATAATAACAAATAATGGATTACAGAATATATATACACAATAAACTAAACAAGCGTATTATTAGATTTGTGTACAATGTGCCTTGTAAATAGATAATCTTTTATTTATCTATAACATCCCACCTGCGCAAAGTTAAGGAAGAAGAGCTGTGTGCTGGTGTGATTGAGTCCCGGTAGTGTTTCGTCGTCGGCGCCATGTTGCTTTAACCAGCGTTGGTAGGCGTGGAAAGCTTGTTTTACGCCTCCATTGTCAGCAATATTCTCGCCCTGATATAATAATTTCCAATATTTAAAAACTACCCATCGCATAAATAAAATTTACTGATATTACACAACTTTCTAAGACGTTACATAGTTTAGATTGTTATTTATATGAGTTGTCGACAAGTTATAAAATAGATATCTCCAGATGTTAAACATTATCGATTCAAATTATATTTCAACCTGATTACAATGATCAGAGTTGTGTTATTGAATTATAGTTTTGAATTAATAATTACACTAGTATTTATTGAGTATAAAACATATAATAAATTAGGTTGTTTTAAGCGTTCGCTGATTGATCGAAATTAAAAGTAATTTTTGAAAATTTGAGGAAAATATATATTTTTATATTGCCTTATTACACTTTAGTCGTTACTTTCTAATACAAACATTTAAGGTATAAGTACCTGTGTATTAATACCATCCAGCTTCATATTAACCTCTGGTACAATGTACCGACCGTACTGATCGATGAGGCACTGGGCGCGGCGGTGGAAGGCTTCGATGGCAGAGTCCGACCACCAGCGGTGTAAGTTGCCCTCACAGTCGAAAAGGCGACCCTTATCGTCAAAACCGTGAGTGATTTCGTGACCTTTATGGTAAAGAAATATTATCACAAATCGATTCTTGAAATGCATAAAACCTAATGATATTATTAATAATTTATATATGTTATGTAATTTATTCTCTATTTGATATTGTGTTGAAATTTCTTAGCCATAATATATGTATACAGATAATAAATAATAACTAAGTATAACCTTTACATTAATTAAATATAATATATATATATATATATATATATATATATATATATATATATATATATATATATATATATATATATATATTATAAAACATAAATATTAAGGTACCAATAACAACACCAATGCCACCAAAATTTAATGATCTCGGAAAGTGTCGGTGGTAGAATGGTGGTTGTAATATTCCTGCTGGGAACATGATCTGATTTTTATTTCGGCTGTAGTAGGCGTTGACGACTGCTGGTGCCGTGTTCCAGAGTGTTTTATTGACGGGCTGACCGATGCTGGAACAATATATTCAGTACTAGTATAACTAAGAAAAATATATAAAAAAATGGTTTTGAGTCCAAACCTTAAGACTATTTTTAATAAATATTAACTATGATAACTTATAACGTCTTCATGAAATAAAGTAATACCAAACGATTCAGCAATTAAAATTTTAAAATTGAATTGAAAATGATACAATGGAATATGGGACACTTAATATTAACTACAATAATAGATAAAACAACAAGAGACAGTGTAAAAATATTAGTACGTGTAATAACTATAAAAATTTTTAAAAATATTATTTTTTTAATTGTATGTAAAAGACATACCGTGATTGCTCCATCTTAGTCAAATGTTGGAGTATATTTAAAATATTTTCAAAATATTTATCCGGGTGTATCTGTACTTCCTTATAACGTTCGTTCAGTTCTTTTTTGTTCAAAATGAAATCTGGATAACCTATTCTAAGCATCATGGAGTCCACTTTGTGTGCTGCCAGTTTCTTTGTCTCGTCATCAATCCAATTCGTCATATGCAATAACTCTCTGAACGCCTGTTGAATCTCCCTTGTCATTGTTAATGTGTCGTTTTTGCTCATCTCGTCAAAGTATTTCCGAACGAACATTGACCCTAATGCCATTCCCATGTTTGAGTTCACTTGTGATATACAGTTTTTCCATCTCGGTGGAGCTTGTTCCCGACCAAATAAAATATAATAGAATCTGAGAAACGTTGGAAAATATCAATAATATAAATAAATATATACGTAGATATTTAATATATGTACTGACTGTTGTTTGGCAGATTGAAAACGATCATCCAGGTTGTTAACTCGGTGCCTCACGAATCGCCACAACAGGTAATTTGATAAAGTATTCGGATCCGTCTTCTCTATCAATTGAACTAAGTGCTGATGGATATAAACGAAATACGCTTGTCATTGTAATATAATATATATTTATATACCAATTAAATGTAGAATTTACCTGTACATAAGTTAGGGCGAATAAAACAACAGTTTCACTAGAATCAACTGTCCTATTCATGACGATACACAAGTACTTTCTCCAGTTAATCTGAGGGACCAATCTTTCGAGTTTGACGAGCGTCATACGACGATACAATTCTGATACATTGCGTCTGTCTTCAGGGGCAGAAGTAATTTTTGCTAGTCTGTCAAGATTAATATTGAGATGAATTTTGGGTGAATTGTATGAAACATATAGCTATAAAAAAAGATTTCCAATAAAACTTACTTGATTTCAAAATCTATTAGTTTCACTGCGCTTGCTTTTACGTGTTCAGTTTCTCCTCCCAGCAATGATGCTATTTTTATTAAATATGTTTTGTATCCTTCCAGATAAACTTTATTAGATTCTTGGAGAAAATAATCCCTTGTCGGTAAACCTTAAAACATATTATCATAAACATCAAACAATTTAATTTTCAATCCAATTATTTATTACCTAGACTCGTTTGATCAAACTGAATAACAAATTCATCCGAATTTTTGATATCTGGTCCGACCCATTCAGATATTAAAATGTCATTATTATATAACCTCAACTTAGCCATAAGTTCTAGCCAGTCAAAGTTTTGAGGGTCCCATTTAGGTTTCAATATAGGCCATCCCCCTAAAAGATCGAGTAAGTCTAGAAGTGGCTCGTGTCCCCTCTTTTGCAAAATATCATGGTTCATACAAGATTTAAATAAAAATCTTGCTTTTAAAGCTGCATCTCCATTTGCTGGATCATTTTTTGACTTTTCGTATATCTGTTTCAGATTTACCAATATGCTTCCTATTGACTCTTTTCTTTTACCTCTTTTTAAATAAGTTTTTTTGTCAGATTTTACCTCATCAAATACAGCATTTCGTTTTTTCTTTACTTTATTATTCCATATGTTGTTGTAAATGTGCCTTTTATATCTTTTTATATTATATTTATTTTTATCGTTTATGAGGAGATATTCATGCACTTTATATTTTGTTTTCGGACCAGATCTATTAAACTCTTTTGATTTTTTATCAAGATATCTTCTAATACGATTAATTATTTCGGACTTGCTGTTTTCTTTATTAATATCATATGTGTTTTTGTCCTCTGTCAGATTTAATATTTCTTTGGAATTTGTAAGTATATAATCTACGGTTACTTCTGGGACTAAAGAGCATTGTGAATACATAGATGGTTTCAACAAATTGTCGTTAAAATCTAAATGCGGTCCCGGATACTGAGTTGGAACGCATTCGTCTTTGGAAAACTCTAGCATATCTCGTAACACTGTATCTAAATTTTCTCTCAACATCTCAAAAGTATCATAACTGTAATGATAATCACAAATTTAAAAAAAAAATATTAGAACGGTAAAAAAAAAGGTAAAAAAAAGGCCTATAATTTAGCTACAAATATTCACCTAGAAAATAAAGCACAAACAGAAAATAGGCATTTCATACTCACCCAGCTTTATCTGCTGGAATCGGGTTCAGTGTGGCCCAATTACCACAAGCATATTGATAAAAGTCGTGACAAGGGTCCGCTTCAGCATCCATGTATTGTCGCATGATTTTAGATTGAGTGTGTCTTATAGTTTCTTTATCACCTTGCCCCTTCCAAAAAGCGTGGATTCCTGTTTTCGAAAATACACCAGCAACAATTAAAAATGTTCTTGTTAGTTTTTGCAAACGATTTCAATTGTATCTATTTGTAATTGTGCATGAAGATTTTTTACATAAAATAAGTGTTAGTCAAAAGTCAAAAGTCTATAGTCGTGGTAATTTTAACAAAAATCGGTTCTGCAGTTTCTTGCGCGTTTCGTGAACAGATTGATAAATATTTCTAAAACTGTTGCTCTACTTACGAGTATAATGTACTTTATACAAAGCTATAACCTTTTAATAGGTAATGTACAAATTTATTCTCGTTACTATTTTATTGTATGTATGGATGTTCCACATAAAGTAGTCCTGAACTTGACTCATTTTATTAACAGTCAAGTGGATAATAGATAGATGCGGTAAGTGAGTACAATACTGCGACCTACTCTACCCACGTGCACAATAACATACAAATAACATACGATCAATCCAGGTTTAAATCAAAATAACGCCTTTATTAAAGATGAAATTTGATTTTTTGGCGCATTTCCACACCTTCTTATTTTACATAGCTTAGACGTTTTTGGCTTATAATAACTGGTTCCAAGTTTAATACTCAGAAAATTAGTATATGAATCTTTACACCATTCCATTTAATTGAAATATAGTATTAATCAGAAAGAAAAGAAGTGTATCAAGTATCACCTGTATAAGATCGAACTGGTTTATACAAATGAGCAGCTGAACCCATTTCACCCTCCTCCAGTTCAGGCTGACGACGAACTTGTTCCACATCATCCAGAGGACCTCGATCTACGTATATCTCTGGATGCACCACACTTTAAGAAAAGATAGAAATAAACAAAAAAATACATCCCCTAAAGTCTTTATTGATGAAATGATGCAGAGTTTTTTTAATTCAAGATTTTCTTTTACATTAATTATATGTAAAGTAGATTTACAAACATTATAATGAATAATTAAATATTAATTTATCATTGTTTCTATCATGCTAATGGTAATACCTTATGTAAGGTTATAAAAACAACATAATAGCAATTATATGCTATTATGTTGTTTTTGTAACTACGGTATTTGTTGAGCGAATGATAGTATTTGATAATTATTTCATGGAATCTATTTTATAGATAGTTCTAAATTTAGGAAACTGAGAGTTATATTTGTGTATATTTTTTATCATACTATATTTTTTTATATCCACTTTTTTTGGGCGATATTTACAATGTACGGGTATTAGTTTATGTATGTTTTTGTGTAATGGTATTCCAATATTATCTATTTCCTACCTTTGAATGTTTCTTTCATCGTCATAGTGACCCGACTCACTGTTGTAGTCTACATCCTTTTGATTTTCATTTGTATCGTCATTTCCATTGACTTCATGATGCTGGTTATATGTTGGTATTTCGTGGCTGTAGAGAATTTTTACTTATACTAATATTGTAAGGTAAAATGGTTTGGATGTGTTTTTGTATATATTGGCCATTTTCAAAACTACTGCATCTATTTTAAAGAATCTTTCACCTTTCGAAAGCTAGATTATCAGCAAATAACATAGGATACCTCTTATCCCGATATTACAACGAATCGGGACCTACTGCTTAAATCGAATTAATTAGAAAATAGTCTCACTCAACAAGAAATAAAATAACAAAATATTAAACTTTCAATCCCGTAATATTATAAGTATCACGACCAGCTAAGTGAGAATGGTCAGTCAGTATATTATTTAAAAACATTAAAAAAAATCTGATTATAATTAATGCATTCCAAAAAAATAATTTCAACACGATGTGAGAAAATTACTTACTCATAATCTCGTGAAGGGAAAGTATAATGACTTCTACGTTTTATCCTGATTGTATCATGTTTATTCTCATTGCCCCCTTTTATATCATCACTCGTTAAATTACTCTCATGAAGTTCATTATTTTCATTAAATTCCCTACGCGATAATATTATTTCCTCCGGTGGAAGAAAAGAAGTTCGAAATCCTTGGAACACCTCTCTTTCATCAGGATCCACGCTCTCCAACCGCGTATATGTTTTCGGTATATTTTTAACGATGAACTGATCGGATGGATCCCCTAAAATATCTAACGGTCGTCTAGAAATAAAATATACAACCGCACAAAATAACGTCAAAACAATAATAATAATAAATCTACAAAAATTTGCACTCTTCGGTTCGATTGAAACTGTTTTCGGTGTCGTGTCTACACGCGCCATGACAGCCTCTGACTGGACGTCAGAGAATCGTCAGAGATTTGTAAGTGGAATATCTTTATATAAACTACATAACGGCTATTGTATTGACCCTGGGGCCTCAGAGCGTCAGGACTCATCTCAATCATTCTCAAACTCAACAACTTTTAAATTATATTTGTTTATTTCTGGCTGTATATATGTATATATTAATAAAAAAACAAATACTGTCAAAATATTACATATACAAATAAATTATTAAAATTTTATAATTATTATCATTATGTTTGCGGAAGTAACGATGCAAGTGAAAAAGGTTAACGATATTATTATGAAGAACTTGAAAAATGGTAATTATAGTATTATAATTTAGAGATTAATTTGATCAATTTTTCTTTCCTTTGAAGGAAAGATATAATACATATAAACATTTTTAATATACTGTTAATTAAGCTCTTAAATGATTAATAATATTTATAAGCTAACATTTAATCTTAGAAAATACAGACGATTTAGTAACCCAAGATACTAGTATCAAAAGACATTTATGCGTTACTAAGAACTGGTTCATTCGAGTATCATGGACGAATAAGAAGAGATTTTTATTTGTATTGATTGGTGATGTCAAATGTATATGGACCTTCTCACTCCTTTTAAAGTCCATATGGAACTGCCGGCCCAAAGATGCTGTTATGTCAGTCTGCGAGTAAGTATATTTGTAATAAAAAAAATAATTTTATCGTTTCATAAAGAGTACTAGCTTTTACTTATCGTATGAGATTCTGTCTGTAATAAAATATTGATTTATAAAGAATATTAGCTTTTGCCTATCGTGTGAGATTTACCAATATTACTTCTCCTATTATTTATATCATAAAACGTTAAATAACTATACTAATTTTCATCAAAATCGATTAAGTCGCATACAACAGTTATATACATACATACGAGTATAAACTGACGGATAGACAAGCAAAAAATATTAATATCCAAAATTTGAGACAAGGAGTCATGATACCTATATACTTATTACCTAGTATTTGTATAATAAATTATAATAAAGTATCTAACCTAGCGTATTTGTGATTCAAATTAAATAATCCATTAAAGTATGTATTGTTATATAAGGACGCACAAACACACACATATATATGTATATATGTAAGAACACAATGATGAATTGTTGTAGTTATATTGGCATAGTTGCGATCTGAAGCTAGTAAACATGTTAGAGTTCGATTTAGTTTTAACATGTTAAAATAATTATTTTATGCAGGCAAAGGATCTGGAGCAGCTACGATCAGGTACCCTTGGATAATAACCGGACAGCTCTACCACTGTCCACACTCACTGAGGTTATGACGAGTGAAAGGATATGGTTTCAGTCTCTAGAACCGGTTAAGTCATAAGCTGATCTTATGTTCTTATAGACTATACCCAGTCGGTAGTACTTAGCAATAATTTGACTTCCGCTCATATATACACTGTAGCTGCGTTTTTATGATTAGACAGAGAGAGAGAGATCTGGATACATATTTTCTATCTCTCTCTACGAGTGTCCTAGTTTCCTGTATCTCAAATGGCTCATAGATAGCAACGAATTCTCTTGATACTCAATCTCAATGAATGAAAATAAAAATATTAAGATTATTTTGTAAACTAGGAGGAGCAGGCCTTGGTCCTCACGGAGCTGGTCACCATGTCAGGTGGACCAATTATGTGGGAGGTGTTGAAGCAAGCCCAACTAATATATGAGAAGCATTTAGAAGAACAGTTGCAGAATTTACAGGAGTGCGAAGTGGTATTCGAACCACCACCAGAAAAGAAACCAATCTCTGAACCGGTATTATCATTAGCCAGCCAATCAGATGGTATTACCATTATTGTGGAGTAATTATAGATAATAATTAATTATTGAAATGTGATAAACTATTATGATTTTAATCATCTGTAAATGACAATAATTATTGCCTAATATAAATATTTTTTTCTTAATTAGGCTTCGTTTTAAACCCTAAGATATTAATTTTTGGTTTTAATACAGGTCAAGAAAGATATTACACCGCGGCGCAAGAGTTCTGCTTTTCAAGGTTCTGATTCAGCGAAGTCAGGACCGGGTCAGGCGCAGAAAGAGGTCGGTATTATAATTATTCTACATTAATATTTCTCTTCAGTTCTGATCATTTCGACTAAAATATTCATAACACAACCTTTCTCTTATTAAAATAAAATTTTATTCTAGTATTAACCAGAGATCTATATTTCTGCATGAACACATATATATATATATATAAACTAAGATAATAAGGTGGTACCATAATGTTTTGTAACTACCATGTCAAACAATGTCAGGAAAGTAGATGTAAAGAACTTATTTCATAGAATAATTTAACGTTATCTATATTGATATGTTTCTAAACACTGATAATACAAAAAAACATCGTTCCGGTACAGCTTGTATAATATATATTGTTTGAATATATAACACGCAAATTCCAGCTGGAAACAAATTTATTACTATGGGCATCTACAGTAAAATCTTTAAAGGATAGCATGAAGTTGGAAGAATTTGAGGTCGCCTGTAAAGATGGAACAAGGAAGAAAATATGGAAAGTTAATAGACAAAAACCTGAAGTTATAGAAACTGTAGATATAGTATGTTTTATTTATGTTTATTAGCATTAATATTGGCTTTCTCGTAACTTGTTTATTTCGTGGCTTTTCGAATCACTTTATGTAGTATTGGTGAAAACGAGGAGTGGGAAAAATGTATATTATTTTCAGATCCAATTACTGCCGTCTTCAATCAGCAAACGTATCTTTATGTATATTCCACCAAATCATTTTGGTGATTGTGCTCGAGTTAACAAATACTGGGCGTTTCTCATTGACGAGATAAAAGCTGAGATGGTCGCAAGACAGAAAATTGACATTGAATTAGACAAATTACGGGTAACATTTTTTTTTATCAAATTTCAAATTCGTAATATTTTTTTTAATATGACTAGTTCATATTTGTAAAGTTACTTAGAAATTTATGTGGATGGTTGAGTTATCACTAGCTAGCTTTTGCCGGCGACTTCGTCCGTCATCTCCCCCTCACGACTCAAATTATAATTTATTATATTAATTAGTAATTTATACAAATTTATACATTTTTAGTTTAGTGTATACATAGACTGATTATTTGTTTTCGTGTATTCTTGTGAACATTATAAAAAATATAGATTAAGTAAAGACGGCAGGTACCTCCACCGTTGTAACTATATTTAAACCATTTTATTAATATGAAATAAAATATATAGCAAAAAAAGGTAAAATTACCATTTTTTTAAATTTTAATTAGTTGATGGCTTGTTTTTCATAACAACCAGAAAATTATAACCAATTAAACTTATTGTAATAATTGCCCTGTTTTCTAATAATTTCTGTAACATTTACTAATAAATCTGTGATGCCAACTTTTCTGATGGTGGAAAAAAAAACCCTTAACCACGTTTATAGATAGTTTAATTTGAAAAATTAATGTTAGATTATGAGACATCAGAATTTGAGAATATGACATGACATAAGTATGACATTAGAATTTGAGAGTATGACATGAGAGTATAGACAGACAGACAGCCTTTGACGGTTTTTATATACTTTATTGCTGTGACTTATATCTTTTTTTTTGCCACAGGACATCGTAATGCGCCATGACGTTGATTTGAATCTCATAAATGAATCAAAGACCTCAATTATTAGTCCAAGTTCAAAACAGACTACAAAATGGAATAAGCTCACCAACAATCTAGGAAACTATAAATCACGCGCCCTTAGTCTTGGTATCGCTCGTAGAAAGCCACGGAAACAGCCAGGAGATTTTGTATGTATTAATAATACTTTGTCATTGTTAAGTTAGTAGTCTAGTGAAGATGAAATAAGAATAAATAAAATACGATTTTTTGTTATATCCTTATCCGATGGCGCAGTGGTATGAGTAGTAGCTCTGACTATTGTATGTCGGGTTCCAAGTTTGATTCCCATACAAAACAATTAATTGTAATCTTGTATTTTTATATCCCGGTATCCTGTATATTAAGAAAAAAAATGTATTTATCTGTCTAATATTCATACTATACCTTGACTTAGTTTGAATTGAATCATCTGCAGATATTCCTACATATATAATTTATTAACTGTTATTGCTGTGTGTATGTGTGTGTAATGTGTCTTCTAATAAAGCATATAAATTAAACATTCCAGAAGCCCATACGCAATATGGCCGACTGTACTGAACGATTGGAAGTACGAGGGGCCGCTGATGATAATATGTGGACATGGTGTTTAAAAAACTTAAAAATTAACAAGAAAAGCAGTCACACAGAAGTATATAAATTATATTTAATAAAACATGTTTAAAGACGTCTTAGCTTGACATTTATTAATTTCTTCCTGTTGTAGGAAAATGGAAGAAATGAAGGGTTATTGACTCTCGGAGATAAGAAATTTCCATGTCCATTGATGTCTTCAAATCTTAAGATAGCTTCAAAACGAACATTGGACCCTAGCTTCAAGTAATTTAATTTGTTTTAATTCCAATAAACTTATTATATACTTTTTCTCAGTTACATATATCCTTTGGTTGCAGTGTTCGCGTTCAATCCATAGAAACTGTTATAAAACCTGAAGAAGTAGAGGCTCGTGAAAAGGAAGGGCCCCAACGTTATAGTCTGTGGTCTAAAGACTTTTCCACTCTCTATCCCGTATGTAAAGTATTATCATACCAGTCGCCATTTTAATAAAACCAAAAAACATTATTGTATTAATTGTGTATTACTTCTAAATTAATAAAAATCTATTGTTTCGTCGTTGCTTATTTTTTGTTTTTTTTTTTTACTAAATCTATCTCCGTTCAGTAATAGAAATAACTATCGTGATATTTTATTTAACTATGAATACTATGAATTAGTCACAAATTTTAACCAAGACCAAGTGCAAGACTTCGATGAGTAGGGAAAAAGAAGTTATAATACGAATAAAATTTTTATAAATTAGAATTCTGAAATATGTTCGAAACTTCTAATAATTAAATACCCACTACACATTTTATGCCACTTGATAATGTTATGAAACCGAAGTCGTTTGTTGTCATGCATTACTTGAAAATCGATTCTTTCTGTACAGATAATAAAATACGAATGTGATATTTGATCTAAATATGAATTATATGTTAGTTACATTATAAAAGAGTGATAAAAACTACTTAGTTAAAAACTTAATTGATTTTAACTATATTTTAAATACATATGTCAATTGCCTTAATGTACCTATTCAATTTGAATGTAGATTTATCATATAATGATATTGAAGCCTCATAAAAAATTATTCCTTCTTTTTCCTAATCTGCAAATTTTTATGTCAGTTGTACGGAAATAGATTATTTTGATATTAGTATAATTTAATGTATATCTCATGTTATATAAAGTTAGAAGGTTAATGATAAACATTTTATAAAATGCTTATTTATTAACACTTAAAATTATGTTTTAAGTGTTAATATATGACTTTTAACTTTTTTTAACATTAATAATTTTATGTTTTAATAATTAAAAATTTTATTGGCAGGTATATTTAATTTGTAACCCTTAACAGTCACATCACATGCACAAATATATTTGATTTTAACAATGAGAATTATTTTTTTATGGTGTTTTGAGAGTTTTTTCTATTTAATGGATTTTTTTTAATGGTTTCTAAACGTTTTGCTCTACTTTATTTTCATTGAAGTGTCATTTGCTATTTTTCTTGATTGTCAAATTGTCAATTATCATTTGTCAATAACTTTTATTTATCTGTACGTTTATGCAAACGTTCGCTTAACGCTCTCAGAAAAATATTTTCATCTCATAAGTGAAAACGAAAATTTATTTTATTATAACGTATCATGAAATCTGTATTTTAATTAATGGTGAAAAGTGAGTGAAATAACATTATAAAAATGAGTAAGCATATGTATTCAACCGCTAACTTGACCGATAAAGAATTAAAAGAACAAGGAAACAGGTTGTTTAGTTTACGAAGATTCGAAGATGCTATGAACTGTTACACAAAGGCTATTGTAAGTGTCGTTATAAAAACACTAGTCTTTTGCAATGACAAACATTATATACTAAAATAATATATTAAAATCATTTCAAAGTCATGTATCCATACAATTAGAATTTTGACTTTTGTAGATAAAAAATCCATCAGTAGCTACATATTTCACAAACCGAGCGCTATGTCACCTAAAGATGAAAAGATGGGAAGCCACTTGCCAGGACTGCAGACGAGCTCTGGACATAGACAATAACCAGGTCAAGGGACACTTCTTCCTCGGGCAAGCCCTGGTCGAGCTTGACTGTTATGATGAGGCTATAAAACACTTACATAGAGGTACTTCTATGTATATTATACTTAGTGAATGAGAATGTTATGTCATCTTTGTTAAAAAATAACATTTTACCTTATATAGTGACTAAAACTTATAGCATATACCAGTTTTATTTTATTATAAACTATTCTATAGAAAAAATAAATCATTATCAGTATTGGCATTATCATAGATTAAGAATTACTTTCTAATTGGAAACATCATTAAATCATTTAATGAATCATTAATTTCTAGCTAATGATCTGGCTCGTGATCAGAAGTTAAACTTTGGTGATGATATTGCCGCTCAGATTAGAATTGCCAGAAAGAAGAGATGGAATGTTCAAGAAGAAAAGAGAATATCTCAAGAGATTGAGTTACAGGCTTATTTAAATAGGTAAGAATATATATACTTAACACTACTTACATTATATATATATATACAAATAAAACTGACATGTCTGTTTGTAATACCAAATTAACAGTTTTTCAATAAATGCATATGAAAATATATACAGAATTAACATAAAAAAACATTTAAAAATTTTTCTGTCTTTTTTTTCTGGCTAATTTGAAACGGCTGGACCAATTTTAGCAGGACTTTCATTGACGAATACCTGATGTTATAAGGAGTAACTTAGGCTACGTTTATTTTGAGAAATATATTCCGTTTAATATTAACATAAAATACCACTGACCAGTTTCCTAATAACTACAAATCATTGATTTTCCTAATAACTACTTGAATTTTGTTTGATATTATCTGAATATATTGTCATATTTGGATTAATTGAATATAGATAATAATCCGGGAAAGCAGATGAACTTTCCGTCAACAGCTAGTTATACATAGTTATGTAGTTTTTGAAATAAACTTGAGTTAGGTCTTCATAGGTTCTGTTCTATTCTATTTTAATTACTTCTAAAAATCAAATTATTTTCATAAATTCCGCTATTTGTTACATAGTAATGTGTAAGATCTCTTCCAAAATATCACATACATATTCTTTTAATAAAAATTTAATTAATTTAATTATATTTAAAAAGAAATTTATTTGATATAATCTTTTCACAGAGTAAAAGCAAACTTTTACATCCTTAAAATATTTTTTTTTATTTATACATAATTGTATAATACATAATTATATTTCAATATGTTTTATGTATATATATATATATATGTGTATGTACAATGTACAATGTAGTAAGTAAAACAATGTATAATAGTTGTATGTTATAATACTTCTTTTTGCAGGCTTATAAATGAAGACATGCAGCGTAGAATAGAGTCTATCAAACTAGAGAATATAAGCGAAGAGGAATCTAATAGTAAGATAACGAAGGCCGAAGAGGAGTGTGTTAGTATTATACTGTATATCTTTAACACTTTTCACTTGTATCAAATGAAAGTGTTGTTTTGATACAATACTTATATAAATAAGTCGTCTAAACACTTATATGAAGTGTGCCAGCCGGGTGTTACTTTATTGGGATCACTGTTTCACAAATGTTAATATTTAGTGAGAAATTTGATAAGGCAATCTAATAATTATTTAATAATATGAAGAAAACTCTGTGGCTATCAAGAAAAATGTTATCCTTACCATTGATTTAAATGACAATTAAAGTAAGGTTAATTTGATTTTTTTTTATTACCAGAAAGAAACTAGTTTTGGTAATAGTTTTGTTATACTGGTTGATCCGTAACATTTACTATAATTGGTTATATATTTTTTTTTAATTTTCAGAACAACTACGGCAGCGAGCTTAACAACTTATTTTCCAAAATGGATGAAAGAAGGAGGGTGAGTCTCTGTTTGTATTGAATTATTTTAATATTTTCTTCCTTAAAGACTGATTTGAACTTGACTGACTGGTTGTGACGTCATGATGACGTAAATGGGAGCCTATTTTAGTAGCGTGTGTGAAACTAATGGGATCATTTCATGTAACAGCCCACACTGTAAAGGGATTACATATGAATGTCTCTTAACTGTAAATGAGAACAAAAATAAAAGATTTACAGTCTAAAGATTTATTATGTAAGTAAATGAAAACGCACTGTTTACTTGAAATGTCAAATGGTAATATTTTTTTTTTTTTTAAATTATTATTATAATTTAAAATGCGCGTTTTAAATACATTGCTATTTTTGTATTTATAAAAAATATTTATCAATTTTTTTGGCAATGTTTTTAAGATAAAAATATTTTCCTAAAAATATTTAACAATTTGACATAATTTATATATTTGATAAAATTTGTAAATATTTTTTATAAACCATATGCTTTTTCATCGAAACAAAAAATATTGGTAAAAACATTTATAATAAACGTATATAATACATTTTCACAGTTAAAAAAGATATTTTTAATGTGCTAAGTTATCATAAAAAAGCAAATCTGTCAGGTAAATAATATTACCATATGTTAAAAAAAAATAATTGTGCTTTGAAAAATGTATGAAATCATATTAAAAAGTGTATTCTATTAAAAAAAAATACCATCGGTTATGATTGTAGTGTCAAATTGTAAAAAAAAAATATTTTTTTTTTTAAAAAGAAACGCGACGTCCCCGACTACCTGTGCGGCAAAATAAGCTTCGAGATACTGAACGAGCCGGTCATCACGCCCAGCGGGATCACCTACGAGAAGAAGGATATCGAAGAACATCTCGAGGTATTAAAGAACATTATATCCACAGATAAAAAATACATTTATAAACGATAATGCATAATACAGATCAAAAAGAAAGTAAAATCCCATTTATTCTTATGTAACGAACTGATCAGGAATAAATTTATAGTTAATTTGTACGCTGTAGAAGGAGCGAGAGGTACAACAGCAAAAACTCTCTACAATTTACTTAAGGATCTCGGCCTCTCTAGAACGATCATCACTTCATTTCTAGAGCATATTTCAAAGGCGGCTTTAGTAGGTTCTTTCGATATTTGGTTAGGTAGGTGGAGGAGAGTGAATAGTGAAGGTGAGCGTGTATGCGCATAGTAAAGGGGCCCCTTAAACCTACACCTGCGTCGCAAGTCCCAGGCACTGTTTGCGCTCCTCTCCTGGCAGCGCGATGGGTTCGGCACCCGCACGGTGAATCCGTGGAATGCCAAGAAGCTTCGTCTCTCTTCTCTCTACACTATTCTTGTTTTAAATTTATTTTTTATGACTTTTTAAGAAATTTACGAATTTTATGAAAGCGTGTTTATTTATTTTTTAACTATTATTATTTTGCACAGTCCTCGGTCCTTGATATTGACATGCAGTTTCAAATTAATCCGCCATCTTGATGTACGTAAAAATCGTGTTCTAAGTTTCCGTAACATACAAACGTACATCCGAAGCTAATCAAAGCGTGTTAATAAATTGTAGTTTTCTGTCTATGTCATTTTCAGTTAAAATAAAAAAAAAAAATTAATACCATGAAGGTTTCATTTAAATGTTAGAAAAACCTTAAACCATAGCTTTAGTTATACACTTATTAGAGAAGTTTACTATTTAATTCCTCTAAATCCTTTACGATAATTGTGGAAAGTAGTGTTAGCTTTATATATAAAGTTAATATTTAATAAGGGCTGAAATAGATCTTTATATATAAAAATCACACGATAATCGTTTTCGCTAATTAATAAACCACTGAACCCATTTCGATGAAATTTTGTCTATAGATAGATCTATGGTCAAACTTAAAAGATTTTTAAATTTTTTATTAAGAATTTGAAGTATTTTGTGATAAGTTTAATTCACTTATAAGTTTTATAAATGTCCAATAGATGGCAGTGTTAATAAATAAATTATAGACGTAAAATAGTTTATGAAGCAGCGACTACTTATAATATTAATTTATTTTATCCAGCGCGTCGGCCATTTTGATCCGGTGACTCGAGTGAAGCTGACATCAGACCAACTCATACCGAACTTCACTATGAAGGAGGTGGTCGACGCCTTCCTCCAAGACAACGAATGGGCTCTCGATTATTAATCGATTTTAACTATAATCGATTATATATCACACATGGCGATACCTGAAGATAGGTACACGTAGATATAGTCAAAAATATTATTGATTTAATAAAGCAATTAAAGATCTTCGGTTGTTTTTGTTTGGTTATGTATATCAGCTTTGTAATTACATTTCATTATACTATTTATCGAGCGCTAGGTCAACTAGCACTAACATCGTATAGCGAGCTCTTGATTGGTGGACTAACTCGCTATATTGGGTCAAATAGTGCACTAAAAATTGTCTAGTGTGATGGCTTAGTCTGCAATCTGTAATTCGCCTGAATAATCGCCTTTTAAATATATTTCACATATTTTCTTATTCCTATTATTACTAGTAATATTTCAGTCACTATGTATGTATGTAAGTAATATTATACTAAAATAATATTATACTACACCTCCTATATGTATACTAATAGTATATTTTGTATAACTTCCAAAATGCTTGTATTTTTTTTTGTATTCTAAAGTAATATAGTATATATTTTCTGTTATAATACAGTTGGATTATTGTATGTTAAGTTTAGTAAAAAATATTTCAAAAAAAAACAAAAAAAATTTTTTTTTTCAAATCATGCCCTACACAATTGTCTCCTTTAGTCTTTATTTACCAGTTTTAACCGGTTCTAATAACCAGTTTTAACCGGATTACACTATGTTCATTGCGTGTTATATATAGTATTATTATGTAAATAATTATGTTGTTTAAGTTTCATATATTCATTATATTTAAGTCGTGCAAAAAATGTTCACATATATTGACAAATAAATTTAGTACTATACTGTTATAAAAACTAAAATGACAAAAATATAGCCATTCTTGCTTTAATCGCTGTTTCTATTTGGTAAAGCTGATTACCTAACAACTTTAGTTAGTCCTCATAATTTAGTTAAAAAATACTAGAAGACGCGGGAAAAATGATTTGTCAGTCGAGAGTTGTGATTGGCTGTCTATCACGACATCAAGCATCAACCAATCAGAAGGATTAATGAGTGTCACCTCCAAATAGTTTTTATATTAACCAGTCAGCGTCAAACGGAATGTTAATTACATATAAACTTTTTAATTAAATCTTTTTATTTGTATCTTAGAAAAAAGGTTTTACGTTTTCACAATTATAACAATATTAATGTATTTGAAATGTTTGTTAAATATTAACTAACTGATTTGTTTTTTAAAATTTTAAAATCATTTTTAAACATTGCTAACTTGTTCAGAATTGTTTTTTTGTTTTGAAATTAACAAATTTTCGTTAAAAGGATGATAAATAAAGTAAAATAACAGATAATAAAATGTATGTATATTATTAGACTTGCTTATATTATAATTTGTGATAATAAAGTAATTTTGAGTAAACATTATTTTGAAATATATTATTTGTTTAATTCACCCTAACCATTTACTAGTTAATTGTGTTTTAATAATTTGAGGGTTTAAATTAATGCAACATTAGTTTAACTAGTTCTCTACTAGATGGCGTTAGTAGCCTTAACACTCCGTTTATTGTTAAATATATATTTTTTTGAAGAGTTTCTAATTTAAAACACAACAGGGAGCTTTAAACAGATACATAAACGAATTATTTGTTAATAATTCTACTTACTATATAATATAGTATATAATATTTATTATATAAACAGCTAAAATTATTGTTGTTATTACTTCAAGATATATTTGAGATCGTAAATTTTAATAAAGTATGTAACCAAGAGGTTTCCAGGAAACAGCAGCCCCAGACTCGGTTGGAATTGAGTAATATCCCTCTAAAGCGCCTTCTAGAAACTTTCTTTTAACAGATAAATAAATCCTAGTATATAAAAATAATAAAAAATCATGAAAATAGATGTAATTATATGTAGGCAATTCAAAGTTTTAGGAAAAAATATGTATAGAAAAAATATTTTATGATTTCGTTTATTTATTTTTAAATATACTTTCATGGCATGGTAATGATAAAAATGAAGGAAAATTTATTTATGCACCATATTTATATATGCATTAGAAGATTATTTTACTTTGGGTTTCTTGATGTCAACGAGAAAATTTTGGCTTACCAAGAGCCTTGATTTGTCGTCGTATGTTTTCCTGTTCCCTAAAATAAAGCCAACACAAGGGTAAACAGATTTCGTCAAGAGAAACACTCAGAGTTCAAGAAGGCCGTTGAGGGGTTAAATATGCTTTGAAAGTCTGAAAATTGACGTTGGTGGAGATTTCTTTGAACGAATTAAATAAAAAAAAAAATCTATAGAATACTTGGCATTGCATTTATACAATGCTTATTGCCTCAGTATTTTTATTTTATTTAAGTCGATTTAGACAAAGTTAAATAAACTCGTAAGTTTAGGAACCAAAGTTTAGTTTTGTCGGATTAAGTCGTTTATTTGTGTAAGACAAAGTAATAGATTGTATGTAACCTACTAACATCTTTTTTTGACAAATTTTATCTTAAATCCTACATGTTATGAATCGCAAACAGATTCCTGTAGATATTTATTTTATATCAAATATATTATAATGCACTAATTTTACTAGTTTAGTTTAGAAATTATTAACAGCTTAATAATGTCTCATCGTCATTGTCTTTTGTAATACGAATAATAATCCTGCAATTGATTAAATTCTTAAAATATATTAAACAACGAAATGTATTAACTAAGTCATCACCAAGTAGGTCAGTTATGCCAGAACATTCTCCTCTTGGATTTTCTATCTTTGTTAAATTTATTTTATACACTACTTTCATATCATCGCATATTTATATTATTTTCTTTTAATGAATTAACGTATTTTCTAAATTAATAATTCAATTTTAATCATACATATTAAGTGTAATTGTTCACACATCGCAGTTAGTGACGAATTCTGGAAATTTATTATGTTGTGTAAACGTTTACACCAGCGTAGCCATGTTTGTTTAATCTAGACATAATTTTATTTCTTGAAAACAATACGCTTTTTAATGACTTAGTTAATCCAGCTCACTTTTTCCGATCCAAGCTCTGATACGTTCCACGTCGCGATTTTTAAATTCCACTCTTAACCCTGCGGAATCTGTAATGTGTCGCAAAGCAAGTAATTCATAGTCTGTCGCGGCTGTTTATTTTTTTTGTCTTCATTGATCGTGTTACAGTTACTCTGACATTTAACGAGGGTTCATCAGTATCTCGAACTTTACTATCTACTACCGCTTTTCTTCCCCCTTTGTCTTTATATAGCTTCGTTTATGATGTGATTTATTTTCCATTCTTTTCGGTACTTTTTTCTTCATTATAGCATCTTTCCTGATTTTGCCCGCCGGCACCTCGTCTCTCATTCTTGTCATACTTGTCATCAGACTCTCCTTATTAGCCAATAGTTTTTTATCATTATCCTTACAAGCCTTGTTCTTCACCATTTCAAAAAATTCCAACTCTCTTCATGGAATTCATCACCTGCATTGTCCTTTCATAAATACCTTTACTCCCCTTTAAAACTCATGTCCATGAATGACAGCACCACTTACCATTATCTAAAATGGTTGCTTGTTTATAATATAATAGTAACCTGCTCCCTACCCCCCTATTAATGATGATGGACTCCAACACAAATATTTGGCCCTTACCAGCCTTAAATAGTTACTATACTTATATACATTTCATCACCAACGTCTAAAGCTCATATGACAGTAAGAAAAAATCTCTTTATTTATATGCAGCGAATAGCATTAAAACTTATTATTTTCTAAAGTGCTGATACACTTTCTTGTAAACCTCTGTAAATTATATCTGAAGAAAAAGCCTAAAGCCTACCATACACGGGCAGTTATAACGTCAATTTAGTCTGACTGGGTACAAATCGTATGGTGTAGTATTAAATTGGTTTGAAGACTGGATCATTGAAGGCGACAGGACGGAACAAAAGGATCCAATTAAATACCTGACTGAATAGATTGATATGAGTTTCAGTTTCAATTAGGGCGTGAACAGGAATCATGCATTCATTGTCTTGTTACTCATTGGAAAATACGTTATGAAAATACTTATTTGAAAGTTCTTTTAGAACTAGGTTTTAGTCACACGTCAACCTCCAATTATTCTACAGCATTACTCGACTACTATCTGGCAGAGTGGTATCAACGCTTTTCTTTGGGTTGATATACCTTGGGTTCGATAATCTATCTTGTATATAACTTATGTTTATATATTACATATTACTTATATTTATCTGCTTCTGATGTGAAGATTTTCTTTTTACTAAATAACATTTTACTATACCTTAACATAAATAACCTTTCTTTCATTTTACTCCATCACTTACATTAAAAAGAAATAATCATGATATTTGAATATTAACACTGATTTTCTTTTTCAATTTGGTAGTGTATGGAGAGCTTAAGAGTGGGTTTTATATGAAATACGACTACATGTCTAGGACTACGTGACAATAGTGTAAAGCTTGAGAGTCTAACTGAATAAATTATATTAGAAACCGAATTAAAATTATCATAAAAAATATAGTTTTAACTAACATGTTTAACGGTGAACTGTTCTTTTTAACAGCTTCGAAGCAAGCTTCTATAAATCTAAACAATAGATCGCGGTGTTTCTTTTAATGTTAATACATGAATCAAGCAATTCGTAGTTAAAATTGAATGTACAGAACGTCATAATAATGCAATAAAACAACAATATTGCGGTAAAGCCAGTCTCTTGCCAAGGAATTTTAACATGTTATTGTGCAATATGTAACAATACAAACTGTTGCGCTTGGCGGGAATCCAGGATTTTCAATTATATGTAATGAATAAAACTGTCATTCACGTCATATGGAGTCCAGAATATTGTATGGTAAATTGTTTTACGAATATCCTGTGGGTGAAATATAATTCGTATTATTTCTTTTCGGTATTTTAGTTATCATTGACTGTATAAAAATGTATATATAAAAATACCATGTCTCGATGTTCGTTTGCGCTAATCTTTAAAACCCCTGAACCGATTTCAATGAAATTCTATAGATATCTATTGTTTGGTCCAACTTAAAGATCTTTATCTCGATTAATAATCTTAATTTTTTATCACAAATTTGAAGTTTTTTTATACATACCTGGCTTTAATAAAACTAAAGTCTATAAGTTTAATGGATGGCGCAATTAATAATAAAATTTTACTTTACGTAAAATAGTTTATGAATTAGCAGACGAAGTCACTGACAACAACTAGTATATATATATATATATATAATTTTAAAGTTGTTTTTATTATCATGTACCTTATGTATGTGTATTTTCATATACGTTTCAAATCGTGGAAACACGAAAATAAATACAATACTGTTTTACTATAACAAATTACTTTTGGGATAATATAAGGACTTTCATGAACCAGAAGAAAGAATATTTTTGACAGTAAATAAAGTCCATTTATATACTTTTTACATCTTTAATAACATTCTACACATTCTTATAACTTTAATATATTTTCCTTTAAAAGTTAACAGAATCCTACTTTAAAAGGACGAGATCGATCTAGGTCGTCGCATTGACCGAATGCAGATAAGTAAGAAACAGGTCAAGGCTTTTCAATAAAATATCGAGAAAAACAATCCTTGCAAATGTAATGCTTGGTGTTCTGAATAAGAAATCATTTTAAGATAAGTCACTTGTGTTCATTACTCTGTGCTGGGCTCATTTGTTTATATTATTTGTTTTGTATTGATTATATATTTTCAGGTTTTGTGTAAAATAAAGCTGTACAAATTGGTGCTTGATGTCGAGATTCAGTCCAGAATCTTCGAAAATCTTCGAAACTTTGTTCCAAAACCAATAATTCTAAGCGCATCTGAAGCTCGAGCTCAAGCTTCAGAGACATGACCCAAATTCATGTACAATAAGATGTTGTACAGACATGTGAAGGAATTACTTAAAAATAATAAAAAGAATGTAATATTAACTACAAGAAAACCTATTTAAGTTATAATAATAATAGTTTAAGATTGTGTTAAGGCCTTTTCTATGAAGATAGATTAAAGCTTTTAACGTTTACAAGTGTCTTGAAGATGAAGAGTCTACGAGTACTTTGCTCAAACTGTCAATGTCGTGAACTAGTTAAGGCTCTATATTCAACACAATATAAGTACATAGCTCACAGCATCCACATACATGGACGGCATTGCGTGCATTCAAAGTAGTTAGTTACCCTTGAAGCCGACATTGATAATGTTTTGCCTGAACGTGACGTCACAGTTCAAGTAAAAAGCGCGGAATGCTGCGTATAAATATTTTGTTATATGATAACGTTAGGTGAATGGTCTATTGTATATATCAATAGTTTATTATGTTCAAATTCGGTAAATAAATAAATAAATCAATTAACAGTGACGTCACAAACGTAATACATGTCGGTTTCAAAGTATTTTGTTTATGTCGTCTCTAGTAGCTGGTTGCTCGAAGGTACATGTTAACTAATTTGAACAATATAATAAATTTGGTAATATAAAATTAAATATTCTACAAGAAAATAGTTTGGGATTATCTCAACCGGAGATAAGGGACAACGACAATTACTTTTAAAATAATACTTGAAAAATAAATTAATACAAGACCCACAGAGTATACACGCTATATGAATAGTCAATTTTCGTCTGTCACTGTCAATCTGACAGGTCCTTGAAAGACTACTTGAAATAAATTAAATTTTAATTCAAATATAATCACAAATCTCCCAATCGTTGGCGCCACTGAAGTCCTGATCACGCATGCGTAATACGTAATGCTTTGATGAGTCGCTTCAGTTATTGTTTTGAGATCTTTTTAAAAGTTAACTATTATTACATTTTTATATCCTTTTCTGAACGGTTTATTTATGTGTTAGGAATATAAAATGCATGTAGCTGTTTTTTTTTCAGGGCAAGACAATGGTGTAGCTATGTAAAAAAAAGTGTTGAGTTTATATCAATAAAACAAACACTACAAGATATCTTAAGTTAGTTCCGCTTACACAGATTTTTTTTCAAAAAGAAACCCATTACAAACATATATGGAGGACTAAGGTTGCTAAGAATAAAGGATAAGGATATATAACATACAGAAAGGTTACTGAACTTACAATTTTTGATTGAACTTACCTAAAAATAGAGATTATAAATTATAGATAATTTGTTGTTAAATAAATAATATATATATATATATATCTTTTTTTATTTTTTTTTTGTCTCAGCTGTTAGCACTGGCCATACAGCGTCATCGGTGTGATAATTAAAAATAATAAAGAGTACATATAATCGGACAGGTGGTGGTCGGCGCACAGTCGCGCAGGGCGGGGCGTCCGATTCATGTTTACTGTCAGCTGTTCCATGAATGTCCTCGCTCCATCGATTGATTGAGCACGTGCCTCAGTCCCGTCGCGACCGCCGGCACGACCGGTCCACCGCTCCGATCAATGGATACACGGTGACCGCTCACTCTTGTAAGTATCTTAAGTGTTTACGTAATCTAGGTGTGTTCGACGTGATTATATTATAAGCGTGACAATTATATGTATTTGTCATATAAATTTTATATAGAACTTGAGATATCAATACAATCTTGACGCTTAACGTTCTTGGAAGCTTCATTTCGTCGAGTCTAATCCTTACGATGATTTAAAAATCAATTTTATTTATATTTTTATATATTGAACCTATAATTATTATAATAATTATCAAATGAAAACACACGACTCATTTAAATTGCTAAATAGGAATTACGATATATATTTTGACTATTATACATGTATGAGAAATTCCACGTAGAGGTATTCGCTCCCTAATTTAAGACGTTACGTAAATCTGAGATTTAACAAAAATTTATCACAATAATATAGTATAATAAATATTATTAGGGAACTGTAAACACTTATCCGGTAAGTAGAACAAACAAACAAATAAATATCACGCAATTTATTGATGTCGGATGTATTTTTGATAAAATTATATGGTTATAAAATTATATTGGCCATCCGTTTATTGCTATCGTATTTTTTATAGGTTTCGGAGCTTTTTTATATATATTTATTATTATATATGTTTATTTTAATTACAATGGGATTGTATTTTAACTATAATATTATAAATGATTGTAAATGAATTTTCAAAATGATAATTTGAATTTCAATTACTTTTTTAGTTTGCGATTTATTAAGAGTGAGATAGCATCTGACTCTATCTCTTTTCTATATATCTAATTTACTACACAGTCAGTATTGTTCCATTGTGGAGGTTTCATTAATCAGCTTTTGTCTTGAGCAATGAAATAAAACTTTTATATAAAATGAACTTCGTATAATATTACTTACAAATGTAAAGTGTTTGTAGACGTTACGTAGACCCGCTACGAGACGTAGCAGTAGCTACAATATATGCTACGAGTTTTTTTTTTCAATGCTATCAAGTTCTTTGATAAAGAAGCACTAAATAATGTAACAAGTTAATAGACTATTATTAGGCATATCTGCAGTAAAAACTAGTTAATCATAATTTACATATAGGAGCTAAATCATTATCAAAGTTATAGTGTATTAAATCTATTATATTTTACAACTATTCTAAGGAAGTAATTAATTAAAAAATATAATACAGTAAAAATATTATCACAGGAAATTGAACCCACAATAAGTGATTCTATTTCGGTGCTCCGCTAACTAAGCTATCGTGTACTCGGTATAAGATTTAAAATATATGAATATTTTTATTTATATTTTTATTTAAAAGACACTTGGATGTATTCGGAGCGACATTTAGAGGGTGGCGAGTGTTGTTCTAAGAGGATGAAGAGCTTTTTAGGACTAGTCTTCTGGCTTTTTAAGCACTGGCTTTAGACTAAGTGATGGATGTTTGAAGTTACCAGAATATAAACAACGGTTATAAGAATTATAACTTGAAAGTCATTTTACTTTTACAATTAATTAGTTAATCTGTATTGAGCGGGTAATATTATTAAATACCAGCTGTGCCTGCGACTTCGTTCGTGCAAAATATGTTTTAAAATAAAAGGAGCCGACGTTACTGCTAACATCAGCTATCTGCCATTGAAAGTTTCGGTAAAGTCGGTTCAGCCGTTTCAAAGATTGGCCGAAATAAGACAGACAGAGATTTTTTTTTTATGTAAGTAGCGTATACTAACATATATATTTATCGAAAAGCACACAGACACTTCAAGTTTATATATAATTATGTTCATTATTATGAAATATTTAATATTTCATGTGCTGGTAGATTACATAAGCACCTAAATATTTATGTCGGCTGTGCACACTCGACATGAAGGTCCCTTAGGGTATACGCTACAGTACTTTTGTTGCATTATTTTCCTTTCGGGGCCGTTCATACAATACTGTTAAAATATCATTAAAGTTATGTCACACGACACTAACCCTCGTTTTTGACCTGAATTTTGTTTAAAATCGTTCTGTATTGCGTGTTGCGTCACATGAAACATTAGTCATTGAATGGGGGTGTTCATATTTTGGTATGTATTCTAGTGCACGATTTATAGTATTGTGTATACGGCTTAAGGAACTTGGTTATAAGTTTATGTCATGTCAAAATAAATCATAATGACTGTATATAGTTTGTAAAATTTCTCTAAGGATTGTGTTGTATAAACTGACTGAATTAGTGTTTGATGGATCATCTTGTCAAAATTTACTTTTTTTTATGTTTTGAAAATTTATTATCTGTTGTTGTGTTTAAATCTTACCACATTTTTTTTTATATATATCTTCAGAACAAAAGCAACATCTGAAAGCGATCCAGACATCTGTCCCCAACATTACATTGTACTCGTCGTAGTGGATCTGATATTAATTTAATATTCAGATTCCTAATGTATATTCATATTAATGAAATGCACCCCAACCAAAATGCAGCTGAAATTTAGCGCACACTAGTAATGAACCACCAAACTATTCTCTTCACATTTCATGTTAATTTAATGAAGACAAGTTAGTCTATTTCGTTCAGGTCACTTGAAATTCGTTGATAATTTATACATTCTATGTAATTAACGTTCTTCCATTGTAATATCGGAGTCAAGTTCTAAGAACCTTGTGTAAGAACTTTGTCTAAACTAGCGTTGGGTAAATGCAATCAGGAATTCCATTAGTTCAGATGTAAGATGTAACTCGATTATTGAGTTATCTGTTTACCTTTTCTTATCTGGAATTTCAGTAATTTCTATTTGTGGTTAGTATAAAAGGTAAAATTGATATTGAATTATCAATTTTAGCTAATTATAATTAACATTTGGTAAAATATCGATTATATGATTATAATTATATAAATTGCTATAAGTGAAAACTATTGAACCAAAATTGCATTATTGATGAATCATTTAATAAATGAAAATGTATTTCGAAAGGCAAATGTACCGAGTAATAAATACACGACTGGTTGTATATAAATCATTGTGTAACTGTCGCGGTCATCCCCCACCCTTTAATTAAAACGTACCAACCCTTATCAACATACACACACACATAATACACACACACACACACACACACACACATTTTATTTAATATTCATTACTCCCTTATGCTCTTTTTTAAATATTTTTATTTTAAATTATTTAAGTTTAGATACATTTCTTTGGATGAACGTGTTCATGAAAGTAGAGTAAGGTATATTTGATTCGAAAATTTTTAAATAAATCTTATAAAGTTTTCTGGAATTAGTTCCGAGAGATGACAAACTTTTTTTCTTCTGACCGTTTCTTTTTCTCTCTATAACTATAATGTTTCAGTTTCAAAATATCGAAAATATTATATTTTAAAGAATTCAAAACCTAATTTATATTTTTATTACAAATAATATAATAAATTTATATAAAACCAGATGATTTATTTATTTATTTATATCTTTTCTACTTTGAATCAATACAAATCATCACGTCTAATAGAAGTATTAGGAAGGCTTATTCTGATACCATACTTATCGTAATAAGCCCTTCTCTAAAAACTCTCTTCAGCTTAAAACAACTACGAGGGTTCCAAACGCTGGTCTGAGGAGAACCACACAGCACACTCAGCCAGTTTTTAGTTCATTGTGATCACTGTTTCACAAACGTCAATATTTAGTGAGCAATTTACGAACTAGAGCCATCGCAAACAATTCAATTGACACGGTTGACAGACGATTCGTTACGATAGTTACAAATAAAACACATTGTTATAACACAAAATAATAATAAATTTTTCAGGTTTTGTTTATTCCAAAGTACCCAAAATAATCTCCAGCTATAAATTACTACAAATAACATCGGACTCCGCATTGTTAGAAATAATATACGACCGACGAAATCTTTTTTTTTTTCGACCACTTTTATCTTATAAGCTCGAAAACAAAAACTGTAACGTCAGCGCTATCCTTCCCTTGGTCTGTTATTTTTATAAATAATTTCAATTTCATCTCCCATTTGTTATTTCGTATATCAAAGAAGATTTTTCTTTCAACGTTATATAAAAAATTCCGTGTTTGTTTGTGAAATTTTCTAAACGTCGATTGTTTTGTCCAATTGAAAAGATATTATAGTTTGAATTCAATTTTTTTTTTACGAATTTGAGGTTTATCGTTAAAGTTCTATAAGTTTACAAAAGATGGCGGTGGTAAATAATATTTTAATTGATGTTAAATAGCTTATGAAGTTCCAAATGGAGTCGCAGGAAACCGCTAGTATAAACATAACATATTTTCTTTAGATAGGTCAAAATCAGTGTCAGTAAGTATATAATAATACAGATACATATGGTTGTTGGTATTAATGTATTAATTATTATTCAAAGAAATTCGTTTAAAAAAGCACTAACTTAATTTGGTTGTACAAAAAAAGCTAATCGTTTTCAAGAACGTTCAATACATTGGACATTTGGGATAGAAAGTTAAAACTGTTTGGATTTTTTAGTTCAAAGTAACAAATGCTGGATCACACTGACCTATATCCGGAAGTTGGGCAGACGTTTAAACGGACACACACCTGGGAATATTGGCAAGCTTTTGGATTTTGTTAAAACGACTTTAAACGATTCAAATTATCTTCACTAATACGAGTATAAAGAAGTCTATTTGTAGTTAGTATCGAAGTGGGTAACTTATCTTTAGATATTTAAAACAATTTTACCTTTTGGTACCAAGGACATTACTTAAATTTTGCAGAGTAAGTTACTTTCTGCAGACAGAGTTGCCGACAATAGCTAGTAAATAAAATTATACCTGATCCCTGCCTCATACTGTTAGTTGATTGTTAATTTGGTTAATGTATCTATAAAGTAGTAAAGCGTATTTTACATCATTAGTGTTAGCCGCTACGTTTACTTTCTCCTTAACTTTAGATGTTTGAAATGAATTAATTGGTTTAATATATTCGGAGACTAATGCATCTATAAAGTACCTGGGTAGTCAGGTCCGTTAGATAGCTTTTTGTCCGAATACAAATGTACCTGCAACGGAATCTGTAATAAATTGCATTCATCATTTTGAAATCACTGCAGAACTGCGCCGTAGCGAACCAAGATGAGATTCTGTTTTATGAATTAGTTGATTTTAAGTTGAGTTGTTTGTTACTCATACAGGTATACTCAATATCTCTCCCATTTGTATTTTAAGTATTGACGGTCCCTTTATTCTTTGTATGTATTGTATTTGTAAAGATAAGATCATACAGTAATAGGGAAATGTAATAACAGTACAAAAGAAGTAGGTATTTTGCATGTGACCTCTACAAGTTTCTGATACGGCAACAATTTACCAAAACTCTTAATTGCTTATTGGCCAACACAGGCCAATTATCCACATCGCCAACGTTTGGCAAACATCATGACATTAATATAGCAGCCGTTCGACCGTGAACAATGAATCGCTCTGTTTACATGCTTGCTTATAGACGTTCTTATTAAGTGTCGTATACACCTCCAAATTTGATATAATATAATGGCAACACCATCAAATTTATATGACAATTATTTTTTTAATGATCATGACAAATAACGTTAAAAATGATCAATGGCAACTCTCACAAATTTATGTAATTTTTTAATGACAGTAACAGTAACAAAGCTATTATTAATATTAAAATATTAACCGATACTTGGAAGAGGTAAAGGTAAATTATTTAATAATATTATTTCACGTTATTTCTTTTTTAGGTATTATGTCTAAAATCCTAACCTAGCTGTTCATATTAGCGCTAAACACGCTTGGCAAGCGTCGACAAGAGCCCGCATGTTGATAACCTCTTTGTGTAGTCGGCCTTATTTCACTTCCACTAATGAAATGAAGATCTTCGATGAGATTGCCGTAATATTGTGAGTTTCGTTCAGATAACGAGTTTGATACGGACGGATGCGTTGTATATTGTGCATTGGGGCTTGATATACGATTAAAATAACATATATTTTACTTTGTCCTATTGTTTGATAAAATAAAAGCTATACAATGATGTTACAGTAAAAATATTTTCTTGTTATAAACAATGGATCACCTAAAAAGCTTATTTAATCTATTCTTAATTTAAATTTATTTTTTATTTATTAGTCAAACTAATTTTATGAATGCGTGTTTTTTTAGATTTTTTAAACTATTACTTATTTTTTCATACATTACATTGTCATCGTCATAATTTTTCAAAATCGTGTTCAAACTTTTCGTTACAAAAAAACATACGACCGGTGCTAATATAAGTGTGTCATATTTAATTCTTCTGACACACTTTCTTATCGCCGACTAGTATCACTAGCTTTTTTAATAAATAGATCAACAAACACACATCAAATAATTACTATGTACATTTTATATGTGTATTGTTTTGAAATAAGTATGGCAGGTTCTAACCGGTGCTACCGGACCGTAACATTCATCAAGTAATGGATTGTTTTAATAAAATTGCTGTTATTCTGTCGACTAGCTTTTGCTCGCGGCGCCACCTGGTTTATTACCTTTAGTACTAGTACTGTCTTTTAACAACTATCACTATGTCACTTGCCAGATAGATATTTTGTGATTTACTTTACGAGAACTTCGTGATACACACACACACACAAACACACACACACACACACACACACACACGTTAATAAAATAATCAGCGATATTACTTTTGACGTCAATCATAATGTTGAAATATTTTTTTATTATTCTAAATAAAATATATCTACATAGAAAACGCTTTCTACTAATGGACGACTTTATTGAATCAATTCCAGTATCGAGAGAGACCACTGGAAAAATATAGTTATTTATTTAAACTTTACATACATAAACTTTACGTACATTAAGAAGGTACAATTGATGGACTTAGCACTAAAACATTTTCTACCAGTCCACCGAATATATAAATACCTCGTTACAAGCTATACTTGAACATGTTATTCATTAAATAAATGTTACATAAAATATAAATAATTAATATAAATATCACAAAAAGATAAATATATTATCTCACTTTTTTTCTCAATTATTGTACAAATTTTTGAATAGTCTTCTTAAATAGTTTCTTGTTTTGAGAATTTCGATGCAAATCATAAAAGCTGTTCCAGAGTTTAATGAAGTCTTTGTAAGAGGATAAGAAACTAGAACGCTGGGAAGTTATTAATTGTTGTGAATTGTACACATTTTAAAATTACATATCGGGTCTACGGGATGACATTTTATAACGGCTGGTGAATTTCGGCAAACAAAAAATATATCTAACCTTAAATTTATATATATTATACTTATAATATTTATATATGAAAATGTCAATAACAATATACCTCATGACGTATTGATATTTGAATTTTAAACTTTAGATCTCAAGTAGGGCGGAGAAAGTGGATCGTTAAGTATGGAAAATAATTGACACGGACTCCTCGATTTTTTTTTTAGGATTAGTATCCAATTAAACTCGGATCGGATTTCGACTGTGGTTAATTTGACGGACATCAAAGATGAAGCACGTTTCTCTTAATTACTTGTTATTACAGAAGATGAAAAGTAATATTTGTCACTGCATTGTCAAGTAATGCGATGAGATAAAAGGCTTGAAACCAGAACAGTTTTAAGGAAGGAAGGAACATATATATATATGTGGATACAAAAAAAAACAAAAGGGATAAAAAAAGGAAGCCATGGATGGAGTGCGTGTAAAATGATATGTCAAAGAATCAAGTCTTCACCAAAATGTATGATAGAAGGGCGAAGGAATTGACATATCGATTCGATCACAAATAAAAAGAATAAGGATAGGATAATGATAATTATTGATCGTAGATATTGATTAAGGAACTGTTACGTGTTAGGGTTGACAAAATTAAGATATTATAATAGTACTGAGTAAGTTAAAAGTTGTCTTTTTTACCGTTCCACAACTCGTTCGGAAGTAAACTACTGGAGGTGATCTAATTGTCTCCTTTGTCTCTGCGATCTTATGAGTTATTAATTCTTAATTAACAAGATGGTTATCCCATAAAGAGGTTTCGTTGTTGGAAAGGTAATTACGCTGTAAAATAACTTTGACGGGAGAGAGGAACTTAATTTTACACAAAGAGTATTATAATTAGAAATTTTACCTTCAAATCAATATGTGGTATATTTTTGTGAAGGTAGTAAAAACAAAAACACTATAACATTTTTATAATAATGTTTGTTAGTTTTTGATTTATGTACCGTAATAAAGTAACCATTATTTCCCCATAAGTATGCAAATATCAGCCGACAAAGGTTCACGGCAAAACAGGAAACACGGGAATAATATAACAGAAATATGGTGCTTAGTAACTAACATTGACCTATAAACAAATAGCGGGATAAAAGTGAAATAAATAGACGTTTTAATCCGATAATATTATGCAATGACATTTAATGTGAATGTGTCCGATTAACCCAAAGCGCGCCCAAAAATAGTCAAGTGTTCACGTTTATAAGCGACAGCGGTTTTTAATACGCTTATTTAACTAAATCGCTTGTTTATGCAATAAGATCAATCGGATTAAATTAAGTAATGAAAAGTATATAATTATATTTTTATAGTTATATTGACAATTTTTATATTTTTACTTTTTTTAAATGAATTTATTCCTGAATAGCAAGTCCTAAAAGTTATTTCATGTGGTAGTAGTACTCGGCCTGAGGCTCTTTGGCAGCGTCCCCAGGGACTTGTAATGAGGTTCTATTACGGAAGAGAGGATTACTAATATATTTTTTTTAACACTTCAATCAGTCTGCCGAGTTTATTTTGTTTTTCGTGGCTTTTGGTGAAATGTTTTGATAACTTTTAAATGTATTTATTTTGATTTTATTTTTAATAAGACATTCAAGTTCTTTACTTCAAAAGAAATGTATTTTTCATTTTATTTATATATTTTTAGAAAAATAAAACTAAATGAGCTTCCTCCGTAACATATATTATTAGCTTTTGACCGTGGCTTCGCTCGGGTTAAATTCGAGATTGGTTGGTAAGTGAACAAGTTCTGAATTTAACCGTGATGTCGTTTCCCGAATTAACCTTACTATTACCAGTTTCTTACTCACTCACATGGTTACTTTGAAAATATTTTTAAAACTATGTAGTAAAGTAAATTTCAAAAATAACTACTTTTAATATAAAAAGCGATAAAATTATTTATATATTATTATACATGTAATGAAAAAGCAACAAACATCTTTACAAAATGTTGTATATATTAATAATAGAATTAGTAGTATTTTAGTAGTAGTAATTACATAAACAAGTAAATGCTTCATTGTATTTAAAAGTGTGTACTATAATTAGTATAGAAATGAAAACTACATTCACAAGATGCATAACATTAACTTTTATTAATAGATTTATAATATCTTTGAAGAGTTTACACTCTTTATCTTATTAAATTAAAAATCAGAAGGATATTAATTAATAGCTTTGTGTACGAGAATTAGTTTCCGTGAAAATCGTATAACTAATTTTGCTTAACTCCAAAACGATTGAGAACACAACACAAAGGTCTAGTAAAGCGATTTGGCACGTTTTACAGAAATCAATATTCCATTATTGCAATAGTGAAAGTTTGGTAGATTGCTCGAGCAGCTAGGAATCGTCTGTCTTTTATAAGACAAGCAACATGCATGTCTCAATATGTATTATTCTACGTAACAAGTAAAAAAAGTAGAAATGTAAAAGAAAATAAAAAATATACTCGAACTAATAAATTCATTCTCATAATTTTGGACGCCAAATAAAATTACTACAAAAATATTAATAAAATACACGCAGTCATCAGTGCACATGTATTCTAATACTGTGATCGGTAATTATTTGAAATTTTGATGTTACCACAATCATTAAAGTTATTGCTGGACAACTTCGGATTTAATGAGTTGGATTGTGCAATATTGTTTTATTTTGTTCAATAACTTTGTATGATTATTATACATTTAAATATTATATGTAATTAACTTGATATGTATAAATAATTTGTGATTTTCTCTAGTTTCTGTAATAAAAGGAATGTAAAATATCATATATATTTTTCAGAAATTATTTGTTTAAAATATAATTTAGGTCATTCCCATTTTAACATTTAGCATTTGGGTTTTCTATTGTTGTGTAACCTTTAAATTTTAAACTGCTATTTCCGGAAAGAACCAGTAATTTCAAGTATAATAAAGAGGAAAACGAAATGTCGTGGGGTTTGCTTTTAATAAGAAATCGCTTTTGGAGTTTATTTTCTTATAAAGAGATCAAATTAATTAAAATACAACTGTATGTGTGTGTGTGTGTAATTATTAAGTATGTGTGAAGTATAATATAGTACAGGGTGGAACCTAATCTATTGACCTAATATATTTATTTACTTTATTACTAAACGTTATATTCAATACTGCTAGTATTATATATATATATATATATATATATATATATATATACACTATAATTTCTTATATATATTACATACAGTACAATACATCTAAAACGGATAATATCATAAGAGAATCATATTAAAGATAACTCAAGTCTAAATATCCAAGTCGCTCTCGGAACTTCAATGAAACTACAATAAATTTAAACCAATACATTAATATATTACTATAATACAATATTTATCTATCTTTTACCTTAGAATCATAAATTGATTCTCGTTTTTCTTATACTGAAATTCTCGTTTAAATAATATTTTGTAAAATAGGTTTTTCCATACACTTTTGTTAACACTGTGAAGGTTGTTTCAAGGCTTGCAATGCTGGCATGATGCCCATAAAAGACAATTATACTATGGATACACCATCTGCAGTACACCTGCCTTTATTATCGAATATATTTAATAGGTTTTAAGTGTTTGTCTGTTTATACACAACATGTGTTCTATTCCTAACATGAAGTACTCTTAGAATACAATATTATATATCTATATATTTGTCAGTACGTCTGTTCGTGTAATTTCTGAATGATTAAATTATTTGAGGAGATAGTTCATTGTTATAAGCATCTACTAACAGGTTGGCTTTAATCAAATTATAATTAACACTCGTGCGATATATATGCGAGTTTGATATTATTTTTTTAATTATCTTTTCATGTCTAAGTATTAATGCGATTAGTAAGATTTTGCATACATTTTATGAGGGGTACTAAATAGTACATATTTTCATAATGATAAAAAATTTGATAAAAAAGGTCTTTTTACCTATGTATATACAGGTTGGACAAAACTGATGTCTAATCTAGTAATTATTATTTATATTTTTATAAATTAAATTAAATTTTTAATATGATTCGAGTGGGGAACCAAAAGTAATCTACCTAGATATGATAGACGCGTAGTGCTAGGCGGAACAAGTTGGTATAAGTACTGATATGTCCTTACGTGTCGGGATACTTGCTGTTAGTTCAGTAGCGCTTCAGCTGTCCTAGTGACAGGTCGTTCGTTAATTGTGAATATTTGCAGAAAATATGAAAACGTTAGTATAGTTTTTAGTGAAAGAAGGAAATGTGCCAAAGGTCATCAATGAGCGAATGATCGCAGTGTACGGGGACTCTTCACCCTCATTTTTTTATAATATAACATAGGGCTAAACAATTCAAATGGGGACGAGAGTCCATTGACGATGACTCGCGTATTGGAAAGCCTGTGGAAGCAACCACACCTGAAATCATCGCCAAGGTGGAAAAGTTTGAGCTTCAAGACTGTCGTTTAAAAGCTACTGAATGCGGTGTTCAAAATCATTGGTTTTCAGAAATATACAACGTTTTTTTTAGAAAAAGGTCAGTGCAAGATGGGTCCTCTGATGGGTCCTCAAGGAAAACCGTGTTCTGATTTCAAAAGAAAATTTGGACCTATTTAAGGAAGGGAGTGATGTTTTTCTATCTAAGATAGTAACGGGTTATAAGACGTGGATTCACCATTGCGATCCCGATACAAAACTAGAATTCATGCAATGGAAACAGAAGGGTTCCCCCGCGCCCGAAGAAATTTCGCAGTCAACCGTCCTCCGGGAAGATTATGGCTACAATATTCTGGAATATGGAAGGTGCGCTATTAATTGATTACCTTCTCTGCAAGGAGACAATCACAGGGAAGTATTACGTTAAGGTTTTGAAAAACTTGACGCGGGAAGTTCAATCGCGGAGTGCAGCTCTTCCATGACAACGCTCCTATGCAAAAGTCTATCATTTCATCAGCTGCTGTGCATGAGTTGACCTTCTAGAAATTGAACCACTACCCCTATACCCCAAAGCTGGCCCCCAGCGAGTTCTACCGCTTTCGACTTTTAAAGAAACACTTACGGGGACATCATTTTTTAGACAGTGAAGAAGTCAAGAGCGCTGTTTCGGCATTTTTCAAAGAGCAAGATTAAATTTTATTTTCTGACTATATGAAAGGACTCCCATCCAAGTGGAATAAATATATTCAGTTAGGAGGTGACTACACTGAAAAACAATAACTAATATTTCCCGTGAGTCTTTTCTTTCATAACTAGGTAGATTACTTTTGGATTTTCCGTAGTAGTATTATTAATTTGTATAGACAAATAAGGATTTATAACAGTACACTGTTTATCATATAAGTTGCATTTAATTTAAATCAATTGAAATGCTGCACTCTCAGTAATATTAGTATAATTAGGAGAAAAAACCAAACTAATAAGGAAAAATAATAAAATAATTACACTTTATTATTTATTATTATTGAAATCATAGATGACAAGTATTCGCCACCGTCCACGAACTCTTGCAATATCCGGGGAATCACAAGAGCTTTGGCAGCCTTGGAGGTGGGAGTAAACGCTTTTTTTAAAGGCAACGGAATGTCACCTAAGGAAATTCGTTCCATATTTAGTAGTATTTGAAAGAAAGGTCCTTGAAAACCGCACAGTAGAAGGTTGCCACTTATCCAGGTGTTGTGCGGTGATGAAACTCGGTGGTAGGCATTAGATTAAAGAGCTCTTTGGAACACCCTCCGTTTTAAATGCGATAGAAGACACAAAAAGAGGCCACATCTCTACCAATGTCAGAGGGTCTAGCTACGCGTTTAAAAGGTAGAAGCTGATATTGGGATGATCTGGACCAGAGATGAAAACTCCATGTGTAACCGGACTTGCGCTTTATAGAGCACAAGTTTTTGGTCTAGCTTGAAATACTGCCTCGGACTATTGCTCCCAATTTCATTGAGGCCTTGTTCTTCAGATGACTGATAAAACCGACAGTCGCTCGAAATTTTGAGACCCAGTATTTTGATTTTTTGCGAGGCGTTCAAGGGAGTACCCTCCGTAATATACCGCATAACAATTTATGTTCGATATCTGACATCTTATTGATTTGCAGGAGGAACTAAGTAGGGTACACCAGCGTTCACGGGCTTAGAGTCCGAGCAATTACCGTCAAGAATGACTTGTATGCTCCACCCAGTGAGAAAGCTGGTGATCCACTTGCATAAACACTCGGGAAGCCCTCAGTAACTTAACTTCAAAGGAAGCCTTTTGTGTCATACACGATCGAAGGCCTTCGCCATATCCAGAATAACTGCCAGACCGACTCCCTTGCTTTTAATAACATAACAGAAGAAGATATAACAGAAGATTACCATCCAATCGACCATGACGAAAGCGTTATTGCTGATCATTGATCAACTGGTGATCCTCGAGGTACGTCCGGAACTGTTGACTGATGATCTTTCTCCATTACTTTGGAGAGAAGTGAGGTAATTTCGATAGATCTTTAGTTATCTGGGTGCAAGCTTTTTAAGGATCGGGTGGACACGGGCACGCTTCTATAAGACCGGGACTATGCCTTTAAGGTACCGAAATAGACGCGTTAATGCTGGTGTCAACACAGGGGCGGGCACATGATCGTAGCACAATTGAAGAAATACCATCTGGTCCACTTGACTTATGAAAGTCCAAGGAAAAGAGAGATTTTCTGGTTATTTGCCGAAAAACTATTTCCGGCATTAAGCTCTGACATTGCGGGAAGATTAGCGGTTTCTTCCCCTGGCCGTCGAAATTGGAGTTTGAGGCAAAACAAGTGTCCAAGAGATCAGCTTTTTCTTCTGCCGTATGGGCCAGAGAGACGTTTCCAGTGTGCAATGACGGCAGGGATGGCTGGTAAAAGTTTCCTCTGGAAAAAAATTATATATAAAATAGAAATAAAGTTTTTAATAAACCTGTAGACACTATTATGAAGGAGAAGTTGAGTTAAAAACTATTTAAAAAAAATGCTTTCATTTAATGCCCTTTAATAATATACGTAAGCTTTTAAACACTTGAATATACTTTTATAACTAGTTTAATTTTGTTTCGTTTAATTTACGCTATTATGTTTAATTTTAACTAAGATATTTCTTTTTAACTAATCTATAAATTTTAAAACAGGTTAGAGATATAATTTGGTACGATATGATGCTGCTGTATGTATAAATAAAAAGTTAAAGTGGAAGTTACAACAATATTAAAAATGCATTTAAATCAGATAAGCTGTTACAGAGTGCGTTATTTATTTATTTTATTAAGTTTTTTTTTTATTTGTGCGTTATATTCTACTAATAGTATAAATATTCTACTACTAATATAAAAATTCTAAAATTCTTTACCTTTTAGTAACAAAATATTCCTTCAAATATTCCGAACATTTCCTACACACATCTTCTATTACAGCGGTTGGTTACAGATTTATTAAATATCTGTATATTTCTCTTTCACAAATATCTCTTATAGAATACAAACGGATAAACAAAAAATAGTTGACGACTTCTGAACAAAATAACGTATGAAACCAGGACGAGATAACGAAAGCAATTTACAATGAAATCGATATTTTAATATGATTACGTCAAATTCATCAAAGCCGTAGCCGAGTAGGTATACGTTACGCGTATTACATTTGTAATATCCTGTTTTAATGATAATTACTGAAATATGTATTAAGAATGGTTCTACATTAAAAAGAGTTAAAATGATTTAAATATATTTTTTATTAAGTGTAAAATACAGTAAATTTATAAATATAAAAATAACTGTTACAAATAACACCCATACTCAAAACAACAGTCTGTGGATTTTACAAACTGGGAATATTATTAACATTTTTAGAAGCTTTTATAATGTCACATTTTGTGATAAATTGGAAATAAACTGGTAATAGATGTTCAAAAAATTGTGTATTAACAGCAGTAAATGATCGTTTCTGTATTAATGTATATATTTTTTTGTAACTTTCGGTACAACGTAAAGTAGCTAACGAGCAATAAACAAAGTGCTTTATAAAAAACAGTGTAATGTATAAAATGCGGATTCCTTCACGCGATTTCTATGTATATATTTCAATAATTTTTCTACCTTTTTTCTGTGTTTGAACAAGTTTTTTATATTATAACAATAAACAGTTAAATATTTAGTAAAACAAAATAGAAATTATTTGACACAAAAACCTATAATGAACATTAAATAAACGTAAATATGTTACTGATCAGGATTTGTTACAGCTTTATATGAAACTTCCGCAATATAACGTCAAAGTCAAGAAATCTGAATATAAATGTATTACCTCGTTATATGACATCAGATAAGTTAACAACTGAACAGAAGACTACGCTCTCCAATATTTAATAACATATACTTGTATACTAACTTAAAAACTTACGGTCACTTAAATTTTGAAATTAAAGCAAAAGCAAAGAAAAGAAAACCAGAAAATACAAAAAACTAAGGGATTTGTTAGAAATAAATAAGAAATAGATGTGCAAAATAAGGAAGGAATAAAAGGAACACAAAAAAACATAATGGCACATTTCACTTTACCTTGGCCAATATTTAAAAGACTCGAACTATTAACTTGCCATTTTGATTATAATAAATATATATATATATATAAAATAAAAATAAAACAGATTAAGAAAAATATGATTTATTTATTATAGAAATTTTATAATAGGGTTAGTATTAATTTAATACTAGTAATGATATAAACAAATAAAGGCATCTTTGTATTATTAAATAAGTAAGAAAAAATATTGTTTTCTATTATATCCTTTGATATGAATTATTCATAATAAGTATATAGTTGAACACTACACAAAGAGATGCTATATTAATGTTAACTTTATTAAATTATCTTACTAAATATCGCTCTTTATCCTATTAAATAGAACGCTATTAAACATCTCAGAAAGAGAACAATGAATGGCTTTGAGTACGACAATTAGCTTCCGTAAAAATCAGTATCTTCTTAATAAAATGATTCATTCCAAAACGATTGAGAACACAGAACATGAAAGGTCTAGAGAATATATTTGGCACGTTTTACAGAAATCAATATTCCATTATTGCAATAGTGAAAATATGTTAGATTGTTCGAGCAGCTAGGAATCGTCTGCCGTTTATAAGACAAGGAACATGCATGTCTCTCAATATGTATTATTCCACGAAACAAGTAACAAAAGTAGAAATGTAAAAGAAAATTAAATAAAAACATAATTAAATATATACTCATACTAACAAATTTATTCTCATAATTTTGGACGCCAAATAAAATTACTACAAAAATTATAATATAATAGACGCAGTCATCAGTGCACATGTATTCTATTACTCGGTTCGTTAATTATTTGAAATTTCGATGTTACCACAATCATTAAAGTTATAGCTGTACGCTTTAACAGTAGACAACTTTGGATTCAGTTAATGAGTTGCCTAAATATTATAATTATTTTGTTTAATAACTTTATATGACTATTATATATTTGAATATTATTTATAAACTTGATGTTTATAGATTATTCGAAATTTTCTACTAATTCTCTGAGAAAGTGACTTTCAGAAAATATATATAATTTGATATAAAATATTTGTTTGTTTAATAGTAATTTCCAGTATAATAAAGAAGAAAACAAAATACACGACATTTCGTTTGCCTTTTTCTCGACGTTTTTTGCTCGGACCCCAAAGCCCGTGATTGCTGGAGTACCCCAAGGCAGCGTACTATCCCCAACTCTGATCCTCCTGCACAACAATAATATGTTGGATATTTCTAACATACATTGTTATGCGGATGACAGCACTGAAGATGCGGTATATACCGGCCGTGCAGTTCTTTCTTGGAAAAACGTCGATGTCGTCGTCGTCGTCGTCGCCAAAAGAAACTTGTAGTTTAATCTCCAAAAGACACAAGTTTGCACGTTTACCACTAAGAAAAACCACTTGTTGTGTCAGCGCTCAAACAGTAGAAGCTGATATTGGTGTGATCCGGACCAGAGAAAAGAACTCCATGTGTGGCCGAGAGCCGTTCAAATTTTCGGGGACCCGGTGCTCTGCGAACGGCTGGATCCTTTGGCTTTGCGTAGAGCCGTAGCGTCCCCGTGCGTCTTCTACTGCAATTACATGTTTATTTTGTACATTGATTTTGTACATTGTTACAACAATGGGGACTGTATCAAAGACTTATTCGATCTATTGCCTGCCGCTGAATTTCATCGCCTCCAACACGATCCGTACCTTCTGAGTTCGTAGCGATGTTCCACTGTGCGGTTTTCAGGATTAATTAAATATTAAAATACCTACCTTCCACATACCATTCGAATGTGTATTATTAGTAGTAGTATTAGTATTTCCAGATCGATACGACATGGACATCCTCAAAAAAGGCGTATACTCCTACCTCCAAGACAGGTAGGCTCTTGTGAATCCTCGGATGTTGCAAGAATTCATGGGCGGCGGTGGTCAAGTACCATCAGTGACCCGTAAGCTTGTCTGCCGTTCTGTAACAAAAAAAAATTAATGTGTATAATAATTATGTATGTGTGAAGCATAATAAAGTACAGGATGGAACCTAATCTATTGGCTCATAATAAATTTAATGACTTTATTATTAAACGTTGTAAACGGTGTATTAAATACTGATGGTCTTTTATGTAATTCCTTATATATATTAAATATAATACAATACATCTAAAACGGATAATATCATAAGAGAATCATGTTAAAGTTAACTCAATTTCAAACATTCCAGTCACTCTCGAAACATCAATAAAAGTATAATAAAATCATTTAAAGAAATACATTAATATATTACTATAATACAATATTTATCTATTTATTTCATAAAGGTTAATGGATTCTTGTTTTACTTTTACTCAATACTTCATAAAATATTATTTTGTAAAATAGGTTTCCCCGCACCTTTTTGTTAACACTGTGAAGGTTGTTTCAAGGCTTGCAATGCTGGCATGATGCCCATAAAAGGCAATTATACAATGGATACACCATCTGCAGTACACCTGCCTTTATTATCGAATATATTTAATAGGTTATAAGTGTTTGTCTGTTTATACACAACATGTGTTCTATTCCTAACATGAAGTTCTCTTAGAATACAATATTATATACATATTTGTCAGTACCTACGTCTTTTCCTGTAATTTCTGAATGATCTGATTGATTGAGGACATAGTTCATTGTTGTTCTGTGGCTCTAATCAAATTTTAATTAATATGGTATATGGAAATTTGAGATCGTTTGTGTATTTATATTTTCATGTCTAAGTATTAAAGCGATCGTGATATCATTTAACATACACATTGTAAGGAGTACTGAATAGTATATATTTTCATACCGATAAAAAGTGTCGCCAAAATCTAATAATTTATATATTCATTTATATATTTTGTTGATAAATTGTGTTTGAATGCATTTAAAAATATGCCTATATTTCATGCTGTTTCAAAATTCATATAAAGACTTTAATTTTAATATAACTGTATTACTTTCAAGTTCTACTAGTTAAATATATCCTACTTTTGGAATTTAAAATGTGGATTTTTTCACGCGACTGCTATGTATGGTATGATTTATCATATTTCAAAAAAAAATCTACTTTTTTTCTGTGTTTGAACAAGTATTTTATATTGAAACAAAAAACAAAAAACTTAGTAGTATTAGCTAAATAATTAGTTTTGTGTAAAAATATACCTATATTATTTTACACAAAAAGTAATGAAATAATAAAAATGAAGTTAATATATTACTTATCAGGTTTATATACCTACTGTTACAGCTTTTTATGAAACTTCTAAAATAAAACGTCAAAAGTCAAGAAATCTGATTATAAATGTATTACCTCGTTATATGATATCAAATAAGTTAACAATAGAACCACAGGGCCGTAGTCTGGTGGTTCTATTCTCTCAATTTAATAACTTCTATGCTGTTTTACACTATCTTAATAACTTACGTGATAAGTTGGGGAACTTACATTTTGAAATAAAAGCACGACAGAGAAAAGAAAAATTGAAAACAGAAAAAACAAAATCCTTTTCTGAAATGTAAGAAATAAATAAGAATTAGATGTGCAAAGTAAGAAATAAATAAAAGGAAGAAAAAAAATATGTAATAACACTTTTCATTTTATCTTCGCAATAGTTAGCCATTACTTGAAAGACTCGAACTATTTATTTGCTTGAAAATAAAAATTTCTTCAAAAATATTAATACAATTCGTGCAATCATCAGAAGACTCATATTTTATTATTCTGCTAATTAATTAATTGTAATTTGATGTCACCACAATAATTAAAATTATTGCTATACGTAGACAATTTAAAATTCAATTAATCAGTTCGATTGTGCAATATTGTATTATTTTGATCACCACCTTTTATATGATTAATATATCGGAATATTATTTGTAAACTTGACATTTATAGATTAATTGATATTTTCTTCTATGGTTCTAATAAAGTGAATATTAAAAAAATATATATTTCAAACAAAGCATTTAGTGAAAACTTTTCGACGTTTTCTATTGTTGTGTAACCTTTAAATTATAAACTGTTATTTCAGAAAAGAACCAGTGATTTCAAGTATATTAAGAGGAAAACGAAACGTTTTTCTAAATTTATTTCCTTATAAAGAGATCAAATAAATTGGAATAGAGTTGAATTTAATTTAATTGTATGTCTGTGTATAATAACTACGTATGTGTGTGTCCAAATCTATTGACTCATAATATAATTAAAATATGTAAAAATTATAAAAATTATTAGTGATACTAATAGTCTATTATAAGTATAATTCCTTATATATTATATACATACAGCACAATACATCTAAAATGGATAATAACAAAAGATAACGATATTAAAGTTAACTCAAGTCTAAATATTCAAGTCGCTCTCGGAACTTCAATAAAACTACAATAAATTTAAACCAATACATTAATATATTACTATAATACAATATTTATCTATCTTTTACCTTAGAAGCATAAATTGATTCTCGTTTTTCTTATACTGAAATTCTCGTTTAAATAATATTTTGTAAAATAGGTATTTCCACACAGTTTTGTTAACACTGTGAAGGTTGTTTCAAGGTTTGCACTGCTGGCATGATGCCCATAAAAGACAATTACACAATGGATATTCCAGCTGCAGTACACCTGCCTTTATTATTGTATATATTTAATAGGTTATAAGTGTTTGTATGTTTATACACAATTATGTTGTCTATTACTAACATAAAGTACACTTGGAATACAATGATATGCAATCATATATATATATATATTTAAATACACCCGTTCTTGTAATTTCTGAATGACTTGATTGATTAAAAAACAGATCTTGGTTCCTTGTTACAAGAACCTATTATCAAATATTATATATATAAATAGTTTTTACTCATATATAGGAAAAAAATATTCTTTAATACTTCAAACCATCTACCGAATTTGTTCAGGTTTTTGTTGCTTTTAAGGAAATCTTTTATAACTTTAAAATGTTTTATTTATTTTCTTCTTGTTCTTAGAAAGTGCATAATAGATTTCAGGACTTTAACTACAAAACGAGACGTGTTTTCCATTTTACTTACTTCTACAAAGCTATAATCCAATGAGCTTCATCCACAACATATTACATATTACTAGCTTTTGCATGTGGCTTCGTCAAAAAAAGGTTCGATATTGCACAAGTTCTAAATTAATCCGCGACTTTGATGCCGTATTTCTCGTTATGACTCGTTATGACCGGAGCGTAGAGCTCAGAATTAACAAAGGATGGATGAAATGGCGACAAATCCCCGGGACAATATGTGATGCCCGAATTCCCCTAAAACTAAAGGGGAAAATCTATAAAGCCATTTTTCCTAACTAACCATACTATACTATTATAGCTGTCCAATATCACTTTCTTATCGTAGTAACTTTGAACTTTATTGTGTATTTAACGCTCTTGTGAATCTTCTGATCAGGCAAGAGTTCATGGGCGGCGGTGATCACACATCAACGGTGACCCGCAAGCTCGTTTGCCCTGTTCTAACAAGAAAAAAGCGATAAAAGTTCCTATTTTGATGAAAATTTATATGTTAATTCAAATTTTGCATCGGAGATAAGGTATCAAATTTAATTTTCATGCTTCACTATTTTGGCAAAAATGGCTTGTATATAAAAATGCATATATGCTATTGCTGACTTCTCTGTTGACATACTTTTGTTAATGTATAGTACATAATATGCGTGATGATGATATTCGCTGATGACATTGCTCGTGGCGGCGGGGATGGACTTGAGTTGCAGAGCGGACGCGAAAAATGGCAACAAAAGCTGGAGAGTGAGAGCTTGAAAATAAGCAGAACCAAAAAAGAGCATTTGTTATTATATTTTGTTGAATGGAGTACCGTTAACAGTCTGCTCTGACTTTCGCTACCTAGGTTCTCTCGCAGAAAGCGATGGCAGTAATGGCCGGGGCGTAAAGCTTAGAATTAACAAGGGATAGATGAAATGGCGACAAATCACCGGGACAATATGTGATGCCCGAATTCCCCTAAAACTAAAGGGGAAAATCTATAAAACCATCATTAGACCTGTGGTTATTTATGGATCTCAGTGAGTGGACGATGAAGGCGATGGTAAAAAGCGTTTGATGGGAAATGAAAACTATATTCACAAGATGCATAATGTTAACTTTATTTAATAGTTATTTATAATATCTTTGAGAGGTTAGTTATGTAAATTACGCTCTTTATCTTATTAAATAGAATGCAATTAAAAATCTCACAAAGAGAACAATGAATGGCTTTGGTTACAACAATTAGCTTCCGTAAAAATCAGTATCTACTTTGTAAAATGAGTAATTCCAAAACGATTGAGAACACAACATGAAAGGTCTAGAGAACATATTTGGCACGTTTTACAGAAATTAATATTCCATTATTGCAATAATATAAGTTTGCACAGGCAGCTAGGAATCGTCTGTCTTTTATAAGACAAGAAACATGCATATCTCTCAATATATGTATTATTCCACGAAACCGCAGTAAAATAGAAAAGTGTAATAAATGTACAAAAATCATAATTAAAAATTCATTTCAAATATACAAATTCATTCTCATAATTTTGGACGCCGAATAAAAATCACCTCAAAAATATTAATACAATACACGCAGTCATCAGTGCACATGTATTCTATTACTCGGTTCGTTAATTATTTGAAATTTTGATGTTACCACAATCATTAAAGTTATAGCTGTAAGCTTTAACAGTAGACAACTTTGGATTCAGTTAATGAGTTGGATTTTGCTATATTGTTTTATTTTGTTCAACAGCTTTATATGGTTATTATATATTTGAATATTATTTGTAAACTTTATGTTTATAGATTATCCGATATTTCCTCTGTCTCTGAGAATATGATTTTTAATAAATATGTCACTTATATTTGAAATAAAATATAAGTTTAAAATATAATTTAGATCATTTCTATTTTAACATTTAGTGAATAGCATTTGGAGGTTTTCTATTGTTGTGTAACCTTTAAATTTTAAGCTGCTATTTCCGGAAAGAACAAGTAATTTCAAGTATAATAAAGAGGAAAACGAAATGTCGTGGGGTTTGCTTTATTAAGAAATCGCTTTTGGAGTTTATTTTCTTATAAACAATCAAATAATTGAAATAGAATTGTATATGTGTGTGTATGATAATTATGTATGTCTGAAGCATGACCAAGTCTGAAACCAAATGTATTTACTTAAAAAATACTTAAATAGTATAAAATAAAAAACAGTTTATTATAATAAACTATATAAATATTATCTTGATTTTATCCCTATATATATTTCATACAAAACAACAAATCTAAAACGGATAATATCATAAGAGAATCATATTAAAAATAACTCAATTGCAAACATTCAAGTCATTCTCGGAACATCAATAAAACTATAATAAAATCATTTAAACCAATACATTAATACAATATTTATCTATATTTTATCTTTGAAAACTTTTCTTCGTATTTTTCTTAAACATGTATTCTGGTTTAAAAATTATATTGTAAAAAAGGTTTTTCCGCACAGTTTTGTTAACACTGAAGGTTGTTTCAAGGCTTGCACTGCTGGCATGATGCCCATAAAAGACAATTATACAATGGATACACCATCTGCAGTACACCTGCCTTTATTATTGTATATATTTATTAGGTTATAAGTGTTTGTCTGTTTATACACAACATGTGTTCTATTCCTAACATGAAGTACTCTTAGAATACAATATTATATATCTATATATTTGTCAGTACGTCTGTTCGTGTAATTTCTGAATGATCTGATTGATTGAGGACATAGTTTAATTATATTCAATGGCTTTAATCAAATTCTATTATAATTAATATGGTATATGGGAATTTGAGATTGTTTGTATGTTTATATTATAAGTGTTCACGCGATCATGATAAAATTTTAAATACACGTTGTGAGCAGTACACATTTTCATAACCATAAAAAGTGGGATAGAAAAGAACTTTTTTATTTACAGCTCGGATAAAACAGCCGCCAAAATGTAATAATTTATATTTTAATAAATTTAATTTACTCATGTTAATATGATAATATTATTAATCTATATTCACAAATAAGAATTTGGGGTTTAAGAGCGAACTTAACATTGTGTACCATAAGTTACATTTAATTTCAATCAAGTGCTATACGTAATAAGGTTATCTGTATTCAGGATCAATAACCAAACTATATGTTTAAATGGAAAAATAATGAAATAATTACATTTGGTTATAAGATTACATAACAACGTTTATTATAGAAGTTTCTCATAACCAATAAGACACTATAGTGAAGAAGAAATGGTGCCTGAACGTGTGTTTAAAATAAACATGCCTCCACTTCATGCTCTTTTAAAACTCACGTAAGCTTTTAACGACTTGAATGCACTTTTATAACTCGTTCACAATTTAACTTTAACGCTTTTTAATTTTACTCCATAATATTATATTTTTATTTTTTTAGATTAATTCGATCTCGATTTTTGGATGGAATAATATTTATTTAATAAACTTTTGTTTTAGGGATGTATAGTATAAAATGTATAATTTTTTCTTCGATAATTATGTTGTTCTAGTTTAAAAATACTCTAATTATGGAATTACAAAAACTAAGAAAACTAGATTATAAAGATATACTGTGAGAATGATAAGTTTCTAGTACTGGTTTATATAGATATACTTGGATATGTCACGATATGTCTATTATTATATATTTAGATAAGATATGTTATTTCTAGCTTTTTATAAGTATTTAAGATACAACAACGTTTTATAAATGTTAACTTTCTTCTGTCTATTTACTTTGAATTTTGTAGTATATTGCAATTGGACTACGTCTTGTTTCATTATATTATTTGTCAGCTTATAGTTTATATATTTTTATATTAAAATGTTGTAAATGATTTGAGTTATAAAATGGAAATATATACAAATATATAGTTTTAGTTATAACATATGCAATGAATTTAATAATTGAATATAACTATTTCAATATTAGTATATAAAGTCAATTGAGAAATTACAATTGAATTTTATATTTAATAAAAAATGTTATTAAAACTGTATATATTTTTTTATAAAATAAAACCAATCTTTTATAAAATAAAAAATGTATAAACCAAAAATAGTTGACGAATTCTGAACAAAATAACGCATGAAACCAGGACGAGATAACGAAAGCAATTTACAATGAAATCGATATTTTAATATGATTACGTCAAATTCATCGAAGCCGTAGCCGAGTACGTACGCGTATTACATTTGTAATATCCTGTTTTAATGATAATTACTGAAATATGTATTAAGAATGGTTCTACATTAAAAAGAGCTAAAGCTAGAAGCTAAAAATAAACTTAGAACATATTTTTATAAATAGGTTTTCAAATTGACAATTACAAATAACAAGCAACAACAACAATCCGTGGATGGCACAAACTGGGATTCGAACCAGCTTTTGGCAAGAGGGACCACTAATAACTTGACCACCAGACCGCCGAAATAAAATAATCGATAAATTAATAAATCGTTGTTTATCATATTCAATATATCTATTCTGTATAATAACAGCAGGGAGTACCCGTGTATGTATTAATATATATATTTTTTTGTAACTTTCAGTACAACGTAAAGTAGCTAACGAGCAATAAACAAAGTGCTTTATAAAAAACAGTGTAATGTATAAAATGTGGATTCTTTCACGCGGCTTCTATGTATGGTATGATTTAACATATTTCAATAATTTCTCTACCTTTTTTCTGTGTTTGAACAAGATTTTTATATTATAACAATAAACAGTTAAATGTTTTACTAAATAAAACGAAAATGAGATTACTTGACACAATAAAACAATATTACTGATCAGAACTATGTACCTATTGTTACAGCTTTATATGAAACTTTTACAATATAAAGTCAAAGTCAAGAAATCTGATTATAAATGTATTACCTCTTTGTATGACATCAAATAACTTAACAACAGAACCACAAGAGCTTTCAAGTATTTAATAACTTCTGTGCTGTTTCATACTATCTTAAAAACTAACGCTATAAGTTGTGTAACGTAAATTTTATAATAAAAGCAAAGGAAAGAAATGAAAAATGGAAAACAGAAAAGAAGAAAAAACTTTTAAGAAATAAATTATTGTGAAAAGTAAGAAATGAATAAAAGAAAGAAAATAAAATGTAATAGAACATTCCTTTTATCTTAGCATAAATAATTTGTCAATATTTGCTACTAATGAGATTCTAGCATTAATTTCTCAGTTGAACATGTCACTCTTATAACGAAAAAAAGTATTTATACAAGAAATAAAAAAAACATTAAGAAATATATAACTTATTTATTGTGGAAACATTATGACATGTAAATTAAATTACATATATAATTTTTGACGAAAAAGAAATTAGAATTAAGCTATTATTAAGCATAATATTACGCCATATTGCTTCACCCTCGAAGTAGCGTACCCCGTGTTTCAAGATATTCACCGTTTAAGCTTTCACCAAAGGCTTTGTTACTAAAATGAGTTTTGTTATGTTGATATTAAGGCGCAAATCGTAATAAACAAAATTAAACCCACCGTATGGATAAGTAGTCAATGTTATATTTTTATTAATTAATCTTTAATAAGTTGTTCACTTAAATGCCACAAAAGTGGTATTTTCTTTGATATTTTTTTGATACTTAAAATTAAAGTGGTTCACTTATTTGTATATTAGTTTTAGTAAATCGTACATAATGTCATGATTCTTTGTTCATATAAACTTCCAATAAACGTCTCTTGGTAAATGAAATGGAAGAGTCCAGTTGAAGTCATTATTTTAAATTCATAACAGGCAATGTTTAAACGAGAGACATTAAAAATATTATTGAGCTCAGCGTAAGCGAAGCTCTTAACCGTTTGGGAAACGTTTTTTGTGTTTAGTTGTCTCCAGAATGCGACGAGGAAAATGTTTAGCCATTCAAAAGTTATCAAGAAAAGAAGAAAGGAGAGGGGCTCAGCTCAACACCCGTCGCGCATTGTTGGCGGATCCAAGTATAAATATATACAATTGTTGTATATATAAGTTACAGTTAAAAAGATACATTTAAATAAAAGTATCAACCTGTGACGTTGTTAAAGAATATTAGAAATAAAATTATTGTATGCCAAAAGAAATGTTTTACTGTTTACATATTGATTAATTTATTAATTAATGAGCAGACGCAACACCTGACGTGTTTTCTGTAATGAAAATAAATTTATAATAACCCAAGCTACTACTACTATTGACACATAGTACAAGACATTATGATAGTATCAAATCATTTAAATCCTACAATAATTTGCCCCAATTCAATTTATTTATTCAATAATAATAATAATTAAATATAAATGTAATTATATTCACATTTATTTGTATTATCAAAAAAAACAAAAAAAATATAAAATCTACTAAAAGATATGAAGAAAAACAGAGGAATTGTTTAAAAAAAAAATGATTCTGAAATATATTCCAGTTAAAAGTTCAACTTCAAACTGTTCTGACTTAAAAGTGCAGTAAATTTTCCGATGTATTAATGAAAAGAGAATTAAGCGCCCATCAATGTATAGAATTTTTATTTCCAAACACTTAAAAACAGGGTTGGCGATTCAAATAAAGTAAACTACAAAGATATTGTCATTCAATTCCCTTGTGAAAAGTATTTTACGATGTAAATGCTTTAATAATTAATAGAATTTGTCACAAGGGAATAGATTTTTATTTTAATAAAAATATAATATTTATGTTTTACAGGTGATATTAAAGCTATTTTTTTTATAGAATATAAATAAAATTGTAAATTTTTATAGTGTTGACAACCCTATCTTTTCCTCTAATTGGTGAATGGTGAGTTATTCAGAAGCTAACGAACACGTCTCCATCGACACTGAATCTTTTCACTCAAACTTTTCTCACTTACCACTTATTTTTGTATATAAATGTGTTTGTAAAAGTTAAAAACATTTACAATTGTAAAAACCATTGATTTTAGATAAAAAATAAAATATATTTCTTACACCCGAAGCAATAATATAAATAGCTTATATTTAAATTATAGAAATACTGATAATTATATTCTGAATAAATATTAAAAAGTTAAAATTCAAATATTCCCAACGGTTAATTTTTATTTATTCAAAATTTTCAAAATGTTTCAATTTGTAAAATTTTTTGATATAGAATTTTTGACATTCCAATACATTATAATACATCTTTTAAACTAATTACCTCTGAAGTAATCAGATGGGAACCATTATTTTAAAATCTATAAAAAGTAAAACAAACAATGTCCCATACCATTTATCGTTGGATCGACTTCAACATCCGACTTGTGAGCGACGCTCTCAATCGATTGTACTTCGACTTTGACATAAATATCTATAATTTATGTAAAATATATTTTCTATTATTATTTTATATTGTCTTATATATATAAGGATATGTATTTATGTATTTTGTTCTTTGAGATTATCACTGATTAAATTAAAAAAAAAAATCTCATAATATTCAATACAATATATTTATAAATGATAAATTATCTATTCGAACTTAACATTATAGGTACTAAGTATTCGCACTAGTATAATTATATTAAAAATCCGTAATAATCAATTACATTAGCAAATAAAAAATTACAAATATATAAACAGCAAGAGAACGGATATGAAATAAAATATAATATAAAACCAATACCAATTAAGAATATTTTTCTGTATTGTTTAAAAACTTTATCAATTAATAAAATGTATGCAGCACTTAAATATATGGGTCAAGTAAATAACTCGTTTACTTCAACGTTTTAATCATATATATATATATATATATATATATATATATATATATATATATATATATATATGATAATAAAAATGTATCTTTGACGTGTAACTTCATAGCACTGGTTGCTACGGAGAACTGTAGACCGTAGCGCGACCTCGGGCGTAGACCTCGTTAAGGATAGGTTTCATTAATAAGCTTAGAGTCTGTTATAGCGTTTTTATTATATTTTATATATTTAAAATTAAAATAGTAATATTAAATACAAGTTTATTGTAAAGTTATTATTTAAAGCAAAATTATTGATTACATATATCTGTAACTGTATTCAATTTTGAACAAATATAAAATATCTTTTGTGTTTTTCTTCTCCTTTGTCCCCTCAATTGGGGTAACAGATATAATTAAAAACATTTCAACTTTTATTTTAGAATATGTTAGAGATTCTGTATTGTATTCAAAAATATAAATGTTTTGAAACTAAACTGTAGCAATGTTGCTTATTTAAAAAACTAATTTTCGGATAGTGGTCTTAATAGCTGATAGTCAAAACATTAGTAAATTATTCTACCCCTGTGAAGCAAGGATAAATCTCATAAATTGCGATAGTGGATATTTAATAAACAGACATAGCTGAAAAAGCATTTGGGCTACTTTGAAGCCCTTTAAAATACAAGTAAACAAACACAAGAGATTTACATTGATTGTAGTAAATTTATGTTGTTCTTTGCTCCTAAACTCACTTCCAAATTTTAGCAGCCATATTTAAAAGGTATTATAGTAAAATTGAATTTTTTCTTATATAAAATATGTTATATATAATAATATATGAGATATTATGAGATGGATTAAAGTAACCCTGCAATTTTGAACGTTCAACAATGATATTAGTTGCAGCGTCGTGGAGCATGTTACAGCATCACTAACGAAGCTTATTGTTGTGTAAAGGGGAAAATTTAAATTGTCTTGAAATTTACTATTTTCTACATAGTTTCATATATATTATAGATATACTATTTATATTTATAGTAATAAATTTAGGTTTTTAAGGCTTTATTTAGTTTAATAAAATAAAGTAGTATTAGAAATTACTAGTAGTAATATATATATATATATATATATATATATATATATATATATATATAACACTTTGATACTTTTTAGTACACTTTTAATGTATTTAAAGTTAAAAAGAAAACTGCAATTATTGGAATTATATGATTTATATAATGTAATTATAACAATGGATTGAAAACCTTTATAATTAGTTCTTATTGTTATGTAAATCTTTCTATGTCTTTATCACTTATATAATAATAGTTATCGATATATTTGTTACAATGTCGTAATTACTGTTTTCTAAATAATTTATTAATTAACAATAAATATAAAAAAAATAGCAATAAAATTATTCCGCTCAGCGTGTCGCTCCGCTCGTTAATAAACACCATACCTTTATAATGCAGGGCTGCCAACTGAAGGTAGACGGCACGTAATTGGCTGAAACGGGCGGACGGAAGAGATCGGATTTTATTAAGCTTTACGACATTCTTGTTATTGTGACTTTAGGAGTTGGTAAATTCTGTGGTTTAGATACTTGGAAGATAATTTAACAATCGTATTTATTATTTATATTAAATGATTTTTATTAAACAATAAAATGGAAGTAAATAAATAGGTATAAAGCTATTGTTCTAGTTTGTGTGTATTTACCACAATATGTCTTCACCTCACCCGTATCATGATACTGTTAACGCCGCATAACGAGCAACTAATTAAACTGAATTAATTACCACACTAGTGTACACTTACACTTGCATTTACTAACTGCATAAATCTCAAAGTGGTTTCTAAAGAGGCTTTTATAAACCAAGCGACAACTCATGGCGTATTTATGTTTTGCTTTTTTGTTTTGTATGAAATTGTTTACATATTTATTTTATACGTTTTTTTTTATATAATTAAATTACTTGCATTTCGTATAAATGATTATTTGAACTGAATTGAACTGTTTTTTTTATTTGTACGATTTTTAATTATATAATTTTATAATCATTTTTTTATTATAAAATTAGAGCGAAATTTCAATAATGTCTTTGTTCTTTGTTTTACAGTTCTGGATGACGGATAGACAGCGCTCAGCCTAATTTACTACAGATAGAAACATAAAATGACTTTGCTTATTTTTCTCATTAATAAATGGCAATGGGAAATACATTTTTGTATCAGTAGTGATTTTGTTAATTATGACATTAAGTTCATGTAAATAATCAATTCTAAACTAGATGGCGCTGTTGTCAAATCATTAATAATTCCCGAGTAGTGCTGCAAGCAAAATGTATTCCATTAATTTGATTAATGATTCAGCATATCATAGTCAATATCATGATTAAATAACTAAGTTATCTCTACAAATGAGGAAGCGATCAGTCAGATCGGGGGAGTTCAGTGGAATAGTGATTGATGGTACGGGTTCAACTGTTGAATCTGATCTTGGCTTTATGTACATCTAAATACTCCGAATACTATTTCATGGTTATTAAACATTGACAGTCTATAGATTTAGATTCTGAATAATATATCAAGTTATAGATTAGATATAATTTGCGAATTTATTATATAGATTATTAAATTTAATATACATATATCTTAAAGTCCATACAACTTAACTTAACTTATTTTATACTTAACTTTATTTATCAATATACATAATATTCGTTATATGTATGTAATAGATAAAGTTAATCTATAACTATTATTTAAAAAAAAACAAATATTACTGAGTAATATTATTATTCAAGGCTTTGGAAATTTAAAAAATCTTTGTCAACTAATTCTCTTGCAAACAAAATAGCAAAAAATCTATGCATGTATCCATGTAAAACAGACATGTTTTTTGTTGACCTGACTAAAAAACAAACTGAATTTTAATACAATTATTGTTTTGTCTGCACTTCTCCATGGTGGATCTTTTGTTTTGAATATTCATATCCATTTTGTTACTTTCTCTATTTGAAAACGCCATTTTTTGTATATTAAAAATAATTTATAAAAATTCTCATTATATCCAGGAATAAAGCCAAAAATATATGAAAATATAATAGAGTGTATTATTAGAAAGTACATATTAAGTAACGTACAAAACAATTTTATATATTTGTTTGGTAACTTAATTGTATCTTCTGCAGCCAAAAGATAGATGGCGCTTATTCTTTTAACAGAACTTTTTATTCGTTTGACAATAATGAATACATAAGTTAATAAGAATTATAAAAAATTTGTTAAGAGTTCCTCAGTTAAATAGAAATAAAAGTATACAAACAATTTTTGCTAAATATAAAAAGGTTACACGCGTTGCGATGCGATGTTTTAAAAACTGGTTTGCGAGAAAATTTAATCATGTCCTTACAAAGCGCTCCAGTTTTCAGCTCGAGTTTGAGTATTTTTTTACCGTGGTTTTATAAAACTGTCAAATGACTTTTGCATATAACTGACGGATAGTTTTTAAAAAAGGATTTTCACGTATAATATAGTATCGGATAACTTATAATTAATGTTTTGTGACACTTTTAAATGAAATTTAAAATAAAATCAATAGATTAAATGTATTGAGTGAATTAAATCTATTATAACCTACAAGAAATGGTCAGTTTACTCTTAAGACAATAACGCAGAGTGGCTTAGTTGTTAGCGTACCGGAATGGTATTATAGAAGTCACAAGTTCAGGGTTTGTTGACTTTTTCATTTCATACTTTTTAATACATGATAATTTTTGTCTCTTTAACATCATTATAAGTCATGTCAAATAAAATAACAGTTGACGTACTTTTGAATGCGTCCATTTTTATCACATTCAACAAGTTACAGAATAAAAAACATTTCGAATGTCATCTGAATTTATATAAAAAAGTTTTTATTTACATTTCATTGGTAGATACAATTACATTTATTTACATACTACGAAAAATAAATGTAATTATTCAAAATGAAAGTGTTTTTACGAATATTGTTTTTGTTATTTTTATTATTAATAATTTAAAAAAGATTTATATTTTATTGTTACATAATTATTTTTATATCAAATTAAGATCCACAGTAACGTTTGTTTGTAATCTAATTATATTACATATTAATTTATAACAGAAACCAGAACATGGGGATTCGTTTATTTTCTAAACATTATCTTCAATTGAAGCTGACTGATTCATCACAGATGCTAAAGTCTGAATAACAAAGTATAGTACTTATCTTCTTCAAGCTTTTGTATCATAGATAAAAAATAGAAAATATATAAATCGAGGTTAATTTGACAAACTCTTTGTTAACTTCTATTATCGTATTATTAGAATTGCGAAGGCTTATGAGTGTGTATGTTCGTTTGTCCATGCAAAAACTACTAAACTGATTTCGATAAAACTTTAGAAAAATAACGATTATTCAATAGAATAACATATAGGCTACAATTTTGGTCCATACCATCTAACACAATATTCAGGTCGAGTGAAGTCGCGGGAAGAGCTAGTATGAATATAAAAGAATATTAAGAGTTTACGCATTACATACAATTTGTTCATTTGACTTTAAATTTAAAGTGTTTAATTAAATATAATTATGATAGAACGATGTAATAACTTTATTCACTTCATAATCTCAGTTAATCTCATCTCTCTCTATTGCATATCTCTAATCTCTATTGCACACAATATTCCTAAAAGCCAATTCATCTAACAGTTTATTTTTGAAAAGTTTCAATTTATAACAGACGTTTTAATTCCATTTGTATGGTATTTTAAGCTTTATTTATTGGTATTTGATCTGTATCGAGATACGTATATATATATATATATATATATATACATATATATATGTTAACTATATCTCTATTATGTTGGTTAATGTAACGTTAATATAATATCATAAACCATTTATAATCAATAAATAAGTAAATTTGATAATTAAGATAGTTTTGGAAACCACCTATAACTCTTATCAGTTCATTTCATAAAAAATCTATTTATTTGATAACATTATCGTTATTTTTTTGGTTGTATTATAATTATCATATTAATTAATTCATATTTCAATGCCTTAGTTTGAAGTTTATTGAATCTAAACCTGATAAGTTGAATGAATACAACGTTAGTTTATTTAATATTTAATAACAAGTGAAACCATGAGTGTAAATTAGTTATAAAAAAAAACCTCGTTTATATCATAATTAAGAATCAATTTTATAGGTTTAAAGGGTCAGTCCTTTAGTTTGGAAATTGAATTTTCTTATTTGGTGATGATTGATAAAAGATGCGTCTTTAATGACAAAATATATCACTTTTATAGTTTGTATCTGGTGTATAAAAATCTCATTTACTTGTAACTTTCTGCCAAATGACTGTTACTAGTTTTTTTTTAAATCGCTCTAAAATAAAGCGCACTGAATGTTCTTGGCACGGTATCATTTTATTCAACAAGTTCTTACTCGAATAGTATAAACGAGTAACCATTGCTAACTTTTAGAAATGAAAAAAAAATAAGATTAAACTTCAAATTTAACACTTTTTTTTGTAAGGATTTATAGCTTTTTATATACTCTCATATAGCAACATGTATTTAAAGCCTTCATATAAATATTAACCGTAACCACCGATGTACCAACCACAATGTTGGCGTATCTCCAAACAACGTGGTGAAAATCTTTTAACAACTATCATTTCAAACCATATATACTTATATATATAATTATCATTTTTACATGTAATTTTACTACAATATAACGACTGGTGCCAAAGTTTTATTAAATGTAATATGTGTTTTTTACCTATTTTATATTTTTTTCCATATCACTCTTATTGTGGACAAAACCACCAGTCGGAATTATATATTTTAAGTTTGTTTTTATATTGTTTTTATTCCCCGGTTTCATAAAAAGAAGTCGATGTTTTTCTCTGAAATATAATGTATCACCTTGATGAGTTTTATCAAATTCAATTCAGCAGTTTATGCGTGAAACAGATAGACAGACCAACAGTTAGTAGAACATTTAAAGTATATTAGATTCAACGTGGAATATAAGGATACAATTTAAATTGTTGCTTATTAAAGCTAGTTGCTTAAACACAAAAGGTTGTTCCGTAAAGCCTGATATGGACAGCTAAAGCCTTAGTTAACTAAATTGAATTCTAAAGCCGTGTTCTCCGGGAGTTATCCGGTCCGTTCCGTACATATAATTACCGTTTTCAAGTCGGATGGGAAATTAGATTTTTTGCTCTACTCTCTCCACTCTATTAAATGTATACATTTGTTTCCATGCCTCTTGTACATTGTGAATGTAGAAAACTATTTAATTAATATAATAAACTCATAAACTATTCACTACCAGATGAAACAAAAACACAAGTGATTCGTATTTGTTTTGAAATTGTTTGTTTGTGAAATTGAAAAATGCACCGAAATGAAATATGCTCTGCATTTCAAACGTCTGCTAAAAAAATAACCCAAAATAGAGTGCAACTTGAAAGTTGCGAGAGGACTTCAATTTTTATATATTGAACTGATTGGACGCTGGTTGATTGGAAATAAATATATAAGAAATATAAGAAACAAGATTAAAATGAACGGGAACAAAAACTAAAATAAAATTTTAATCATATATAGACATGTGTATATATATGATTAAAATATATGTAACACAACCTACACAACCTACCCTACCCTAATACTATGTCAAAATTAAGCAATTCTTAATAACTCGATAGTCTTAGTTTGATCAAATGTTGGTCAAAGTTGGCCAAGTTATTAAATACTCACCACTTCAAAGACGATCCGTTAATACATGCTGAGAATTCCAAACCAAATATTTGATATTGATCGTAATTATTGTTTGATACATGGCGCCATTGTTGATATCTCGGATATCTGAGGTTGGCCAAATGGTCGGTCGTTAAATGAATGATGAAGTCAGAATGTGTGTAAAAAAGTGAATAATCTGAATATATCAAAGTATATTTTATGTCAGATTAAATAAATATTTGATCAGTTATATCAGTTATTTTAACTGACAAGGTAGTTAGTGGAGCGGTCAGTTTGCTGTCCAGTTACCATCGGCCTGGAAATAATTGTATTTACACAAATAATAATTAAATTTAATGTTTTTATATATAATATATTTATGTTTATTTACTGATTGTAATATGCGTCTTACTATATGTAGATTGTGTTGGTGAGAGAAACCGAGTGCAAATGCTAGTAATAAATAATTATATTGCAGCCGAATGTAATTTGAACGGGGCGGGATAATGTAATTTAATTTAAGCTGATGAATTTTTTAAAACTACGCCGTACGTACGCCGTTTGAAAAAGTAAAAAATTCCCAGAAGGCTTTTATGACAGCCCTAACAATTTTTAATTGTATAATTTTCTTACCATCCACCCTGGTATAACGTGTTTATCATTTTTTAATGACATTTTAAAATGTCAAAAAATATTCCACACAATAAAATATTTAATATCAAACTTTTATAATTAAGATAAAATAATATGACCAACGAATTGAAGTTTAAAGTTTAATAAATATATAATTTTGTATTTTAAATTCTTGGGATAATTATAATATATAACATATTATATTATGTTCAAAATTAATATAATATTAACCGCACATCGAATGAACGCATTGGCATTATATGGAGCTATATGCAAAATGCATCTGATGCGTTAAGCCGATCATGTCATTGTGGCTAAACGTGTTACGTATGCCACGGTCGATGCCATAAAATATGCAATATGTGGTTCCTTCAATGCACGAATAGATATTCTGAGGGCCATGTTCTATTACACTGTTTGGTTTTGTTTAATAATTCAATGAACTACGATTCATTTTCTCTGGCACAAGCAACGTTTGTTTACTGGTTTTCAACGGGTTTGATTCTGGAAAAATAGTTATGATATACCAACTTTTACCTGCGTCTCCGTTTGACTTTAGGAACACCTCGCCCTTAATATTTGAGACAAACAGAATAACCGTTTTAAAAAATATTTTTTAAATGCTATAGAACTATATAATACTATAAGACCATACTAAAAACGGTCAAGCGATTAGTGAATTATAAAAACATAGAGACAAACATATAGACAGCTATAATACATAATAAGATGATGACAAATAAAAAGACAAATGTATATACAAAATAAATATGTATATAGTAGTATAGATTCCTCAAACAGCATCATTAGACCACATAGTAGCACTATTTAATCAGCAGCTCAGCACTTCACCAGGCATCAGTTATAATTTGAATTGACGCAGATATAAAATATATAAATGTAATACATTGCACCACAGTATAGAATTTATAGTATGTGACTATTATTTCGTTATCAGTATTCAACCGTCAATTATTAATTGACAATTCAGAGCGTCCATACCAGTAACTTGATTGCATATGTAATGTACTGCGCATGTATTTTAATGGATATTCTCTTAAATATTAGTTATTACGCTTTTTTAATATTATTATATATACTGAATAACTCGTTTGAACCTGCGACCCCTTGGATAGCGTTATTGTCACTCTGCCAAATGAGCCACTGTGTCTTTATATGTAGTTAAGATATAAATTAGTAATTATTTGTTCAAACAATGAAGATATGTTTGACGGCGGAGCACCAAACGCTACGGTCCCTGCATACCTCTTTCGCCTCGGCCACAGATATCAACCTCTTCATACATGCCCTCCGGGGGATCCGCATGCTTTTTACGTGACCTTGCTCCAGTATCATAGATACTGTGTTTTCGAAGATCACTCGAGACCTCGCCTGTCTCTCTCACTGCTGCTACTGCTCACTTTTCCTATATATATTTTTTTACCATTCGTTCGACGTGCCCAAACCACCTGAGCACGTTCTTCTTCATTCTCACCGTGACGTCTTCGCTAGTACCTGCCATTCTGAGGATCCCATTGTGGATTCGATCAGTATATATATATATATATAATTTCTTTATTAAACCTGACCACATATCAATGAATTACTAACTAACTTTTACAGTCCAATATGCCGTATTCAATAATAAATCAATGCTGACATTCACCGAACAGATTAATACAAAACACACAGACGGAACAAACATACATTTTATATATATATATATATAAAATACAATTAACACTTTAATTTATTAATATATTCCGGTATACATATAATGTATTAATAATAAATTTATTTTGTTATAAATTAATCCGTAATCTAAATAAACAAATTCGCTTGAACCGGCTTTGTTAATGTATAAGGCTGTGTTGACACGAGTTAAACAATCAACCACGTTAATTATTTAGTACATCTCAACTTGTCCGTGTGTACAGGGCTTTAGCAGTAACACTATAATCTCAATATTGATTATTCTGTTAAGGCTTTAATGTATTAATTAATAAATGACCACAACAGAACCACCTGTGAGATTCAGTTTTTGTCGTCAATTTTTGTAATTCTAAGTGGTTTTTGTATGATCTAACAAGAATTACATATTTCTATAATATTGTTTTTTTTTTGTTTTATAGTTTCAAAGATTACACAGACTATAAACATAATCTCTTTATAATATAAGTAATTAAATAGTCGTAACTTTATCGTCATTATAAGTTATACTTATTAAAACTTTATGTAATATTTATGTACACTTTATTGTATTTTATTCTCAAGTCAAGATATAACAAAGTTTCATCCCCAATTTACCTCACAATGGCAGGGTCAAACTAACTCAAAAGCGCTGACCTATATGCCGGGTATCTGTATAAGTATTATAACAATATATACTAAGAGTATATTAACGATACGTTCTAGAATAATAATAAAATTGAAAAATGATTTCATAGCTTTCAAGCGTTGTGATTGGCTGTCTATCAACCAATCAAAAGGAAGAAATATGACAGATTTTTTTTTAATAATCAACATTTACGAAGGAGGTTATTAATGGTTATATTCAAATGAATGAATGACAAAAAGGTATAGATCTTTTTAGACAAAAATTGATTTATGAAGTTATTTAGAATACCCAGTATTTTATTTTGACATTCAGTCAATTCAATACATTTAGTATTTTCTTAAACATCGTATATAATTTAAATTTTCTTCTTCTGTTTTGTTTATATCCTATAAAATATAACTTCAAAATTGTTCACAATTCACTTAAGTCGAGAGCAGCGAAAAATAGTTCATTAAAACTGTTTATTGAGCGCTGTTCATCCAACAGTAAGCATGATAAACGTCTCTCATTAGGAGCCAATAAAAATGTTTTATGTGCATTTTAAATATTTAAAATTCCACCTCTTTTCGTGTCAGTAATATAATAGTACTCTTAATGTAAATTTGTACCATTTCCTGAATCGGCGTAATTGCTACAACAGGTACGTTATTACCGTGATACAGTATAGTTAGGAAATAAAAAAATTACACTCGACCATGAGATATTAAGCTTAAATTACACATGTAGAGCGCTTGTTGCAATTTGATTAACATCTAATAAAATTCTAAATTCAAAAAATTATACCAGCTTTTCAAACACCCTTATAAATACAAATTCGCTTCATGGTAAAAAGACAACGCATGCAAGGTCACGAAAACGACCTGAAAACGAAGCAATCGAAATTGCGTGCTTCAGTTCGACACGAAATACCTCCTGTCTGCTTACCTCAAAAGTGGTATAAATATTCCGAATTATTACTAAACGGACGTGCAAAATCAGTGAGGGCGCCTATTCATGTGGCGTGCAGTTCGATCGTGAAGGCGCGGAGGAAACGTCAGAAAAATCGAATTTCCATGCCGGCAGTCGAGGCTGAGGCGGCGCGGCGCGAGCACCGCGCACACAGCGCCCGCGCGCGCCCGACTGACACTGCACGCTGTATCACCCGATCCAAACATTCCAAATTTGAAAAAAACTTCTCGTAATTTTTTTTTTCATAAAATATCCTAACCAGCCAGTGATTAGTGTTTTATGTATGTGGGGTAATTAACGGATTATGGGTTTGGCAATAGCCGTCCTAATGGGGCAAGTTTGTCCGACCACATAAATTCGTATTCTCTAATAAAAGGTGACGTCACCGACGCAAAGTTTCGATCGCTGATAATGTTTAATGATAACATCAAACTTAACAATGAGTTACAAGTTGCACTGTCTCACTTCATAGTTGTAAGGTTCTTTCAATATATGAATCGATTGTTATAGAATTTTTAATCGTATCTCCCAATCGATCGTATAATTTGCATACTTTAATGGATTTGAAAATATATTATATTAATATATTATATGACAGTAATAAATTGTGTTGCAATGGATGTAATTAGTGTGATGCATAATTTCCGGAGCACTAATTCGACAGTTACATATTTCAAGCGTCAAAATGAGGTTGATTATGAATTAAGAATAAACACCGGCTAATGGATTTGAAATTCGAACTTAATATCACATGAATAAATTATAAGCAAATAATAAATTATATGTAAAGGTAAAACTAAACAAAAGTTTCCATCACGTTCGAAATTTGAAAACAAATATGGTGTTACAAAAAAGTTTTTATATAATAAAAATTGGTTTAAAAGAGAGCAATATTAAATTATTCGGTGTCATAGTATTAATTTATTTGCATACAGTCTGCTCGTTAGTAACTGAGTAAATTGACGCTACCAATCAGATCCGTGTACTTTTGACTTTTATATATATAAATACATATATTTATCTTTTTATAAGTAAAATATTGTTATAAATACTTTAACTTAAGAAAAGATAAACCTTTATATGTTTATCTCAGATTTATTTGAACATGTATAATATAATATTAAACTTAAAATATATATAAATGTATGTTTGATTAAGTGTATAAAAATATAATTTTTATATATTTTTTTTCTTTATAGTGTTTATGTGACAGTGAAAAAGTGATTTTGACGTGAATTGAATTCGAGATATCAATAAATACATGTAAGTTGTCAGTCATGCTTAAAGGACATCATTCATCACATTCTTCATCCTAAAAGATATATCTTAATAGATGTTATCTTTTAAGATATGATCTTTTAAGATATGCATCTTTATGCATTTATTCAATCGAACTTGAATAAAGTGATTAAATGTGACATAATTATGAAATATAAGGTAATTACTTTAATGACCGACTCAGTTTCAGTCCCCGATGAAATCATTTTAATTAAATTTTTCATTTGACATCCTCGCAATAAACTAGTATTCTAGATATTATAAGAATAAGTATATTATATTAAAGTACTATATATTATAGTATTTTATTCCATATAAAATTTTATCAACTCTATTTACCAATGGCAGCCATTTTAGCAGAAAGATTTATTCTGCCATTTTCATTGCATTTCATTGTTTGAATTCATTTTATATTTCATACATTGTTTGAATTCATTTTTAGTTTCATAAATTATTAAAATAACATCTAAATATAACTTCGTTATTAATTTTGATGATTGTAAAATCGTAAAAATCTACAAAACTATTTAATAATTTTAAATATAAAATAGCTATTTGCAATTAAATAACTATATAACAAAACTACAATGAACAAAACAATACAATTAATTTATTTGCAGTTTCATTGCAATTATGGTATTACCAATTGCAAAGAAACTGAAATTGTTCAAAGCAATTCAGATTACATAAATTTATGTGAAATATATCTACAATTTATTTTCAGTTATCATTTATCTTTGCAATTTCAAAGAAACTGTAATCGGAAATCGAAACTATTATTATGAGAAATCATGCAATATCAATATCTTTCCCAACTACTATATAGTACTTGTCGAAGTGATACGCTTTGTAGCTGTAAAAGGTATTCAATTTCATAGATATAATTATTTATATCAATAATACTATATATTAACTCAAAGTCCCCAAGTTTATTAAGGATATATCCTAATTGTGGTCGGATACTAAATATTTATATATTGATTGTAAATGAACCAACTGACTCACTTAAAACTTCAATTTGACTGAAGCATATTTAAAGGTTGATTAAATGGGAAAATAAAAATATTCATAATATAGTACGTAGTGTATATAATATTTTAAGTATAATATATATGTATAATATTATACAAATGGTATACAATGATATACCACAAAGTTATCCAAATATCGGTTTAAAATCAAAGAAAGAAATTAATTGGTTCCACCGCCCTCACACTCGCTCAAATAAAAGCTATTATTAAAAATACATTACACGTTCCCCTCACTTTATTCTGTATACTACTGTCTTTTAAACATAACAATATATATATATATATATATATATATATATATATATATATTTGACTTATATAATATAAAGTGACTGATAAAATTTCGTCTGTCTGTCATTCGGCTTATCGCATTAGAGTCCGCAAAAGGCTTCACTCTAAAAGCAGTCTACCAACGTGTTAAGCGGGGTTAATTCGGGTCACTTGTATCAAATTTCGTCTATATAAAAATTCTGTTAAATTAAATAAAAAATCGAATATTTCGTGAATTTAAACTAATTTTTGACAATAACAAAATATATGAACAAACATTGTAATTTTACCCCAAAATATGGGTATAAATGTTTACTTTGAACACACTGTAAGGAAAAAACCTTTAGGTCTGTATGTTACAAAGAATCCGGCAATTAACCCCCTGAAACGCTCGACTTAGGAATGTTCATAAATTTTCCACTTTCATATTATTCGCTATGGAATCTTTTATTTCCTCCAGAATTAGTAATGGTTGAATATTTTAAACTTTATGTATTAAGTGATTAATTATTTATGTATTGTTTTATTAATTATTATTATTAGTTGTCCATGTTATAAAGTAGTTGCCGGTAGTCATGTTTGGAGAACTCTTTAGCCGGTCTGCCGGAGTGAGTACTCCAAACTCATCATGGCAAATTAAAATTTTACTCTCCGTTTTTAGTATCAGATTCTTGTGATGATTCTAATATAATATAAAATATTGAATAAGAGTAAGTAGAGTAAGAATATGTAGAGTTGATTATAGTCAATGACTTCAAATGAGCCTGAAAAATATTTTTTATTTCTCAGGGACAATATTTGTTTGATACGAGGTTGAGTAGTTAAGCCGTAATAAACAAACAAACATATTTGAATATATTAGTTATATATATATTGTAATGTCTATTTCGTCATAAGGACGCTTTGAGGAACGTGACATGTCTAGAACTAACTGACTTAATACTAGTTCTGCGATAAAATACGCTGAGTCAGCTCGCGTCTACTCGGTTATATCATACTCTTCAAATGACTGTCAGTTTTTATCAATGTTCCAACAAAATGATCGTTTCCTAAAAGATAAGATAAGATATTAAGAAAAAACTTAGCTTTAATTAATGAGTTAATCATGATTCCTAATAATTGTAAGCTTCAATATATTATTCCATATTTTTTTCGTATTCTATAGATAAATTTAATCTATGTGGGGTTGTGTAAATATATATGTTATCACACAGTAAATAAATAAATATTTTAATAATAATAATAATAACTTATTTTCACTTCAAATAATTATATTATCACATTACCAGAAGGAAGGAAGGAAGAATAACTACATATATCAAACTATATTATTAAATAAACATTACAAAAATCTAAAAGTAATATGTGTGTGTGTGTGAGTATGTGTGTGTAAATATAAGTATAATCAAGGCGTCCATAATCCATTTTTATCAAAGGTGCGACGTAGAAGGCATCCGTGAACTTTTCAACGTTCTAAATTTGTCTCGAGAACAATCTCAGACTAGGCTTAGCGGCGTCAAGTGAAAACCCTTCAGGTTTGTAAGACACGCCTCGTGAGTACTTTCGGCCCTCAGCGCTGGCTCAGCACCTTCGCCTTCAAAGTCGAGTCTCCTTCAATACTTCGATCGTCACTTGAAATATCCAACCTAGTTTCGAGGTCGTCTTTTTTTTATATTAAAGGGCCCTTGTTACAAGCTAATCAAGATTAGCTTTTGTAACTTTGTAAATGACGTAGCTGTTTGTAGCTGTTCGTAGCTGTTCGTAGACCTTCGTAGCACCTACCCTTTGTGTTTGCACTTAATTTTATCGTTCTGTTTTGTATATCAGCAAATTTCTAAGATAACATATTTTATATAAAGGTCGTTCACACAATAAGACTTTATAAAACCCGGTATGTTTGATTTGTTATAACGATAAACGGATAAACTAAATGTGTATAATGCCTTAACAATATTTCATATAACAATTTCTAAAATCTATTCGGGTGACATTTATTTGAATGTGAAATTATTAAACTGATAAAACTGCAGCTTAAACTTTTACATTTGTCGACAATTTTTGTATAAAATAAATATAATTGGAACATATATGATATGTGTTTATTATTTTTTGTAATTTAAAGTAAATTTAATCATCTATGAATATACAAATATTCTAAAAAAGATTATACACGTCATATAAATCCAGTATCAACTTAATAGCTCAGTCGACAAAGCGCCGACGGAGTACTCACATTCACACATTCGAGTCCTGTCTGTAATTGTAAATATTATAATGTACTAGCTATAGTACAGATATTTGGTCTCCCCCTCCCCCCACTTTGAGTATTATACCACTCATCATCGTAAAATGTTTACAAAATCCATATATTTTACGGATTATTTTATTTAAAAACTTCCAAGAATTGTTAACTCCGTAACAACTATAAAAGAGCTATCAAATCCTTGACATATGTATTACTTTTGTCAATACAAATTTGAAACCTGTATTTAAATATAAATAAATAAATTTTAATCAATTAATAATACCTATTAAATATACTATTTTTCATGAAGCATCTAAATCAAGCATTCGTATAAAATTATATTTCGTGTTTCATGTTAATTATTTCAATTTTCAACTCGAGCCGGTGACCTCTGCTATACTCCAAATATATATATATATATATATATGTTGGAGTGTATGACTGGAGTGTATATATGTACTAATATTCAAATATGTGTATATCTTCAATACTCTTCGTATTTACGATATATAAATAAAAACTAGTGCACTTAATGTATTTTATATATAATGAATAAATTTTCGAATGCTTTAGTTAAACGTTTGTAAGTTTATCTGTCGGTCAATCTAAGTTCATTGAACCTTCGTGACGGTTCAGTGTTTCATATAGAAATTATTTTCGATAACGGAGAAGTGGATTGAGTTTTAGTGACTATTAATCATTAGAAATATTTATGTATTACACTAGCTACTGCCTCTGACTCTGATCGTTTTTTTAACACATTAAAATGAAACATATTTTATTATAATAAAAACAATACAATCTTGAAAACGAATTTAAGGTTTTGGTGATTTTATTTTTAATTCTAAGAGCTATATTGCATATTTACATACATATAACTTTTCTTCGTTTTACTCGTAACATGGCCGTGCTGGCTGGAGAAAAACAACTAACATTACCGATCCTGACCAAATTCCGTCATAGATTTGATTTTAAATTGGAACTCAGGCTTTGGAATTGTAGGAATTCCTAAATAAATTGGAGGATTAACTTTTTTACTACGTCTGCGAACACCGTACATACATACAGCATACGAGTACATATATGTCTACCTGTTACAGATTAAATCTTTTTCGATCCACTTTTTCTTGCTTTATCAAATCCAAAAATATAACGTAATATTTTCATAGAATATAATTCTGTTGAATCATAAAAAACTGATCAACTTTAGTATAAAAAAATATTTAATAATTATTTTTATTCGTCCCTACTCTTTGGGATTATCGTTTTTTATTTTTAACAATTAAAAAAAATAATCATAGTGTTGTTAAAGTAGATAACACGACAATTGCGTTTTGTATTTCATTATTTTAATTTTTATCCAAAGAGGTTTTTTACCACCTTTCTCTTACCAAAGTTCACGAAATAACTCAAATATATTAGTAATATCTTAAAAAGCTGTACCAAATTTAAGTTAGCAAAAATCTTATCTCGGTATCTATTTGACAATCCTCACAGGCTTTGAAGTTCGCCAACTGAAGGCAGCAACGGTATTAATTTAGAACGACGTGGGTCGGCTCCAGCGTTTTGATCACTTATTCTATTAAACTTATAACAGGATTCGTATCAAAGACCCCCAGCAATGTTTTCATATTTTAATATGTTAATATAATTATAACTATGACGGAATAATGTATGTATAATAGTGTTTATTATTGCGTTATCACATTTTATACAATATTTGGTAACAAACAGAAGTAATAGAGGCCAATATGTAGCATATATTATATTATATATATAATATTTCTAAATTATATTTACTGTTTTTAAGTTATTATTATTATTATTAATATGTGAGAAGAATAAAATATTATATAAACCTTATTATTAACTCTCTTCCGGTGATTTGTCTACCTCTCCCTCTCAAATCATTAGTTATAAGCCCAAATCAGTTTGAGTTTTCGCATGAAAATAAGATCATTTTACGAAGTAAAATAATATATGATTACATATTATGATTATATGTTATATACATGTTGTTTATATGATTTGTAATCATACGAATTTTAATAGAAATCTATCTGTCCAGTAGATTTTGCTTCATGATTCAAACATATAGATAAACAAATAAATAAAAATTCTATGTCCTGTATTGAATACAATTTTTTCACGAACGAACTTTGTTCGTTCTGTATTGTTTTCACTTTTCTCGGATGCATGGATGGATGTATGGATGGATGTCTGTGGGCAGGAAAAGTCCTAAAAATTTGCATAGATTTTTTTTTAAAGTTTTTTTTTTCATATAATTATATTAGTATCTTGTATTATTATTAATCACCGTTTTTTAGTAATTATAAATAAACATATATTTAACATTTTATTTTCTTCAATAAATAATAATCATTTTACTTAAAAATCTATTGTTTTTTTATTAACATTTATAATTTCGTCAACGTTCGTTCGGGAAATGCCCTGGGTATTTGCATCTTCACTGGTTTTATATTCAATATACATGTTCCATCTTGTTACTATTTTTATAATACATTTATTATTAACATATTATAAATGAAGACATGGTTTGGTGACAAATTTGAGTATTTAATTTAATATTGAATTTAATTTATAAATGAAGCGACACGTAAGTATTAATTAATAAATCCACATTACGAGGAAAATTTTGATAACTTCATTTAATCTGAACATGTACAATTAAATTTTCAATATTGCAGCGATAGATCATTAATCTTATTTCAAGATAAAACCCCGATTTAATTATATATATAATTAAATTGGGGTTTTATCTTGTTTTATATATATATATATAATTATTGAGTAATCATTTATTTATGAAACATTGTACAAGTCTCATTCCGTATCTACTCGTACTTTTTGAACCGTTCTTGAGATTTTCTAGGAATGTAAAAACTCGTAATTCTTAATTAGATCACATTCTTTCTCTAATGGACAGTAAGTGTTAGTTGTATTGTATATTTGAAATCATATATATTTATATAATATATTTTAAATATCTAAGTAGACATTACAATATATTATCTTTATATATATAAAAATCCTTGGTTCGTTTGGGCTAATCTTTGAAAGCACTGAACTGATTTTAATGAAGTTTTGTTGGTATTTATTGTTATTTTACTTAAAAGATGGCATAGTGTTTTAAATAAGATAATAACCCTTTTCTATTGTATATAAGTTCTATAGCTTGTCAATAGATGGCGGTGTTTATGAAACATTTTTAATTGATGTAAAATATTTTATGAAATCGCAAGCAACAGTGTATATAATATTAAACAAATTGCACCATTGAAATGGTAAAGCTTTAATATAAACGTTATAAAGTTTTCCAACTAGTGTATGTTAATGCGAGAGGTGCACTAGTATTCGCTCATTAGAATAGGTCCAGCTCAGAATGTTCTAGCTCATTAGGTAGTTCTTTCATCATTAAAATGCCTGACTTCAGAAATTTTGAGCAGCGTATTAATATTGTAAGGCATCAATTTATGTTAACATTATAAGTTAAGTGAAATTACTTATCATATATATTTTATTGTTTAAAATTACTTAGAGAAATTTTTAAAGACAAAATATATTTAAGGATTTTATTTTTTTAATTTCTTTTAGCAAAGGCTGTTCATATCTTAATAAGGTAAGCTACCAGTCTTTTCTTAGCATTCGTAAATGGAACTAAGTATATGAAGTTATTAACCCAAATACAGTAGTTAAAAGCTCTTAAGGCAAGTATAAAGAAATTTTAAAGCAAGCAAAATAATATAAAGTAATTTTAGACTTGTTTTTTCGTTTCAAAACTGCTAATGGATATGAAAGTTTATCGTCAATTTAACTTATATTATTGATGTATGACTATGACTGATCGTTGGTTTATTGACATCTCCGGTGACAAAAATTTTGGAGATGATTACAAAATATTGACAACGAAATTTAAAAGAATTATTATGACAATATTTTGTTTTAAAATTTATACATTGATAATTTTTTAATTTACAAATAATTTGGGTTTAATTTTAAATGATATTGTTTTAGTATACTATGATATATTATACAAATTACATAACATAAAATAAAATAAAATATAATACATTTTTGAGAGTAAAATGTTATCTACAGTATATTTTTAGGATAAATTTTTATGCTCTCAAAAATGTCTTTGTAATTTATTATATAGATATTAAAATCGTCTTCTTCACAGTTTATTTTAACGTGTACGTCGTTAGAGGTATTGCTACTGAAGTCTCCATAAGTTAGACGCTCCTGGTGATACGTTTCTGATATTTATTATAGTTTTTATTTTTTTTATACACTTATTTAATGTTAATCTACTTTTTTACTCATAACAATGGTTTCTCAATAAACTTATAATGTGTATTGTATTTCTGAACTTTGTGATATCTTCTTTTTTTACTGCTTTAAACAGAAACAGACTTTGTAGATTCTATTACTCTATTTTTAACAACTCCGACATGTTGTATCTTTCGCTGCCATTAGAAATTTCCATCTCCTTCGGGTTTAATTTCTCTGCTGTAAGTATTTTTAGTGTGATGAAGTTCTTTAATTGGTGAAACACATTTGCTGCGTTGGGTCCAGCAATGACTTGGCGTCCCCATGTCGGGTAGCAATTGTCTTACCTTGCTCTTCAGTGTGACAGCTTCTGCAGTTGGGCTTGTCTCCAGTCTCCGATGCTGACAATCTCTGTGCAATGCGTGCCTCACTGCATAGTTTTTACCTAGCCAAAATGCTAGAAATCTACCACATGAAATAAATGGTGAATGTGGTAAAAAACCGCCACTCTCTGTAAGTCAATGTGAGTCCATGGATCAGTTTTACGGTGCCAGACTTTTATTGACACTTCTGGTTAAAAATTGCTCTTGACATTTCTTCGTCATTATAAATTGCTTATAAGACCTTCAAAACTTTTCAGGGCACCTTGTTTGCCTTTTCATATCCATGTCATTTAATCTTTTTTCGATCTGCCACTCAAAATCAATTTCTGATCACGGACTCTTCACTTTGTGTAATCTAATTCCTGGGGTGTTGTTCTGTATATTTGGTATTGACGGATGACGCCAGGACCTTGAATTGATTAGCAGTGGTGAGAATAAAACAAAAGTGTAAAGAGTTGCAGGGAAATCTGGATTTTTTTTCCCTCTCTGTTCTTCTGCGACTGTTGCCTCTCGCTTGACTTTTCTTTCATATATTTAGTTTGATTACTTTATTTATGTTTCTGGATTCACCAGGGGTTTCTTTATACATCTATTTTTTTATACCTTTACATCCCTTACGAGATGTTGCCTTGAGCGGTACCTCCCTTTATCATATGGTAGGATTAGATCAGGATACTAGGCGAAGACGATAATGAAATTATGACTATTGCAGTGCATGGATAGAAACACAACCCCTATCACATCGGTCGGTTCGTGTTGGTGTTAAGGTTTCTTCCATCGCTGGTGGCGGATGTTGATGATGTACTGACTGTTGTAGGTGTATTGCGCGGGTAGAGGCGCCGGCGCGGTGCCCCGCTCCCGGGCGCTCGATGCGCGCGAGGTGAGCCGCGTTGTATGTACGCGGCGGCGGGCGGCGCGTCGCTCGCGGGCCGAAAGGTATTGTATTTTATTTTTTTAAGACATTATTTAATTGGCGTGTTTTTTATCTCTGCCAATTAAGTTCTTTTTATCTGAGATTACGCGTTTTATCGAATGGTATTTAATATAATTTAATATATTTAATGTAATTGACGAATAGACGGCGGTAACATGTATTATGTATTTTTATTGCATACAATGTTCCTGAAAAATTTAATATCGGAAAATAAACAGAACCATACATGGTTTACTTTAGTGATCGATTCTAGTTGACTCTAGTTGGGTCCGTTGTAAAATACACTGTTCCAAATTATCTGATATGATTTTATTTGTTTTGTGTTGTTGATGGTGGTAATATTTATTTTCTTTTATTTGTATCTTTATAAAAGCTACCGCTACTTTTGCTGATGAAAGACAGATTGAATGAACAGGTAGTACTTACTAGAGCGGTAGGAAATAAAACATAATTGCATTTAAAAATGGAAGGTATAGCAGCATAATCTGTCTAAAATTTATCCTTATTTTAGTTTTTCATTAATATTTGTACGACAAAATAAGTTTTAGTTATAAATTGCAGATTCTGGATTGGAAGCGCTAAGTACGTTTTACAAGCAAATTTATATAAATACAATAAATTTTCAATCAGGTGGATATTTAAAGAAAATATGATAATCGAATTTGGATTTTATTATTTTCATCAGTGTAGTGAATTACCTACAGTGAATATTGTGATATACATACAGTCTATTCGAGGTAAATCCTGATTCAAATTAACTCTCTTTGCCCTTTCCAATGTAGATGAAAGAATGCCATACCACAATCCGATTTACTGGCTTTGTACACGGTTAAGTCTATTTGCTGTTAGAATCATCATGTCATTAGAGGGACGAAACATACCTCATAGCACCGATACGTTCATGATAACCAAGAAACGTATGCACATTTTGAATGTTGTAGATAACCCTTCTTTGCGTGTTTCACAAGACTTCAAAACGAATGAACTGTTAGATTTTTCCATCTGTTTAGCACTATCGGTAGTGCACTTTTCCAATCTTGTTTTGGTAATGTGGCCAGTCTCGGCCAATGTTGGTGTAAGTGTGACAATGTTGTGCTGTTGCAGGCGCGCCAACACGGCCGCCAGCCTGCGCCGCCGAGCCCCAGCCACAGCCCGCTCCACCCCGCGCCCTCCGGCGTCCGCGCCTACTCGTGCCAACACTGGGAGTCCCGGCTCCAAGCACCGACCAGACCGACCTCGCTCGACCCCCACTCGCCATGCGACCTCGTCGAGGTACTGTCCGGCATGCTCTGCCTCCGTCTCGATGTATAGAATAAGCATGGTGCATTGATGTGAAAGTGAGACACGATAACCTTTTACCATAAAGCTTAACGTGTCTCGCTTTATTAAGATTTATGTAAGTATCAGCTTCGTTATTGGTAAATATAGCATTATATGTAAATGTTTATTTTAATTTGTATCGCATGAAGTGAGACAATGCAATGTTTGGGGTCACCTTTAATTTGATTACGCGTAATCCTATCGATGTTATATTAATGCTGGTTACAGCGTGCTTGTATGGACGCTATTGACATGTGTTATGAGGCAGTGTTGGTACGCAAAGTGACAAAAGTAGGCCGGCCATGAAACAGAGACATCTATCGGAGAGTGTTCGGTGGCAGGTGTTGAAGAATCAGAGACTGCGACTCGACGTGCGGAACGAGACTTGAGTGCATCGCAATTAAATAAATAATAATTAAAAAGAACATTCTATAAAACAAATATATAACGCCAAATTGCGCTTGCTTCCAATCGTTCTCACATTAAACATATCTTAATATAATAAAACGATTTATTAGAGTAAATTTAATAATATTTTCGCCTTTTCTCGTGCCTATCTTGAACCAATTCTAAACGTCTCTAGTGAGATTAATCATTCTTAAGAACTGTGATGGGACTAATATAAAAGTGATATCGGTGTTTGTCACATACTTCTCTTTCTGCTATTTTAAAGATTAGGATAGGTTCGCTAGACTAGTTCTTCTAAAATTGCTCGAATTATAATAAAAAAGTAATCGCGTCGTGTTTAGTGCGTCAATACGAATTAATATACTCTTCAAGTGAGTACCTGCGTACCTTAGCGGCAACGCTAAGTTTATTTTTCCCCCGCGGTTCGTAACGGCCTCAAAGCTGGCAAGTATGCAGGCAGCTCTTATGCTAAGAGCCAAATCGCGGGAGAGAAGAAAACAACGTCTGAAAAGAGGGATAAAGAGTGAACTGCCGAGCAATGTGGCGACGAAACCGATCGCTCCGTTCCCAAGATACCCGCCGGCTTCCTGGGTATGTACTAGATTTAATTAGCTTAATTGCATGATATCTGTGAAAGTTTTGTCAACGCTTTGACATAGATTTGAATTGTGCTCATGTCATGTGAAATAGGTTGTATTGTGCTCAAGAAATAAACAACCAAAAATGTCAACTCCACAGCGATATTACTCTTCAAGTCCATTGTTATTAACTTTGTCTTTTCAAATCCAGCGATGCCTCGTACTTTCGAGGTTTTTTATCACTATTGTTGTATTCGTATTTATTATTAAAAAAACAACAAAAAACACTCAACGGCAGCCTAGTTTCTACATTCAATGGTGGGGTAACGCTCTCGCACAAATTCATCAGTTACTACCGCTGTCCGAAGCATTCATCTTACTATTGTTTCCATACAACAATACTCTGCAATATTCTACAGAATTCTATATGGCCATTGTGTCAGAACATTTACAACTTGTTCTTGATAGCGTGATGCATATTCTATCACCCTGTAATCTGGGTACTTGTCGTATTTCATGAATTTTCAAGGGACTTAGTAGTTAAGATGTCTCATCTGCATCGCAGTACATATCTTATGGAGGATTAAATACACATTATTGCGAAGTTTTTTTTACTTGTGCAGTTTAATTAAAGAATGGATAATCCATTTTAATTTAATCAGTCTGATGTATTCCAATAATATATGAACTATTTATAACTATGGAGCAAACTAGCATCGATGGTGAGTGGGTACCGTAGCATTTGGATAATTTTCAATATAGCTTGCTGCAGAAGAGGCGCACCCTTGGATAACAAACAGGAAGAGTAGAAATGGAAAAGAAAATGATTATATTTCCGACTTTTTCCCTATCAAGGATACAGCGATACCATTATCGACGTGCATTCTTAGTGAGCGTATGAAAAAACTTTTAACGAATTAAAATTCCACTATGTTTTTGCCATAAATTTACTTCCCTATTCTTTTTTATATAAGTTTGTTACCATTTCCGAAAAAAAAAATACATCCGTAACCGAAAACCGACCGTCCTTGTAACTTTGTTAATTTTTTCTTGACACGCGAAATGAATCAAGTTTTCTGATACAATATATATTTTTCTTGAAGTATGTATTTCACTGAACATTCTTAAGAATGTAATTGATAAGATATTTTTAATTAGCGATTGTTATTTTAGATTAATTTTTGCTTAATATATCGATAGAGTAATTTAATCTTTTTTAACTCGATATTCTGGAGGGAAGATAATTATAATATTATTTAACAAATTACCCTTCTCGTTTAATATCTATAAAGTTTTGATATAAGATTTAATATCATAAGATATTTAAGATTATCAAGAAAACATACATCCAGTAATAATTACCATTTCTGTATAATATAAAACCATAAAGTCTCTATTACATAACTAACTTATTCGGTAAAATTATGTAACAACGAGAAATATATTTAAGTTTTACGGTTGCTTAGAAACTACTCATGTAAATGTACATGTAATTTTATGGCATTTTAATAGTTCCGTTGTGGTGATTCGTTCGACTTCGAAATATTTCATTCTATAACATTATGAACTTTATAAAAAATAAAACTTTCAAAAAATACTATAACAATTATATCCGATTTTGATTAAAATAGTACACATTGGACATTATATTCCACTAGGCGTCTCCAAGTGGAAGTGGTTAAAATTCAACCATAAAGCTACTATCTTTATGAGAACTTGAGCAAAAAGTATTGTATATAATCATTGCATTATTTTTTTTATTCTGTCCCATCATGCACCAATGTACTCTTTGTGTCAAAATCTGTATTTGACACTTGACAGTGACATTTTATTTGTACGTGTCAATTGTTAAACTTGTATAATATTTTTTATTTTTTACAAAATTAATTTATCTTTAATGCATTATTATATAAAATATTATCATCCTTCACTTCTCCATATAAACTTTAACTGTGCGAAATTTCAAACTCATCGGTGCTCGTAGTTTTCGTAAAAAGGTGTATGAAGTTTTTGCCTCATATACTAAAATTATAATAGAAACTATATTTTATATATTAATAGTAATTATAAATGCACAGCGATGGTCAAAGATATTATATATGATTTAAGTATGCAAGTTGTGTTGTAAATATTAATCAATTTGACAAATCACAGAGTAAGGCTCCACCACTTGTACGGCTTCATCAATACAATAGCTTGATATCATTTGTAAATTATTTCTATTCAATAAGGTTTCCTATTATTTTGTATTACATAAATTATAACTAACCATCTATATATAATATTATTTTATACTATTCATTGTCAGCGACTTTGTTCCTTTATTTCAAAATTTTTAGTTTTATTATATAATCATAGTGCAAATATTTTATATATATGTCGTAGTTTTTTGCGAAGCGAAATGAAACATCCTATAGTTTGATTTAGATAATATACTACACTATTATATCACCATCAAAATCTGTTTAGCAGTTTTGTGGTTCGCAAAGAAAAAGCTAATCTTTTGTGTGGACTTCTATCATGTGTTTAATGCGTAGCGATTATTTTTACATATATATATATATATATATATATATATATATATATATTTAACATTAGTTCAGATTTTTATTTATTGTGATTATATATACAAATATTGCCATGAATTTAGCGCCTAGATATTGATCAGTTGAAACCAAAAATATAGCATTTTAATAATTAAATGCAAAATCTCTGTTTAAATGAAAATCTGTAGCTAAATAACAAGCAATCATTGTTGATTCTATTACAGTGTATGTAAATAAGATATCATAATGTACAATCCATACATTGATCATTCTATTCCGCTAGCATCATTATCATATATCCAGATATCTGTCCTGACAGAAATTCTTAACATATCTTCAAAATAAACAGTATCAGATATCACTGAAATAACAAAAAGATTAAAAAATCAAAGTACATTTCATTAACTTGGTATATTTAATCAAATGGTTGGTATGCTAAACAAATGTATACCCAATGAAAGAGTGCTGACAGCTCCCATTCAGCTATCTGGCGGAAGCCATTACCGCTCTTCGCGGCAAAATGTACCCATACGACACCCTATCTATATTAACCTCTTAATACCATGGAAACGAATTTAAACACTCCCACAATACACATAAGGTATAAATTCGAATACACCGACCCCAAACAACAGATATCACCAGCAGTTAAACAATTTGCAACCGTATATTGAACTGGTGACAGTAAAAAGTTGAATATTGTCAGCTTAATACTCTCTGATTGATCTTTTCTACAATGGATTTAAAACTTTATGACTGGTTGAGTAGGTTTAATTTTCAGTAACACTTGAATAATTGTCTTCAACATACAATGATATTATTACTTACTGGCAAGACAAGCAAAGAAAAAATGACTTGTAATTATTTGTATCATATGTATGAGTGAAACCTCGATTAAATATATATAATTAAAAACTGCCTTGCATTCCTTGGTGAAATATAATTAAATTTATATATAGAAGTCTGTACAAGAGCGGACTGAGTTCCTCACACCAGTTCTCATAAGGTCTGAGGCAAATAACTTTAGAAAGAAATAAGTTTGATAATGACAAAATGTTTTTTTATAAAAGTCTTCATTTTTGAATGACTAGGTATTACTCACGGCTTTACGCGTTTCAAGCCCTTATATGTCGAAGCAAAATTTTTACTACTTTTACTTCAAAATGATTCACAACTATCGATTTAAAGGCTTTAGAATTCTTGTAATGAAATTATGAATTATATAGTTTTCAAAGACAAATGCATTATTAAAATCGATTTAGTAATTCAGAGTTTCTCAGTCATGACATCTTTGATGAAGACAGAGATTTTTCTTCGTCATATTAAACATTGTCTATCCTTATATAGATGAGTCATATTTCGTAATAATTCCAACTCGAAATTTAAAATCAGTTATATTTATGTTTTTAATAATAACAAATAAAAATAATATGAAGCAGACGTTGAACTATTTCCAATAGATTACAAAGATCCTGTCCCAGTACTTGTTTCTCAAATTTATGAATATATAGAACTAAATATATATAATTAATTGAATATAAAATCACATAGATACGGTTATTTTTGAGTGATTGTTTGATTCAAACCCTCGTTCTTTTTTATAACGTATAACTCAATCTAGTAAAAAAAACAAATGTTCAACAAATGCTTCTCAATTTTAATAATTATAATAAATAATTGATTGTCACTGCTATTTAAAAGTCATTTCAACGTCACTCGAGTATAGTGAGAGTTTATACACTAATCACGCTTAGGTGTAAGACTATGTCTTGCCTACTTCCTTTTTATCAGGTCTGATGTTGATCTGACATTGATATGATATTGATCCGATATTGATATGATACTAATCTGATGTTGGTATGATATTGATCTATTATTGATATTATATTAATATGATACTGATCTGATATAGGTATGATATTGATCTGACTTTGGTTTGATATTGGTATATTGTGATATAAGTATAGGTCGGTGTGTCAAGGCCCCACGCTATGCAGATATTGATGTGGTCGATCGATGACTGGTGACGTGGGGCATCCTTCAAAGGATACAAATAAACATGATTCACGCTCACTAAGACTCGTATTGTAATAAAATCTGAGCACTATTTTGTCTTACAAAGAAAACGACCATTTAAGACATTCTTAATTAGATTTTCGTTTCTAGAACGTTATAATTCAAAAGTTAAAATATTTATTTTTCAAATAAACAAAAGTAATATAATTAAAGATATGTTTCCCTCGATGGTTCTGAACGTTTATAATAGTAAAGCAATTCAAGTACTCGTCGACGCGCATTGAAACTTCACCTGGAGATGAATCGCAAATGATACTTCACTTTGAGATCTCAAAGCCTCAATCCACTAATACGTACTCTCATTGCATTTAAGAGATGACTTCACATTTACGGCTTTCGTTTATAGTCGTATTTTTAAATAAACTATTCTTTTGATGTTTTTATTTACGTTTATTTTAAAATTATCTAGTAGTTTTCTTTGTATATTTAACAGTTTAACTTAAATTGATATTATACGATTTTGAATAACATTATTAAACTTAATAAAATTAACTTTATAATAACTAAAAGGTCACATGAAGGGGCTTCAAATATTATTGTTAAGCTTCATATAACAAGCTCCATCAATCAAATCACAATGCCTTTAAAGGTATGCATATAAAATATAAAAATAACGAAACTCTTTACACAAATCGTTGAAACTAAATTTAATATTAAATATTTCTCTCCCAAGATTCTCTAGAAAATTCTCTTCAAATCTAGGCTTATCAAGTTGACCTATATTTCGCAGTTCATCAGTCTCGAAGACTTAACGATTTGCAGAAATAGAAAACGATTTAGAAAACTAATTTACAGAGTAGATTATCACAAGTTAACGGTTTCTATCACGAAATGTACAATACATGTTTTGTATATTGAATACTGTTTGTCTTCACTGTCCATACTTTAACTATAACATGGCAGCTGTTATGCTATTGTCTGTTAGTCCAAGAAGACAACATGATATGAAATATATATTAATTAAATCGATAAATAAAATCTTGTATTATTATAATATGTCATTTTTTATTTCGTTTAGACATCTATGTCTATAAATCTAGTTATAAAAGATTTATTAGAAATTACAGACGAGTTCACAAACGTTAAAATTTTTCTAACATTGTGTTAGAAAATCATTTTATATTAAGCAGAGCATCTTTTCACGCTTGGTATCAAACGTATCCATAACACGAGTATCTGTTATCAAAACATTAGATCAATTCACCCTTAATCCGACTTCACTACACTGTAAACAAACTAGCGCTGTCTGTATATTGTTTACGTACGAGACTGAGAAGTTTAAATCTATTCTGTAACTTGAGGGTAGTTCTGCAATCAGTGGATTTAACGAGTTTTGTTTTGATGTTGAATATATTAAAATATATAATATAAAGTATGATATCTTTAGTTTTTACTTATTATATTTATTATACTTTAAATTAAATAATCAAATTATGTTGATCTTATCTTTCTTTTTAATTTAATAAAGAAAAATTTAAACGCTGACAAGTTTCTTTTTCCTATACGAAATTCTGATAACTGTTAATAAAATATAATACTGTAAATAAGTTAATCACAATAAAAACCAATCAATCAACTTCATTATAATTGATTAATAGATCGACTGGTTCTCAACAAAATTGCATATAATATGTATATATGTATATATATGTGTATAGTATACACATTATATAATAAAATAACTTTACTAAACCTTTAGAAATTTATTATAATTAAACAAACATGTTCTAAATCAACATTTCAATACAAATCTCATTAAATGTAAACACTCGAGAGTATTTTCTCAGGTCCCGCGGTGACGTCAGTGTGACTTAGTATTTACATTGCAGGCGCGCCGTGCATGCGAGTTGTTCACGCGATTTATAACACTCATTAAGATTTGTGCTATAACAAATTGAGAACACATTCATACACTAGATGTTGACTCGACTTCGTCCGTGTTGATAAGTGACTTGGTGAGCACCGCTTTTGTGATTTATCTGTAATAAGAAGCCTTTATATTAGGACTCCTGCCCAATATATGGTCTTCAAAGGAACATAAATCAGTTCGTCCTGATCTCTTGAACATATTTATATAAAATGTAATTAAGTAACTTTACTTTATGTTGGTGAAAATTTTTTTGAATTAACCAAGCAGTTTTTAGTTTACTCATTACAAACATACAAAATATAAATCTTTATAATATAATATCCTACATCGTCGAAGGAGCGTATAGAGCAGACTTCTAAAAATAACTGAATAAGTAAAATAAAAGTCCTCTGGTGAGGAAAAGTACATTTTACTTCAACCTTATATTTTTTCTGAGCAAAAAGTAACGATGTCCTTTACCAGGTTTTTGCAAAATTCTAAACAAATTCACTGACTCATGAATTTTGTTTGGCGGAAAAAATCTAAACATAATTTTTACACTAAATTAAAATACAGATACATATACTGTATTACTATAAAAAAAATGTAGTAATAATTACAATTTATAAATGGATATACCTATATATAAAAATCAATTAAATTTTTTAAATGGAACCGCTTTCTTATTACTACAGTTTTTTTATGTACATTTTTGGTAACTTTCTGACTTAAAAACCTGTATTAATTATGCGAATACTTACATTTGCTTTAACTTAATTTTATATAAAGCTTCGGTATGCTTTAGAAAGGAAAAAGCCTTCCCTTTTAAATATATGTATACATTTGACAGTCCTCTCAGAGCTTATCAATTTTGACTATAATACAATGTATTGAATGTATTTATTTTAAACCCTAACATACAATTGGTTCATACATTTTTTAATGGCAATTTCTTAATAATTCCTTTGTCCATTCAGTCCAACTTTGAAAGTCTATTTGAAACTAACTTTCCGATGATAATGTACCATGAACTAAGGTTTTAGATTTTGTTTATTTATATTAAAAACGTGGTACAAATAAATACTATTATTAGTGGAGAAGACTTTGTAGAGAAGACTAATAATAGTTCTTTTAAAGTTAGTTCATTTATATACAAATACATCATAAGTCATAAATGCGTCATGACTGTCATAGTAGCGTCATAATGTTATATGTAAATATATTTTTTTAATCATCGCAAATATATAAGAATATTTAAGTCTAAGTAATTTATTTATGCCACAACTATCTTACTATTAATACTACATATATATATTATAACACTACACCGACAGGGGCAGAACCCTACATATTAATATCAGTGAACTGAACACTCCTTTGAGGGATTTACAACGTAAGTTGAAAGAAGGAGGTTGTGAAACGATTGAGGCCTATAATTTTATTCTTATTATAGAAATGGGATAACCTTCTAGGACTAATATGTTACTAGCTTGTTTAGGGTTTTGTAATTGTGTGGCATTTTACTGATAATAAGCATAAAATAATGTGAAAAATGTTCAGATGGTAATAATATTTTTTATAAAGAATATAAAAATCATCAATACATGCGGGACCCGAACCTACGACCTTTGGATATCCGTCTCGACCTTTCTACTAAACTAGCATGTCGTTACTCACCTTTAAGTATATAGCATTATCTATATATTATTATTACAACTTCATTCTTGGACTACAAATATATTAAGATTAAGAATACATAAAAAAGTTTGTATATATATGTATATCTGTATTGTTTTGGAATATATTATACTTTAATTCCCAAAGAACCATTTGACCTACCGATACATACTACAATATTAAAATTTCTTAATCATACTAGCCTGAAAGTATTATTGATTTATTTAACAAAAAGAGTATTTTATATTAACAGACACGCCTCGAAAAGGTTGTGCGCGGTTCAGGTGACATTTAGTATGACGTAATGACTCGTCGATTCTATGAACTAGTTTATAAAAAATATATATTTTGGTAAAAGGAAATAAGAAAATAAAATGTCATTAAAATATAAATAAATATATGTAGTCACAAACGTACATATTCGCTTGAAGTAGTTAAAATACATATAATCTTAATTTTGTTAAAGTTGTTGTTTGGTCTTTTAAAAAATATGCTTTTTACTAACAGCATATCAATTATATTCCGATCAATGTGATGTGACCTTTGACCCTAGTGAGGTTTTGTGAAAAAGGTTTCCAAAGAAACATTTAAATAGTTTCCAACATTCATTGAAGGTAACTGATTCTCAAAACTGCGTTAAATACTTTTACCTGTTATGTTACCAATATATACTCCAATTAGCACTTCCTTTACCAAAATTTTATGGAGATCTTATAACATTATATAACATATGTTGACACTCAAAGATAACACTAATTGCTTCAATATAACCCGGATATATATGTAAATATCCCTTGACGATGTCATCCTCGTAACTTCACTAAGTATAAATACTTCATAGCTTTCTTGCATATGAAGTAGAAATTATCTACTCAAAGAAAATGTACAGATAAAATATAAATGTACAATATACAAGTAATTAGTTTCATTAATTTATACTTAATGGTACTAATCAGAGACCACTTCCTAAACTCATCCAATACTTTTAATCTTAGAACAGAAAAAAAAATAACCTCCCCCCTCCCCCCTTTGTCGTTAAAACGCAACCATAGCAAGTAATACAAAAATATGATTACATTAATATGTAGATAGGATAATTTCATCGAAAATAAGAAATGTAAAAATAGTACGAATATATAAAGGTGTAGCTTTAAAAGATAATTTTTATAAAATGTTAAAATGAACTTTTAAATAGGGCAGAGCTCTACATTATCGAATTTTACTAAAATGACATCATGCAAAAGTTCAATGACCTTGTATCACGAAAGTTCTGGGAACGAAAGTCCGCATGCCATTCTGTTGTCATTAGACATGTACTCGAATAATTAATTATGAATGAGTATTTATTATATTACATTAACAACATTAATATAACAGAAGCAACAAACAAACTAAAATATTTTTTTCATCCTATAATAATTGTATAACATTTACATTCCAACAAATTATTTTGTCCAAAAATAAAACTTTACATCCATTTTTTATTTTATTCGACATTTGAAAATAAATTAAATAAATATAGATGTCAATTCCATTTAAATAATCAGTAAGCAAATGTTTCTCATTTTTCCAAACACATTTTTCCACTTTACATTATTACTCGGATTAAGTTAGCGTCATTTTAAATAAATACTAGAGTTATTTTAAAATCACGTCACTTAGTCATTAAGGTTGATGGAAAAATTGCATTAAGTTACATATTTAATAATATTACAGAATTAATTTACTTAAATCACCAGTTCATACGACCCCGATATCAACCCGACCTAAATGAACTGATTATATTAATACTAAGAATTAATTATAAAATACATTTATAAGAACTATAGTAATGAAATAATTTGTAATATCTTTTAGTATTAGGATATACTTGATAGTATTATCCTGACTTATTATTGAATGTGACTATTGAAAAAGTATTTAATTAACAGTATTAAGTATTAACAGTATTATTGTTTAATGGACAGGAAAATGAAAATCTCTGGATACTGTCAAGAGATTTTCATTTTCCTGTCCATGGAATCATATTACTAAAATGTGTGAGCCTGTGGTTCTTAAAAACAATTATAATATATTAAGACACGTACAACGCCATCTAGTCTTAAACTGAGCAAAACTTTTAGTATCGCAACAAATTGGCAGGGCTGAACACTTCTTTTAAATTCAAAATGCTTAATGATAATATTATTTATAACAACAAAGATTATGTATTTTCTATTACATAATATATAAGCCTAAGTACAAAACGTACGCAAATACTAGAATAACTAAAAACTATACTATAAAGATTAAAAAAGTTCTAGATACTTAGCATACCTGAGGGAGTCTGAAACTTTTCTATTAAGGCATTAAAGCTTAGCTCCCTTACAACTATTCACTCTACTTTAATAAATACATAATAACTTGATAAAAATAAATTTATTATTATATAAATTTAATATATAGATAAGCTCATCTAGAACTAATAAGCGTCTTAGCAAATTAGGTCAGTGGGTAAATCAAGAGATAAAAAATCTCCAATATCCAGGTTCTATTAAATCAATAATACAGTTCTATCGTTTCATACATATCGGATACAGGGTAAATAGCAACAGTAAATACAACCTTAAGCTAATTGGAAGCTTAACAAATATGTATCGAAGAAACTTTGAATTGAATCGGGAATTTAGTTTTTATTTATTTATTGCATACTAACTATTGTCTCCGACTTCGTTCGCCATATACAGGGGCGTTCAGTGTTCGTAAGGATTGCAATTTTTTTGTCAATCTCTATAAAAAGTTTCATCCCAGTAAAAATATCAGGATAAAAGTAGCCTATGTTACTCTCAAATAATTTAGCTTTCCAAAGGCAAAAGAATTTTTAACATCGGATGAGTAGTTTTTGAGATTACCCAATACATATAATCATATCATCAAACTTCTCTCATACATACATACATACATATATACATACATACATAATTATGATACTAGAAATCACCCTTCTTGTGAGCTTTATCACAGTTTAAATAAAACTATAATAAACAAAGTATTTACATACCAGTATGATACTTAAATATTGAATACATATTTCTGAAGGCACAATTAATCTTTTCATATCTTTATTCAAACTGAGAGAGAGAGACTGAGAGAGTTGAGATAAAAATGTTAATTACCATCATACTCTATAGAAGTAAATAACCTAGTAAATAATGTATTTTAATATTTTCGTATTCGTATACAACCTAATCAACCTATTGATATTTCAAGCAAAATTCTATAGTACGCTCCGCTGAAAGATGTTAGTAGAAAGACGTCAAATGAATCGGGCATACGTTGGCTGTATAGAAACTCGCTTTAGAAATTATAACAGCACTAAATCTCCAACGAGAGTACACTGAATAAATATTAATTGAGAGTACACTGAATAAATATTGAGGGTATATTAATAAATGTTACTTCATGTATAAAGGAGTATTATGGTAAAACTCATTAAGTGGTTTAACATTTCTATTTTAGCTTCATTGTTAAAGTATGGTATATATACAGTAAGTAAGTTAATATCGTTTCAATTTGCATTTATTATAGGTTTGACAGATAATTCCTCGGGCAGCATTTGCTTATTATTTATTTAACTAAGCATAATTTGAAGCGAACCTCTTTCCACATAATGCATAGATGTTAAAATGTTTCTTTATTACAATAGAAGGTTGACTTGTCCTATCTATATATATAAAATTATTTTGTACGTAATTATGTCTCTATACTCCTCTTACACTGTTTGTTTTTTGTGTCTATTGGAGATTGTTCGTCAATGGATGAATTCATAGATGGCGCTGCAATCTGTAATGTTTTCTACGTACATCAATGGTCAGCTATTTAAATATAAAATATTATATTTAATTTCTGTGTGTATAGATTTTTAGTAAATTAATCTCAAATACAAAAACTTATAAAGGTACTGTTTATATAAATATATATTATATATGTATATATTTGAAGTATTTCTATCGTCATATTTTGCTGTTTTGACAAAAAAAAGGTTGCTTTTTTTGAAAAACTATTCTATAAAGTATGTTCATGGAATTAAAAACTGTGACGAACTAAAACATATTTTAGCATATAAAAATTTTAGATGAAATTAAGAAAAAAATAAACATTTCATAAATCTGACAGAACCAAAATAATAATATTTATAACACAAAGTTAAAGTTTGTCATATTGTTTAGAAAATCCGTTGCTTTTAAAATGAAATGTAAATTTGAAAGCATGAAGTTTGATCAATCACTTCAAACTCAATGCTTGATGACTTGCATAGAGGAGCGGTTTGATTGGAGGTTCATTGACCTTAAGTAAACACATTATGCGTGTATGCCTGCAGCTTTGAATGAGAAATGCTTTGAGAGCTGAAGCCTTTGAAACATTTCTGAGTGTTTCATCGAAAGTGATATTTCGAATATTAGTTACGTTTTATTCCGAACTTGTTCGTTTTTATGGGTTTTACGATTAATTATTATTTATTTAATTGTTTTTATTTTATAAACCATAATTACGCAATTTAATAAAGTTATAAGTTACTTAATAATTTTAATAAAATCCATTAAGTTAGGATGTAGGTGAACCTTCTAGAGATATTAATGAAATGGTTTCATTAAAAAGTCTTATACATATACCAGATATATATATATATATATATATATATATATATATATATATATATATATATATATATTATTAACATAACTTGATAAATAAATTATTGTTAATTACGAGTGTACAAAAGAAAATGTAAAACTTCAATATAAATCCAAAATATCATTAAGAATGATACTAGCAGGATTCGAATCTGTAACTTTTTTCCTGTTTTTTTTTTCTGTTTTTGTTGTTCTTTTTCCTGTCAACTGAGGTATTGTGACAGTTAATAAAAAAATATATTTCTATATAATCGACTCCTCATCGTGCGTTTTATTTTTGTTACTTATCTCATTTATATCTTTAAATTAATATCAGTGATCATATCTACTACTATCAATAACAATTTCAAAAGTATCACAAAATATAATTACAAATAGCACAAAGCGAGTATTGTAGTAAGTATTGCAACTCGTACCAGTTGTACGAGGTTACAGATTTAGATAATAATATCGACTAAATTTAGCGTTTACTTGTTTGTGGTTGGGTTAATGTTAACTTATATGTAATATATATACCTATACATATATAACATGTATTATAACTGAAAATATATTATTTATATAGTAATATAATCTTAATATGACACATTCATACTTTTCTCTCCATCGAGCTCTGCGGTGTCTTGAGAGCTAGATTTTACTGGTTCAATCATGAATGTTTTTATCAGTGAAGAGGATATTCTTTTAGCTACTGGGATAGGGGTTCGATCGATCCACTGTAGCTAGCTAAATGTTAACTTATATATAATATATATACCTATACATATATAACATGTATTATAAGTGAAAATGTATTATTTATATAGTTATATAATCTTAAATTATTACATAAAGACAGACAAAAACTCCATTAATATATATCATAGGAAATATTACCTTAAATCCTTCGTGAAATATTTTATTCATTGAAAACACGAACAGATATTTATAACAATATAAATACTTAATTATAACATTAATAACTTTTAATCATTATCATATCGTGTGTAAACAGTAACATTTGATATTTTATAATTACCTTGATTTATTGGTATAATCATTTACATGACTCACGCCAGTTACGAATAACTCCCAAATTAAATTTCATTAATTAATTTCACAATACATATGTGTAATTCGCCTCTTAAATATTTATAAGTTAATAGTGATTTGTGAATTCTTATAGATATAAAATAAGTTAGTCATTGTTATTATAATTTGATATTGATTTACTGTAATTGTTTAATTTATAGGTTCATATCTTCAAGGTCAATTGTATCGTCGTTATTTGATCTATATTATGAGAAATTACGTTTGTACATGCAATGAGAGAAAAGAAAGATATAGAAAGAGAGAGAGAGTCTAAATATTACAAGATATAATTAATAAAATGTGAGTCAATCGCCTGTCGCTATAAATCAGTGACAGCAACAAATGGTATCTCAAAGATCCCAGGTTCGATTTTGGTCATTTTGATGGTTTTTACATTATTTATTTTCAATTAAAATAAACAGTTAAGAAACAGGAATAATATTTATTATTTTAAAATTTGTAAACATGACGTTTATATATAAATTATAATATATCCTATCCTAGATTTTAAACCGTGATCAAAATACTGGGTTGCTTAGCAACATGTTGTTTTAAGATAACTAAATAGTAATATTTCATTGGGTAATTATAAGCACCTATCATTGTAGGATGGTATCGACATTTCTTTATAGTTTTAACCTTAATTTAACTAACCTCAATATTTTGGTTTAATTTTGCTTTAACATTTTTAGAAATTCCCAAAACGTACCTACAAGACTTCATACAAAATATACCTTTTCATTACGAATACGTTTCACAAAAACCTCATTTACATCCAATTTACAACTTTATAACCATTACATAAGGTATATTATTAATAATTCTCAAGAGGTTTAAACTTATTTTGCGACGGACAACCGTGTTATGTGTTTCATTTATTATTAGTGAAAATCGTTCGCTAAAACGGAGTAAGTAAGAGTAAGTAATTAGTACCAACGTTAAGCTGAGGGGAGTAAGCCCCACTACATCCTTAAAAAAGGGGAAATATATGTTACTATGGATATTTTTTGTTTTTTATATAAAAAAAACAATTATTTATTTGTAGTCAGATGAGAATAGATAAAATTATTTTGTCAGAGTCTCTTTCCTGCATAGAAAGAGAGAAAGAGGAAGCATAGTAAACAAGAAAAAAAAAGCCTAAAAAATTACTATTATTATCCGGTATTACTCAGTAATATACCGCATTTTATAGACAAATACAACAAAATAAATTGCAAGGAAAACAGAGGGGTTCCAAATAATGTCAGTAGACCTTTCTGATTGTAACACATTGTTTATGGGGGCATTTAGAGGATTTTTATAGCAGCCCTTAGCCCTAAAGGTCTTTCAGACTAACAAACAGTTCATACAACATTATAACCCTGAAAGAGATGTTGAAAATACATCCTCTATGACATAATCGTTTTGTAAATTCGTGTGATACAGCCTTTAGTAACATATCATCACGAGCCAATAGGCAAGCAATGCCCGCACAAATCCACTAGTTATTGGTCTATATCTCCTCGTTCCCTATTTTAGGGAATCGTGACCTGTTTTTACAAATTTCAAAGCAATAATTTATTTTGCGACAATATACGAGTATTTTCCTAAATATTTTTACGCAAGAAGAAAATTTAATACAATATCTAGAGAATAAAAATATGATCAGAACAACATTTTGGTATTCTTTATCTTGTCGAATGAATACAAATTTAATAAAAATAACATTTTTGTATACGTACCTTACGAATACAAAAATGTTACTGTTAGTACACCTTAAAAGAGTTAACTATAAATTATTAAGAATGTTTTCATGTCAGGACATGCAATTTAATTTCAGTACTAAACATTCTAAGGACTCAACAGCGGTAATGTCTCCTAAATATATTTTTTTTATCCACACCAACCAACCAAAGAGCTTACTCTTTCAGTGCGAGGAACAGTGTTAAAATGCAACATCCAAATAATAGCACTGTAATAATAAACAATGTCTTAAACACCAAACCATACACACTATTGTAGTGCAAGAACAATATCAACAATTCACCAAACAAATAAAAATATAACAACGTCAAGAAATACTAAATACAGTGCGATCTCACAGCTGCAGTGCTCGGTGCAGCGTAAATAATATACGAAGAATATAATAACAAGATAGTAAAGAGGTACACAAACCTACACAACATCAATAAATTACAAATGTAATACTAAAAGTGTTACCAGATTAATGAATCATAAAAGTATTTTTTTTAATACAAGAACAAAAGTGTAATACTAATAGAAAAATGCACTGTTACAGTGCGTGGCTGGGATGGCACAGTATCAATAAATCACAGAGATGTCAAAACGAAGTGTTACCAGATGAATGAATAATAAAATTAATTTAAATAGACGAACACTAACAGTGGAGTGCATGTTGCAGTGCGCGGCGGGTCGCGCGGCGTGGCAGGAGGCGGCGGCGCTGTCGGTGGGCGGCGGCGGGCTCGGCGCTGGCGGGGCCGCCCGCCGCTGCTCCGTGCTGGGCGACCACCCGGGCGCGCGGAGGGACCAGCGGGGAAAGTGGCACCGCACCAACCGGGTACGTTTAATTCAGATCCTATGGGTATTTGATGTACCATTGCATGCTTTTTTGCAACTTTCTTTCTTTTCACTATTATTATATTGTTGTTTAATGCACAATGTATGTATTGTACTAATACCATTCAAGTATTTAATTAAGTTGCCATACTTTTTAAGGAAACAAAAAAATATATAAAATCATAATAGACGGGCCCAGCACCCTTGTTATATTTCGAGATAAAAAGGTAAATGATCTGGTTACAGGTCCGCGATGCGTCCTATGGCTCGTCGTCCGACTCGGACGAAGGGGAGGGTTCGAGTGGGGAGCCCTGGGGCGTCGCGAGGCTGCTGTACGCGGGCCTGGCGACCCTCGCGGTTGGTCTCGTCGTCTACTTTGTGGGCACCGGAGACAAGGTATTAATGATTGTTGCCTTTTGGTAATAATAGTAATCGAATACATTTTGAATAACTAACATTTTCAAAGGCAACCATGACAGAGTGCCGTAAATAATAAAAAAAATAAGTTTCAATTTGACCCTTGATCAGAAAGCTTCGAAAAGAAAAAATACTCTGTGTTTATTTGTTTATTGGTGCTGTATTCCTAATATGTCATCGAACCTTTAGGGTTTCAAAACGCCTGCTCTACGGCTGGTGGGTCCGTCTCTCATCGTGGCGGGGCTCGCGTGCTGCTTGCTACGTATTATGTTCTGTATCTTCGCCAAACCCTGCTGCAGACGGCGAACAAACCACAAGGAAAACAGAAGGTATGGAAATAATATTTATATAATTTAGCAATTTATCGTAAAAAAAAGTCAGTGGACAATTATAACATCTTGCAAAATTATTTTCTCAAAATTCCACATGAAAATCCGTGTAAAATATGAACGCTTTAAATTGATAGCATGTTGGTGTAGTGACTTACGGCCCCACTTCTGAGCCAAATATTGATGGGTTCAATTTGCAAACGGTTTTAGTGGCTGGCTTTAAAAGTGTCAGCGTTCCTTATGCAGTCATGTTTCTGTCTTCGATCATCTCTTTAATCTATCATGTTCTTGGTATCCATAAAGGATTTACAAACGTTTAATACCTCCAGTTTGTCAGTATTCAGTCAATAGAATTCGTATTCTTTAGTATTGGTTTATCGGATTTTTTGAGTTATTTTTATAAGGGAAAAAAAATATAATAAAATTTCCAGGGTATCTTGCGTGGAAGGCGAGGAGGTGCCGCTGGCGGGCGCCAGTCGGGGCGTGGGGCCGGCGCAGTGCTCACCCGCGCGCCGCCTCGACGCCTCCTCTTGCGACGTATCCAGTCTCTCCAGCGGCGAGGAGGACGAGCGTCTGCGCAGATACCGCACCAACACACTGCATCCGCAGACCGTTCTCGTGCAACCGGTGAGACAATATCATTAAATATTATATAGCCCGGGAAGGATAAGGAAGTTTTTTGCTGATAGCACGCAGCCTTGGGATACAAACGCATTCACGGGTTTGGGATCCGAGCAAAACTCGTAGAGAACGACCTGTATGTTCCGCCCGGTTAGAAAGCTAGTGATCCACATGCATAAATTCTCGGGAAGCCCATATGAAGGAAGCTTCGAAAGAAGCTCCTTATGCTATACACGATCGAATGCTTTCGCCATATCCAGACTAACTGCCAGAGCATCTTCCTTGCTTTCAAACGGCTGCCCAACGGTGCATAAGATATGATAAAAGATCACCAACCGATCGACCATGGCGAAAGCCATTTGGACGGTTATTTATCAACTGACGATCCTCGAAGTACCTTAGGAGCTGTCGGTTAATGATATTTGTAGTTAGCTGGGTCGAAGCTAACACCGTTTTAGGTATCGGATGCTCAAGGGCGAACTTCCATGAGACCGCGACTACGCCTTTAGGGTAGGAGTGCCGAAATAGACGCTTTATCACTGGAGTCAACTTAGGGGCACATGTCACATGAGAAATGTCATACGCTCCACGAGACTTTTGAACATCCAAAAATAGAGACTGTCGAATAATTTTTCCCAAAAAATTATTTCTGGCATTGAGCTTTGATACCGCGGGATAGTTAGCGGTGTCTTGCCCAGAGTGGAGAGGCAAAAAGAGTGCCCAAGACATCGGCTTTCAAACGTTAAATGGGCACTACGCTCTGTACTAGACAATGATCAGAGGATCCCAGGGGCGCGTCGATAGTGACCAGGTAGTTTCCTGGATGTTTAGTAAGCAGAAGGTCCAACAAAGAGGGCATATGGTAGACGAGTGTGCATTTTAACCAGCTGGGACAGGCTATTTGCCAAAGCAAAGTTAAATACAGATCTCCCCGAGTAGTTAGTGGCACGTGACCCGAGCCAAATCCGAGAATCATACCCCCAAACTTGCTCCGAGAGAGGTTTTTCGGCTACATCAAAGTGGGTACCGTCCTAGGGTATACTTTTTTGATGCATTCTATGATTCATTACTGATTCTCTTACTCACCGACGGAAAATTAATTTGGTTACTACATATCGAGCTTCTATGAGAGAATGGTCCTTTCCCGGTCGAGGCAGCCCAATACGAGCTGCAGTCAAATAACTACATCTAGGCTCTACCACCTACAAAGTTTGATATCATCGGTTAAGGAAGGAGGACGGACACAATCCGCCGCCACTCATTCTGAACTATTACTTTTCTGATGCATCATTAATTGCAGCTGTAATTTGATTAATCAGCGCATAGCGTTATTAAGCGGAATTTCCTAAGGAAAAGTGAAAGGTGAAACAAACGTGGGGTTGTGCCACAGAACGCTTAACCAACCCATCTGCTTTTGCGAAACATATCTATAGCAAATGAATTTCAAGCCTGGATGCCGCTTGATAGATATAGATTAGGTTGTTACTGACAAGTGTGACAATCTTCATCGTGGTCGTGCTACGTTTATTCTTAAGCCTATTTGTTTAAATTTTGTCCAAAAGGACTTTTTGTGTTTTGTGTTACTAGTCGCGAACAATGTGGTTTCATCGTAATACCGTAGGTTAACAATTTTTAGACGCACAGCGACTTCATCTGATTATTTGGCGAAATTGTTTTTCATGATTCGTTCAGTGAAAATATTGAACAGCAACTGCGATATTATACTCTCTTGAATACTCTCGTGTGGTCTGCATTGCAATTATTTCAACCTTCCTATATCAATTTCAGGTTAAATCCATCCAATCCAATAATACATTTATTTTCATATCATTCCTATGTTGAAACTATACCTCCAGACATATTTTAATATTTTCCCATATTTTCAGGCGGGATCACAACCAAAACCGCAGTCACTATCCCCAATCGCACCAACACCGCCGGTCCCGGCTCAAACAGCGAGTCCAGCGCTGACACCAGCGTTTCCAACGATGGTACCCACGTCTCCAACAGCGACCCCCGCGTGTCCAACGTTGGCGCACGCTGGCCCAGCGCCGGCCAAGCGCCCACCCCCCCGCACCGTCTCATTCGCGGGCGCTCCCGACGGCGAGCTGGTTCTCAGCCCCGCGCAGCTACGATAACCAAGCAATAAACAATCACGCAATACTTTTTATACGTTACGTGACACTGAACTGAAGGGGCGCTATCATTGTGTGGCTTAGTTTAAATTTCATAGTATAGTATAAGCGTTGTTTATAATCTGTAGTCATTTTAATACTGAATGTGCTAGATCATCCGTCTTAACGCCGACTAGATACTACGAGGTGATGTTCCCGATGTTTAATTTGTTGTCAAATAAAACGAAAAATAACGAAATATGAGTAAATTATTTGGTCCAATATTATCTTAGATTTGGAGGAACAGCATCTCATAGTGATTTGATATTAAATAGTGGATATATAATAATTGTGTTAAAACTGCCTAATACTAGTGCGAATTTATATTAAAATATAAAAAACATAACTAGTTATATAACTGACAATAATGATTGTTAACTGATGTATAAAGTGTTATGGCGTACGTGATTTTAATTGTGCCGTTTATTTGTGACTAACACGAAGTAGTTCACGCCGAGTGTTTTAAAAATATATTATATACATAAGAGTTCACACGTTTATTTCGTTATTTAAATATAATTAAAATATTTCTTAATTAAAAATATCATATTCTGTATTATTTAAAAAATATATTCATATACAATTTTTAAATATAGTATACGTGAATTGTTAATTATATACCTTTAATTCAGATACTATCCTTAAAAAATAATAAATACTTCCAGTATTAGTTCGCGCCTTTCAAAATGTATCATCTTTTGACATTGCATCGAAATTATTTATCACAGATCAAGGAATTGATACCACAGATAATATTTACATATTTACGAAAATATTTTTTAACATGGCGGCTGAACTACATGAAACACCAAAGATTGTAGTAATAAGAATCAGTGTATAGTAATACTGTTTAACAGTAATGTTATTATGTGTAAGAATAAGGTAAATGTTTTGTTAATACAGCATTTTGGGTGACGTGATCTGTCAAGACGGTTCTTTATGTTTTTTTAACCAAATTTATACTTTTTTTTTTCAGACAGTCTTTTTGTTTGGTTGACAGTCTTGCGTCATTGTCTTATTCATACCATATAATTTTTTTATCATCATTTTATTATATTTTTTTATTTATACAGACTCATCGTACGAAATGTCGTGTTAACAGCACTTTATTAAGCGTGCATTGTATATTGGCACAATATAGTCAGATACTGTTTATATAATATATTATATATTTTAGACATATTTGCACCCTTAGTAGTTGAATAATCTTGTATATCTGCAGATTAGCTAGAATTTATGGGACACTAAAGTGTTTTCATGGAACTCCATCGCGGTTACTGAAAAATTAAGAGTTCCATGTTTTAAAAATCTTAATTCCCATAGACAATTCGTGTGATTCATGTTTTGATTAGTTCGTCAATTAACTTTATAACATGTAGTTGTTTTGTATTATTTAAATCTAAGAATTGTCAATTACTTAATATTTATTTTTTCGGCGTAAGATACTTCGCTTGTTTTGACTATCGCTTATATCCTTGTTGGTAAAATTGCTGTTGTATAAAGAATGCAGACTACAAACCAATCAGCTGATAGTTTGGACTAGTTTATTATTCATTTCAATAATGATTAATGATAATTTAATTTCGTGTTAAAGCTGCATTAAGTTGATTATTATACCATCCCTGGCTGTATATTTCTATGGTCTACTGTCAAAATTATAAGTGACAGTTCAGTGACGTTTTGAAAAACAAACAATTTTTGAATAATAAGTATAGAGAAAAAAAGAAAGAAAAAATTATCAGCTGATAAAAAAATTGTAGTCTGCAACAGTTAGGTATTTTAATTTAAGAATAATGATTTAAAAAATGAACGAAATCTGAATCTATTATTTGAATTAATAACATAATACAAAAACACGATAAGGTCTACACAATTATAACGCAGATTTTTTAATTTATTTTATATAAATACACCTATCCAATAAGTACTCACATTGCAGCGTTGCTGAATTTTCATATTTATATAGATTTCGCTATTTATGTAAAGTTAAGAAAATATAAATTAAAGGTTTGATGACGTGGCGTTTTGGTATTCATGCTTACCATTGGTTCAAGTGGTCTAAGGTTCAATAACTGGGCAAAATAATTTTTGATGAATACTTATTCTTATTAGCTTTAGTGAGCAAAGAAAAACTTACCTTGAGAAAAGTGCAAGGAAATGTAATAGTTAGAACTAAACCTAAATAAATGCAAATCTTCCATATACTACAAATAGCGAAATTTAAATATAAATATGAAAAAAGAAACAATTTTTTATAAAAGTCCCGACATAAATAGATGTTAAGGAAAATTATGAGCTTCATTTAGACTTATTGGCTTGTAACAGAGTTGTGTACATAGTCATTATCATCTCTGACGTCACTTCCGTTATCACTATTCAAATTCCCCCCTTTTTTAATCTTCCCCAAGTTTGTCTTTGGTTATTACTATGAAGCGCACACAATCTGGTGACAGGGTGAATTTTATATTTGTCTACCAGCGGATAGCTTTTAGGGTCAATCTGTGAGTGTGTTATCTAACTCGGATAACGACCCTGAATTTAAATTTTGAATATCACACATTTTTCAAATGTATTTTTACAATATCTGCTTATTTATAATGTAAACATTTTATAGTAAAATATTTACCTACACGACAGTTTTAGAGCGTCTTAATGACATTACATAATCCGCACCAATATATTTGTCTAAACATTTACTATAAAACCATTGCCATATTTAAATAACTTTTTATTTTGAAAATGCACCAATCACCAGTATATTTTTGTGATGGCAACATTTTTGTAAGTTGTCTAAGAGTGACGTGCTTCCAATCCCAGCTTTTCGCTTTCATTTAGTATTTGTAAATTAGCTTCTTATATTAAGCTTGAAGGCCTAATTTATTGTTTTAATTTTTAATATTTTAATCGATTATTAATTTGTATATATAAGAAACCTACAGTGAGAATATAGAGCGTGTATTTATTTGATAGTCTACTGTCAGGTATACGTATATAATAGCAATACTAGAATCGCCATGTATAACTTCAATAAAGTTTCGAGGCTGCCGGTATAATAAGTTGCGCAGAGACCAAAATATGTTCAGATTAATATAAGACTAAGATTATCATACTCTAATACCGTTCCTTTATGTATTATGTCTGTAGTTTTGTAAGTAGCTAAGGTAACTTAAACTATGGTTAAATTTCATTTGCTATGCAGTTAATGTGTGCGATAGATTTCTGTGTGTTCTATAACGTCTATGATAATGTTTTATGCTAAAATAGGCTATCATAATTAACCTTCTATACTGATTTTGTAAATTATCATAATTTTTATTATTATTTGGACAATCTATGAAAGTGATTCTAATCACCTCAAATCGGTATAGATAAGAAATACTCCAAGTAAAAAATTGTCTTACGATATCGTCTGTGATAATATCGTACGACAATTTTTTATCTGTGGTAATGGTGGAAGGGAAGATTCTTCTTAGATTGATCTGTGATTTAGTGTTGATAATGAAAGAGTTTAATTTATATTGTTTGTATTTTTTTTTAATATAAAGAAATGTTCGACATTACGCTCAATAAACGTAATAATGACATTTTGTATAATAGAATGTTTTGTTTGTACATTGTTTGGAGTACCCATAGTTTGTATTATTTATAGACTGGTGCATATCATGTGTATAGAGCAGGTGAATAATCAAATAAATTAGAACAAAAATATAGTTGAAGAGTATGTTTTATTTTTATTATTTTTCCTATTTATGGTATTACCAGACGAACCCTTTTTGACAGAAAGTCAAACAAAAGACAAAGTTTATTTCTCTATTAAAATAAAATATATTACACTCTTTAAATATTTACAATATTACCATCACCATTTCATTCATGATTTTTTTATTTAATTTTCATTCGTGTTTTTATTTACACTAATCGATTTGTGTTTAAAGAAATATTTTTATAAAATATAAAATAAAACCACAATATATAACATGAATAATATTTAATCCATTATAATGTAAACAATAAGGGTACAAACTAAAAGATTTACTATTTACAAAAGGTATTGCAAAACCTTAAAATTAAATCACAACATAAATTCACGAATCAAAAATATAATTTTATTTGTGGTACGTCTTAATTGTTTGAAGGTATATGAAGGATAGCTTGTAGATTCACAAAATGCATGCTAGATTTTTTTAATCTGTGCAAAAAGTGCATCGTGTCAAAAAATAGTAAATACAGGTCGCGCCATTTTAGTCACTTTCAAGTTTAATTGTCATTAGTGTGTAAATAAAAAGTAAATATTATTAATGAGAATCGAATTCTTTTTCAAATATTTTACCAACTTAATTAATAATAAACAAATTTAACTTTAATCGAAATAATTCTAGAAAGCTTCACACGATAAATATATTATGCATATAGTTGAAGAATATTAAAAATTTATTAATTTATAACAATCCTACCTAATGGGAGACCAAAAAATCACATGTAAGTGTGTTAATGCTATTATTGATTTAAAAAATATTTTGTGATGATTTATATTTAATAATTTTCTATTGAATATTACTCATATGTTTAAATAATACTATAGGGACGTATAGAGAGATCTAATTAGTTTATAAAAATATTTTACTTATTAGGTTATAATGTAGAATGTTAAGTGTATTAAAGGTTTAAAATATAGAATGTTGGTTTTCTATTACAATAAAATAAAATTTTCTAATAATATTAGAGTGCTGTGATATAACTGATATATGATTACAGACATTCATATTATATACTCACACCGCTGAAAACACTAAAAACATAACTTAACACAAACATTTTTATGTCATATCCTAAATAAAATTATAAATGTATGTTAGTTTTCCTTTTCTTCCACATCAAACAAACCATTTCCATCATTTATTGCACCGAGACAGAGACAGTTGAAAATGAAAAAGTTATTATCTCATAGATATTATGATCTAAATTTGGAATTGAATATTTTTTTATTTAATATCCAAAAATACTGAAAGGTTTCAAGATATCTAAATAACTATGAAGTTGAACCAAAAACACCAAACAGCTAAAATATATAATTATAATTTTACTCTAACCTAGGACTTATTGAAACTGGATTTTAAAAAGTTATTAGACAGCACTATTAAGAAGTACCAATAGATTCTATATCTCTTTCTAACCAGCTAAGACTGAATGGGATAGCATATAGAAATGTTTCACATGTTTAACTATTTGACACATCCAACATACACAACTTTTTAATCTATGAAATATAAGTCTATCTTTTTCTAATCATTCAGGAACGAACAAGATAGCAATACTTTTATTTTACTATACTATCACCTGGGATGCTAGTATCATATAGTTTCGACTATCCCTCTCCGCTTGCGAGGCTCGCTGGATATGAAAGAAGTTTCTTCTGAAGATGTAGTTGTCTTGAGATTTGACGTTGTTGGTGTCATCTGGAAAAGTGATATTTCTTTATAATAAAGATATTAAATATAATAAAATAATTCTACAGTGCAACTATTTTCAAAGTTTTATTATTATACTTTTTTAAATTGGTTTATTATTACAATTGAAATTAAAGTATACTGACGTTAAAATGTATATGATTTTGAAAAAAAAATGTATAGACAGACCTAAACAAAAATTATTAATTTTAAAATACCACCCATACCTCACTTTGCGTCGTGGTTACGTTCCAAAAAGACACGACACGAAGTGAATTAAGATTTTCTATAGCAAACCATGTAAATATCGAAGATAGGTTCCAGGGTTACGAAAATACTACTTTTAATTGAAAAATTTAACAAAGTAAACATTTAAAAAACAAAATAAAATATAATTCTGCAAATAAATAAATTAGAAAAATATTTTGTAACCAGAAACTTCTTTTTTGTAACCCGAAACAACACATAAAAATTTATAATAATTAATTATTTTCTTTTTAAAAAAGCACAAAACACTACGTAATTGGAACTGAACTCAAAAAATAGAAAACAAAATGAAAATAAAACTGTACTAAAATTGAGTTGATTTTTAGTTAGAAAGGGGATCCCGAGTTTTGATGGAATGGCGCGATTAGAATCAAAAGGGTCGACATCTTTTAGAAAAAAAAAATATTAAAGACTCGAACCCAAAACAACGCAACATCGTAAATTTAACGACGCACACTGAACATTAGTACTAATCAAGCTGCGACGCAACTCGAAAAAAAGCGCATAACGAAACGACGCAAAGCGAGGTATGTGTGTATTTAGATAAATATTTATTTACATGCAAATATTAAAAGCATTTATAAACTCTTAAAATTAATCAGCACGAATATACTTATAAGCGACTTTAATATATTTTGATATTTTGTTATCGGGATATACTGAATAGTGAAGTAAGATGTTAGAAGCAAAATTTTTATTAAGCCATGAGTTTTACTCAATGGATGGATAAGCGTATATTACCTCACTCTCCAGTAGTGTCCTCTAGTGGCTGGAAAATACAAAACTTATTTGCACACAAATATAAATGTGTGTTTTTCTTTGATATTTCTATAACATTGTCGTGATATTAGAAATGCTAAAGACAATATTCAGTATGAAAAAGTTTCAAAGACGCAGACAAGACAACAAGACACAATCAAGACACTTTTAAGACATTACATTTCGTGTGGGAACGACTCCGGCCGTGCGTCTGATGTCCTCCAGTGGTATGTCTTCAGAGCGAGCACGAGGTGACGACTCCCTGGAGCCATTGCTGCCACGGGATACACTGCTGTGGTGATAAATATTTATATTATTATTTGAATTATCTTAGTGCTTTCTTTGATAATATACATGTCCGTGTTTATTTAATAATTTGCTGCAAAAAAATGTGTAAATAGGGAGAAGACAATGCTGAAACGAATTCTGTACCAAAGAACTTATGAAAGATAGTGACAAGTATCCATAGTAATTACTATTTCATATTATATAAAATAATACAATCAACATATATACATATACTAGCTGTTGTCAGCACCTTCATCTGCTATTTCTATTTCACATCAATTCTATATATCTATAAATATCTTGTTATCAACAACGCCATCTATTGGTAACTTATAGAACTTAAAAGTGAAACTACATCTTCCTGTACAAATAACGTCAAATCCACAATAAAAAAATAAGATTCTTAATCGAGATATTATATATTATTATATCGAACTTTTATGTTGGACCAAATAATAGATATATACAAAATAACATATATATATGTATATATATTAAATAATATGAACCTCTCTCTGCTGGTAGTTCTCTCCCGGTACACCACGATCCCGTCCTTAAGTACGTGTCCGCTCGCTCTGCGGATACGACGCTCGGGATCTTCACCATCAATACCTGCAATATTCAAATTAACAACTTAATTTGATTACATATTTGAAAAAGACATCTACAAAGATGTTCAGTGTAGTTTAATCTCGTTTACGCATAAAACGCTTAATTCATAGAGGTGGATAGCGACGCAGTATCTTTATTGGATCGACGGAGCGGTTCTTAGAGTCGTATGTTCGAGTTGATATTTTTTTATTATATACTAGCAGCTCGCTCCGACTTCGTTCGAGTTTTGAACATTCAGTGAGTTAGTCTATAGCATTTAAAATCTATGGTAAGTGTGTACCTATAACTAAATGTAGTAATATTGACGACAGTTATGTTCTTTGCGATGATTCATAACAAGTTATTTCTTTGAATATCATATTTGTGGCCTTTGTCTGATTGTCTGTATAAACAAATAAATTATTTTTAGATATAACACGTGACAGGCCAACATACAATTGTCCGTGCAAATAGGGTTGCTCTTTGAGCTTTTTTTAATTATTTATTAATAGTTATACCGAAAGACGATTGATTTTACGGGAAATTGGAGCCGCTTGTATTCAGTGGCAGGCAATTCTGTGGGTATCATCGGAATTCTTGCTTCAGTTTCACCGATTGATGTACCATTTAATATAGTGCACTCAGTTAAATATGTTCTTAAATTAATTACTTTTAGTCTTGTACATTGCACCATTTGGGATTAAAATTTCTTAATAGTATAATAGGAGAACCCACTTTTAATACCAATTTGTGAGGTGGATCCGGGTGGTGTCAAGGCATTTAAAAAGTCTGTTGGGTAATGCACTACTTCCCCTTTATTCACCACTGTGTCGACAGAGTAGTAAGTATGGGAAGGTGCTTTAAATTTAGATAAAATTAGATTATTTATTTTATCAACTTCTTCGTTGGTTGGTTCCAGTATAGCCCTTTCTTGGAACCAAATTACTGTTTTTCGGTGTTATGTTACTAATATTGGGATATAATTTTTCAAACAATTTTTTACATATTGCACGATAATTCAGATTATTGAGATCGATACTGAAATTTCCAGCTTGAAAGTCACCATTTCCTATTTGAAGTAAGTCTTTAGAAAATTCCCTATTATCTTAGCTGGAAGATAAAACTCTCATATTTGTTTTAGGTTAACATGTTATATGTGACCTAAGATAAGATCTTTTTCGACACGCATTAACCTCATCTGCTCTCGTCCCTCTTGCTATAAACAGGCAAAATTTGACAGAAATCTCCAGAGAATAAAACTGTGCAGTCACCCATTGGGCCATTTTTATTGCGCAAATCTTGATTTATGATACAATCAAACTGCAATCTTTCATTAATTTACCGGCATTGCTTTGTTTTGAAATATTACAAACGTCATCACTATAAACTTCGAGTCGAAGTTTGAAGGTAGAATGTGCGGTTAGACCCCTTTCTAAAAGTGTGGCTGCTACGACAGACGATGCCACAGCAAGAGCAATTTTTCTTTCAAATCTTATTTTTGCTAATAGCAAATTAATTTAAAATGTTTTACCCGTGCCTCCAGGAGCGTCTCAGAAAATTATTTTTCCGTCATTACTATTAATTGATGATAATATTATGTTATAGACATTTTTTGTTTAGGATTAAAGCGAAACTCATTATGAATGGCTCGCAAAAGTGCGGATTGGTTGTAATTTATTTCTGGAAAATAGACTGTACCGATTGTTTCATTTAAATCTAAATTTAAGGGTAAGGTGAATACAAAACGTTTTAAAGATTATCTTAACAAAAATTTCACTTCTTTATTTAATTCGCATAAAACTTCATTGAAGATACTTTGATCGTAATCTAGATTATCCGATGACTGCTCCCGCGGTCTGCGGTGCAGTATATTTTCGGCCACGTTTTTTGCGATGGTTTTGCCAAAGAAAATGCGGATCAGTAATTTAACAAAACGATATCATGATAGCAAATAAGAATCTAAGTGACTAAGCTGAACAGAATAAGGCAGCTTTAGTGCTTTCCCAATGAGTATAGTAGGCGATCAACCCGTGGCTTCTTTGGGTTTGCTTTAAGCTGGGGATAACTAGAGTATTCTTGTTAGCCGTGTATGCGCCAGTATCCTCAGCTCAAATGAGCGAGCTCGAGGAGTTTTGGGAGAACGTTAGGGATGTTCTAAGTAGTGTCAGAGATAATAAAAAGTTGATAGTATGTGGAGATATGAATAGATGGGTTGGAACCGCGCATATGAGTAGTTACGAAAGTGTGCTAGGCAAATACGGTGATAGGCGGGTAAATGAGGCTGGAAAGCTTATTTTGGAATTTTGTAAAGAGAGAAATTTGTTTGTGGCAAACACGATGTTTGATCACAAACAAATTCACATGTACACATGGGAGCGAGCGGAAGAAAGAAGTATGATTGATTTATTCCTAGTGGGCCAGCGTATACGAAGTCAAGTTATGGACACGCGAGTGTTCAAAGGTGCTGATCTGGGAACGGACCACTATCTAGTCGTTGCTAGAATAAGAGGTCTGTTTGCAGGTTGGCGCAGCCGCACGACGTGTCCAAACTTGGCGTCGAATTATCGCATAAGAAGCTGGAAGCTTCAAGATCCACCGATCAGAGAGGAATATCAAGAGAGAGTTTCCAAGAAGCTTGAAAGCTGTGATTCTGGAAATGAAAGTGTTGAAGTATGCTGGCAGAACCTTAAGAATGGTATGATGAAAGTAGCGACAGAAGTATGTGGTAAGAGGAAAAGAGGTTTTAGTAAAAATCGTGATGGATGGTGGGATGATCAAGTGAAAGACGCTGTAGAGTTAAAGAAGAAAGCATGGCTGGATTATAAAGCCTCTGGTAAGGATAAAAGTATGAGAGAGATAAGAAAAAGAGCGTACAAGCTGCAAAAGCCCAAAACGAAAGCACTTATAAAGATGAAGCGTGAAAATTCTGAGAGAGAAAGGGATGAAAGGTTGACAAACAATTTCCGGGAAAACACGAAGCTTTTCTGGCGAGAAGTTAGTGGTTCCCGGGGTTGTTCGGTAACCTGTAGAATGAAAGCGGTGCTTTCGAAGAACGGTGAAATTTTAACTGAGCAAGAACACGTTTTGCAGCTGTGGGCGGAATCCTATAAGGAGATGTATGTACGTGAGGACGCCTCGGTATTGACTACCAGCGTAATGCTGAGTCCAGATGTAGCCGATGGTGAAATCAGTTTGGAAGAAGTAGAGAGCTTGATTCGAAGTCTGAAATGTGGCAAGGCTGCGGGAGCAGATGAAGTTACTGCCGAGATGACCAAATATGGTGGGCCACGCGTCTTGGACTTTTTCTGGTTTTTGTGCAATTTATGCTGGAAATCGGGGGAGGTCCCCGACGATTGGCGAAGTGCAGTCATCGTACCTTTGTATAAGGGCAAAGGTTCACAGATAGACTGTGCAAGCTATAGGGCTATCAGTTTGATTAGCTTGGGCGGTAAAGTATATGCTAAAATATTAGCGAGAAGAATGCAAGAGAGATCTGAAAGGCTGTTGTGGGAGGCCCAAGGAGGTTTTAGACCTGGAAGAGGGTGTATAGATCAGATATTTTCCCTCCGCATGATCACGGAAAAGTTTTTGGCCCTAAACCAAAAGGTTTTCTGTGCTCTTGTGGATTTGGAAAAGACGTTTGACAGGGTTGTGAGAAAGAAGTTATGGGAGATACTGCCCCGATACAATGTGAACGGACCCTTGCTATAGGCTGTAAAATCTCTTTACAGAGATCAGCCTGTGTGCGAGTAGGAGCTGGCATGTCGCCCTGGTTTAACATCCAATCGGGTGTTAAGCAAGGTTGCGCTATGTCAGCTTGGTTGTTCAATTTGTATTTGGATAGTTGTCTCCAAGGCGTGAAAGACAGCGACATGGGAGTGAAAGTAGGTGACCTTAAGGTCAATTGCTTACTATATGCAGATGATGCAGTGCTCATTGCATCATCAGAATGCAATTTGCAGGCATTGATCACCACTCTGAAAGATGGGTGTGAAATTAATGGTCTAAACCTGAATGTAGATAAGACGAAGGTTCTGATATTTGAAAGAAATGAAGAAAGAACAGAATGTAAGATCAACGTGAATGATAAGATAATAGAACAAGTGAATGAAGTGGTATATTTGGGAAGTATGTTTAGCAGAGATGGAAGATACGAAATGGATGTGGAAAGGCGTATTGCTGCCGGTAACAGAGTCAACGGTGCTTTGACTGCATTGTTGAGATGTCAAAACGTCAGCATAGCTGCACGTTTGGCTGTACACAATGCAGTTTTGCTACCGACGCTGTTATACGGCAGCCAAACGTGGGTAACACAGAAGAAATATGTAAGAAAGATGAATGCTGTGGAGATGCGATCTCTTCGCAGAATATGCGGAGTCAGTCTAGCTGATCGAATCCACAATGAAGAGATCCACAGAATGGCAGGTACTAGCGAAGATGTTACGGTGAGAATGAAGAAGAACGTGCTCAGGTGGTTTGGGCACATCGGACGAATGAGTGATGAAAGAATGGTAAAAAAGATTTATATAGGAAAAGTGAGCGGTAAGAGAGACAGGTGGAGGCCTCGAGTGACCTTCGAAAACACAGTATCAATGTTACTGGAGGAAGGTCACGTAAAAAGCATCAGGACCCCCCGGAGGGCATGTATGAAGAGGTTGATGTCTGGATCGAGGCGAAAGAGGTATGCAGAGACCGTAGCGTTTGGCGCTCCGTCGTCTCTGGCTACCCCGCAAGGGATATGGCGTGAAGCTAAATAAATAAATAAATACAATGAGTATCGTCTTCTAATAGACCGATTGTATTTCAAGCTCCTTGGAAGGGTTACATAAGTAATACCCTGAACCCCATAAACTCTGCCATAGAGCATCTGCTTATCTAACGCTTGGAAAATGTTCAACTATTATTAGTCGTTGAAATTTTTTTGTAACTTGTTTCCATGTGATATAGCTTGGGACTTTAACATACGCCAGAGTTCAAGCTTAACCATCTTCTGTACATAATTTTAAAAATGCTGTCAACGTCGCGGTTCCAGGACTGTTAATAACATCATTTACGCTGTTTTCAGCAAAGTACATTTGCTTTCCATTCTCTAAATGAACAGCAAAATGTGTAATAGTTGGTACACGTTTGTGTATTTTAAAAGACATGATTCTCCAAATTGCTTCACAACAACAAATATGGCGGCTTATTAAAATTACTTCGTTATTTGATTGTAAGCTAAATGTAGCCTGATCGCTGTCTTTATTAATATATTTTGTAACATATTTTATAGATTTTAGTTCTACGTTTATATAGGTGTCATAGATCTTCAACAAAAGTTTATTGATAGCACTACTTATCTGTTGTCAATTTCGTAATTACGGATATTATCCGTAAAACATTTTCTCCAAATAACATTTGGCTCTGAAATGCTTTCAGAAATTTTTTCGACTACCTTCCGTCATTTACACATTGCAAATTGGTTTTTAAAACACCACATGGTCTGTGAACCATGAGCCTTACCCCGTCTGTACTGTACTGTGTATGTAACATGTTCTGCAAAGACCTGACTATAGAACTATTAAGTGATGCTCTTGTACTTGAATTTCCTAAATTACTTCGTGTAGCAGTTTGAATCGCTGGATCAGACATAATATAAATCTGTAAAAATGTATGGTTATCAGGACTTTGGGGGTGAAGACTATTTGCGAAATGATAAACCTGACCCTGGAATTCAAAAGTTGGCATATAGCCATGTTCAGCCACCCGTAACTTTGGGTAACTTCCATCAAGGAGTGATTTTAAAGGTCCTGGTGGCGTGACTATGTTTAGTTTAATTTAGCAAAACTTTGGACTCATTTTTCCATTTCAAAGCGGAACAGTATTGACAAACAATAGCCTATAGATATTGCCGAATCGTTTCGGTAATCAATTGTTGAAGCGTCATTCAATGCAGAATATTCTTTATTGGGTCACTTACTAATATTTTGCGGTCTAACCCCATTACTTGCTACAACACTGTTTAAATTTCTGTGCAATACAGGCGCTACGTAAGCTAAATTGTCCCTTCTCTCTCTCTCTCTCTCTCTCTATGATTATTATGTCTGTCACGGTCAAAAGACAAGCATACATTATGTTCCACAGATGAACATGATGATGTTCTCGTTCTCTTTGGGATACATGCCTCTCACTGTCTAGTTACAAACGGCCTGTACAATCCAACGATGATTCTTGTTCTCTTTGGAATCCATGCCTCTCATTGTCTAGTTACAAACGGACTGTACAATCCAACGATGATTCTTGTTCTCTTTGGGATACATGGCTCTCATTGTCTAGTTACAAACGGACTGTACAATCCAACGATGATTATTGTTCTCTTTGGGATACATGCCTCTCATTGTCTAGTTACAAACGGACTGTACAATCCAACGATGATTCTTGTTCTCTTTGGGATACATGCCTCTCACTGTCTAGTTACAAACGGACTGTACAATCCAACGATGATTCTTGTTCTCTTTGGGATACATGCCTCTCACTGTCTAGTTACAAACGGACTGTACAATCCAACGATGATTCTTGTTCTCTTTGGGATACATGCCTCTCATTGTCTAGTTACAAACGGACTGTACAATCCAACGATGATTGTTGTTCTCTTTGGGATACATGCCTCTCATTGTCTAGTTACAAACGGACTGTACAATCCAACGATGATTATTGTTCTCTTTGGGATACATGCCTCTCATTGTCTAGTTACAAACGGACTGTACAATCCAACGATGATTCTTGTTCTCTTTGGGATACATGCCTCTCACTGTCTAGTTACAAACGGACTGTACAATCCAACGATGATTCTTGTTCTCTTTGGGATACATGCCTCTCACTGTCTAGTTACAAACAGACTGTACAATCCAACGATGATTCTTGTTCTCTTTGGGAGACATGCCTCTCATTGTCTAGTTACAAACGGACTGTACAATCCAACGATGATTGTTGTTCTCTTTGGGATACATGCCTCTCATTGTCTAGTTACAAACGGACTGTACAATCCAACGATGATTCTTGTTCTCTTTGGGATACATGCCTCTCACTGTCTAGTTACAAACAGACTGTACAATCCAACGATGATTCTTGTTCTCTTTGGGAGACATGCCTCTCATTGTCTAGTTACAAACGGACTGTACAATCCAACGATGATTGTTGTTCTCTTTGGGATACATGCCTCTCATTGTCTAGTTACAAACGGACTGTACAATCCAACGATGATTCTTGTTCTCTTTGGGATACATGCCTCTCATTGTCTAGTTACAAACGGACTGTACAATCCAACGATGATTGTTGTTCTCTTTGGGATACATGCCTCTCATTGTCTAGTTACAAACGGACTGTACAATCCAACGATGATTCTTGTTCTCTTTGGGATACATGCCTCTCACTGTCTAGTTACAAACGGACTGCACAATCCAACGATGATTCTTGTTCTCTTTGGGATACATGCCTCTCACTGTCTAGTTACAAAAAAAACCAAATCAATTATCTAACTGTTTAAGTAAATAACTTATTTCGACAAAATCACTATAAAAATTATTAGATTTCAATTTAAAGTCAACCGGCAATTTGTGAACATTACATTATAAACGGTCAATATAATTACTTTTTACTATAAGAATAAAATTAAAATAAGATAACCAGAATCGTTAAGCAAGCAGTCAGAAGTCCATTAGTAATATGCCAAGGTTCGTAAAGAAAAGAGAGACCAACCAAAACTTATAGGATATTCGTTATAATCCGTTCGTATAGGTTCGTAATAATCCATCATTTTATTGTAAAATGTAAAAGCAAAAAATGGTTATTGTGTGTTATCTTTGGAAGATAGACATCGCCACCATCACGGACTTATTTGTAGATCTATTGAAGAGGTGCAATCCCACCATACATTGTTTTGTTATAACTCAAAAGTTTTTGGCAGCGTTTTGAGGATAGCTCCCGATCGGCTCAATTTTTTTTCCGACATGTTGAATTAATATCGTCGTAATAGTCGTCGTTAGTTTGCACAAAACTTAAACTCATTATCCACTAAAACCTTCCTCGGGGATCACTCTCCCTGTTGAAAACTGTATGAAAATTTGTTCAGTACTTTTCAAGATTTTTGGAAATAAACAGGTAGATAGACAGACAGACAGAAAGACAGACGCGGCGGAGGACTTTGTTTTATAATCTGTAATGATTTGAAATTCATCTTAAATTAGCCAAAAATATGTTCATACAGAGTTATACATACAACTTGATTATCAGTCCGTATTTTATGACCTTTGGAATCACATCAACATGTATAGAGCTGGAAAATCGGCCAGTATACTATGGCCTTTGGATCATAATATGCTGGTTAATTGTCTACCATCAAAATCAACATGACCTCTGAAATAGCTCTAACATGTATAAACTAGTATGTAGTGTGACAGTACCGGAGTGTCTCCTGACGCTGGTGAGTGCGGGTCTGGCGAAGAGAGGTCGGTGTCTATGTGTGGGGGGCGCAGGGGGTGCGCAAACACCAGACACCTCCAGCAGACGGCCGATTTGCTGCATCTTCTTCTGACGAGCCTTCGTACGACCCTGGGAGTGACATATCAATGAGCTACATTTCATAGCTCTTATAAGAATCTGTTTACACGAAAATTATCTTATTGGATTAAGCTCTTTTACTGAATTTTAATTTACGTTGTTTATATACAGCATAATTTAGTGCAATGGAATTAATTTATTATTTTCAGTCGAGTATTTTTTTTATTTGAATACTTTAAATTTAACCTGTGACATCTTAACGCCTTTAATATATTTTAATGTATTTTTTTACAATATAGATTTATCTATATATATATATATATATATACATATATTTTTAAGTAGGTATAACCAGCACCTTAGTGAGTCTCTGCTTGGCGGCCATGCTGCGTATGTGGTCGTCGAATTTGAACTTTGCTCTCAGCAGCACGGTACGCGGCAGGGCTCCGTTGGCGCCCACGCGGGGCTTGTGGATTATTAGATGAAGGCACCTGGGATCTTCCTTGTCACCTTGAATCTGAAGAGGGTATTTAGAATTTTTTAACATATTGTAAAAAAATGCATTTAAGTGTTACAAATGTTTGAAAATCTGAATAAATATGTTATAACATTATTACTTCTTTTTTTATAAAAGCAATTAAAATAAAAATTAATTTGGACAAGGACAAATTTCGACGTATCGCAGATTAGAGTGTTGCTTATGTTTAAAATATTTTAATTATATGTCTATTATAACATGAAACCAAACTTTTATTAAACTACAAAACCTTTGCGAAACTGGTATAAGTGTTGTACTTCAGGTTGGAATTAAATTTACGTTTAATTATTGGTTATTTTCAAACATAATTGTGTCTTTTAATTTAAAACGGGTTCCACTAATATGTATGGGAAAAACATAAAAAATTAAATAATATAAAAAATATGTAATAAACTATATACTTATTATATTTTTTTTTCATGTAAACTAACTATAAATAGTACAAGAATTGCTTTAGTTTATAAATAGGTTTTCGTTTAATTATTATTAATTATTGGTTAAAAACAAATACAAATGTGACTCTTATATAAAAGTATTATTATTAACACCGTCTTAGACGAACGGGTTGAGGACAAAACCTACAGTAAATTCTACAATCTATGTCTGGGTAGGCGGAACACTAGATACACCTCTTACGATCCCGGTCTTATAATAGACGGTAAGTGAATTACTACGATTACCGAAGCAGCTCCGTTCAAATTTTTAGGTAAAAAATCGGTTACCAAGGGCGCACTCCATCGTTGGATATAATAGGCGATAGCTTTTTGAATGATCTTAAAAAGGTAGACAATCAACCAATAAGTAACATCAAAAATCATCACTTTATTTAGAGACCGACACAATTTCGGGTTAAAATTGCAGAAACCATCGGAACTTATATATATATATATATTAACCACCTAAGAGTGATCAAAAGACACATCATCTTAAAATCGAATCATGATACTGTAACATCTCTCCCAAAAGATAAAATCGCCATACAGCTGGAGTCACGACTTCAATTCCATAAACAATTTATGATAGGTGCTCAAACAAATAAAGCATGGCTAGGATCAAGTAGGAAAGAGCAAGACACAGAAATAATAAAATCCTTTATTCGATTTTTGTATTTCACTAGCTTTGAGATGGCGCACTCTGCTTCATGATTGGTCCCCAGCATTATTTTATCTTAATGTATTCCAAATGACTCTCCTAGATCAAAGTAACTTAGTAAGATGGGGCAAAGCCACCAAAAAATCTTGCAACATCTGTGGGGAGGCAGTAGGAACCGCAAAACACTTGCTAGTAGGGTGTAGGGTATTTCTAAATAGAGGTAAATACTTGCGTCGCCACAATAAAGTATTAGAAATCATACGAGAAGCGGTTAGTCTTTCTGTAGCAAGAGCGTAGAACAACTGCAGGCTCGTTCAAAAAGTCTAAATTAAAACCTTATTCCATCTTGGACGCATCACCTGAGTGGACTCTCATAATGGACACGTATGAAAAGCAATACAAAATCCCCGGGGATGTTTATGTTTCGTCATATAAGCCAGACTTATTCCTGTACTCAAAACAACTAAGGCGCGTTATAATTGCGGTACCCTGGGAAACAAACATACCCGAAGATCATACAGTTGGATGATCATACAGGATATGAATGATAAAAAGAGTCCGGGATATGATAATATTTCTATGAAAGAAATTAAATTTTTATCAAATAACTTAACTCCTATTATCACTCACTTGGTAAATAGCTGTATAAAAATGGGTATCTACCCCGATTCCCTAAAGATAGGGGTCATAAGACCAATATTTAAAAAAGGTTCCCGAACCGATTATACCAACTACCGGCCCATAAATCTACTCTCATCGTTAAATAAAATATTAGAAAAATTTATTAACAATCAAATTAATCACTTTCTGATATCGCATAACATAATAAATAAAAAACAATTTGTATTCCAGAAAAATAAAAGCACAACACAATTATTACGTAAATTTACGGACGAAATTAATGACTCACTCAATAATAAACTTCACGTATTGGCTTTATTCATTGAGTTCAGCAGGGCCTTTGATATGCTAAATTACAATATATTATGCGAAAAATTATCGAAAAACAACAGTTAAAATAGCAGACTCGTACAGCGACATGATTCCAACTTCTAAAGGCAGATTATTTAAAAAAAAACATTATAAATGTAAAAACAATGAATATTTCAATGTGCTCAAAAAATACTACTTAAAACAACCGTAATTTAGTGAGTTTGTTGTCAACACTGTTGTATGATAAAAATATATTATAGATTAAAAACTTAAAATAAATTAACTTAAATACAAACTAAAATTGAATACATAAGATAAACTACTATTTATGTACTGTACTTAAAAATAATACTTTTCTTGATGATCAGATAACTTTTGAGAGGTTTTTGTGGCAATTTACTGTGTATGATGTATGTATGTAAACATTATATATTTTAAATAAATAAAAAAAAAAAAGGTATGCATAACAAGTATTACGAACTATGTAACGATCTGATCAGGAATAAATTTATAGTTAATTTGTACGCTGTAGAAGTAGGAGCGATAGGTATAACAGCAAAATCTCTCTTCAATTTACTTAAGGATCTCGGCCTCTCTAGAACGATCATCAGTTCATTTCTAGAGCGTATTTTAAAGACGGCTTTAGTAGGTTCTTATGACATTTGGTTAGGCAGGGAGAAGAGCGTGAATAGTGAAAGTGAGCGTGTATGCTCATAATGAAGAGGCCCCTTAAACCTACACTTGGGTTGCAAGTCCCCGGCATTGTTTGCGCTCGTCTTCTTGCAACGCGATGGTCCCGGCACTCGCATGGTGAATTCATGCAATGCTAAGAAGCTTCGTCTCTTACTATTTTTTTTTAGTATTTATTTATTTATCTATTTTCCACTTTGACTCCAACCAGTGATCACTTGTGTACGACTGGATTTCCCATTTTGATATCGTACGTCTCAAACTAACCCCTTCTGTAAAAACTCTCCAAAGATAGTAGATAGACAAATCACAGATACGAGGGCCCCAATGCAACGTTGCATCTAAGGTAATGCAAAAAAAACCAGCAGAATTATAGACCCTTGTGGGACGCCCATTTTGACAAGTGAACCAGAGGAACTCTTTCCATTTACATCTACTCTTTGAATTTTCTCACTAAGATAGGAAGGATCTAATCAAATCAAGGGCCTTATTTTTAATACCATAATGATATAATTTTCTAATTAGAGTTTCATGCTGAACACTATCAAATGCCTTCGATAGATCACAGAAAACGCCAAGCGCGTCTATCGGATATGGACAGCCATATACCTTCTTTGTTGGATCTTGTATTGACTACACATCCCGTAAAGTATGATATGTACTCTGACCATTGCTTGGTACTAAGTGTAGTGCCCATTCAACGTTCAGCTCGCACATACTTGCGACTCTTGCGTTTGGCACTACAAGTCAACGGATTGGGATGGAATGCGGTACTTTTTTGTATTCTACTCATGGGGACCGGTTTGTTTCCCTTCCAATAATCCCAGTGACTGCGCTGCGGCTGTAGCTCATGTGATACTACAAGGCATGGAATTATTTATACCAAACTCTGTGGTACCAGTTGGTGGCAGTTCGCGGCCTTAGTTTGATGCGTCTATCGGGGCTGCAATAGTTGGTAAACAGCAGGCTTATCAAGCTTGGGCTAATGCGATAGTCACTAAGGATCCGAACTCTAGAGTTCTGAAGAGGAAACATAATCGTGCCTCCAGAATCTTCAAACGGCAAATTCCTAGAGCAAAAATCAAGCAAGTTGTCAAAATTGGGGATGATCTGGCAAGGTACCCGCCTGGCACGCGCAAGTTCAGTGCGCTTTTCAAAGCCACTATTGGAAACTTTTGCATGCCGTCCTGGGATACTGGCAACGACTCTCTGGCCCACACAGCAAAAAAGCAAGCCGATCTCGTGGGCACTTTTATGCCTCAAACTCGAGCTTAATGCCGGGGATAGTTTTTCGGCTAAAAATTATCCTGAAAGCCCTCTTTTCCTTGGAAGTTCATAAGTCGAGTAGGCTAGATGGTATCTCTCCAATTGTGTTACGAACATGTGCCCCTGAGTTGACACCAGTGCTAACGCGTTTATTTCGGTACTCCTACCTTAAATGCGTCGTCCCGGTCTTATGGAAGCGTGACCTTGTCCATCCGATCCCTAAAAAAGGTGATAGCTCAGACCCAGCTACAGCTGAAGAGAAGAGAGATAATGGCGATAGGTCTGTACCTATCGCCATTATCTCTCTTCTCTCCAAAGTAATCAGCATCAATAATCGGCTAATAACGTACCTCGAGGATCACAGTTAATCAATGACCTGCAATATGGCTTTCGCCCAGGTCGATCTTCTGTTATATCTTACGCACCGTTGGGCTGGTGTTATTGAAAGCAAGGGAGAGGGTCTGGCAGTTAGTCTGAGTATGGCGAAAGCCTTCCATCGTTTATGGCACAAGGGGCTTCTTTCGAAGCTACCTTCCTATGGGCTTCCCGAGAGTTTATTTGTTGTACAATCAATATATTTATGAAAATTTAGTTTATTTACACAAAAATTCAGTAAAAATTGTGATATACACAAAATTAATATTAGAAATAAAAATAAACTTGCTATGCCCATCACTAGGCTCCACGAAATAGGTCATTCTTTTATGGTTAATTGTATATGTTTTTACAATAAACTCCCCAGTAAAGCCTTAAATTTGTCCCTAAATAAATTCAAAATATTTATTAAAAGGAATTTTATAGACAAAAGTTATTATAGTCTAAACTCTAAAGGAATACATTAACGACGGTATGGCCTGGGAATAAATTGTATTTTAGCGAATAACTAGTGTCTACGCAATTTTTTCTGACGCTGTTTGATAATCTCGTTCAATCTACTGGCTGCATCACACCGTTAAAACCCAGCTGAGTTTGTTGTGTGGTTCTTCTCAGACCAGGGCGCGTTTGGAACCCTCGTAGCCTTATTTTAAGTGGGAAAGTGTCTTTACAGAAGCACTTATTTTAATACATACGATATCAAAATAGGCCCTCCTGTCACTTCTATTTGACGTACACAAGTGATAACGAATATGGATTCAAAATGAAAAATATATAAATAAATAAATAAATAAATATGCAAGTGGATCCCCAGCTTCGTCACTGGGCGGAGCATACAGGTCATTGTCGACGGTTTTTGCTCGGAACCCAAGCCTGTGAACGCTGGTGTACCCCAAGAGTATCCCCAACTCTGTTCCTCCTGCACATCAATGTTGGATATTTATAACAGATTGTTATGCGGATGACAGCGTTGGGGATGTGGTATGTTCCGGTCGTGCAGATATCTCTCGAGGAAACGTCGACGAGTACCGAAAGAAACTTGTTTCTTCTATAGAGACCTCCCTGGGGATGTTCTCTGAGTGGGGTGAACTGAACCACGTTCAGTTCAATGCTCTAGTGACACGAGTTTGCACGTTTACCTCTAAGAAAACCCCATTTGTCGTATCACCGCTCTTCGAGAGCACTCTCTTTGCCTCACCAAGTATCAGAATACTGGGTCTCGACATTTCCAGCGATTTTCAGTTTCGTGGTAATCTGGAGAGCAAGGCCAATAGGCCTCGATGAAATTGGGAGTGGTCCATAGAGCGAGCCTGTATTTCAAGCCTGGCCAAAGACTGGCGCTCTATAAGGCGCAGGTCCGGCCACAAATGGAGTACTGTTCTCATCTCTGGTCCGGATGACCCCAATATCAGCTTCTACCATTTGATACAGTACAACGGAGAACCGTTCGGATTGTCGGGAATACGGTGCTCTGTGAACGGCTAGACTCTTTGGCTTTGTGTAGAGTTACTTCTCTAAGCGTCTTCTACCGCATTTACAACGGCGAGTGTTCAGATGAGATATTCGATCTGATGCCTACCGCCGAATTTCATCACCGCACAGCGCGTCATCGCCTCCAATAACATCCGTACTACCTGGATGCGTGGCGATCTTTCACTGTGCAGTTCTCAAGAATCTTTCTTCCACGTACCACTCGAATGTGGAACGAACTCCCTTCGGCGGTACATCCAGATCGGTATGCCATGGCTACCTTCAAAAAAGGCGTTGACTCCTACCTCCAAGGCCGGCAGCGTTCTTGTGAATTTTCGGATGTTACAAGAGCGGTAATCTTGGTCGGCGGTGATAACGTATTATCTGTGACCCACCAGCTCGTTTGCCAGCTTCTTAAAAAAATCTTCCCAGGCTTGTAAAACATTCAGCAATAACTCAACACCTGCATATGTTGTTGAGCGATCAGGAGTGAAACCAAATTGTTTATTATGCAAAAGATTATTTTTATTAAAATGTGTAACTAGTCGAGAGAGATTTTTTTAAATCTTACTATGTTTAGGTAATACTAATTATTTTACTTTGTTTCATTACATCAGGAAATATACCACAAGCAATACCATTATTAAACATTAACGCTTGCTTTGCTTGCTTGCGGTGCAACAATGTCTATTAGTGGCCTAAGTATGTTAACCGATATTCCCCATAGATATCTTGTCTTCTTAACACTAATTAATTTACAACCATTATTTCAAAAGCTGTTGCAACTTCAAGGTCAGAACTGACATATTTATAGTTTATATTTAACTTGAAGTCGCATCTCTGAAAGTAAGCTCTTCCATTTCCAAGTTGTTTTTATTTTATTATTGATATCTTGAATTTTCCTACTTATACATAATGATTTAGCAACACTACATTATTTTTTAAAAGAATTAAAAAAAAATGTAAATCATTAAAACCTCATCCATAATTTATCCAAATTGTTAATTAATGGGCTTAATAATTATTATTTAATGCGTTCCACTAAAAAGTATGCGGATCAAATCTGTTAAATGCAGCTTAGTGCGGTGTATAGTTTTATTAAATTGTATAGGAAAACCAATTTAGTAGGTATCTATCTCTATCTATATCTATCTATCTAATTGAATATATATAACCTCTAGGTCCTGCAGGCTGCCCACCAGCCTGGCGCCCCCCCAGCCCAAGCGCTGCCGGTCTGGTTCCACCAGGATCACCTGCATGCTGTCCACGGCCAGGAATCGATGCTGCCACGTGCCGTCCTTCTGGATGATGTCGCACGATATCAGGTCCGAGTCGTCTGAAACATTATGGTGATCGATTAAGATAAAATAAGATCGTCGACATTGGGTAAACTTCGCAAATTGGGATAAAGATAATGAAGAATAAAAGATTTCACTAATATAACACATCAAGTCGAATAGTGTCCGAAAATTCGATTTATAGTAATAGTACCTATAACACAGATTTGAATGTAATATTAAAAGGTTAGAGCACAAAGATACTAACTAAGATCCAGAACATCCCCCACTTGCACGAAGGGCGCGGGGTTGGCGAGAGGCAAGGCGGACTCGGTCTTGCCCGTGAGCTTGAGGTACAACTCACGCAGCAAGAAGAACGTCCGCACCGCGCGACGGGCGCGCTCCATCTGACGCACACGTGCACGAATGTAATACAATGTTCGCGAACGTGTTAATGCGTGTTCGCGAACATTTTTATTTAATTTTATTACAGGGGTGCCAAAAATACGATATAAAATAAAAATATATATTATTCCAAGAGTAGATAATATCTATTGCCTCCCCCTTGTCCATTTCGTTTGTGATGACATAACATCTCAATCATATCCAGATTATAAAAAACTATAGAATTGACCATGTATATATTACTTTTATTTTCTTGTATCTTGATGGAAACATGCTTCCTAGGATATGTTACATACAAAATGTCCCTAAAAATGTACCAAAGGTCAATCTAACCTCTCCGCTGGGCAGTCTCTTTTCGAAGGCTATCCCGGACATGGGCGTGCGCGTTGGCGGCAGCAGGATGGCCGCGTCCATACATAGGCACTCCACCTTCAGAGGCTTCTTTGACATCTCGCAGTATCTACACGGTAGTTTATTTATCGTATCAACTATCAAGGTCATTAGATAGATATATCATAAAATACGAGGGGAGGTCCAAAAGTTCGTGGAATGGAGAAGATGGAGCGGGGTTAGGGGCGCTCGCTTGAAGTCATACGAATCGGAGACTCATCATTAGTATAAATACCGAGTTTCAACCCGATTGCGTTATTCGTTTACGAACAGTCGCCTGCTGAACGAGTCAATCCGGAAGAAAACTGAAACTATGGAGAAAATTGAACACCGCACTGTGATAAAATTCCTTACCAAGCAAGGAAAGAACGCTCAAACCATTTTGAATGAAATGGGAGTCGTTTATAGAGAACAGTGCCCTAGTAAATCAATGATTTACAAGTGGCATGTTCTTTATAAACATGGTCGAGAGTCAATTGAAGACGACCCCCGCTCAGGAAGGCTAGTTGAAGCCACCACATCGGACATCGTCGAAAAAGTGGAGAAAATTGTATTAGAGGATGCCCGATTGAAGAAAAAACAATTATCTGTATTAGTTGGAGTATCAGATACTACCATTTTGCGAATCTTATATGATCACCTGGGTATGACAAAAGTCAGTGCAAGATGGGTACCGAGAATGCTCACGCCGTTTCAGAAAGAGCAGCGCGTCGATGCGTCAAAGCATTTTTTGGAGTTGTGTGGAGATAAACCTACACAGGTTTTGGACCGAATTGTTACCATATAATATGAAACATATATACATATAATATGAAACCAAACAAGAGTCCATGCAATGGCATAAAAAGGAGTCACAACGGACGGACGGGACGGAGTCGGCTGGAAAGATGATGGCTACTGTTTTTTGGGATTGTGAGGGGATAATCTTGATTGATTACAAAGAAAAAGGAAGGACTATAACCGGAGAATACTACGCAACGATATTAGAAAAATTAAAGGATGTCATCAAGGAAAAGCGGCGAGGAAAATTGACAAAGGGTGTATTGCTCTTGCAAGACAACGCGCCGGTTCACAAGAGCAGAATTGCAATGGCTGCTCTGCACACGCATGGCTTCGAATCCCTAGTTCACCCACCCTACAGCCCAGACCTGGCTCCAAGTGACTTTTTTTTATTCCTCAATTTAAAAAAAGACTTAAGGGGAAGGAAATTTTCCGACGACAATGAGGTAAGGGAGGCAATTTCGGCTCATTTTGACGGAAAAGATAAAACATATTTTTATAGTGGTTTAGAAAAATTAATTCATAGGTCTAATAAATGTATTGAGCTTAAGGGTGATTATATTGAAAAGGAAAAATAGTTTTGTTGTTTTATTTTATGTAGATCCCTTTCATTCCATGAACTTTTGGACCTCCCCTCGTAGGTATACTTATTAAAAAGAGAAGACCGTTTCTTGGTAATGTTTATACACAACAGATAAAAGCGATCGCTGATATTAGTTAATAGGATTTTATTCACAAATGTTTTTTATTATCATATTACTTTAAGTAGTTAACGTCATAATTCTTTATTTATTTTTTTTAAGTTTCTCAATTTTCCGTGTTAGAAAAAACAATAAAGATTTAGACTTTTTTTAAAATCATCTAAACTGAAACATAATTGCCCATTTCCTTTATTAAAAAAAAAATGCAGAATCCAACACGTGGATGAATAACAAAAACTCGCTCCTGATAAAAAAAAAAAACAAATATATATAAAAAAACTTACTCATCCTCAAACATATCCAAGAAGATGTCATCGCACTTGTAGAAGTTCCTGGCGAGCGCGGCGGCCCGGGCCCGCAGCACGTTGGCGGTCTGCCGCGACGTCACCGAGCCCTCGCTGCACGCCATGGCCGTGCGCAACAGACGGACCGTCAGCTCGCAGGTCACCACGCGGACCTTTGATGCTGAGGAAATACAGAGCCTGTATATAAACCGCGTTCGGAGTGCCAGAAAAATCATCCTGTATATAACCTATCGCCTTTTGCCCTGTGGTCTTATTTTGGAGCATGAAGTTAGAATCATCCTGTATAAGGTATCGCTTTTGCTCTATGGAATTTTTAGGACGAGACAAGCATGACACACCGGTAGATAAGATATCGCATTTGTTCTATGGAATTTTAAAGAGGATATAAGAATAAGGAACAGCATGTATATAAGATATCATATTTGCTCTATGGATTTAAGAAGATGAGATAAGAAACATTCCGTATATAAATAAGATAGCACTTTTGCTCTATGGAATTTTTAAGACGAGATAAGAATAAGAAAAAGTATGCATATAAGGTATCGCTTTTGCTCTATGGAGTTTATAAGACGAGATAAGAATAACAAACATTCTTTATATAAGGTATAGCTTTTGGTCTATGGATTTTTTTTAAGACGACTTAAGAATAAGAAATACCCTGTAAGTGAGATATCACTTTATAAAATTTGTTGGACGAGATAGAAGAAGACACAGCTTGTATATAAGATATCACTTTTGCTCTATGGAGTTTTTAAGATGAGATAAGAACAAGGAGCAACCGGTATATAAGGTATCGCTTTTGTTCTATGGAGTTAATTGGGCGAAATAAGAATAAAAAACAGCATGTATATAAGATATCGTTTTTCCTCTACGGACTTTTTAACACGAGATAAGAATAAGACACATCATGTATATAAGATATCGCTTTTGCTCTATGGACTTTTTAACACGAGATAAGAATAAGACACATCATGTATATAAGATATCGCTTTTGTTCTATGGACTTTTTAACACGAGATAACAATAAGACACATCATGTATATAAGATATAGCTTTTGTTCTATGGAGTTAATTGGGCGAGATAAGAATAAAAAACAGCATGTACGTAAGATATCGCTTTTTCTCTATGGAGTTTATAAGATGAGATAAGAATAAGAAACATCCTGTACTTGAGATATCACTTGCTTTATAAAATTTTTTGGACGAGATAGTAAAAAACACAGCCTGTATGTAAGATATCACTTTTGCTTTATAGAGTTTTTAAGATGATATAAGGATAAGAAGCAACCGGTATATAATGTATAGCTTTTGCTCTTTGGAATTTTTAACACGAGATAAGAATAAGACACATCATATATATAAGATATCGCTTTTGTTCTATGGAGTTTTTTTGGCGAGATAAGAATAAGAAACAGCACATACGAGTATACAAGATATCGCTTTTGCTCTATAGAATTTTTAAGACGAGAAAAAAACATCCCGTATGTTTCCAGTAGAACGCTCCGCTCGCTTCGCTCAATAAACTAGGGGCGCCAGCCAACAGATCCTAAATTTCGACTCGCTGCACTCGCGAAATCTCGGGTATCGTTTGCATATTGACCCAAGCGAGCCCGGTGTAATGAGTCATCGTTGTGGACAATGTCGGTAATGTAGATTACATTGTAAGGCAAATCTTTCGCGTGATTTTTTTTTCCCATTGACTTCAATGAGATAACAGTTTTTTGACGATTATTCGTCAACATGACATTTTTCAATTTTTTTTAAAAAACCATCACTCAATGTGTGTCTTTTTGATTGCAAAATTTTATAATTTTCCGTCAAGTGTTTTCGAGCCTATTCGTGACAAAGAATGTGAAAAAGTTTCCAGTAGAGCGCTCTGCTCGCTTCGCTCAATGAATACTAGGAGCGTCAACAAACCCTCAATTTCGACTCGATGCGCTCGCGAAATCTCGGGTGCCGTTTGCATATTGAGCGAAGCGAGCCCAATATAATTGACGCATCGTTTCCCATTGACTTCAATGGGATATCAGTTTTGGACATGACATTAAAAAAGAAAATTTTTTTTTTTAGGACATTTTTCTATTTTTTTTTGTAAACCATCGCCTAATGTGTGTCTTTTTGATTGCAAGGTTTCATAATTTTCCGTCAAGTAGTTTTCGAGCCAATTCGTGATAAAGAATGTAAAAAGTCTCCAGTAAAAGGCTTCGCTCAATAAATATTTAGTTTTTTCTTGTTACAAAAAAAGAAAAATATTTTTCGAATTTATTTATTGGCAGAATTATATTACGAGATATGAATAAGAAACATTCTATATATAAGATATCGCTTTTGCTCTATGGAGTTTTTAAGACGAGATAAGAATAAGACACATCATGTATATAAGATATCGCTTTTGCTCTATGATGTTTTTCAGTCGAGATAAGGATAAGAAATAGCCTCTATATGACTTTTTTCGTGGGTACGTTGAAATTTTTAACATCATATAATAATGTTCGAGCTTATTTTTTTAAATACGTATTATTTTCTATTTTAAGATTAATTTAAATGGTTACAATTAAAAAGTCCCACCAGCAAGTATTACATACATAATTCACTTTCTATAACATCGTTACGCTTCACTTTATTTACTTCCAATGGAGTTCCTAAAAGAATCACTATCTTAGATGGCAGACCATTTTAAAGTCTGCAGAAGAGCTCTTCACCAGCAACAGTGTCTTCATTAACTGCTGATTTTTTTTAAAGCTGTACTTTAATAGCTTTGAACAGCTAACAAAAGAAGTCAAGTTCATTATTTTTCAGTCGAGAATCAGATCGACAAGACGTGTGCACACGCCGTAAGATGTTATTTATTCATAGAGTTCCAGAGGATAACAAAGAAGTCGTTACTGCTCGCATCACCTCGATTATAGCTGCGCAACTTAAACTGTCTAATCTTTAAAATGCTGTATTAAGACTGAAGTCCTTTACGATGGACGACCGAGGCGGTCGGTCGGCCGAAAGGTCCCGACCGATAGTTATTAAATTATCTGGCATCGATGTCCGTGTTGGCATCCAGTTTGTGTTTGTTGTGTCGGGTGCCTTGACGAGGAGGGAAGCGGGATCCGAAGTGACGGCTATCCGCTCACCACCCGCAGTTAGTTGGGGGCCCAATTAGTGGGGTCAGCCATCCACGAAAGGCTGCCCGCCAGCTGTGGAAAAGTCCCATGTGGCTCTATCGTGCTGGTTGGTGACCAGATGAGGAGGCTCGATGGCAACCCTGGGCGGGTTCGGGCATCCTCGTAATCTCCAGACTAGCCTTCCAGTGGCATTACATCACCAATCCCGATGTCGGGTTCGATACATTTCTTCCTCTTCCTTCTTTCTTTCCATTCACTCTTTTTGTTTATGAAGAAGTCCAAACAGAAGAACAAGGTTTTACAGCGGTTGCACTCCTCCTCATGCAAAGTGCACCTCACTAATATCAAGGGCTTGTACTCTAATATCCTACCTAGAGCACAACTTTCGTTCACGTGCCGGAATGTGTACGACCGAAACGACCTCTATATCCTGCGTCTCCGTCACCTTGAAAACTCTACTTTTTCTTCTCTGTGGGTTTTAGTAGATACAGAAAACGATAAAATCCTGTATTTCTGTGTCTATCGTTCGGACAGCGGTGAACAGGAGAAAACTAGATTATTCGAGTATCTCGGTGAGGTCGAGTTGCGCGGATGTTATAATCGATGTGGTGCATCAGGCAATGTAGTATTTCATTCCTTTTGCTGACGTACGCATCGGTGGCAAATTTCGCCCATGGTTTAATGCCGAAAATGGTCACGCTGAAGACCGAAAACATTCGGCATACCTCATTTGGGCTGATGCTCGAAGCCGCAAAGCTTCGGATGTAAGTTTAAAAAAGAGAGCCTTTAACCAAGCTGTCAAATCCTACAAAAAGGCGTTACGGAAGACTCTTCGGGATCGAATCGCTAAGAATGACGACAAGCTTTCTGTCAGACCAACTGGCAATGAAGCATTCTGGTCTCTTGCCAAAGCGATCGAGTCGAACTTCTGCCAACCTTGACTGCCTGCTCTGCTGAAGCCGGAGGGATCTCTGGCCGATACAGCGACAGAGAAAGCGAACATATTTGCTTCTCTGTTTACCGATAATTCACATCTAGACACTGTCAATGCTTCGCCAGCACATCTTCCTCACTGCGGTATTTCGATGCCTGAAATCCGCATCACGATCAAAAAGTTATAGAGAGCATTGTGTCGTCTTGATATGAATAAAGCCAGTAGTCCTGATGGTATACCAGCCGTTCTGCTCAAGACTTGCGCAACTGAGTTGTCTCCTGTGTTGACTCGTCTGAACAGCCTTTTTTTCAAGACTGGAATAGTGCCTAAATCCTGGAAGCTTGCAAACATGCAACCAGTGCCAAAAAAAGGCAGTCGTGCCGATTCTGACAATTATAGAACGATTTCAAACACCTCCATACCCTGCAAGATTATGGAGCGTGTATTGAAGCCTCTAGCGTACCTTGAAGGTACGACGAATCTCTTCACTGACTAACAGTATAGGTTTCGCCGAAATAGATCCATTGGGGACCTTCTAGTGTATGCTACACAAATTTTTGGCGAGGCCATCAAGAAGAACGGAGACGCGGTCGCTCTGAACGTCTCGAAAGCATTTGACAAGGTCTGGCATCCGAGCTTTATATGCAAACTTTCAGCGTATGGTATATCTCCTGGTCTGATCGGCTGGGTAACGGACTTTCTGAACCAGAGATCTCTTCGAGTAGTTGTCGACGGGTGTTCCTCGGTACACTTGACAATAAATGACGGAGTGCCTCAAGGGTCAGCTCTTGTTGCAACTCTTTTTCTGCTACACATTAACGATCTGCTGAAGCCCGGCATCTATGGGTATGCAGAGATCAAGTACATTCAGAAAGAGAAGCCATGGTGCAATGTTTGAGTGACAAACTTCTGGCAGTCTCCGCATGGGGCAATGCCAATCTTGTCAAATTCAATGCCACCAAAACGCAGACGTGACTGTTCACCGCCAAACGGAGCCCTTTCACCTTGGCTCCTACTTTCCAAAGTGTTTCTTTGGAATACAGTGACCGGCTTCAGTTGTTAGGCTTAGAGATTTCCTCGAACCTCAACTTTGGTCTGTGTATTGAGTCTAGAGCAAGAGCAGTTGCAGGCAAGCTTGCCATTCTTGCGAAGGTCCGTCAGTACTTCACACCGGGACAGCTACTTGTATTATACAAAGCACAGATCTGGACGTGTGATGAGTACTGTGGTCACATATTCCCTGGTGCCGCAACGGCTCATCGTGCGGTTCTGGACTCAATTAAGAGGCGAGCAAAGAGGCTTATAGGCGACTCTGAATTGGTTGAAGCTAACCTCCACAGCCCTGAACACAGGCGTAGAATTGCTGGCCTCTCAGTATTCTATAGGATACATTTTGGTGAGTGTGCGCTGGAATTACAAGAATTATTATTTTTTTGTCTTTTTTTTATTATGTATATAACAATGTTTGTTTGTTATTTTTTTATTGTTGTGTATTTTACTTTTCATATTTCGAAATTTTATAAACGTGTATGTAAGTTTAAATGTGAATGTCAAAATATTTCCTATGCTGCTGGCGGGTAATTGGCATTTATTTACATATTTTTTCTGTCTACCTTAAAATAGTTTTAGTTTTATTTCATATTTTATTTATATATTAATATAATATTATTAGATTTTATTATATATTTTATAACTATAATTTTACTTTTATTTTTATTTTCTTTATATTATTTATTATTAATACCATATATTATTTACATAATATCTTTAAGCCGTGACGATTCATTTTGAATAGTGATGAGAGTTACTATAATATCTCTTTAGCCGATAATCTTGATTCTTATTTCTCAAATGTCCCACAAAATTATAATATTACTTAGATAAATACTCAGAGTATTCAGGCACATTACACCATTCAGTATCCGCCATTCAAAATAAAAATATACATTGTTATTGGTCTCTAAATCCTAGATTAAGCCATGTTTATCTTCTACCTCTTATTATTTGAACGGCATCCATCCGATACGTAACGATCGTGTAGATCGGACTGGTAGTGGGGTTGCTATTTATCTTCGTTCCCACACCCCTTCTCTATTGTCGGTTCATCCGATGCCCAGGCTGGTGGTAAAGTAGAGTATATTTTTGTTGAAGTGGTTCTCTCCCAGACCAAACTACTTCTTGGTGTGTTTTACATCCCAATTATTACTGTTGTCTATTTCACGGAGTTTTACCGTTTACTTCAACAATAAACACCATCCTACAGTCATGCAGTAATAATGGGTGATTTTAACACATGCCTGCTTAAAACTACCACCGTACCTCTTGTCTTAATTCTATTCTTAGTGCAGCAAACTTGCATATACTTCCTTCTTGTGCTACTCATTTTTCCAAATTGTAACCTTTCGCTCCTTGGTTTATTTATTATTTCATAACTCGATAATGTTGAAAAACATAGTCAATGTTCTGGTTATGTCTCTTCGTACCACAACCTTCTCTATCTCTCATACAAAATTAAGCCTCCAAAGGCGAATTCCAGAATACTTTTGTAACACAACTTTAGTGGGATGGATTTGTCACGTTTGCAGGAGGACGCCTCGAAGATTGACTGGTTATATGTTTTAAACGCAAGTTGTGTGGGTGAGCAAGTGGAAAGACTTAATACTTCACTTACAATTCTTTACGATACACATGCACCTATACGCCCGATTCTAGTTAAGCATCTGCCTACTCCTTGGCTTGAATCTGAAATTTAAAAAAATCAGGAGAAGAAGCATAGGGCAAAGTGAAAGTACGTGCATAACACTAGTGATAGTAACAGGGAGAAATACGTTGCAATTCAACGTAAACAAACAAAGTAACAAAATGTAGAGATAAACAACGTCGCCACATCCATAAATCGGTCATAGAACAGAAAGACTCCGAAAGAGTATGTAGTAGAAAGAGTAGGCATTTTCTTTTATCATTAGGGGTTGGCAAAACTCGTCAGGATTAATACTAGATGTATTATATATATTTAGATTTAAATACCTTAAATCAGCTTTTCTCACATTCTGTTGCAATTGATAAAGCAAATAAATTAAAAACAATAAATCAAATTTCTGCTAGTCATACTCCTGATATTCTTGTCGTCTTTCTAGGTCAGTTCTCTGACAGTGATGTCAAGAAAAACATTATGGCTATCAAATCCGATGTTGTTGGGTCTGACTGCAATAGTCGTAAAATGATCACCCCTATACTTCCTATTATAGCACCCGTTATAACCTCCATCTTTAATAATTCCGTAAATACCAATAGTTTTCCAAAGTTATGGAAACACGCTCAGATTATATCGTTGCCGAAAAAACGTAATGGAGACCTTTTCAGATTACCGTCCTATCTGCATTCTTCCTTTCTTATCTAAGGTACTTGAGTGTCTTATTCATCAACAGTTCAGTAGTTTATTTTCAAAATAACATCTCTTTAACCATCACCAATCCGGTTTCCGTCCTGGTCAAAGTACGACAACTGCTTTAGTCATGGATAAACAACAAGTTACAGTATTGACATTACTTGATTTCACTAATGCATTGAATACTGTAGACTTCTATAGATATTCTGCTTGCAATTCTAAGTTCTCTAAACATCTCCTGCGGCAACTGACTGCTTTCATAGTTACTTGTATGGGCGTCGGCAGAGAGTTTCTGCAAGTAATGCACATTCTAACTGGTTCCAAGTTAATGCTGGTATTCCCCAATATGGCGTTTTATTTCCTTTGTTTTTAGTGTGTTTATAAATTTGACTTTGTCAAGCATTATCTTCTCTCTACCATTTCTATGTAGGCGGTATAGGTGGTAGAGCCTAGCTGTAGTTATTTGACTGCAGCTAGTATTGGGCTGGCTCGACCGGGGAAAGACCACCCTCTCACGGAAGATCGACGTATGGTGACCAAATTCATTTGGTTACTATACGTCGTCGTCGTTGAGTGAGAGAATCCGAAAGCACAAACCCCTTTCCAAACATGAAAGCGATACCTCAAAAAAATATACCCCAGGGGGGTACCGACTTTGACGACGCCGGGGAACCCCTCCCCGAGCTAAATCGGGGGAATGATTCTCGGATTTCGTTTGGGCTGCCCGCTGTATCTGGGGCGGGCAAAGTATCGCCTTTTGTGTTTTCTGAGGGCAAACACGAGTCAATGCAGCGGCACCACGTCCCACTGTAAATGTGGACTTTTGCAACATCCGGGGACTTCATTCCAACTTGAACGCTGTCCACTATGATCTAAAGACGGCGCAGCCTTGTTGTTTCTGACGAAGACGCAGATATCTTAACCTAGCGGTATAGCGTACCTGTACCCGGGTATAAACTAGAACATCATTTTATACCACACGCCAGGGTATCTGTGTTCGTAAGGGAGGATACCGTCGCCTTCAGGTTTTTGAAGGTCGGGACCTGTCTGTACTCTGGCTGCGCGTGGAAATGGAAGACCATGTCAGAGTCTACACGTGCGTCTACAGGTCCCATAGTGGTAATGCAGAAACGGATCAACTCTTGGGCGATGTCCAGGCGAAGATTGACGATTTGCTTTCACAAATCCCCACCGCCGAATTCGTAGTCCTCTGGGAATTCAATGCCGATTGGCTAGGGTAACGTGCCACTGAATAAGCAGGGAGATCTGTGTTTGACTTTGCTCTGGCAAATGGTCTGTCCCAATTGGTCAAGACGCACACTCGTCTACCGGACGTGGACAGCCATATGCCCTCTTTGTTGGATCTTCTGCTGACTACACATCCCGGAAAGTACCAAGTCACTGTCGAGGCTCCCTTAGGGTCCTTTGATCATTGCTTGGTACGGAGTGTAGTGTCCATTGAACGCCCAGCTCGCACAAGACCTGCGACCTCGACGCGTTTGGCACTACAAGTCAGCTGATTGGGATGGAATGCGATCCTTTTTTGCTTCCTATCTATGGGGGCCGATTTGTTTCCCTTCTAATAATCCTAGTGACTGCGCTGCGGCTGTAGCTGATGTGGTACTTCAGGGCATGGAACTATTTGTACCAAGCTCTTTGGTACCACTTGGCGGCAGATCGCGGCCTTGGATTGATGCGTCTATCAGGGCTGCAGCAGCTGGCAAACGGCAGGCTTATCAAGTTTGGGCTAATGCGTTAGTCACTAAGGATCCGAACTCTAGAGTTCTGAAGAGGAAATATAATCGTGCCTCCAGATTCTTCAAACGGAAAATTGCTAGAGCAAAGTTCAAGCTTGTCGTCAAAATTGGGGATCAGCTGGTAAAGTACCCACCTGGCACGCGCAAGTTCTGGGCGCTTTCCAAAGCCAGACTGAGAAACTTCTGTCAGCCATCCCTACCGCCATTGCACACTGGGAAAGACTCTCTCTCCCTCACACAGTAAAAAAGGAAGCCCATCTCTTGGGCACTCCTATTGCTTCAAACTCGGCGACCAAGGAAGACACCGCCTTACAAAAAAATCATCCAAAAGCCCTCTTTTTATTGAAAGATCATAAGTCGAGTGGGTCAGCTGGTATATCTCCAATTGTGCTACGGATATGTGCCCCTGAGTTGACAACAGTGCTAACGCGTCTATTTCGATACTCCAATTTAAAGGTGTAGTCCCGGTCTCATGGACGTGTGCCCTTGTCCATCCGAACCCTAAAAAAGGTGATAGCTCGGATCCAGCTACAGCTACCGCCATTACCTCTCTTCTCTCTAAAGTTACGGAGAGCATTATCATTAAAAGGCTCTTAACGTACCTCGAGGATCACCAGTTGGTCAATGACCGGCAATATGGCTTTCACCAAGGTCGATCGGCTGATCTGCTGTTATATCTTACGCACCGTTGGGCAGCTGTTAGCAAGGAAGAGGTTCTGGCAAGGCAGTTAGTCGGAATATGGCTAAAGCCTTCGATCGTGTACGGCACAAGGGGCTTCTTTCGAAGCTACCTTCCTATGGGCTTCCCGAGAGTTTATGCAAGTGGATCACCAGCTTTCTCATTGGACGGAGCAAACAGGTCGTTCTCGACGGCTTTTGCTCGGACCCCAAGCCCGTGAACGCTGGTGTATCTCAAGGCTGCATGCTGTCCCCAACTCTATTCCTCCTGCACATCAATGATATATTGGATATGCCCAACATACACTGCTATGCGGATGACAGCACTGGGGATGCGATATATTACGGCCGTGCCTCTCGGGAAAACGTCGATGAGTACCGAAGGAAACTTGTGTTTACTATAGAGACCTCCACGAGGATGGTCTCTGTGTGGGGTGAACTAAACCACGTTCAGTTCAATCCCCTAAAGACACAAGTTTGCGCGTTTACCACTAAATAAACCCCATTTGTCGTGTCACCGCTCTTCGAGAGCACTCCCCTAACTGTCTCGCAAAGTGACAGAAGTACTAAGTCTCGACATTTAGAGCGATTGTCAGTTTCGTGATCATTTGGAGAACAAGGCCAAGTTGGCCTCGATGAAATTGGGAGTGATCAATAGAGCAAGGCAGTATTTCAAATCTGGCCAAAGACTTGCGCTCTATAAAGCGCAGGTCCAGCCACACATGGAGTACCTCGGATGTTGCAAGAGTTCATGGGCAGCGGTAATCATGTACCATCTGTGACCCGCCAGCTCGTTTGCCCTCTTCTTACTTAAAAAAAAGAAGATCTCCAAATATATACACGCCCTAGTGTAAGAGAACTCCCACTTACTATTAGTCTGCTTAAATTGGACCTTCTGGTCACAGCCGGGTGGTGTAAAAATAACGATTTAAACATCAACTTAAACTAAAACTATCATAGTTGTTAGTTCCAGGCTATTAAATAATATTGACATTTCTCATCTACCAGCTTTAGCTTTAAGTAATATAAATATCCCTTACAGCAAATTTCTTGTAAATCTAGGTGTCACAATTGACAGGAATCTTCAATCGGGTCCTCACGTAACCGAGGTCAGTAGAAGAATGTTTAGCTCTGCTGCGCACGGGCGCAGTCTGCGCAAAATTCTTTAGAATCCTACTAAAATTGCCCTTGCACTAAGTCTCCTCTTACCAATCCCTGATTATGCGCTACATATACCATCTTAACATCAATGAGGAGCTTTTAAATAGTCTTGAGGACCTAGATCACTTTTGTATAATATTCACATTTGGTCTTCTCTAACATGACCATGTTTCCCATTATCGCGCTACACTCATGTGGCTTCCGATTTGCTTTCGCAGGAATACTCATATTTTAAGTACTCACTATACTATTCTGTGCACTCCCTCCTCCCCTTCTTACCTCGAACAACATTTCATTTTTGTAAGTAAGTCGCATGAACGTTACCTTCGCTCTGAGGATAACTTAACTTAAAAAATTTCTTCTCACTCCTCTTTTTACATAAATTCCTTCACAATTCAAGCTGCTCGTCTATGGAACTCTTTGTCCCTCCGTAAAGTGTGTAAAGACCCAGGCAGCGTTTAAAATTATAGTCAAGGATTTTTATCTCCATTCACTTACCTCTCCTTAACACCCTATTTGCCTTCCACAAAGTTTCTTTCCGGATCAGTCTATATAATTTTATTTAGCATATTAATACTACATATATTCTAATCGTGTATGTATTTATGTATGTATATAGGTATTCTCACTAATACAGTACCTATATCCACGCTTATACTTTATGTCCTCTACCCAAATGTTGTCTGGAAGAGATTGCTCTTTAGCAATAAGGTCGCCTTTTGTACTTTTAACATTTGTGTTTTTATTCCTTTTTTGTAGTATCTTGTTTTTGTACAATAAAGAATATCATATCATATCAAGATCTCGTATTTTCTCTATGAAATTTTTAAAACGTGTTAATAATAAGACATCCTGTATATAAAATATCGCTTTTGCTCTATAGAATTTTAAAGACGAGATAAGAAACATCTTGTATATAAGATATCGCTTTTGCTCTATAGAATTTTTAAGACGAGATAAGAAACATCCCGTATATAAGCTATCGCTTTGACTTTATAGAATTTTTAAGACGAAATAATAATAAGAAACAGCATGTATATGAGATATCGCTTTTCCTCTATGGAATTTTTAAGATGAGATAAGAAACATCCCGTATGTAAGCTATCGCTTTGGCTTTATAGAATTTTTAAGACGAAATAATAATAAGAAACAGCATGTATATGAGATATCGCTTTTGCTCTATAGAATTTTTAAGATGAGATAAGAAACATCCCGTATATAAGCTATCGCTTTGGCTTTATAGAATTTTTAAGACGAAATAATAATAAGAAACAGCATGTATAAAAGATATCGCTTTTGCTCTATAGAATTTTTAAGACGAGATAAAAACATCCCATGTACACCAATAACTCGCTTTGCGTCGTTTCGTTTTGCGTTTTTTTCGAGTTGCGTCGCTGCTTGATTAGTACTAATTTTCACTGTGCGTCGCTAGATTTTCGATGTTGCGTTGCTTTGGGTTCGGGTCTTAAATTTTTTTTTAATTTCTTTTTGTTTTAAAAGCTTGCAACCCTTTTTTTTCTAATTACGTCATGCCATCAAAACTCGGAATTCCCTTTCTAATTAAAAATCAACGAAATTTTAATAGTTTTATTTTCACTTTGTTCTCCTAATTTTAGAGTTCAGTTTCAATTACGTAGTGTGTTGTGCTTTTTTTTTTAAAGAGAGTAACTAGGGGCATTTGCATATTGAGCATTTGCATATTGCAACCGTTTGCATATTGAGCGAAGCGAACCCACTGTCATGACTCATCGTTTCTCATTGACTTCAACGGGATATAAGTTTTTTGACGATTATTCGTCAACAACATGCCATTTTTAATTTTTTTTTTAAACCATGACCTAATTTGTGTCTTTTTGATTGCAAAATTTCATAATTTTCCGTCAAGTAGTTTTCGAGTCTATTCGTGACAAAGAGTGTAAAAAAGTTTTCAGTAAAGCGCTTCGCTCAACTAGGGGCGCCAACAAACCCTCAATTTCAACTCGCTGCGCTCGCGAAATCTCGGGTGCCGTTTGCATATTGAGCGAAGCGAGCTCAGTGTATTGACTCATCGTTTCACATGACTTCAATGAGATCAGTTTTTTGACATGATATTTAAAAACAAAAAATTTTTTTTTTGAGGAAATTTTATAATTTTTTTTAAACCATCCCCTAATTTGTGTCTTTTTAATTGCAAAATTTCATAATTTTCCGTCAAGTAGTTTTCGAGCCAATTCGTGACAAAGAACGTAAAAAGTCTCCAGTAAAACGCTCCGCTCACTTCGTTCCCTTTGCTTAACTAGGGGTGTCAACAGACCTTCAATTTCGACTCGCTGCGCTCGCTAAATCTCGGGTGCCATTTGCATATTGAGCGAAGCGAGCCCAGTGTACTCATCGTTTCCCATTGACTTCAATGGGATATCAGTTTTTTGACTTGATACAAAAAAACAAAAAAAAATTGAGGACAGTTTTCAAAAATTTTTTTTAGAAACCATCATATATATAATGTGTGTCTTTTTGATTGCAAAGTTTCATAATTTTCCGTCTAGTAGTTTTCGAGCCAATTCGTGACTAAGAATGTAAAAGTCTCCAGCAAAACGCTCCGCTCACTTCGTTCGCTTCGCTCAATGAATATAAATATTTACGTGTTTATTCTTGTTACATAAAAAGATAAATATTTATTTATTGGCAGAATTATATTATTTTTGTTTTTAAATGTATATTTTGTTAAATTTTCTTTTTAAAAAGTGGTATTTTCGTAACCCTAAACCTATCTTCAATATCTATCTTCATGGGTTGCTGTAGAATATCTTAATTCACTTTGCGTCGTTTCAATTTGCTTCGTCCTTTTTTGGAACGTAACCACGACGCAAAGTGAAGCATGGGTGTATAAGATGTCGCTTTTACTCCATAGAATTTTTAAGACGGGATAAGAGTAAGAAACAGCATGTATATAAGATATCGCTTTTGCTCTATTGGTTCTTTAAGACGAGATAAGAATAAGAAACATCCTAAACATAAGATATCGCTTTTGCTCTATTGGTTCTTTAAGACGAGATAAGAATAAGAAACATCCTAAACATAAGATATCGCTTTTGCCCTATGGAATCTTTAAGACGAGATAAGAATAAGAAACATTCTAAACATAAGATATCGCTTTTGCTCTATGGAATCTTTAAGACGAGATAAGAATAAGAAACATTCTAAACATAAGACATCGCTTTTGCTCTATGGAATCTTTAAGACGAGATAAGAATAAGAAACATTCTAAACATAAGATATCGCTTTTGCTCTATGGAATCTTTAAGACGAGATAAGAATAAGAAACATTCTAAACATAAGATATCGCTTTTGCTCTATGGAATCTTTAAGACGAGATAAGAATAAGAAACATTCTAAACATAAGATATCGCTTTTGCTCTATGGAATCTTTAAGAAGAGATAAGAAAAAGACACATCCTGTTTATAAAATATCGCGTATGCTCTATGGCGGTTTTAAGACAAGATAAGAATGAAAAACATTCTGAATATAAGGTTTCGCTTTTGTTCTATGGAATATTTAAGATGAGATAAGAATAAGAAACAGTCTGTATATAAAATATCGCGTATGCTCTATTTCGTTTTTAAGACGAGATAAGAATGAGAAACATTCTGAATCTAAAGTTTCGCTTTTGCTCTATGGAATTTTTTGGACGAGGTAAGAATAAGAAACATCCTGTTCATAAAATATCGCTTTTGCTTTATAGAATTTTTAAAATGAGAGAAGACACTTCATGTATATAAGGCATCGCCTTTGCTCTATGCAATTTTTAAGACGAGATAAGAATAAGAAACAGTTTGTTTATAAGAAATCGCTTTTGCTCTATAGATTTTTTTTACGAGATAAGAATAAAAAACTGCCTATATATAAGATACCGCTTTTGCTCTATTAAGTTTTTAAGACGAGATCAGAATAAGCAACACTCTGTTTATGAGATATCGCTTTTGCTTTACTGAATTTTTTGGACGAGATAAGAATAAAATAATTCGTTCGACAGGGTCCATCGTGTTAGGTAGATTCCCGTCACGCGATTCTCGATATGCAATATGTGAAGGTAACAATGAAACCAAGAATGCGATAAACATATAATGATTGAATGATTTACTTTAGTTGTGGGGGAGGGGAGGGGTGGGTGGTCGGATCGACAAAGAAAAACTAGCCAGCAGTATTCTACTGGTCATTACGAGTCTTATGACGGGTCACTCTGCATATATTGGGTGAGGGGGGAACCGCCCCCCACTCCTATCTCATAAACGGGGATTCGGATCAAAAGTTTCCTCTTTTAATTTGTTAATTTTCTAATATTTTTCCGACGGTAAACTTTTGCCTCCTTCTGTGATTTTTTTCGGTGTTTAACTTTCAACCCCCCCAGCCCCCCAACCCCCCGACCGATTTCCCCCGTTCAAGAATTTAAATTTCATTTTGTCCTTAAGAATGTGTATACCGAGTTTGAAAATCCTCCGTCAATATTTGCGACCTGTAGCGTGTCCCAAAGGTTAGCACTTTCACCCCCCCTCCCAGCTCCCCCTTTCACTTTTTCCAAAAAAACGAGATGCTACGTTTGTCCTACTAATTTATCCTATCGACCTGTGAAGTCAGATTTCGCCTATGATGAATTTGGACTGATGGATCATATATACATATATATAGAGGGATATATAATTTTTTTTTTTTCGACGGATTCTCAATCTCCAGTTCATAAACGGCGTAGCGCTCCTACTCTGGGGTCTGGGTCCCGTCATCGCATCGATTGCAATAGGTAGATTCATCTATGGAATCTACCTAAAACAGACTATATATAAGATATCGCTTTTGCTTCTCTGAATTTTTTGGTCGAGATAAGAATAAAAAAGAGACTATATATAAGATATCGCTTTTGCACAATGGAGTTTTTAAGTCGAGATAAGAATAAGCCACAGTCTGTATATAAGATATTGCTTTTGCTCAATGGAATTTTTGCGGCGATATAAGAATAAAAAGCAGCCTATTTATAAGATATCGCTTTTGCGAAATGTAGTTTTTAATTCGAGATAAGAATAAGCAACAGTCTGTATATGAGAAATCGCTTTTGCTCTATTTATTTTTTTTGGACAAAATAATAAGAAACAGTCTGTATATAAGATATCGCTTTGCTCTATGGAATTTCTTGGAAAATATAAGAAAAAGAAACAGCTTGTATATATAACATTTCGCTTTTGCTTTATGGATTTTTTAAGACGAGATAAGAATAAGAAACAGTCTGTATATAAAATATAGCTTTTTCTTTATGGAATTTATAAGAAGACATAAGAAAGATCCCGTATATAACGTATCGCATTTGCTCTATACAATTTTTAAGATGAGACCAGAATAAGAAACATCCTGCATACAAGATATCGCTTTTGCTCTAAGGAATTTTTTAAGACGAGATAAGAATAAGAAAAATCTTGTATATAAGATATCGCTTTTGCTGTAAGGATTTTTTTAGGACAAGATAAGAAACATCCAGCTTATATGGTAGCATTTGCTCTATAAAATTTATAAGAGATAAAAAAAATCCTGTATATAAGATATCGCTTAAGCTCTATTTAATTTTTAAGACGAAATAAGAAACTTCATGTATATAAGACATCGCTTTAGCTCCGTGGAATTTTTAAGACGGTAAAGAAACATCCTGTATATAAGGTATCGCTTTTGCTGTATGGAATTTTTAAGGCGAGATAAGAAACATCCATACAAACACCATCAATATAAGAAAGGGCACTTTGCCCTTTAGCATTTTTAGGCACCGTAAAAAAAAACATTCTGTGTATAAAATATCGCCTTTTACTGACATTTTTAAGAGGAGACAAGAATCATTCTGTATATAACTTTGCTCTATGGAATATTATAGAACGAAAATAAATCGTTCTATAAAGAATGAATAGAATGAATCTAAACCATTAAAAATAATAATTATTATATCATACCAGGTTTACAACTTAGATTGGCGATCGCCATTAACTCGGTAATAAGAAGCGCGTTGAAGCTATCTTTCTTCTCCCCCTGTTCCGTTTCATCTTGACCTTCAGATGAACTTTTAGTGACCTCTGGACGTAACAATATATCTAGTAATTCCGGATTCACTCCTAGAATAATATAACGTTATAATATTCATAATTATTAATTCTATTTAAGAAATATAATAAAAATCTTACCCACTACACCCAGGAAAGCAAAGAAGAAAAAATAATATTAATAATAGTATTTTTTATATAATAAAGAAAATGTTTGATTTCTTACCTTTATTATTAATCAGCGCGTAAAGCAGGCAAAGCGCAAAAAGCGCTTTATAGTCATTTTCGCTACAGTCCAAGGAGTCTATGACCGTTTTTAAGAATGGTCTATTTTCTATATTCCCACTTGTCGTTGTCTTTGGACTATTGTCTACGGTTTCGGTTGACGTACTTGGTATTACGTTTAGTAATTTCTGCTTCTCTTCGTCAGTTATATTTAATTCAGCAACTGTTTTGGACGAAGTCGCTTCCACACCAGCATCCGGTAATGGCGAATCGGGCATGTTCGCTTTTGGCAACGCGGAGTTTCTTTTTATTGTTTGCACTTGGGTAACCAAATCCTCGGTGGAATCGTGGGCTATGCTCGAGGTTTCGCTCATATGGGAGGTGGAGGGGAGGGAATTGGAGACTAATTCTGGATCCAGGTCACAGCTGGACTGGTCAGTGTTATCCAAATCATCAAACCCCTTCGCCTCCGAGTACTCTGGGGTTGTGTAATCCCTTTCAGAGCCCGAGGTGTTCTCTAGCGCCTTCTCCAGACTCAATTGAGGTTTCGAAAACTCTAGTTTAACATTCGATTTGGCGTTCCTCACATACATATCCAGTATTTTGGTCGCGCCTTCGTCGAACACGGATAGGTTGGACTGCAATATAATCCAGGCCAAAGCGTGCACTATTGGACCGTGAGTTATTATAAGAAAGACTTGCGATAACAAGAAGAGGGCGACAACACACGACACGGACGGCTTCTCATCGTCGGACTCCACCCTCTGCGTCGGGTAATTGATCCTCGAGGGCATATCTGTGGTCTTTCCGGTCAAAATTGCTTCCAAATTTCGTGTAATAACCTCAATACTTTGCCAGTGACCGCGATTGTAGAGAGGACGTTTTATGGGTTCTGAAGTGAGGGAGTATATGTATAACGGTATAAGCAGCTTGTGTAGGAGGTGCTCCGTGAGGACGTCGTTCAGGTCAGGTATGTTGAGACACAGTATGTCGTTGATATAGTGCAGGTGGTCCAGGTGTTCAGCGACTAGATCAGCTAATTTCGTCTGAGATTGATGACTGGAAAGTTTGTAATATTACCGTTTATTAAGACATTTTTTTTCTTCAGAGCCGCTGTCTCGGCCAGTAACGTAGTTAACGATATAGACAAAAAAAATATAAGTAAAGAAAAATAAAGTGTCTTTTAAATTTTTTAATCCAATCTAATATAAATCAAACCAAAGACCTTACGCAGTTAGCTCAAATGTCTTATGCCGTGGGGGTGGAAGAGTAATACCCAGTCATTAAATACCTGGCCTAAGGGATTCCCCCAGCTCTAATAGGCCGGATATTAAAAAAACTAGTTATAAATAAATTACCCTTCATATCTATTGATGGATGGATAGTTAATTTTAAAATCAAAATTATTACAATATTTTATTCATTTTTATGATTAAAATAGAGTTTAAAAAAATATTATTCATGATTTGTTATTATTAACCAAAGTGCTAACTTAAATCAACCTACATTTTCAGATGAAGACTAGTGTTTTTTTTTTGCACTTACAAAATTCTATTATGTATATTATAAGCATTTGTTTAGTGTGAAAGCATATTAGTAAATTAAACTTACTCGGCATCATTCCTCACACAGGCGTCCAGCTCCAAAATGTGTTTACCGATGAACCACACCAAGTTACTGAAGTATGGAGCGGCAGTTCTGTGGATAAACATATTTAGAACTTTATATATATAATATAATATATCATTATATTAAATTGTTATATAATTTTATAACATTAATTTGAAACGTATATAATATTTATCAAAGAGACACAATAGCTTAGTTGTCGAAATGACGTGCCTGTATTTCAGAAGTCTCAGGTTTGATATGTTGGATATTTATTTTCAGTCTATAGTATTTTTTTACAATACAAGTTCTATACAAAGTAATATATAAAATAAATTAAAAATATCTTTTTCAAGTAAGCATTTACTTTTGAGTCGTCAATTATTAAAATAAAAAAGGTGTGTGTATTAAAATAAAAAAGTGTAGTCAGTCCATAAGGCCCGGAATGGTACTTGAGAAGAGCCGGCCAGAATCTCAGTTGCTCTTTTTAATAGAAATTTAACAACCTTAGATGATGTACATTATAATATCAATCCTACAAGTGAGTCAACAACTTAAGTTCCACATATTTCGATGCACTAAAAACTCTTGAACGTTATTATAAGATTTACACATTTAATTTTAGATTTAAAACTAAGAAAAGGAGGGTCTAAGATACGAGGGGAGGTCCAAAAGTTCGTGGAATGAAAGGGATCTAAATAAAATAAAACAACAAAACTATTTTTCCTTTTCAATATAATTACCCTTAAGTTCAATACATTTATTAGACCTATGAATAAATTTTTCTAAACCACTATAAAAATATGTTTTATCTTTTCCGTCAAAATGCGCCGAAATTGCCTCCCTTACCTCATTGTCGTCGGAAAATTATCTTCCCCTTAAGTCTTTTTTAAAATTGGGGAATAAAAAAAAGTCACTTGGGGCCAGGTCTGGACTGTAGGGTGGGTGAACTAGGGATTCGAACCCATGCGTGTGCAGAGCAGCCATTGCATTTCGGCACTTGTGAACCGGCGCGTTGTCTTGCAAGAGCAACACACCCTTTGCCAATTTTCCTCGCCGCTTTTCCTTTAATTTTTCTAATATCGTTGCGTAGTATTCTCCGGTTATAGTCCTTCCCTTTTCTTTATAATCAATCAAGATTATCCCCTCACAATCCCAAAAAACAGTAGCCATCATCTTTCCAGCCGACTCCGTCACCTTGAATTCCTTTGGCGGTTGTGTCCCCTTTTTATGCCATTGCATGGACTCTTGTTTGGACTCAGGCTCAAAGTAATGAACCCATGTTTCATCTCCTGTAACAATTTGGTCCAAAATCTATGCAGGTTTATCTCCACACAACTCCAAAAAATGCTTTGACGCATCGACGCGCTGCTCTTTCTGAAACGGCGTGAGCATTCTCGGTACCCATCTTGCACTGACTTTTGTCATACCCAGCTGATCATGTAGAATTCGCAAAATGGTGGTATCTGATACTCCAACTAATGCAGATAATTGTTTTTTCTTCAAATGGGCATCCTCTAATACAATTTTCTCCACTTTTTTGACGATGTCCGATATGGTGGCCTCAACTGGCCTTCCTGAGCGGGGGTCGTCTTCAATTGACTCTCGACCATGTTTTTAAAGACCATGCAACTTGTAAATCATTGTTTTACTAGGGCACTGTTCCCTATAAACGACTCCCATTTCATTCAAAATGGTTTGAGCGTTCTATCCTTGCTTGGTAAGGAATTTTATCACAGCGCGGTGTTCAATTTTCTCCATAGTTTCAGTTTTCTTCCGGATTGACTTGTTCCGCAGGCGACTATTCATAAACGAATGATGCAATTGGGTTGAAACTCGGTATTTATACTAATGATGAGTCTCCGATTCGTATGACACCAAGCGAGCGCCCCTACCCCCACTCCATCCTCTTCATTCCACGAACTTTTGGACCTCCTCTCGTATCTTGTGGAACTTTATTATATATGCGTACACTCAAGCCCATGAAGGATTTGTTAAACTTTTTGAAGACGTTTTTTTTTGTTTTATAAATTTATATCCATAGACATTTGTCCACGCCTTTCATTATAATTTAAAGACAATTTTGTCATGATTTTCATTATGATGATAATTTCGCAGGAAATTGTACACCAGCAAGTTTTTGAAAGTTATTTACTTTTACTTTCATTGTTTTTATTGTTTCTGTTTTAAATAAATAAATGAAATTTACTTACTTCCACTTGTGCTTGAGTACAACTCCCTGCGTTGATAGATAGAAGACGAAATTTTGGCGTTACGAATCGGTTTTTGGGTAGACCTCGAAGAATTCGGTCTGCCCATTCATTTGTACCCGACTTTCGAATTTTGGAAAAATTTCTTCACAGGAGGTCTTCTTATGACCTCCTGAGTCCGAAATGATCATTGGTCAAAAAGTTTATATATATATATATATATATGCGTGCGTGCGTCCAGATTCGACTTTTGTCAGCACGATAGCGGCCGCAGTTTCGCTCAGAGCGCTTTCAAATTTTGAACAAAAATCAACCATCCAAAAATGAAGGTGAAGTTCGTTAACCAGAGAAATCCGGCTGCAGGGGGCGCTAGGGCCTCACTTTTTCTGATTTCAGTTTTTCGACCATAACTTTTTCCCTATGCAAAGTAGATCAATCGCGTTCATATTATATGATGTCTTTGATGAATACCTATAACTAATGTAGATAAACCGAAAACCGAACTTCAATAACTTAGGAGTGGGGGTAAAAAAACCGAAAATTTTTGGAAAAAAAATCATAACTTTTTTCTGGTAAACATTCTTACATCACAAGTATGTTTAATAGAAAGGTTATTTTTTACTCTAAATTTAGGTACCAAAAGTTTTTCTGTAGAAGGTACCGTTTCCGAGAAAAAAAATAAAAACCACTTTTAGCTTGAAAATTTAAGGTAGGTAAAAACACGGCAACTTTTTTCCGGTAAACATTCTCTCCTCGCAAATATTTTTAATAGAAAGGTTATTTTTACTCTAAATTTAAGTACCAAAAGTATTTCCAAAAAGATACCTTTTCCGAGAAAAAAAATAAAAACCGCTTTTTGCTTGAAAATTTTTGATGTAAACAACGGCATCATGTGTTATTCTTAGGTAGTAGAGTTATATTTTAAACGAGTTAAACATGAGGTCTACCCACGCGTGTCCCCCTTGCGGGCACGGATTTTTTTTTATGGTATTTATTGCGTGTCTGTCACTGTTTTTTATATAACTAATTAAATTTTGGCATATAAATACAGGTTGGACCAAAAGTCCGTTAACATTTAAATCGGTTGCCGCGTCTAGCAGCGGCGGCGGAGGGATTACGCATTGCAAGAGCGGCCAATGGGAATTTAATACCATGGCGTCGTTCAGCGGCAATCAACGTGCGGTTTGTGAAAGCGAGTACTATCGAAAAAACGATTCTGAGACCTTAGCTGAACGAAACGTTTTGCGATCATTACAAGATACGGACACAAAAAGCAAGCTCCATCAGGTGTATTAACTATGGATTTACCTCGATCTAGCCGGTCTAAAACGTTGAGAGACTCTGAAAAAGTTTAGAGAGTAAAATCGTCTGTTCGTAACCAACCTGGATTTTCAACACAAAGCAGCCTACGATCCTTAACGTGGCAAGAAAATCATTAAACTGCATTCTCAAGAAAGATTTACGTCTACTTCCCTATCAAATCCAAATGGTGCAGGAATTAAGGCCTCAGGACCATGCCACTAGGTTGCAGTTTGCAAACTAAATGGAAGAGCGGTTCAACAGCTTCACAAACATTTTTTTCTCAGACGAAGCACACTTCCACGTAAATGGGCATGTTACCCCTGCATTCACCGAAAGTCACAGTACCCATACTGTGACTTTATCAGCAAGAGGCATTATTAGTCCATACATTTTTGAAGACTCAAGAGGACGTGCGGTTGCTGTGAATTCCGAGCGGTACATCACCACCACCGGTTACAAAACTTCGCTCCAGTGCTGCAGGATTTTGCTGGTTTTAATCAACGCTTATGGTTTCAGCAAGATGGAGCCACTTGTCATACATGTAATGACTTGTTAAGGACAGCTCGAGACATTTTTGGTCCCAAAAGTGATATCTAAAAGAGGGGACATTAACTGACCGCCAACTAGCCCGGATCTATCCCCAATGGATTTTTTTCTTTGGAGATATCTTAAGCCTAAAGTTTACGACACCAATCCTTTAACTCTTGACGAATTAAAGCATCGTATTCGCACAGAAATCCAAAACATGTAAAGCTGTTCTCAAATATTCCGCACTAGATTGCAGCAATGCCACAATAATAAGGGTTGCATATGGATGATGTGATTGTTAAGAAATAAATTCGCCTATTTACTATCGAGAACAATAAACAATTGTAATCTACTGTAATTAGTTTATTTTTAAATCATCATTTCAAATATAAACGGACTTTTGGTCCACCCTGTAATAAGTTTTGAAATATGTATTAACACTTTCACTGCCAGCTCCGTAGCGTGTACGGAGACGCAAGTTTCACCCCGTTTTTCACCCCAGGACCGTAGCATGTACGGAGCAATTAAAAGTCAATTTTTTTATAGTATTTAATTGGCTCAACATTTTTTTTACTATTTTTCCGTTTATTTAAATGCCTTTATGCAAGCAAACGTTTATATGAAGAATTGAAACAGCACACAGGGCTCAATTTCAGAAAATCTGGTGGCAGCGAAAATGTTAAGAAGCGACTGTAAGAATACCTATTTCTATAAAACCATCTCTCAGACAATCTCTAGCTTTCAAGTTATAAATAGCCGTGCAGGCTATTTTTGTAAAATAAATATAGAATTAATTTTGTCAGCACTGGCCCATAATAAAATACCGTAATTTAAAATACTATGAAAATAACTAAAATAAAGAATAAAATATCTTACCTGTCTCTTATAAACCGCAGCATACTGGCGTCTTGCACTTTATATACATTCAGCGTGAGTGTACGTACTGCTATTCTGACCATTGACTCTGGATGGTTGAAGAATTTGATTGCCTCCGTATAAAGAGGAAAGTCCTTTGTATGCTAAAACACAAACAATATAAAACTTATAACGCGTTTTCATATAACGCGATTTTAGTCCCTCATGTAACGTGTTTTCCCCATATAACGCGGTGATTTCAGACGTTATATTCCTATACTATGAAATTTACAATTATTTTTTACAGTTCATAATTAATTCAGATTACCTTTGCACACAGTGTTGTTATAAAATTAAATAAAACTAAGTAAAACTTAAATATAATTAAGTTCCTTCTTAATATTCCATTTAAACCGACTTTAACGAGAAAAGTTATATCTTAATTATTTATACGTAACACACTACGGTCATATGAGCGCGTTATACAAGAATATTCCTACAACGCGTTTTCCAATAACGCGGAACGAATCTACCGCGTTATGAAGGGGGATTACTGTACTTCCAAATATATTATATACTAAAAACATAAATATTAAATAAATAACACTTAACAATACCTAATAAATTATTAAATAAAATTAAGTGTTGTATAAGTGGAACAAGGACATACATAAATACTATATATGTTATAATTGAAGGTTATTTACCTCGTTATAGAAAAAGTGTATGGTGTGATTATTCAGTTTGAAGCTGAGAGTCTTCAGGAATGATATATAATACGCCATCACTTCTTCATCGGAGATGTCAAACTTGTGTACGATGATTGAATTCACGTGGTTATTACTGAGCAGATAATCTGAAAATATATGACAAATAGTTGAGTTTAGTCTTCTCTTTTACAATATTGGTGATCTCATTTGGATGGAGTAGGGCTCCCCTTTCTATTAACACTATGTCCAGCCTGAGATGACAGTTGTTTAGATAGATGAGAGAGATAGGTAATTTTTTATTAATAATTGGTAAGCAAGTGGACATGTGAGCAAACTTAACAACATTTTCACAAATGTTATTAGATATTTAAAATAAAATTATCCAATATCTATAATTACATTAATATTTCTTCAAAACAACTGATAATTTGTAGTAAAACTTTATTTTGTTTTCTATAGTCTAAATTCAAATTAATATGATAGTAGGCTAAATTTTAGCCAAACACAATGTGGAAAGTTGTGATTGTGCCAAAATGGTTAATATCTTATCTGACAATGTACATTAAAATGTATACAATTTACATTATTTTTATATATTTCTTTTGCGAAAAAAATATATAGAATAAAACTGCATTGCTATTTGCTAAGCTGACTCATAATTTATCTACATGCAGATGTTATTTTCTCACTTACATAATGATGTTTCATTTCTTATATTCTCAAACAGAATGTTGAGAGTCTGTAACAACTGCACACACACAAACGACGATCCTCCACACTTCTGCCTCATTATCCTTAAGAAATATGATAACATGTTCTTTTCTAGGAAAAAACTGAAATAATATAATATATTTTTTTTATAATACATAAAAAATATTAGGTGTTTGCTCAAAATAGCAGTAATTCATTATAAAGTATAGTTTTTTTTATAATATATCAAATATGTTCAGAAATAACAATTAATGTCTTTAGCATTATTCTTAATTGATAAATCATTTAATAAAGTGATTTAAAAGAATCTACAGTAATTAACATATCAATACAGTATCTTGAAATATAATTTTCTGATATAAAATGTATACTAAGTTTATCATATGAAAGATAAAAGAATTATGCAATATTCAGCTCTGACCAAAATATTTATTATTAATAGATTAAGCGAACATTTGATACAATAATTGGTTATAGTATATATTTTAAGGAGACTACGCAAGTGTGATTATTCACAAAGATTAACATGCTTTCATATAAGTCTACATAAAACATCCGTGCCATGATTAGTATGTATCCGAAGAATGAACTACTTTGATAGGTTAGTTTTTACTCATTCATTTTGTGTTTAATACTTCATGGTTTCTTGATTATTATATTTTGGTGCTTAATAAATAATAAATGTTTATAGTTTACTCTATACCATTTTCAGATTGAATGTATTATGACATCATAATTCAAGGCAACACAGTAACGCTTTTTAAAATGACCTTAAAATAATCATGTCAATACTCACTCAAAGACAGAGCTATCATTCTGGTCACCCCATATTAGTATTTCTGCAATGCATCGCAAAGATTCAACTAATATCCCACGGTTGCTCTCAGATACTGTTGTATTTCTACACAGAATATTGTGTAAATATTTTAATCTTTCTAGTGAATGGGGATTTTTGGGGCGACCCCAGCCACCTCCAAACCAACTTCGACTTCGAAACATCACGCCTCTTGATTAAAACGATTGTTAAATAAACACATATTTTCACGAGCTACAGATGTGCGTCACAAATTAGCATCATTATCCACTCCCTGTATATAGCAAATTATCTAATGTTTAGTCTTACTTCAAAACAGTTGTAATTTCATGTTTTCTTGCGAACTATAAGGCTTACTGGCTGTTGCTTAATAGGTTTTTATTTTTTATTTTTATGATACTTAATATTTTATGCACTTCCTGTTACATATGTTCTGAATGATTTTTTGACAGTCATTTGACAGCTGTCATTCTATATATACCATTGCGTTTAGGAATATAGTTTTTTTAGCTTTGTTTATTCACAGTTTTCATAATGTTTAAATTATATAAAACAAATTCATAAGGTTATATTGTCATAAAATATACGTTATAAGAAGAGAGAATGCACTAGATACACTCATTTTCTAAATGTAATCTTTATGGTTGCGGAAATTTTGTAAATGTCATCTTTTATCTTTTCCTTGTCTTATACCCTTTTTTCTCATTTAACATTGTAATTCGCATAAAGATAAATGATAAAATAGTGATAGTATGAGAGTCTAAAATAATTAGTAATGTAAATTATTGTATATATCTAAATAAGTAAATCTGTTGATTAGTAACCTTTTACGGTCGGTACGGTTTATTTAAAGAAATATCATATTTAAAATGTCTATGGTAAAAAATAATTTTTGATCATAATTGACATGGTAGTAGATATTATTCTATTCAGTAAATACTATAAGACTATAATATGATATCAAATAAGGATTATAACCCATATATGATCTTACATCATAATGATCTCACACCTAACTGCCTAATAGTTTGTTAGCTTCACGCCATATCCTTTGCGGGTTAGCCAGAGACGACGGAGCTCCATTCTCCAATCGCTACGGTCCCTGCACACCTCTTTCGCCTCTGCCACAGACATCATCATCATGTGTATGTTACATATATCATATTACTGCCACAAATATTTCTCTTGTTTTAATAATTGTATAGTTGGAGTTGGAGCATTAGGATTTTATTTTGAATATTTCCCGTTATGATAATGAGCTGTCGTTCTTGTGCAATGACCTAAATATGAGATAGTTGGGTTTATTTTTTTCGGGGCCATTAGAATAGTTTCCAATACCTTTTTTACAGATGGTATATTGCTAATGTGACATTCTTATCAAGGTAGATTATGATAAGTTTAAATTAAATCCATAAAGCTGATAAGCGTGATTCGAATATATTGGAGATAAAATTATAAAAATTGTAGCTTCAAAACTACAATATATATATGACTTTCTTTAGAAACTTAGTAGTTTTATGGTTTATTGAAATAAATTACTTTTTCATAAAAAATATGAAATCCTGAATTCGATTCTTCTTTCATTGAGGTATTCCAATCCTAGAAATTGTTTAGACGGTTGATAGAGGAGTCGCTGACAAATTAATATGACCCCATAATGACTCAATTTTTATTTGAATGCTTGAGAATGGTTGATGTCAAATCCATGTCACAACATAAGTGTTTGTTGAAATATTAATTTCATATAGAATTAATACATGAATGATTATTTATAATACTTTGGGTGGACAGATTGATTTTGTATTAATATAACATCCAAAAGGAAATAATGGATAATTTTAATAAGCCAAATATAATTAACTAAGTATCTTATTAAATAATAACATGATATGAAATAAAACAATCATATTAATATATGAAATTGTAAAAATAGTTTATTTCAATAATTGTATATTTTATTAATTATAACTAATCTTATATAAATCTCTAACATGTTAGACATCCTTTTAAACATAATATTAATAATTATCTTAAATAAAATCGGACGGTTTGCTGAGATATCATAAACTAATTTTATTCAACAATTTCTAAACGGTTTTGTGACAATTTTTTTTTAATGATACTATCTAAGTTAAATAATTTCATTTGCTTAATGACTAATATATTCTATTGAAGGCATTCAAAATACTATGATCACACTTTATTGTATTAATATCATTAAAAAAAACTTAGTTTCTGGACGGATAATACAAAATTCCTTATTCTATAATCTATAGTATAAATAAATTAAGTGTGGAATAAATATTTCTTAATTAAAAATAATAGCAAAACCCAAAATTCCATTGCTGCTTGTATTTTTTTTTAATTGTTGCTAATAATTATTACCAGATAAGATTCAACAAAACATTTAAAATAGATATTGTAGGACTTATAAAAAATTCCTTTGCCTATTTTTTTTGCTGTGTCATAAAAACTTAATATAACCTATAAATGTATGAGTATTCTATAGTATATTATACGTTAAAAAAATTAATAGTTATATTATATAATGTTTTTAGTTTCAATAATTGAGTAGGTGATTATTACAGCCGATTTTCAAGGCCGGGGTTAATATAGCAAATTTAGGTCGCGTTTGATAAAAACACAGATCCTTACTGACACATCGTTTAAGAATTACTATTCAATGTTTATTCAAGATCGGTTAATTTAAGCCGTTATTCTATACTGTTTCATTCATTACATATGTAATGGTTAAAATTATTCAAAAGTTATTCGATCTCCATTTAATAAGTTGTACATATTTTCGTGTATATACTTTTGAACATCTAATATTATAAAATAACATATTATTTTTATTACAAACTAAATATTCCTGCATATAACTAAGGGCGAATGTGACCTTGGACGTACTTGATCTTCAAACTAACCATATTCGACTCGATACGAGCCATATTTATTTCTAAGGATACCACATTTGATTAAGGATAGAAGTTCTGGAGGGCGTCGGAATATATTGAATTGTAGCTATCACGAAGGACATACACACTATCTGAAGGTTTTCCATTGAAGACGTAGGGTCCCTTGAGGTTGGTGATTTTGGAATTTGTGGGTGCTGGTTTCGGTTTGGCGTAAGATGGGTTGTAGCTAGGACGTGGAGCTGGTGGCATAACTGGCTGGGAACCAAATCCGTATGGGTCCATTTGGGGTGCTGCAGGAAACCCAGGTGCACCGCTCCATTGATATACTCCTGTTGGCTTACCGTTAGAAACAAAATCGATGGGCAAGTTTATGAAGGGATCAGTTTGTTGAGGAAGGGCTGGGGACATCATTGGTGCCATGGATCCAAGAGTTGGTGGTTGGGAGACGTAACCCAATCCAGGTACAAACATGTACGGAGTGGGGGGTAATCTGATATAGAAGATTGGAGAGTTTTCATATTGGAGGGAGTTCATGTTGTTGCTTTGGTATGAATCAGCATTGGTATTCTTTTTCTTATTCTGTTGCTTGCGTTTAGTTGGAATAGTACGAGATAAATCTTCTTCATCAAAGTGATCGTCGTTAACAGAAAAAGTTACATCATCGTCGTCGTCTTCAGCATAATCCAGCCCTGAAGATAGGAAGGAGGGGAAGAAGCCTCTGAATAAGTTAAGGGCTTTGTTTCGTCTATTTGTTGGTACTGGGGCTTTCGTGGTTGTGTCTTTGAAGACATCTTCGAGTTTGCTCTGTCTGCCGACATCCTCCTCAACGGGAAGAGCTGCGGCTCGGGATCTCCTGGCTGGAGCGCTCTGAGCACTATACACGATTGCAAGTAACACGAGAACTGACAGGAGGAGTGGTGTGTCCATTTTGATTTATCTGAAAAAATAAAAAAAAATAAACCTTTTGATAAAACAAAAACAAATGAAGAACGCATGTTTTAAACTGTCAGCCATAATCATAACAAATCAAAAATAATCCTTTCATATTTTCCAACCGCAATAAACAAACACATAAAAAATATTAACAGTAATCATAAGTCAACAGATAGCAAAAATAATGAGAGCGTTTCTCGTCTCCATTATATATAACCACTTTAACCCGGAGAATAGACCTAACAAGACTTTAATAAATGGTAGGACGTTAAAACAATAGATTGGATGTGAACACCTTTTACGATAATAAATAAAAAATATTTGTAGCCATTACTCATTCGTGTACAGGAGCTTATCAAAGATAATTTATATTTACATTCATCTTTAGCGAGAAATAAAACAACAGAGCAACAAAACTGGACATCCGCCATGACACGCTATAATGGCCGCTACGCGAACAGCTGTTTGTAAGCGTTTAATTTATTGCAAGAAACCATTTTTAAAATGTGATTATTTACAAATATATTTAATATTATAAGTATCATATATTGTCTTTATATATAAAAATCGAAACGTTTTAAATAAATGAACCGATTGTTTGAACCAACCATTTGGTCTTTTAGATAGGATAGTTTTTATCTCGATTTTAACCTTAATTTTTTTAGTGCAAATTAGATTTTGTTTTACATTCACTTTTACGTTCTAAAAGTTTTCAATAAAGGCTGAATTTAAAAAAATAAATTTTAATTATATAAAAAAAATATGGAGCTACAAACGAAGTCGCAAGCAAAAGCTAGTATTAACTTTAATTTTGTTAATTATCTCGATAATTATAATAAATAATGTGGATAATTGTGTGTGATCATTAATTACTTCATAATGGGTCTTATTTATTTCATACCATTAAGTGACAGCATGACGCCATTTTGTAAATTGTACAAAAAGTATACTGCAAGGAGAGTGTACATTTTTAGTTTTTATTCTAGTCATAAAAGAACATCATTTATTCATGATGATGGTGTATTAATTTATACTATAACTATTCCAACTTGGTAATACAAGTGAGGTTGTTTGTTTCTTTGACTCTTTCTGTGGCTATTTTAATTCTGAGTGGGAGTTATAAGGAACATTATAAACTTATTTACATTTATGACTTGTTAATTTATATTCTTACATTGTTTGTATCATATTGTTATTGTAATATTATTTTCTATGTAGATATTTTTATATTGAATATATTGAGGACCACTGTCCTATTATATTTCTAAAATAATATCTAGAAACATATACATATATTTATTAGAGTTTTAAAAGATATTTCCCTTCAAATATCCCTTTTTATTTAGTATGAAAATATAAACTGAACTTGAGTCTTTTTAGTTTAGTTTATTTGTTAAACATGTCTATATTGAGCCATAGACTAATATTTATTCACTAGTCTACGACCATGTTAATAACTCTATTTATATAAAAGTCGTTATTACCCGACAATAATATTTCTCATTAAATAAGATACCATTAGGTGATTGTCAGTGCCGCCATTTTACGGTTAATATCTGTACGACAAAAAGATATATAAAGATAAGTTAATTGATTAGTATTTTATTGCTCTAGGCGTCTAGGCTCATTGCGTCCTTAATTAAAATGTACCAAGATCGTTTTATCGTTTTATTATCGTGAAGTTCTGAATTCGACCATATTAGTACTAAGTAATGAGCTCAAATTAAATGTCAAATGTTTTTATGTATTTTTAATTTAGTCGTATAACACTGATAGGATTCTGATTTAATTTAGTCGTTTAATTGAGCTGAGCGTAAGCGAAGCTCTTAACCGTTTGGGAGACCTTTTTTTATGTTTAGTTGTCTCCAGAATCCGACGAGATAATTAGCTAAAAATTTTCTCATGTATGTTTGAGCCGAACGCGGATGTTATACCGAAAACAAATTGAAAAAATGTTTAGCCATTCAAAAGTAATCAAGAAAAGAAGAAAGGAGAAGGGCTCAGCTCAACACCCGTCGCCCACACGGTTGGCGGATCCTAGTAAAAGGATTCTATTTACAAAATTTCTGTTTATTATAAAATATAAAAAACTTAATTGATATAAACCTATATATATAAAAACAAACCTTTTTAAATTTTTTGTAATATAAAATACACTTGTATTTATGTATTTTAAGGGAATGTTTGGTGATATTTTTGTATTGAAACACAAATATATATAAGAATGTATTTATTACGTTCTACGGATTATATTTATTGAAAGTAAGTTTAAAAATCATCTCATTGTCATTCGATATTTTAATTATTTATTTTATAGATATTAATCAATATATCTTAAAATAATTCCAGTTCATGTTCGTTGAATAAAATTTGGATGACTTTAAGAATTAAATAATTAAAACAAAGGAATTTAATTTAAAACTAAAATAAAACAGTAATTTTGTTATAATATACTAAAATGAGATTAAAATAACTATAATTGAATAATTTGCTTTTAAAACCCTTATTAGTCTAAAATCAGACTGTCACGGTGTAACAAAATAAACTAGCTTTTAAAACCCGACTTTCCTTGACTTTACATACTTCCTGCTTTCAATTCTTTTGTACGCAGTATATAAAACTTATTATTTTATTTTGTGATTTTGTACAGAATTTATTTGTTTTTAGTACAAAACTCTAATTTTTTTCTTATTCAGATTTGACACACATACAATATTGGGATAAAAAATAGCATGTTTGGAATATATCTTTCTACTGGTAAAATAATTAATAAAATTTATAAAACAATTAAACATTCCGCGTTATAATATCTAAGTAAAGCCGGGTTGAGTTAGTAGTTTATAAGTTGATACACTTAAAAGAATCATCTATTTGATACACCAATACTTTAAACACGTTCTTACGTAACATTATGAGATGATGTGTATGATTACCGGTATTACCGTGATTACCAATCCGCTCGACAACTTTAATACCACCAGTTATCATTACATGGTAATATCATTAAAGGTCATTGCATTATAATGATTATTGGTTGATTAATTTATTTAATTTATATACGTGTCATTTTAGGAATTTACTGATTTAGTTTTATATTTGATGCAAAAGAAAAAAAAGAAAAAAATGTATGAATGTTCAATTGGGCTTTCTTTTTGTATGAAATTAATTTTTATAACAGTTTCATATCATGTATTGATGAAAAAATACACGAAAAAAAAAAAACAAAATGTATGAATGTTCATACAAGTTTTTGTGAAAATATGATTATTATTACAGATAGTTATAGTTGGTTTTGTTTTTGATACAGATAAAAAATAATTAAAAAAAAAACAGAAAAAAAGGACAAGATATTACAGTTACATCATCTATATTACCATATATATTATTGAAAAATACACCAATTATAAATATATATATATATATATATATATATATATATATATATATATATATATATATATATATATATATATATATATATATATATATATATATAAAAGTAAACAAACCAACAAACAATAACTAAAAATGTATTTTATTTAACAATACCTGAGAGGTGGAAATTAAATAAAAATTATAATCACACGTAAAGTCGTATGCCGTTTAATAACTAGATAGATATTATTTATTGTCGGATAACATTTTAAAAACAAATTTGTATATTACACTAGTTGTTCGCGCGGAATGTTTTTTAAAATAAATGTAACCTATACTCTTTATAACATCAGCTATCAGTGAAAGTTCTGTTAAAATCGGTTCAGCCGTTTCAGAGAAAAGTCGGAACAATGAAACGGAGAAAAAATTTAAAATATTTTTTTTGTATATATCAAGTGAAAAACTGTTAATTTGAAATTAAAAACGGACACTTCAATTTTATATATATATATATATATATTTAAGAAAGGTCTTTAACTCCGACTCTCTAATTAGTGTGCTTTTATTTTATTACGGTTTAAACAAAAATAGTCCTAATAAAACATTAAAACTATTTAAACCATTTTTACAATAAATATTTTTTATGGTAACACTAAAACATTATATATATATATATATATATATATATATATAACATTATTATTATGGTAACACAGACATTTAAATATGTAGTCACTGACAAGCGTACGTCGGTATAAAATAGAATAATTTTTTTGTAAAAACATTAATATTGCAGCAATACTTAATGGAGGACATAGAGAATGTAAACAACTGTTTTTACAATATTAATACATCCTTACCTGAATATTAAGAATAATATCATGAATATATTAATGTTATGTTTATTTTATTTGTGAATAAATGATCACAATAAAGTTATACCGGGTATTCACTTCATATAAGTCTTGGGGACTTATTTATATGAGAATGGTAACAAAATATAACACTTTCATTTAATACAAGTGACTGATGTATATATATATATATATATTGAAATTGTCTTAGCATTTAAAGCAATCCTATGTATATATGAATATTTTTAAAACAAAACTCCCGTCGGTCGGCTTGTCACAGTCTTGTGGTCGAGCTGTGATGAACATAATTACTGAAATATGAATTTTTAAACTCGCCTCTACATTCACATTAATTCAACTAATCAGATTATATCATATAAAAAAGTTTAATTAAAAATTACAGCATATATAAACAAAAAAGATGTAAATTAAAAAAAAACATATTAATAATACAAAACAAAAAAAAATAATAATAATAAAATAAAATAAAGAACACATGCTCTATACCGTAAATAGAATATAAAAAAACCTCCTATATACAAAATGTAATAAAAAAAATTTACATCCAATTATTCCGTCTCCATATAAAGGTCAATGACCCCTTAAATATAAACAAAAAATAGCTGACAGTGATTATCAATAAATAGTCCATTAATAGTGTAATGGTGTAATATTTTGGTCCGTTGCGGGGCTCGTTAGTCGTTAGTCGTTAGTTAGTGCTAATCATTGGTCATTATGTGCCCCGTAAAAAGCGATCTTATAAATGCCCCAATAAAATTACAATTATGTTTAATATCTTTTAACGATACCTTTTTTTTTTAATAAGCATAATTGTTTAATAATTTTTTTTCAGAAAAAAAATATATGCAAAAAAAAATTGTTACTTTGTACTGTTTGGTATAAAGGAAAGAAAAATCTTTTTTTTTTCTTATTATATGATTTTTTTTTTACATGTATATATATATATTTTAATTTTCTATCATTAATACCATATGACAGATTAATAATAAATAATAAAATGTAAACCAAAAAAAATAACATTACATGATAACAAATCATTAGTATCAAGGAAATTATATTTTTTTTATTAGTCAAATTAAAATTTCGATCACGTTTTATCTATTAATGTAATCTGACCACAAGTTAAGGAAACCATTAGTGATGCCTTGAATTAATCGAGTGTGGCTGCTTTATTAACACTCACCCGTACAGCCTATATATATATATATATATATATATATATATATTGAAATTGTCTTAGCATTTAAAGCAATCCTATGTATATATGAATATTTTTAAAACAAAACTCCCGTCGGTCGGCTTGTCACAGTCTTGTGGTCGAGCTGTGATGAACATAATTACTGAAATATGAATTTTTAAACTCGCCTCTACATTCACATTAATTCAACTAATCAGATTATATCATATAAAAAAGTTTAATTAAAAATTACAGCATATATAAACAAAAAAGATGTAAATTAAAAAAAAACATATTAATAATACAAAACAAAAAAAAATAATAATAATAAAATAAAATAAAGAACACATGCTCTATACCGTAAATAGAATATAAAAAAACCTCCTATATACAAAATGTAATAAAAAAAATTTACATCCAATTATTCCGTCTCCATATAAAGGTCAATGACCCCTTAAATATAAACAAAAAATAGCTGACAGTGATTATCAATAAATAGTCCATTAATAGTGTAATGGTGTAATATTTTGGTCCGTTGCGGGGCTCGTTAGTCGTTAGTCGTTAGTTAGTGCTAATCATTGGTCATTATGTGCCCCGTAAAAAGCGATCTTATAAATGCCCCAATAAAATTACAATTATGTTTAATATCTTTTAACGATACCTTTTTTTTTTAATAAGCATAATTGTTTAATAATTTTTTTTCAGAAAAAAAATATATGCAAAAAAAAATTGTTACTTTGTACTGTTTGGTATAAAGGAAAGAAAAATCTTTTTTTTTTCTTATTATATGATTTTTTTTTTACATGTATATATATATATTTTAATTTTCTATCATTAATACCATATGACAGATTAATAATAAATAATAAAATGTAAACCAAAAAAAATAACATTACATGATAACAAATCATTAGTATCAAGGAAATTATATTTTTTTTATTAGTCAAATTAAAATTTCGATCACGTTTTATCTATTAATGTAATCTGACCACAAGTTAAGGAAACCATTAGTGATGCCTTGAATTAATCGAGTGTGGCTGCTTTATTAACACTCACCCGTACAGCCTATATATATATATATATATATATATATATATATATATATATATATATATATATACTAATTGGTGTAAGTATAAATGAATAATCAAGACGAGCTGGATTTGATGATCAAATCAGGGATACTGCTCATCCAGGATGCAGGAAGTAAAAATAAATGAGCTTAACATTGCTTAACATGGCTTAACTTAGCTTAACAGCTTGGCTTAACACAGTATAAATATACCTATTCTAGAAGTATATGAAATAAATTGCTTATCTGTCCTATATTAGAAACTCCATTTCGTTTAATCTTAATTCAATATGTATCTTCCTGTTTTGGAACTAAACCTGATTTGTATACATAAAATGTATGTTAGCTATAAAATCAGATACAGACAGACAGGTATATTTATATATATATATTGAGAAATATGTAACCAACAATTGTATTAACAAAGAAACATTACAAAACATTCTGAAGTACTTACATTAAAATTAATTTCATTACAGTTATCATACAGATAATTAATTAAAAGCTAACATTAAATTTAAAGGATCCGTTAATTTATTTAATATATTTTATTATATTAACCGTAATTTTCCAGTTATATTAAATTGTTATATTAATTAGTAATCGAGTGTGGCGACAATGGCGCCGACGCACAGATGATTAACCTGCCACAACTAGCCATAGTCTATTATTATTGGATTGGATTGGATTGGATGTGGCTTTAATATTAACTACAACATTAAATTATACGTCTAAATAGTTAAAATCATTCTTGTGTTTATTACAATATTAAATCTTATTTTATTGTTTAACAAATGATTAAAAAATTTGTGTTTGTGTAAGACGAAGACGATGTTAGTTTATTAAGGCTTTTATGGAAATGTAGACTCAAAATCTTGAGTAAGACGCAGACGATACTAGTTTATTAAATTAAGGCTTTTATGGAAATGTAGACTCAAGATCATATCAAAATTATGAAACCAAACGTCGCTCGTGCCTCGTACCTCATACCTCGCAGTAAACCACCGTGCCCTCGGATTAGTCTATTTGCACAGTCATTTTGCGGTTTCATAATTATTATTGACATTAAATTGTACCAACATACAAATTTACGATACAGTACTACCAACCAACTTAACATATTTTAGTTGTAATTTGATTTGATGTGTATTCCGTTGAATATTAGGAAAAGTACCAACATGAAAATTTAATTATGATTTTACAGTTTTACCAACATAACATATTATAGTTATAAATTGATTTGCTAGATATATTCTGTGAAATATATGTAACAATATTACCAACATAATATTTTATTTATGATTGAAAATCTACAGTATTAACAACATAATATATTTATGAGCTAATTTGTTAAAAAAATATTTTAAACTGACACAACAATAGTACCAACATAACGTAGTTTAGTTATCATCTTTGATCGAAATATATATTTTTAATTGATACAATAATACCAATATAATAATTGACTTATAACAGACAAGGATATAATAATTAAAGTATATATATATATATATATATATATATATAAAGTAATAATTAGTGTCTGTGTTAATATTAAGCGGAGTCGGGTTGCAAAATAACTTATTAACTTCTAATTGATACGTAACTGTAATACAAGTTTATTTATTTTATTATTAATTATGAGCTGTTTTCATTATAACTAGTTGGGTTTATTGACTTCGCTTGTATGCTATTTATATACTAGATATTGACGCGACTGCGTCTGCTAATTCATAAACTATTGCGTCAATTAATATTATTATTAACACTGCCATATATTGGATCGTTATGGAACTTTATGTGTAAATAAAATCAAAATCGCAATTTAAAAAAAAATATTAATCGAGATAAAAACTATCCTATTTTTAAGTTAACATTATCTACAAAGTTTCATCGAAATCGATTCAGTATTTTCAAAAATTTCAAACGCAAACGACTCATGATTTTTAACATATAAATTGTTAGTTATCTTAAAGTTTATTATAAAAAAAAACACACAAAAAGTTAATTCTTATATGTGTTTGTTTTCATTAATCAAACTTAACAAATATATTGCAAACATATATATATATTTAATCCCCTAATCTAACTGAGAAGATTAAAAAAAAAAACATTTAGTTATATAGATTTAATCACACTAACATACAAACAAAATAAAATCCTAAAAAACATACAATGCCTTGACGTTTAATTAGTTTTAAACTATTATATCTAAATTAAATATAATAAATGCAGACAGAGTCGTGCACAACAGCTAGTATACACTGAATAGGGTAAACCCACATATGCGTGTTTGTTTGACTGCTATCGTAGTTTAATGAGAGCTATCGCTGATACCACGAAACAGTTGGAATTAAGCTGTATAAGGCGGGATCTAGCATCGCTTATCCAATTTTCAGCGCACTAACTGATAAAAACAGCGTCCTGTAAAGCTAACTAGCGTCACAATCATGCTAGACTCCAATATCAACTCTGCACACACAGTAGTGATAACGTCCCTTTACACGATGCTACAGCTAGAGTACTAGATGAACTAGTTTGATAGTCCAGCACTAGCTCACTAACAGACTTTCCACTATCCAATTTTAGTAGACTAGTTGAAATATATCATCCAACTTTAAGCGCACTATTTGACCACTAAAATAACGAGTTAATAATTCGACATATGAAATTCTGAACAATTTTTTAGTGCGCTAGTTGACTTAGCGCGCAGTAGATTGGACAATGTAATGTCCTTGGGTTTAGGTCGCTTCCATAAATACCACCAGAGTTCATTACTTCATATAGAAAGAGAAAAAGCGCACGTATTTTTAAACTTCACAAAGCACTTAAATAAAAAATAAATGTAAGATTCTGTAAAGTTATTATCAAATAACTATTTACATTGCCCTTTAAAAACATCACCCAGTACAATATCACATAAATTCAAGAAGCTAGGACCTGAATCAACATATTAATGAATTGAGCAGATGCCGGCTCGCTAACTCGTTTATTTACTTTTAGCGCTACGGGTATGAAAACTTTTTTTTTTAAACGCTCCGCGTAAATCCACTCGCATTATTCCATAGGCTGGAAAATATATAATATTTTTTTTGTTCTATCACTAAACAATAAGGAATAATTAGAATTTATTTTAACTTAAATAATATTTAATTAAATTAATTGTAGTTTTCTTCTATCTATACTTTGATCCTTTGCCATATTATACATATACAAAAAAAAAAACAAAAATTGGCAACTGTCATGTCGACATCAAATAAATATCTTCCAAGAATAATTATAATTGTTATGTGTGATGTGTGTATAATAATAATAATAATAATAATAATAAAATCTGTCCGTCTGTACGTAATACCGTTATCTTGTTACAGTGATGCACATTAATATCATGTATGCATGCTTAAGGCGCTCTAAAGATTACACCGCATTATAAGTTGATTATCTTAAGATATGGTAAGTAATTGAGGGGAATGGTACCATTTATTGAAAGGATGATAAATGTACTTTTGTTAGCATTCAAAACTTATTACGCTCCTTAATATTAATATAACCGTTATCTTTAGGTATTCATATAAATATATTACTTAGCTTTTACCAGCGACGTTGTTTGCTCCCGTACAATAAATTAATAAATATACAAACAAATCTCTTTATTGTGTTATTACGGATCACAAATGCCAATATCACAGGACCTTTGTCGAGTGAAATTGAATTTCTCATTGCATGTCGAGTCGAGAAGTCGTCACGAAGTGAAAGAACTACATTCATTCATCTTATAAATGGTTTATAATAATAATTAGATAATTAGTAATATTTTTGTACATGTTCTAGTTTACAAAACGAATGTCAAATAAATCTTTCTTTCCGCCGCCATTTTACCGCCATTTCGCCGCCATTATCCACACATGATTGGTTTGTATAATAACTCATGTGTTTAATTGTTTCTAGTTTCATATCTCATTACTTTGTTGTATTGTTTGTTCTGTGTCGGTATTTATGTAACACTAGCTTCGACCGCGACTTCGTTTGCGCGGAATGTTTTTTAAAACAAAAGCAATGAAGTTATTCCTTATCAACTCCGCCAATGAGTTCTGTTAGAAACGGTCCAGCAAGTTTAGAGATTAGATTAACAAATAGACAGACAGTTAGACTAAAATTAAAATTACCGTATATACTTTCATATGAATTTAGTGGAAAGCTGTTTATTCGGAATTACAAACGGACACTTCTATTTTATTTATATGTATATATAATACGCAGATTCCATTTCTCTGATATACATTTTTACTTGTGATAATATATTTTGTGGTTCATATTATTTATTTTAATTTAATATCTTTCATCCTCCTCGATATCCCGTTGCAATGTAGGGATAATATATATATATTGGCTGATAAAGTAGCTTTCGAAATGAAAAAAATAAATCAAAATCGGTTCAGTAATTATTGATATTTTTTAATATATATATACATAGAACATATATCTCATCAAAACCAAATAAATAACACCACTCACGACAAACAAGACAACCTATTCGCCTCTATATATAACATTAAGTGTATCTGTCCGTCTGATCTCAGCATTTTTCATGTTTAGAAATTAAGAAAGCGAAACGTTAGCAATTAACTATGAGATTTGTTCTTACGCCATAACGTTGTAAGTTAACGTGTTAACGTCTAATCTGTTGTGGGTTTAGTTTAGTTTTATATACTAGCCCATAATGCGGTTTCGTTCGTTTAATTGTATATTTGTTGTTCTGCCTATCAGGTGTTCGTTGAATTTTGTAGATATCTATTATTTGGTTCAACTTAAAAGATAGATTAATTTTTAACAATTTTCTATTTTTTATTGCGAATTTGAGTTTTTTGTTATGTGTTTAATTGACTTCTAAGTTCTATAAGTTTTCAATAGATGGCAGTGTTAATAATAAAATTTTAATAATAAATTAGTTTATGAAGCGGCAGACGAAGTAGCTGGCTACAATATATATCAGAATCATCAGAATCTGTTAATTCGTTTTTTTAATATTAACAGACATACATTCTCACATATATATTAATAATACTAATAGCATTATAAATACAATTAATCTGACATAAATGTGACGTATGTTTGTAAATAGATTTGTTATTTATGTGTTGTCCGCGAAATACGATGTTTACAAACAATTTAACGATACAGTAAACGCTCGCAGGCTTTCATTTGTATGAATTATATTTCATTTATATGAGTTATATTTCGTTTCTATGAGTTATATTTCGTTTCTATGAGTTATATTTCGTTTCTATGATTTATATTCATGTTTTATGTACTTACCGTTATCCGATTTTCTCAGGTATTCCGCGATATATCTGAAAAAAAAATGTTTATTACATAACAGAAATAGTAATTATTTAGATATATAAACACCACTTAATATTATATTTAAATATAAAAAATATTGATAAGAAGTATTTGATCGATTTATCCATCTTTTATATGATATTATCGATGCCTGAAGAAGTTTATAATATAGTAGTTTACTGCGACTCCGTCCATGGTATCTGCAGAAGAGTGTAATATATTTGAAATATTAATTAAATTTAAATCAAACCTGCACAGACTAACATACACACTAACGTATTGCTTTATTTTTTTTTATATTATTTTATTGTTATATTATTATAAAAAATGTTTCTTAGTAATTAGCAATTTGAAATGAAAAGTATTTGTCATTTAAATTAAAATATAATATCATCGTCTTATCCCTTTCTAGATGAGTCAGCTATATGTCTTCCTCTTTCACACATATGTCATAGATCAGGTCTCCCTAAAAACCTTTCCTCATATCATTAATAACTCAATCCATCCAACACTTTTCATCCATCTGAGATAATATTCAACCAGATCTCTTGACTAGCTTCTTCATGTGTCTTTCATCCATTACATGCCTATACTAATATTGGCGACGAGGTTTTGTTACACTTTTTCATAACGAGATAATTATTATAAAAGTAAAACAACGCCATCTAGTGATATAAAATATAGGAATTAAATTACTATATTTATAAGTTTAAATTAAAATTAAAACTTATTTATATATGAGGGTAAGTTTATTTTATAATTTTATATAATAATATAATTTTCACGGAAAAAAGGATATCGGAAAAAACAATTAACAACATGATAACGCATTTTATGTACAAAAAAAAATTTCCAAGATACAAAAATAAGGTAATTACATGTTTCTAAGAAAATAGACATTTTCCATGTCACAGTCAACAGGAAAATACGCACTCTTGAAATAATCCACGTAATGCAATATTACTTATATATATATATATATATATATATATATATATATATATATATATATATATATATATCTATCTTTTGGTTTGTTTGTCTGTCTGTCAATATTTTTTTAAAGGTTATACGTTGATATTAATTATCAAATATGTTAATTCTGAGTTTTCCAATCCATCGTATATTTACATCATTCCAATCGGTTATAGGCAATAAAAAAACTATTAACTAATAAGAATGTTTAATATTATGTTATATTTTAACGTTTAAATAAATCTTTATTCGTTTCATTAATAAATAAAGTTTCCCATCGACTTTGTATCATGAAAATTTGTGAGAAGGAAAGTTATATATGAAGACAAAAAAATTAAAAAAAAGGGACAAAAAAATAATAATATATGGTATATACTTTTACTTTTTTTTTTACTATAATCTTAATATATATATATATATAGATGGTGGTGCCAGTGTTTTATCGTTATTAAGATTTAGTTTCATTAATTGTCTGATAATTTAATGTATGTCTATAACAACAATAAAATATTTTAAAAATACCTAATTATATTACGTAACAATCTAATTTATTTATACTAAAAATAAATTTTGTTCAACTCTGCACTCGGGTCAATGAACTTCAAAATTTATTTTATTAATTAAAATAGTTTTACGGAGATGTAGTCATCAATCCAAAAAAAATCAACTCAATTATGTTCCAAAATAACAAAGATATGTGGGTTTTTTTAAATTACCGAAACAATATACATATTTCTAAAATCTCTAACAAAAAAAACCAATTCGTCATTTAATAAATATTCGGATTAGGCGGGGTCATTGACCCTCAAACAGATATGAATATCTTTATTCACTAAGTTATAATGATCTTTTATTACTTTTTTTTATAAGTAAATAAAATTTGAATATATATTTTTTTAAAGTAATAAATATTAATAGAATAAATATTTAAATTAATATCTTTTTTTATCATAACCACTTAATCCTAATAATAATTAATATATTCAATGTAACAAAAAGTGAAGCGATCTTTCATGTTGCTTCTGAATTATTCAAATCTTATTACCGGTTCAGAACACTTTGTATTCAAACACTAGCTAGTACCGATATATAAATATTAATTTAAAAAAAAAACTTATTTTCCTGTCAAAATCAGTGGAGGGTAAAAGAGGTTGTATTAAAGAAAAACTTAATCAAATCGAAAGAAGGATTTATAAAAAAGTATAATCAAATTAATTTATTAAAAAAAAATGACCCAACCAAAAGGAGGGTTTATAAAAAAGTATAATCTAAATAAAAATAAAGGTTTTTCAAAAGAGGGCTGTATAAAGAAGTATTAAAAATAAAATTTAAAAAAAATCTAATTAAACCTAAAGGAGGTTGTATAAAAAAGTTTAATAAAAAGATCAAACCAAAAGGAGGTTATATAAAAACTATAATGAAATCAAAAGAGGCGTTGTGACTCCCACGATGTATTAATTACAGTCTTAGAATATATATCGTATTAGTACAAGCTATATCATTTAAGCATTAATTACTAGTATTCAATATCACAGCTAATGGGCTTTTAAAATCGAATTATATTAATATATAATAACATTTATTAATTAAAACTATTCAATAGTACATATATTAATATTTTGTGTCAAATTCATCTAGCTACTAAGAAAAACCAAAACTTTTTCTAAACACCAATATTATTTTCTTAATATCTTGTGTAAAAAAACAACTTTTTCCTAAATGTTTTAACGTAAACAAATTTTCTTTTAATATTTCTTGTTTAATTTATTAATAAAATTATTAATAATAAAATAGCAAAACCTTTTTTCTAAACGTCAAAACTTTTTTTTTTTAATACCTTCTGTCAAATCATATTTATTCTGAACAGCCGGAAAAAAAAAGCAAAAACCTCTTTACTCCAAACGTCAAATTGATTATCGGACACGCTTTTACCGTTTTCGCATTCAGCTGTAGGTACATTACGTTATATCATACGCGTGCAGATTACATCTGCATACCGAGATTTATTGAAAATCACAGTTTAATAAACCTTTTATTGCTGCGGGTATTACGAATTGACGTATGCTTTCATTGCCGCCCACGCTCTATTGAAATAAAATACATATCTGTCAATGATATCTACTACTACTGGAGAGAGACAGCTTTTTGCACTTTATAATTTTAATATCATATACATATATATGTCACTGATTCTACTTAATGGCTGGATTTGATGGTTTTTTTGTTTATCTAGGTTGTTTTTTTTAGAGTGAAGAATTCTCCCGGAACTGACTAGAATAGAGAGACTAGAGAGAGAGAGAGATATTGAGGTATTAAATGTTTTTATTGCTACCAAGATAAGACAGTGTCGACAGACGCTGTAGGTACTTGATTTGTGGGTATTAAAATTTTAATTATAAACATATATCTAATTATTCAAATACATAAAATAAAGACCAACAGATCAAAGGGATTTATACCCTCGTTAAGAGACGATTAGAACTTCTCACGGTGTCCCATTAATTGATTTAGAGTTTTAGAAATAGTCACCGTTATATCTTAATTGTGCCGGGTTATGCATATCCTTCTTAATTATCCCGGGTTGTCTCAACCATCTTAATTGTGCAGGGTTTATTTATGTATAACCTTCTTAATTCTGTCGGGTTACACTGTGTGAGATTTAATCATTTAATAATTTTTATTTTAAGATTTTATATGAAAATATATAATAATATTTATTTAAATTCGTTTAATTTCAAACAAGGAATTCATTTATCAATTGGCATATCCGAATACGGGGATAATATATTCTATCCCAATATAGTTCTAAACGCAATCTCAGATAAAGGTACAATCCCTTGGGACCATCGTTAGCCGGAACGGGATACTGGGTACAAATTTAGCAATCTTCATTTGGAGTATTGAATATTAATTTATTAGGAATTGTCCAATAAATATAATGTTGAGGTTTAGCGGTATTATGTATTTAAATTGTTTCAACCGGTCCGGAGTTCGATTCCGTTTGCATATTTTATATAATTTTATAAAACTAACAGAACTTTGATAATATAAACGTCAATGTCAAACGTCAATAAACAAAATGGCAAGAAACAAATACGATAATTAGGTACATTAAAAAAATACTAAATGTAATATGTATATAATAATTATTATTATATTTAAAAAAAAGTAAAACATGTCTATAATACCAATAAATCGTATCTTGTCAACACAAGTTTGAACAAGTTATGTAAATATACAATAGTATTTACATTTAAATTGAATGAACGAGCCGAGATTTAGTGAAGGATTTAGAACTAAATGAAATTAAACGTAACGGGAAATGGTGTTTTAGCATCGTGACAGAAATGAGAGAATTACCAAGAAATTCTTAGAGGCATATATAACAAGATACATTTTTTATACGACGCTAAGGAATAATTAATATTTTTTTATATTAACATAACAATGATTATTAATAGAATATTAGATGTTATATAATTTATAGCTTAATTAAGTTAATTTAATCACGCAAAGTAAATCGATCGTAAATTTTCTATAAATATTAATTATATTCCCGAGGGGACGGCGATAGTGTATGAATGTTTAAATAAGTTGTGAGTACGGATGGCAGAAAAAATATACTTTTCAGGTAAAAATATTATTTATTTTGTTATATGACTGTTTTAGAGAATATTTATAAATATAGCAATTGAATTAGAAGGTTTTTTTTATATAGACCAGCTTTTTTTAAATATTACAATATTTATTTAGTAACCTTTTAACTATGACGAGAGATGTAATGAAGAAGAAAGTATCTAACGAGAAGAGTTTTAAGTAGAGAAGACATGGATGGAGTATGAGAACAATATGACAAAGAAACATCTTCACTGAGATGTGTGCTAGAAATATGGAAAGAATTGACATATTGTATCAATCACAAATAATTAGAATAGGATAGGATATGATATGACAGGATGATGATAAATGTTTGTGTCTGACCGTACAACTGCACATTATATAATTTAACCCGTTTTGCATATTTTACTTTCCTAGTAAGCAAAAAATAGAAACAATTACAACGAGAATTATAATTACAGAAGAAAAATACGTTGCCTTTAACATAATAATTTTTAATTTCTTAATATTCAAAATACTAGTAATACCAGTAAAAAATATTTCTTTTTTTTTTTTAAACCTTACTGTAAAATTAACTTCTTGAAGCTAAGATGTATCAGAAGCGGTTTGTAATGCGTCAACATTCAGCCACCGTCGACATAATATGATCACTTTAACGATACCCCGTTACCCGATAACCGAAAGTACAAGCAGCTCGTTAATTTAACTGCCAATAGAATTAATCTTAGTCAGGAAATGTAATATATCTATTTTGAATATATTTATATGTAGCTCTAAAGATAGTTACCGTCGCCTCAAATAACCTAAAATGAAAAAAAAAAACAAACGACATTGATATGTAAGATTGTAAAGATACCTTCGCCTTATATAATTTCAAATGAAAAAGTAAATGACATTGACATGTACGATTGTAGAGATACCTTCGCCTTAAATAATGTCAAACGAAAAAACCAATGATATTGGCATGTATTATTGTAAAATACCTTCGCTTTAAATATCTTCCAAAGAAAAAATTATACTCATGTATTATTGGAAAGATACATTCGCCTTTAATAACTTCAAACGAAAAAAAAAACAAATGACATTCATGTGTTATTGTAAAGATACCTTCGCCTTAAATAAAATCAAAATAAAAAAAAAACAAAATGACAATGACATTGACATGTTTTATTTGATGTCCCACTTAACGAAATGGCGGATCCAAAATGCCGCCGCCAAAGCAACACTAATTCATCACACAATGTACTGATGTAATTGAAGCGAATTAATTTCTGTAATTAGTGTTAAGTGAAATTGACTTTCAAACGATAGTGAGCGTTGTCGAAACTTTTCTTTTATTATTTTTATTTCGTTTTTGAACGTAACTGCATTTTTAAAGACTTGAGGATGACAGACGCAGATTTGTTATCATCTAGTAATTAAACGTTATTTTGAAAATGTCCCAAATATAAATAAAAGAGGATAGACATCAAATACACGTCTACTTTTATTTTAATTAATTTCAAGAATTCTAATCAAACTTACAGTTCAAAAACTTGTTTAAGTACATATATTAAAAAGTACTCTGTCTTACCAACCTTTAAATAATTACCTATAATTCCTATCTAACCACAGATACAATAAAATAATTGTTTTTTCTGACACATAATACAGATTATATAAAATCATGACATTTTATCAACAACCTGTAATAAGGTGTAATATAAAAAGTCAAGTGAGAGTTGACATTAAGCATGGAAATGTAAAGGAAATAATGAGGTTCTTCACCTGGCGCTGAATACCTTTAGAGAAACAGTACTTGAAGGCATTCGCTCCGAGATCCTGTTTCCGTCAGCTAATCGACACAAACAGACCAACAGACAAACATTTATTGGAGATATATATATACATAATAACGACTGGACCACCCAAAAATCTTACTAATATTATATTTATATATATATAAATAATATTGAATTGATTCAATCTATATTTCTTTTAGTCTCAAATTATTTCCCCGCGTTTCAAATTATAGTGACCAGGTTGCATTCTAATAGAAAATGAACCGCCATTCCACTTTTCAATTGTAAATTCACAATTATTGTTATAAACTTCAATATAATGATACTGTTATTGTCAATTTCTCTTCCTATTACTACTAAATAATAAAGATATATCATATATATATATATATATGTATAAGACATCAAAATTGAATACAATCGTCACTTTATACCAGAGTATTGTTTGTATTTAATAACAATGACAGCTCTCTGTTTCCGTAAAAATCTTCGCTTTTTTTTTTCGTCCCTTTTATTCAAATGTCAAATGTCACTACGACAGTTATTTTAAGCACCTCTTTTCTCGTATTTAAATGCGATATATAAATTCTTTGAAACTACGTATTTATTGTTTTTTATATCCTAATTATATCTTCAGTTGTGTCCTTAACCCAAAATGCATTATAATAATATTTTATTCTTCCATAAGACATTTAAATGACATGTTTCTTTATTTGAATATAATAACTTTATAAAAAAATATAATTATTCGTACAACATTCGAAGTAAAATAAATGTTTATATTTTAAAATATCACAATCATTAAAATCTCATTTAAATAAGATTAACAATTAATTATTTTCGATTTATTATACAATACCACATCTCCCCCCTCCCAACCCCCCCTTAGTACGCTGCGCGGCTCACTAATAACAAGTGGAAACACAAGCTACTGTAACTGCAATTACGAAGACACCGTCTCGTGGCTAATATGGACTGCGACTAAGAAGTAAGAATAGAGAAATACCGTGGATTTCCATATATGGTTGTTGCTTTAACATTTAAAATAAATTAAAAAAAAAAAGTAATAAATAGACAACTGTCAATGTCTGTTTCCTATTAGTGTCAGAAGTGAAGTAAAATACAATGCTACCAACTTAATAAAAACAAAACTGTATTTATATGATCTGAAAGAAAGTACCAGAAATATATAAATTACTAATCAATCTTGTATGATTATATCCTGTTTTTTGTCTAAAATTGTTATTAAATATATTATTTTCATAAAAATAATTAAACTATTTTATTCCTGTGACATGCTATATGATTTGATACGATTCTAAAAAGGAGTTTCTTAAAAAAAGTTTCTATATCACATAGTAGCACGACAAATACATCAATTATCTCCTTTATAGATAGTTAATACATAAAAATAACTTTTCCATCACATAATTATACGGTTCACCGGCTCTAGATAAAAACAAACTGGTATACTTGTGATAAAACTAGAAAAGTGCCTCCTAACAAAAATATATTGACGTTTGATTTGAAGATTACCGACCGGCGCCTCTCGCAGCCAGCCGACCGACGTGTCATTATATCTGCACAGAGTACTCACGACACAGACGGATATATGTATATAATATATATATAATATATGCGTCTATGTTGTAACCACTCTATACTCTATAACTATTACGATGTTTAATGTCAATGTCACATTAACAATAAATTAGAAAACAATTACCGCAAATTAATTTATTTCTACTAAAAAAATCAATCCTATTATAACTTGAATAACAATTATTTAAATACTATATAGTACCAAAAGGAAATTTTTAGTAAAAAATGTATACAAATAAAACCTCCTTGGATAAACCTCCATAGATTAAAAATATATATAATTATAATTAGTGGTAGATAGTATATAAGAGTTATAACGCCAGTGTTACACTGTTTGTATAAATAGCGCGGTCGGTGACCGGCCTTTGTGCGACCTTCAGTTACGACCGAGGGTTGTCTGTTTGTCTATTATATTTTATTGTTATTATAATAAAATAGAAATAAGCAAATAGTACTTAATATAATTTAGGTATTTTTTTTGTATTATTATTATTATATTCTGAATTTGTATATATTATATACCAAGGAATTTTTAACAATGCTTGAGATTTTTTTTTCATTAATTTTTCTTTAGGTTGCCGTTATTTATTTTAAATAATTTGTAAATAAAAAAAATATATATTATTAAATAATTGTTAAATTTTACCCCTAAGTTGCATCCCTAGCTGCAATCTTGATGATTTTCATTGAAATTATGTTTCTTTTTAATCCAATTAAAATAATTACTACTGTTCACTGATTTTGATGTTAATTATTTTATATTAAAAAGTAAACAACCATCTACTTATATTTTATTTAATTTTATATTAACCGTGAGAACGGAGTTTTATTAAAACAATTACTTAAATTTGATACAAAAACTCTTTGGATGTTTGACGTTTGACAGGAGTGTCAAGATTTTCCCGCGCAAAAAAAAAAAAAAGAAAACACTGCTTCGCCATATTTAATAACGTAATATGAGTTTGAAAAATTCAAAAACTGATCTCGGAACATGACAACTTTATTATTATAATGGTCGAGGCGTGAAACAAACCATACGTATAATTTAGTTACAATTTTCTCCGTCCTAAGTATCGAAACTATATTATATATAAATCCCAAGTCTCCATGTCCGCTTGCGCTAATCTTCCAAATAACTGAACAGATTTCAATGAAATTTTGCAAATAAGATAGTTTTTATCTCAATTAATATTATATTTTAATTACGAATTTGAATTATATATATAAAGTTTTTAATTCTTCAAGTTTAAGATGGCGGAGTTAATAATATATTAGTTGATGTAAAATTGTGAAGCAGGCAAAGTCGCCGACAATAGCTAGTATATATAAATAACCAAAGGGAAAGTCACGAAACAAAACAACACGATACAATACTCAAGTGTATTAACAGACAGATATATTTATAAAACGCGGCGGCCATTTTGGTAATATTACACAATATGAATCCGTCAAACGGTAATTCAAAATTGAAACGACGCGATCACTTCTCGTTACGTAATAATGATTCATTGAATGATATCGATTGTATCTTAAAATTAATGATAAGTCAATCATATCTGTTCATAATGTATCAAATATATTCAGTTAGTTCAATTCTAATTGTAAATTGATAACTAAATATCGTTATGAAACAGTAATCAAAATAAAGAAAAAAGCGGCCGAATTTTGTTGTGTAGATTTATAACTATACAGAAATCATCAAATCAAAATATTTAAATATTAATTACTGTATAGTTTATTGGTCCGTCTATCAAATACGACACTAGATAATTTTACATAGATAAAAACATGGAAACACCGAGCAAAGACGTGTCAAAATCTAGTCATAAATAACTCGTTTAAACCATATCTCATAACGTAGGTGAGTGGGTTGTAGGTACTTTAGTGTTAACATATCTAGATTCTAGATAATTAAAATTGAGATTGATTACCTGGATAGTATATATAAGATTAATATTCGATCCGACTTTCGTGTTTCAGTGAAAGTTAAACGCAAAAACCTATCTGTGAGACGAAATAAAAAATGTCACCCCGGGAGGTCGACAGCCGTGCAAATCAAGTTAACGTTTTTCACCAGGCACTCACTGTTTGTCATTTTATTGCATTCTCGAAGAGATCGCAAATTAATTGTATATTTGAATATTTGAATTATCTTTTTTATTAGATTATTAGTTTTATTGTCGTAATTTTTATATAATATTTCGTTTCACTCTTAATAGGTTTGGAGTTTTTATAATAATTGATACGGAAAGTTTTGTATTGTAACTCATGACGCAAGAAATATACGATTTTTTAAAATAAAAATGTAATAAAGAAAATGTGATGATTACAAGATTACTTTCTACGTAAAGTAAAAAGTGCCTAATATAAGAGGTTCTTCACACTCTCCGCCTTTACATATATGTATATGTATATATATATATATATATATATATATATATATATATATTGTTTTGTTTGTTAGTTTATTTACAGTTACGTTACAGGTGCAGGTAGTGAAGCGCTGGACGTCACACGTATATTTAATACAAAAGCGCTCATTGTCCTTTGATTTACTGTCTCCGCCTTCTAATTTTCTGGAGAATGGTTCCTGTTGGCTGTAATGGTTGAAATACAATAAATACAGGTACAATAAATAAAACAGGTGTACAATTATTATTATACACATAAATAAATGTACAAACAAACAAACCTATGCAATTATATATATGTATATAAAGTGTGAAGATCTTTTTATATCTTTAGGTCCTTTTTTTCTCTTACGTGCTTTTTATTTTGTACGTAGAAATAAAGATAAATAAATTTTGATATTATAAAATCCAAATAATTCAATAAATATAAACAAATAATAAATAGAAATTTCGTATTTTATTTACTAAAGAGATTTATTTTTTGAAACTTACGTAACAAAAAGACTAAAATTTTTATTTTTTTTACATATTTGAACCCTTAAAAAGATATTTAGTATATATATTAAATACTATCTGATCATATTCCATATAAATACACTAACAATAATATATATTATTTAATAATAGGAAGCTGCTAAGTTAAGATAATGTCAAAAGATTTAGACAGCCGCGCGGGGTCAACGACCGCGCCTATTGTTATTTTATCGTGATAGTAATAAATTATTTGATAATCTATAAGACGATAAATCATATTAAACCACAATAATATAATATAATATAATATAATATAATATTTGAGTTTAATAACCCGTGATAAATAGAGCACTATATAGTGTTAGCGTCCAATTAGCGCTCTACAAATCGAACAGTCTTACATACAACAAGACAAGTAAATATATAGTAAAATGAATTATATATTATAAAAAATATTTGTTTTATGTACTTTAAAAAACAAATCAAAAATATTGTTAAAAAATAAAATACCGATGATAATAATATTTATTAAAAGTTATTAAAATAATACAATCAGTAACTTCCGATAGTGACATGATAAAATGGCGACAAAGAAACTTGACTATTTTCTATAATTTTACTATTCATTATATATATTTTAAACAAAAAAAGAAGTCTAAATAAACTTTCGTTACCTATAAACTAAAGAGTGTAAAAATCACAATGTATATATATATATATATGTATGTATAGTGAGTTAAGTCTACTCAGTTAAGTGAGTTCCGTCGTTACAATATCTATGAGATACTGAATGTACAAGTTTTGACGTCTCTGAACTAAATAGATATACATATATACATACGTACATACTCTATTATATATATAATAGAGTATTAATTGTTTTTATTTAAACTTATTTCTAGTATGACATGAGTTAAATCTATACATATAAATTAAATTATTTGGTCGTAATTCTAAATTAACAGCTTTTCACTAAATGCGTATGAAAGTATATACGATATTTATATTGAAAAAAAATTGTCTGTTTGCCTGTTTGTTCCAACTACATTTTAACACTGACGGATAGCTGATGTTATGAGGTGTAAATTAAGCTACTTTTAATTAAAAAAAACATTACGTGAACGAAGTTATAGGCACAGCTAGTATGTATTAAAATAAGCAATAACATAATTAGAAACACGAAGTGAAAATCAATAAAATATACAATGTAAGGTTCCATCTAAATAGTGGAGTGTAGGTAGTGCGCTGAGTCGTTAGATAGAGGCTAGATCGGACGCTATCTCGGAACAGCTGCATGTAAATGATACTTTAATAACTTCATTTGAATAATTGAAATTCAATATATTTACACACACTAAAGTATTTAGTATACGTGTATGTGTGTATATATATTCTATCTAAGTATAACATACATATTACTATTTTGTTGTTGTTAAAAGTATATATATATATATATATATATATATATATATATATATATATATATATATGTATGTATGTGTGTGTGTGCGTGTGTGTGTGTGTGTGTGTGTATTATATAAGTATAACATGTTAATATTTTGTTGTGTATCTTTTAATAGTTTCGTACCAAGTATTTACAAATACTAAATTCAGATACTTACTTAATAGTATAATAGAAACACGCAACTAGTGAAGTGTAAGTCATTCATCAAAATTACCAAACGTTTATAACGAATATTATATTAAAACAAATTGTACCTCACTCTGAATATGTACACTAAAGTTGTTATTAATGTCTCGTTTTACATTAACAGTTAACTGTTATTCTAGGTATAAAATTTATTCGTGGAATAAAATTTATTCCTGGAATAAAGTTTTTCCTATGTAATAATTCTCGAATTTATTCTTTTGTAGTCCAAAGATATACTAAGAATGATTTGTAACCTATAATATCAAAATGAAATGTTTCTCTTTCCAACATACATTGCACTTATAAAACTCAAACTGTAGTTGGATTCCATAAAGGTTCTAAGAACCACTAAAAACATATATGGATACTATTTTAAATTATGTAATTGACAATTGAGTCATTAACATAATCAATCAATCAATCAAGCCATCGTCAATCCATCAATCAATAAATTAAATATAACAACGAATAGTTTGCATAATAATAGGTTTATCGCGATCTTTGTAACAATTCAATTCACTTTTATATATATACTAGCTTATTCCCTCCCGCTTCGCTGGGCACACTATTAATTTGGATGTGAACTTAGGTTGCTATGGTAACCTTTGTCATAGTATCCGTTGTCATCGTAACCGTTGCTATAGTAACTCTAACCTCCGCGTTAATTTTATAGGTCCTACAGGTTTAAAACTTGAATGCAAGTTGAAATACGTTGGGATAGGAATTCCGTAAAATCCGTTCTTAGTAGTCTACGTCACAAAAGAAGTAAATATGTAAAATTTAAAGTTAATCGTACGTTCGGAGATTTCGTGATGAATCAGTGAGTGGTAAATCCCTTATATATATAAATATATTTTTAAAATAATCCATAACAAAAGTCTTCATTGAAAACATCGCGTGACATCCACAACATATTAACAAAGTGCTTTAATGGTCCACATTAAACTATAATTCATTTGTATTTAACATTCAAATGATTTATGTTTACTTTCTATTATTATAAGTGTGAATGATTTGACACGCGAGTCGAATTGAGGATTACGATCCGTTGAGACAATGGCGCTGGCGCAACTGGGACCGGTGTAATTTAATTATTATTACGTATGTGTTGGTTTTTTTTGTGTATTATCTAAAAATAACGACCGTCTAAAACACTTCTGGTTTTTACATTGTTATATAATGTCATTATATCTTTGACGTTACCGCCATTTTGGTTTTGTAACTTAATATAAAGTTTGGCGGCATTTTGTTTTATGATTTTCTTAAAGTTTTGTTTTTTTTTTTTAAGATTGTCTTAATATAAAGCTAAGTTTAATAATATATTGTAATATATTGATAAAATAAAAATAATATAAAGATAATATCCGCTCCTTGCTTCAATAGGAAGCTGTGCTAGTTGAACAGGCGTCAGGGGATAATAAATAGTTATTTTAAATAATGTACCATGATAAATGATCACGAACAAAATAATAAGGAAGGTATTACTGATAAATTGAAATACTTTTTTTTTATTCTCGTTATCTCACACATTTTCTATAAGGCATGTTATACACTATCCAACATTAATAAGGCATCGAGCACACTATCAATAATCGAGTGGATAATATTGAAATGATCGATAATATTCTTCCAAATCTTAACGTGTTATCAAACGAGGCGCTCTGTACTTTTCGCGGCATCACCTGTAATCTTGTTTATACCGTATGTAGGTAAAGTACAACACGATGTATGGGAAAGGAGTCGTGGTATCCCGGTAACAGTGTTATCCACTTAGATGGGTTTCAACAAAACACTGGGAATATGCACACTTAAGACAGACAGATATATATGTATAGTTACCAACAAAAATCTCTTTTGATAATACTATATTCAGGAATTTGATATAATCTGGAAATATTTTTGTCCATGGTTGGTTTATAAATACAATAAAGATGGTGTCATATTCAATATATAAAATTAATATTAATGTTTAAAATTATATTTTCAAATTAATCTTAAATACAGTATTATGTCTGCGCCGACTCCAGCTATTTCTTATGTAGGTAAAATACTCACGTTTCTCGTCTTATGGGTATCTCCCAATCTGAAACAGATAACAACACTTAACAATAGCCTTTAAAGTAAAACGGTTTTATATGCTTTAACGAATTAATTATACATATTAAAATAGCTAAAACTATTTTCTATAGTTTTTTTTTGGCATTATGATGTCATGCACGATTAAATAATCCTTTGCCGTTTACATGATATAATAACATGAATATTTATAATCTGTTCAAGTAAAACTGTTTTATATAAATATATCTGTATTTAATAGAAAGTTCGAAATTTAAACGTCTAGTATAATTAAAATAAATATTCCAATCTTGTTAAGTTTTTGAATTTAGAACATCATTCCGGTCACGAATGGTGCAATTTATTTTATTGTAAAATGTTTCAAATAATACAAAATTATTCTAGAAAGCCTAAGAAAGTTAATTATATAAAAAGTCCTAATGTCGGTAAATTGGTAGTGAACCGCAATTACTGGCAACACTCATGCGTAACAGATATTGACGGATTAAAATGATGTCTAGAATTACCGGCGTGCGGGCTTAGGCTCGGTAAATAGGGATTACGTTTTAATACTTTTTTATATTTCAGTATTACGTTTAAATTATATACATTTACATTATTCATAACCACCAACATTACTAACTGTCAAAATACTTTCAATTGACATTTGTTTTTTTTTTATAAATGTCAAACTTTAATTTTTAAATTAGATATGACCTATTTTGTTGTTAAGTACTAACATTAAGAGCTGTCAAAATACTTTTGACGTTTGATTTTTTTTTTATTATTGAATGCAATGCAGTCTTATTTATTAAGACTAGCTGTCATTATGATTCCATACTTTTATATATGTTCAATATCTTTAGATGTGTGCGTAATTGCATATGTGATTGTATTGCATGTTTATTTCAGTTCGTTTAAATTATATTATGTAAGTTGTAATAAATATAAATAATTATTTTTAATTTATTTACATAACTATGTACATTTGATTTATTACGGAAGTTATTTATTAAGACGGGAAATCGATTACAATTATTTTTAATTAAACACTTATAGTAAAATGTAAATAAAATATTATTTCATTGAATGAGAGATCTGTTTATATGACGTTTTTAATATTAGGTTATTTTTTAAAAACGGCACTCCAATTATTTGTAGGTAGATTTCTTAGATATAAATATATAAAATAATTTTTAATCTATGTAATTGTTTTTTTTTAATGTTTATAAGCAAACGACCGTTCAACTTATTCCAAGTGATAATATAAATAAATTTATAAATATTAATCAATTTCAGAGGAAGTCATTAAAATTATATAAGTATCATTAATCATAAGATATAATTTCATATATTAAATATAGAGTATGAAAAACATTTACTGACTGATGTATCCGGCGTGAAAGCGCTTCTCACGATATTGTTTTAAAGGTTTTTTAAGTGTACACATTAGTCACGTAACGATTGCAGTTTATATTTAAATATTAACAGCTTTTACAAATCGTTGCGTTGTAAAAGACCTAATTTGTTAAAGCTTGATGCTGGCTGGAAAGTACTTTCAATGGAATAAATTGACTTATGAAAAAAAAGTTTTGACATTAGTGACGTAATTATTGTATTTTTATTTTTACATATTTACAGCTTTTACAAGTATTGCGTTATAAAGACATAATTTTGTCAATCCAAGCAGTTTGATGCTGGCTGGAAAATATTCAAAGAGATGTTGAATAAAATCATATTCTATAAAAAAAAAGATTTCTACATTTTGTAGCGGACATTAAACAATCTTTTTTTTGTAATAAAAATAATGTACCTACACTGCGCATTTAAAAATATATTGTGCATTTTGAATTTTTTTTTTGATTTCACGGATTTTAATAATTAATATAATTGCTTATAATAAAATATTTTTATGAGGAAATATGCGAATCTGTTTGAATAGTCGTGCTCTATATCAAATTAAGTTATTATCCAGTTTTGATGAATACGGAAATTAATTTAAATAAAAATATTTATATTCCTTGATTGTATAATAGGCTTTATTAAATTATTCTTTTTTATACAATGTATTTAGAATTCATGTTTGTTTTTATAAAAAAAAAATAACATCTCTCGATTTATCGGATAATCCCTACTAATATTATAAGAATGTAAGTTCGTGTTACGCTTTCAAGCGAGAACTACTCAACCGATCATTATAAAACTGTAAACATACTTTTGGAGGTATTCGAAGTGACATACGATACTTTTTATAAAAAAAAAATGTTTTTTAGCGCGAAGTTAAAAAAATTGAAAGATAAAAACATCGTTTGTGAATAAATCTCAAAATCTAGTCACTTCAACGCTATCCAGCATTTTCCACGTCAATATCTATTTAATCTATAGTTATAGTTATAGCTATAGCTTAGTTTGTTTATTCTTTGCACATTTTAAGTTTTTGAAACTTCATTTTGTGTAGTAATTTAAAAAAAATTGACAATCCTAGTAAAGCAATAAAATATAGTTATCGTATCTATCGCAATGATCTCTAATACTCATTTAATGACTCAAATGCGAGCGAAGACGCTAGTAAAAGCTAGTCTACTATAAATACCAGTTTAAAATATATAAAAAAACTTTATAAATCTAAATTTGATTTTTCGTAAAATAATATTACCTTCATGGTAAGTCAACATATATAAGTTTAGTTTCATAATGCATAAACCTTATGTAGTTATATTAAAAAAAAAAACAATACAATAACGTCAATGTCAAAGATTCGTGGCGGGTATTGTTACAACGTGAATTATTTCCTTCCTGTAGGAAAAACAAAATGGCAGCTAAGGCGGAACAGCTGATTTATGTACTTTTATAATTCGTCACGGCTACAATGTAACAATTTATTTAATGTTCACATCCATATTCTTCCTCTATAACATTTAATAATTGTAGAATATTTCAAAAAGTAATGTAAATATAATAAAAGTAATTTTTCATTGTAGTATGTAACAAGATGGCTGCCATATATCATTGCGAGTTATCGTTATTTTTTACAAGTTAATATTATTGTTAGATATAACATTTTACAACAATATGTCGGAAATGTAACATTTATTATATTTAATCTACTTATAAACAATTTATTACGCAATCGGAGTATTATATTTGCATTAAAATACTGTAATAATAACTTAACTTACTAAGTAATGTATGTTGGATGAAGCTATATTAAGTTCAATATTATACCAGGAATGCATTGCATTCGTAGATTGCTTCCATAAAGATGTTTAATTAATGCTGTTATGATTTCTAAGTGAGGTATGGAATATTATTAACTTAGTCTTTCTTGGTATTTATTTCCATTTAAAAACTATAAATAGACATGGAAAATTACATTCTTTATATATTTATTTATTTAAAAATATATCGAAAAATTTATATCTTATTTTTTTGTGTTCTTATGATTCTAATTACTTACATATATATATTATTTACAAAATAATTAAATGTCACCAAAAAATAACGTATTTAAGATTTAATGTAGAAATACTTATACAAAAATAATAATTTAAAATATAATTCAGATAAGCAAAGTCACAGGCAGGCGTAGTTCAAACAAAGCGACATTGTAATAAACCTATTATTACCAAAGATCTATTAAAAACCTCGAAGGCGAGCGCACCCGGGGCGAGCTATTATATCAATTACGCACTCCCGCGTCTTTTTTAGAAACTCGTTTCTCTCCAACATATTATTTTATGAATGAAATATTATTTAGATAATAATATATAATATTATATATGAAATATAATATAATATTTAATATTTTTTTATAATAGTGGTGAGCGTAAGCGAAGCTCTTAACCGTTTGGGAGACCTTTTTTGTGTTTAGTTGCCTCCAGATTGCGAGATAATTAGCTAAAATTTTCTCATGTATGTTTGAGCCGAACGCGGATGTTATAGCGAAAACAGATTGAAAAAATGTTTAGCCATTCTAAAGTTATCAAGAAAAGAAGAAAGGAGAGGGGCTCAGCTCAATACCCGAGCACGATTGGCGGATCCTATTATTTAAATTGAATTGAGTTAAGTATTTATTATTTAAGAACAAAAAACATGAGAGGGTCCACTTAAAAATTGTCATACAAATATCAAAACACCCAGTCATTTATATGAAGTGGTTGGCAAATATTATTCAAACCGTTGTTTGAAATGCAAACAATTATAATAAAAATATCAAATACAGAACCGTTAAAATGTTATAAAAAAAAACTTATTAACCATCTTGAATTTAAATAAGTTTGACATTTCTTTATCTGTATGTATGTATTAATAAAATTTTCCTCTCGTCATAAGAATACTAAGTATCGATATACAAATATCAAACCGGTAATCATTTATGTACATGTCGCATACCCCAACATTTCCTATAAGGTAACTTCCTTTATCTATTTTAAAAAGTAGTTCCAGTGAACGTCTTCAAAGAAATAGATGCAACATTGCAACCATACAATTAACATTAGACAGATTCTTTGTTTCATTCTCTTAATCATAACATACTAATAATATATTGTAAAGCGAAAAATTCATAGCTTAAAATGTTTTAAATTACGTATCAAAATAAATCAAAACGAGTGGAGCCAGGTGTACAACTAGTGAATGGCAAGTTCGCTATTTAATTAGCACAATATCAAGATACAGATTGATTGCAAGGGATCAGAAACAATGTATATAACTTTAATATTAATATGTTGGCGAGATTGTCTTAATTATTCCTAACAAGTTGTGATATGGAACAAGATATTCAAGACGGGCTAACGAGGAGCCATTACTTTTATCATTACCGACATTAATCAACAAGTATAGATAGAAAAAAATGTAAGCTTAACGTAAAAAAAAATGCACTTCTAACAAGTAATTACTGTATGTATGGTCTTAAGCTATAAGGAACCAAAACAAAAAAGTTATAAATTCATGTATTTAAAATTTAATAATGGCGATAAATAAAAAAGAAAACATTAATCAATGTAATGTACCACCAAATTTGGACCTCAGAATTGGGCATCATTAATATTTTTTTTTGACATTTAAATATAAAGAAAGCGTCATCAGATACCATACATTCTCATGTTTTAACATCAACTTAAAATATTAATTAATTAAATCCTTAATGTCGATTTAGATGAGCAAAACCGGGTGTATATAATAGTCGGATATTTACAGTGCTCTGACAAATTGACCGCTCGTGAAAGTAAATGCAACTGTAGTGAAGAAAACAAAAAAAATAATGCACTTTTACTCAACGAAAGTGACGATTCAACAACAGTTTTGCGGTTTCGTTGTTTTAATATTGTATTCAGTGTTATATAATTCATATTTATATATATATATATATATATATATATATATATATATATATATATATATATATAATTTGTTACGATGTTCGTTTTGTCCAATGAAATCACTGAACCGATTTTAATAAAATTCTGCAGATACCTATTATTTGGTCAAACTTAAAAGATAGGATAGTTTTTCTCTCGATTATTTTATTTTTTTCAAATTTGACATTTATACATAATGTTTAATTAACTTCTAAATTCTATAAATTTCTGCAAGAGGTAGTATATATAAAGTGACATTCCAAAACGATGCTTCATTAAAGTAAAATAAAAATAAAAATCGTAATTGTATTTTCACAAAACAAAATGGCGGATCATTACACAAAGATTACGAAAATCATTTCATATTACCGATATAATATTTAATATACAATTTGCCTAGTTGAATATTTTCCCAGGACATTAAGAATCATGTAGATTTATATTGCCAGCCATTGCACCAATAAACCTAGTCTTATTTCTATAACATCGGCGCTGCAATGTGTAATGAACGTGCTTCACATCCTAAGCTCGCTCAAGTGTGAGATAGATTGATTAGCATACATTGAATTATCCATTTTAACTAGATACATATTTTATTAAACGATACACGACGCAACAGTTCAATTTATTCTGGTGTATTCAATAAATTATTCACCGTTCTAACAAGATACGTTATTTAGAAAACAATACGTGATATAACAGTTCATGTTATTCTGGTCATATCTTTGACATTATGAGAGTAAACAGAAAGAGCGTATTCATTAATTAATTATTCATGATGTTCTGTAAAATATTAATTAATTGCTCGGATTAATTAATTAATTTATTTATATTTATAAATAAATAATAATAATGAAACATTTATAACGTAATAATAAAATTACTCCATTTGGCAAATTTCAAATAATATTTAAAAAATCTATAAACAAAATATTCAAAATATTAAATAAAAAAAAAGGAACCAACAATTAATTGTAATGTTACAAACGTGCACACACTCTTGCATAACGACATCCTCAGTTGAAACGTGATTTTAATATTCTCCTTCCCTTGTTCATTAAAATTGCTGGTAAATTAAGAGTTGTGAATTATTCCCATAAAAAAAAACTCACTTAACAACCTCCTGGATACGACAGGAAGGGATCCTTAGTATTGCGAAAATTACGGAATGCTGATAATGACTGGACTGTATCTTCTTGAGTGAAACTATTATTGATATGATAGCTATAGATACTTAACTGCTAGACTAGTAGTTATAGTTATAGTTATAATTCACTTATTTGGGGCAGTAACTCTGCAAGATTTTCGGTGATTATCTTATACTATTCGTGGGTTGTGGTAGGTCTCGTTGGTGGGATTTTAGCCATCTTTAAGTTAAATGGTAGGATGGTATTCACTTTTATTTTTTTCCCTTAACCGGCTCCGACGACATCGGACATGGGGCGGTCGTACTCTAAGCGGCGACAAGATGGTAATTGCTTTTTAATGAGTTAACTACATACATACTTATATATATATATATATATATATATATATATATATATATATATCCAATACAATATAAATTCAAATTGTAAGTACATTTACAAGTAATGTTCTCATGTCTATGCTGTATCTATAACACACACACACATACACACATACATACATAATTTATATATATATCTATAACAGACAAAAGTCCTTTTAATTTAAGTATTATAAAAACTAATTCAAGACCCTATAACAAATATAAAAGAAAATGGTACATTTATTACAACAAGGACTGTTAAATATATAACAAAATTACATTAAATTGATGTTTAGTGGTCGTATAACTTGCAGTTTATAAATCGGGCACTACCGGCGTTAAGGGCACCCGATTAGACTTTTACTACTCCGATGGATACTAATTAGATCACTATTTACTACTTCCTTACCGCCCTCTATCTAAACTACTTTACTGTATAGATATCTTAGATCTAGATCGTAAAAGACTACGCTTGTAGTTTATATATTTGTATAATGTTAATGTTAATGTTTATCATTATGAAGGTTTATCTGACTGCTGTGAGGTGACTGATTATTATATTAATTTGATTTATTTATAATACAATTATTTCCGTTTAGATAAAACTGTAATCTGTGTTATGTATGATTATATTATATTTTAAAAGATTAGTCATGAATGTATTACAACTACCCTCAGAAAGAATTGACGACTACCCTCACACCCACACGCCCAACCAATATTTGGGCCTGTTTTATCCAACTTTAAGGGCACTATTTAAACCACATAGCGAGGTAGTGTACTCCCAAGTAAGTAAGTAAGTGTAATTTAACATGAGTTACTCGTAACTTAATGGCGTGACGCGAGGCGAGTGTCATTACGTGTTACGTAAAGCCTATGTTTATTCCATAACAATTAGTCAGTCAGTGAAAGTTATCCAGAAGTCACACACATGCACACATGTACATGCACATGCACATGCACATGCACACATGCATACAATTAAATATATTTAGTTGTCGTGTTGTTTTATTTAAATTGATCCTTGTTAATGTTTACATAATTAATAAACGTTGGGATTTATATTTTAATTATTTAGAACCATCACAGTCGATATATAAAATGACATTTGAAAGTGTTACCCTATAAAAATAAATTACCCTATTTTGGGTAGTTTATTCTAAATAAAATTTTATTTTTAAAGGATTAAATATACATAACATTACTATTTTGAAATCTTCAAACATGGTCACGTTAAAACATAGATTTTCTGTTCCCAGTTCAATGAACTGACAAACAAAATAAAAAAAAAAAACATTAAAGTAACTGAACTTTTTGAGATGATTTATGAAATATTATTTTAGTAATTAAAATATTCAACAAGTAGCGGTTTAGAGATATTTTTTTTATTTAAACTCCCCGAACAAAGTTACCGGTTTTTAGCAGTTTAATGTACTTGTGAATTTTAAAAATAGAATCATATTCAAATTAAAATAATGGCACCATTATAGTTGTTATTAAACAGTTATTATAATTAGATTTTTTTACTATTAAATGAGATACAACATAATTAGTTATGAGAAACATTAAAACCGTCTTAACCATTACATATCTTTTACTTTTAACCGGTTTTTTTAACGATTTTTTTTAAACTGGTAGCTTACAACATTGTTAAATACTGAATTGATTTATGTCATTTCGTTTACTTATTTAATTATTATTTTTATGTAACATGTTATTTATATATATATATATATATATATATATATATATATATATATATATATATATATATATATATATATATATATATATATATATATATATATATATATATATATATATATATATATATATATATATATAATGAGCTGAGCGTGTTAAATATTATAAAGGCGTTCATAATTGTATTATTTCATAGAAATCAAGTAAATATTGAACATTTTCATGAGACTTGAAAAAATACGACGCAAATTAGAAAAACTATATATATATATATATATATATATATATATATATATATATATGAAGAGATGACTATTAAAAAACCATTCCGTACAATATGACCCAGACACCTACTCCGAATACGGAGCGCTCATGACATGGTCGCTTTGTACTGGACGTGTTGCTAACCGAATATATAAATACAACCTAAACAACTAACGAAATATTAAAAAATAGAACTACATATTATTTAAATATAGAACTAACTACTTGAAGAACTAACCGAATATTTAAAATAGAACTACATATTATTTAAAAATGGAACTACTTAAAGAACAAGCCGAATATATAAAAAAAATACATATAATTTAAAAATAGAACAATTATTTAAAGAACAAAACTAAACGCTCAAATAGATAAGATAATAATTGATTTAATTTGAAAACAATTCACTAATATATATATAATTATATTATTAATTAACAAAATAAGTAAAGCATTATACATTTAGGACGACACCGAATCAATTTATTTCAATTTTGTTTTAAAAGTCCGTTACAAAGTAATCTCAAGTGGTACAGATTCAAATCAAACGGTTTGACGCGCGTTGACTTTAAATTAGCTTTTTTTCAATGGAAGAGAATGAATGAGAAAAACAAAAAAGTAATTGGTCAATAGGACATTGTTTTCTGTTTGTTTAAACCTTGTTATAATAATATTTTTATTATATATCATTTAAATTTTGAGTAACTCAATAATTAAGGGGTCAATGAACTCATAATATAAGAAAGTTCGCCTCATAATCATTTGACCTTTGTTAGACAAATTTTAAAGAGTTTTTATATTAAAAACTTTTTTTTTTCTTTTTTTTTTCTAGTTATATAAGTAAAGGAAGGAATCGTTAAATAAGTAATCAAGACAATATCATAAATATCTTAATGGACTTAGTATTTCAAGACAATTTACGCTCTAATTTGCATTTTATTCTCAAATGGTTTATATATTACAAAGCATGGAAACACAGCAGGCATTACGACCAGTTCCACACCACACCAGACCAGACCAGACCAGACCGAGTGTGGGAACTGATTATAAATAGATTGGTGGCGGCATTTTATCATGAAGGATTTATTTCATGTTATATTAAGCCTTCCGTGATATTTATTAATTATATTATTTTAATAGTTTTTTCTGTTTGACTTTTTTATTACTTTATATTTGTATATACTAAGAGTTTCATAACATTTTTAAGGATCAAACAATATTATCATATTTTAAAGATAAATTGTAATAAACGATACAAGATTATTCAAATCGATCGCATATATGTTAATAGCACTATTACATACATCACATATTATCATAACTTTCATAATAATAAATAACTCAACATGTGTGTCACGAACACGGACGGGTACATGACGAAAAGTGAATGAATGTACAAAAAATGAATGAATGAATGAACGGGCGGACTAATAAATGAATGTTTTTGCATCTGTAATGTGACAGGCACGCCCCGTTTTCGCGCCGCGCGGGAGCTCGCCCGTGTCAAATGTAATTAAGGTGCTTTCCACTAGAAAGCGTTAATCAAATTAATTTGTTTATTTTATTTCCTATAAACATATAGACAATATTTTTATTTGTTATATATATATATATATTTATAATTCTACACTGAGTCAAATTGTATATATGCTATTCAAACAATACACCTTTATATTTATGTGTGTGAAAATTGTGGTAGTGTGTTTAATTTTTTTTTCTTATTGAGACCTGTTAAATCATTATTTATAGGATAACGCTGCACTACTCAATATAAACTATAACTGTTCCAAATTTAAATTTAATAAAATAAAAAAAAATAGCGTAAATTTAATTAATTTAATTTCAAAATGCATTATTCTTTACATACATTCAAGGTATTTGATTTTATATAAAATATATATATATATATATTTATCATAATCCAAAATGGCGGATTTGACAATTAAGATGACACGAATGTTTCAAAATGGCGAATGTATGTATATATTGTAATAATTCACTCAACTCGACCGAACCTTACCGAATACCGACAGTTACACATTTAACAAAGCATGTCACGAGTGCGTTACGGATGTTTTAATTTTCAGTTCACACGGTCAGTCTTCACTTTACGTTTACAACGCATTAATATTAATAGGGCACTGTTTGTACAACTGATTCACCGTCACCATGATTGGTGGATGTGTCATAGATTAACCCAATTACATATTAATATTATGAAATCGAAAAACTTATTGTATTATACTTTTTTTAATCTGTGCCTTTGTTGGAGGTTAATGACCTACAGCTGTTTATATCGCAAGATAAATAATTGAAAACTATATTACTTTGTTTTCTAGAAAAAATGTTATTTAATGAAACGTATTTCAAAATTCTTCCCAATGAACACGTGACCTTAATATGACAGAAGATGATACAAAAATGACATTATACATATTAACGAATAAAATCTTTGCAATTTCCGTCTTTTAGGACCGTCGAAGGCAATATTCATTTCCTACTAATACGTAATACCTTAAAGTCATCTTTTGACATAAATTTAATAAGTTAGTTTTTATTACAAAAAATCGTAACCAATATCTGTTAACATCCAGATATAAGTAAATGAAAACCAACTAATCACCTAAAATTTGTCAGTAATATCAATATTAAATTACTATAATTATATTTAAATCATTCAAAATAATGAAGAATAGCTATTAATACGTAATATCATTACAATGACAGTGCATGACGTCAAATGGATGTAATAATGACGTTATTAAATATAGTACTAGTTGTAGTAGGTTTTACAACAATACCATGTAACAGACAGAAACAGCTCTCAGGGATCAGATCGGTGCGAGATTGAAGATAATCTTGTAATTATTTAATTATATACCAGAGGAAAGCACGTACTTATGTTACGGTCGCTATCAATGAAAACCATCAAGATTTATCGTAAATATATTCTCACTTCTGAGGTAGCCTTATCTCTTGTTTTATCACATCTTTTGGCAAAAACCTCATTTCAAATAATCTATTTATTTATATTACATTATATTATTACAATGGTATAGAAAACCAGTGATCACTTGTGTATCAAATCAAAGTGTCGGGATTATTTTGATACCATATACCGAAATAAGCCCTTCTGTAAACACTTTCTAATTTAAAATTAAGTCTACGAGGGTTCAAACCGTGCCCTGCTCGAAAACCACACAACAAAGTCTAATATTTTATTGTGATAACTGCTTCACAGACGTCAATAGAAACTTATTATATATAAAGTAGAAACTTATTATATCAATATCGGCTATCAATATCATATTATACTCTGTACCAAAACGTCAATGTCAAAATAAAAAATAAACAACAAGATGGATGAATCAAACAAATTAAATTGAATTAAATTTGAAAGTGTTACAAACGTTTCGACCAATTTCTTTCATGATTGTCATTAGTACACAAAAGGCTCTCTACCGGTTGGAGATTAATTTTTCACTAACATAATTAGATAATTTAAAAAAACTAAATCGCATACTTTCACCGTGTATGTAGTGTGTGATTTTTATTAGAATTACGTCTGTCATGATGGGATTTGAGTCGAGATTAACTATCTTCACGGATACCGACCACTTTAATGTGATCTCTGTAATGTATACCGCCATTGACAATTCAGGATCGATAGAAATGGTTTTATTAACCAATCACAGTTAATCCTTTATTTTTAGACCACACTTGAGATTTAATACTGAGATCGCAAACACTTATTAATGTCAGATCGTCAACATGAACTACTTTATAAAATTATCTTATAAGGATATATATTTCAATAGAGAAGTGAATGTTTGATTAATATTTATTTCACACAATATAACTTTCATAATATATGTATATACTTACTAGCTGTCATTTCGCTTTGCTAGGCTCCAATTTCACTTTTAAACAAATTGTTTTTTTACTAGAATACAGGGGCGTAGGAACGAAATTTTTACTGGGTGGGCAGGTTTGAAATCGTACCCCCCCCCCCCTAGTTTTTAATAATGTCAAAGAAAAAAAAGATATACAGAAAAAAAAAAATTTTTTTTTTTAAAGTTTAATATCGTTTTTACGTATCACATCAGGGAGTATTGAACAATATTGTGAATTATCAATGTTTGTGAGTCAATTTTATTTATTTATTTATAAAGCGACCTTTTTGCCTCTAAAATGGTCTTGAACAAATTTCCATTGAAACAATAAATGTTCAATTTCAAAATTTTAATCCTTTGAACAAAAAGCATGGGTGGGCAATGCCCACCCTGGGAAATTTCTGGGTGGGCAGCTGCCCACCCTGCCCACACGGTTCCTACGCCCCTGCTAGAATAATAATTATAAAGATATCAAAGTTAAAAAGAAGGAAAATAAAAAAATATTCTGTCCACACTTCAATCTACTTCTAGACAATATTTCGTAAGACCGTCCGTAAGCAATTTTATCGTGATGTACAAACTTTCAAACAAATACATTTCTGTGTATGTAAAAAAAATATAATCTCCTTAACCGCCACAACATATAAACTGAAACTGACACAACATGTCATTTCAAAATGACACATGACATTTCACAACAGCACATTAAAATAATGGATCAGAAATCAAGATTATATAATTAGGTAAGAAACAAAAAATAAAAAATTTCTAAAAAGCATATTAACTTTCGGTCAAAAGTCAATTCATAGAAATCAAATTGTGGATCATTACAAAATAATTCAGTGAAAGTTTAAGCTATAATTTGTATATGTCCTATTGTCTTATTGTCTCCCTCTAATCCCGTATTAGATATTTTCCGTCTCTTTTTATCGAACTGATACTAACACAAGTCGTTTTCATTCAAATTACACTCAATTTAACATAAAAAGCAGTTTTACGGCTTTATGTAATAATTATAGGCGAAATAATGAACTCAATTGCCGGAAATGGCGAATAGTCACTAGTACTAGACAGAAAATATAGTGTGCGGAGAAAAAAATATAGTGAAATTTTGACAACAATTGTATAACTCAACTTTTCGTATTACAATTCATTCATACATGAACTACTTTCAATTTCGTTTCAATATAATGAAGGCTAAAATAATATTGAAAAAATTAAACTGACGTTGAGTGATAGCTGTCGCCGATTTTGAAAAGGTATTTTAATTCTCTATATTAAATCCTACAGCAAGTTTTCAAATATTATTTCTATATCAAAATACAATTAACATTATGTAAAATATATTAAGGAATGAATTTCAAAGATTCTGTCACGTTGCGACGGTTTTAACGAACTAACTTTCAACACTAATCTCTTAGATACGCCTTATTACTGCGATATAAAGGTTAATTTACAACAGTGGGGTCTCCGTTCCGCACTGAATGTCTCTCGAGAGCTCAAGAATGCTAATTAGATTAGAATATACAGACAAGACACGGGGGACAAAACGGTGAATTACACTGCATAAATTATACGGTTTATTTAGATTATTTATACAAAAACATATGAATGATGGATGGATGGTCATCCGTTCATATGGATGGATAAACTCTGTATTCAAATTGGAAAAGCATTGAAAAACAAATATTTTGTTTTATTCGCTTTTTATCTTTTCTTTATACCTGGTTGGAAAGTACATAAAATATTTATTGATTTATTTTTGAGCATTAAGTCTTACAAACTATCCCTTATTGAACACTAAAATGAAGTAGCAAACATAATGACTTATTGAGTTAGTTGATAGATATCCTAGGACTTATCTTTATTTAACAAACAAAGATTAATACTAAGATATCACAAGATAATCCTAAGATATAGTGAAGATAAAGGATTATTGTAGTAGAAAATATAATTCAGTTATATTTTGAATTTACAATTAGTTTATTAAATAACAGATTTAATTTATATCATACTATTATATAAATAGTTATTAATTAATTGCTTAAATTAATCTACAATTGATAAAAAAAATTGGTTAAATATTAATTGAATTAGAAAATATATATTACATAATATATTTAGTTTATACAATTTAGATAACTTATGATTTAACTGATTTAATTATTAATATTGTGAAAGTTTTATAATATATTAAACAAATATTAGTTTCTTTTTGTATATTTTCTTATCTTTGTATGGGATTTTATGTATTAGTTTGTGCTCAGTTGTCTGACATATTTTTGTTGTTGACAGTTTTTTTTTTTTTTGATAAATACGAAAGTGGATACCAGTTAAAGAAAATTATATTGTTAATTATTGTTATCTTTTATTTTATTAATAATTAATTATCATTGTTTATGTAAGTAATAATAAATAACGAACATTTATTTTTATTTTTTCAAGCTACTTCGAGTCTTGTGTTATTTATTTTACAATATAATGCGTAAGTCATAAATAATATCGTAATTCAAGTTATACGATGAAGATCTTCGTTGTACTATCAGTAGTTGAAAGCATCCTATTCTCATTATTAGTAGAATTAATCAAACAGTAGGCTTTGTCGTTAAATAATTATGTCCGAGGTAAGTTTTAAAATGGCAAATCGAATTAAAACCTCTTTTCTTACACATCCAGTAAACTAAAAAAATAGTTTTAATCTTTTTGTTACTGTGGCGCCTCTATAATTTGGCCCCCGGAGCTGAAGTTACTCTTTAAATATCTATTGGACAAAAAAATATTTTTTAAATCTTTTTACCAGCGGTGCTCTATAATTTGGCCCCTATAGTTGGAGCTGCTCCTTTTACATATTAAATATATATTTTTTTACACCTTTTTACTCTTGGCCCCTAGAGCGACCGCTTCGTTTGTCCTATGTTAGTATCATCTGTGGTTGAGTGCTCGCAAAATAACTTTGTCCCTCACTAATGTATCTTACTTTTAATATAGGAGGAAATATAATATTTATTGTTAAAGAGTTATATACGTTGTTCTTTGCTTACGTGTACTTAGAATAATAATTATTATTTTTTAGGATTTTCGTTCCCGTTTCATTTGTATTTCTGATTAGATTTTTTTCATTTCTTTTAAATTTCTTTTGTGAAAACTCTACTAATATGTCGGTTATATGTAATTTATGTTATATTTACTGTAGAATGATACTGTTTGTTTATTTGTGAACAATATTTATGTATTTTTCTATATAAATGAAAAGTGGAAATTAAGATACATCTTGCATATAAAAAAGATTAAGTAGTGTATTAATTACGATCGAGAAAACCGATAAAGGATTCTGTGAATTTGTGAAGCACTAGACGACTTCCTTTAATGGATAGTTAGATTTAATCAATATATATATATATATATATATATATATAGTCTTCTGTGTTTGTATCAGTTTGACAGAAACACAGAAAAAATATTTTTAATAATAATTTTTGTACAGTAATGTTTAAAATTATCTATTGTAAGTACTTTCGTTTCTTTTGTTATTAATGGAAAAAAATCTGTGAATCCCGACTCAATATGATTCATCCTTAATTACTTTACATAGAGGTCTTGTATTTCTTTATATAATTATAGACAGGTCGTTCTAAGAGAGTGTGTCTATCTCAGCACTCTACATCTGCATCTATTTAACATTGACTGATTGGTACCACTCTATCTATACATCTTAGAAACGTAATTATTACGGACAGACACACAGGTAGATACAGAATTAGGGGGGAGGGGGGGGGGGGTAATTTTGATGCAAATGAATATTTTGTAATGATTTAAAATATGTACAAGATTTTTTTACATTAAAAATATATAATTATTTGTGTTAATAACTTTATGAGCTATATGAACCAAATATTTTTGTATGATTTTATATATCTATTTCTTTATTTATTTCAACCCCCTCCCCCTACTTGGGAATCTACGCCTGATTTAACATCAATGAATTTTGTTACAAATTCGATTTGTTAATATAATATCCAAATAGTGTAAACTCTTTTTAATCACCCATTAACACTTTCACGGAGTCGTGCGTAAAGCGATTTATTAATCGATTAATCGATTATCCACAACGGTAATATGAATGTAGAATAATAGAATTGTATTCATTATTAATAAAGAAAGCAATGAGAATCGATTAATCGATCTACTTGGTGGTGATAATTGTCATAAGATTGGGATACGGGATTTGGTTTGGGGAGGGCATTATTTAATTATAAATATTTTCTAGAAAATTCGCTCCATATACACTAAAAAACTTCTACTTCTACTTTTTCTATTTATATATAATATCTACAAAAACTGTACAGTCTTTCAACCAATGAAATGTCTTTTATACAGAAACATTTAAAATTCGCAACAATAAAATAATTAAAAAATATCTGAAAGAATCCATAGCGTTATAAAAAATAGACAACAATAAAATAATTTAAAAAAATCCAAAGAATTCAGAGCGTAATAAAAAATAAAAAAAATGTTATAAAAAAGATGGCTGTTATATATTTATTTTTTATGTCAGATTTTTAATGTAAATTAAACACGTTATATCTCGGGCGAGTTTATTAAAACCGTTAACATTTTTAAATATTTGCGATAAAAGAAATAGACCTAATATAAAATATATTTTTGCTGTTTTTCTCATCTTTTTAAAATAACAATATTTAAGGTGACATTTTAAATTTCTGTAAAGAGTTTGTATGTATATTATTTTATGTGATTCATTTTACTCGATAGCTTAAATATAGCGATATCTTTGCTAATTATTCCGTTTAAATTACAAAGACTTGTTAGTTAATTATTGAACTTTTTACGACGAGATTAATACTCGTCTGTACTTAAATAGAAACTGGTAAGAGATGCTATATATAAAATACAGGTAAATTAAAATAACTAGTTAAAGTATACTTTGTCATCTGTTAGATAAAAAATGTATACTTTTTTAGTTTAAAAATATAGTTTTTTCACCAAAAAAAATATTTTTTTAGTAAAAAAAAACAGTTGTCATTAAAAAACCTGGAGAAAAAAAATAACATGTATATATAAAAAATAATTCGCAGATATAAAAAAAATAATAAAACTCACCCTGGCCGGTAAGAAAGCACTTTAAAAAAATTTTAAAATAAAAAAAGTTTAAAATTATTTCCACGGACGCAATCACTCACTACTCACGGGCTGCGCGCGGACGTCGGCGTGCTCTATTCGCGAGTGGCGTCCGACGTGCAATGCACGCGCTTATACGCTGTAAGGGTGCGTGCACTTTCGCTGCCTCCAAGAAGGGTTTAAAGGTATATACATACATACATACATATACACATAAACTTGAATGTATCTCTGTATTGTCTGTGTTAGTTATTAAAATAATATTGTTTTTTTTTTGTTTTTTTTATATAGCTGTGATTACATATTTTTAAGATATGTATGAATATATAGATATTATAACCTGGTGTAATGAAATAAATGTATGTTATACTAAAAAAACTTTATAAAAAATTAAAAGTTTTTTTAGTAGTTTTTAGGTCTATAAAACAATATTAACAAATTATATATCATAAATATCAAATTAAACGGCACAAAAAATACAAATGACAATTAAATTAATTTTATCTGTGTATGTATTCTTAAAAGAGAAAAAATCGTTGCGAATCAGAGTAATAAAGATATCATTATTTATTATATAGATATAATAGACTTGTTATCTAAAATTCTACGGTTACTTAGCACAAATTATTTCATTATCTGTATACAATATAAGGCTACGCACATACGATATTTAGTTATCACTGAATCGTTTGATTCAGCCTTATTTAATTATTATCAAGATCTAAAAAATTCAACCCCAGTATCAGAATATATGATTTCAAATATCTTAAAAAAAATGTCGGAAAAAATGTTCAATCAACTTATTCAGCCATATAATCAAAACACATATTCCAAACCTCAATTTTTATGTAAAAAAATTAATTTCAGAAAAATATTGATCCAAATTATTCATCCACAGAATCAAATACATGATTCCAAAAATCATTTATAACAAAAAAAAATATATTCCCGAAAAATATTGTTTCAAATTAGTCAGCCACAGAATATAGAGGATTGCAAACCTTTTTAAAAATCCTTTACAATATAGAGTAAGTAATTAAATAAACTAAGTTTCCACACCATAAACATAACCTATAAAACTTTTTACACAAAACTTCATTATTTTTAATGAATGTTTAAGATTATCTTACACACTATGAGTATATTTACACTAATAGTGCTACTCTTATGCTATTTTATGACTTTTTTAATACTTTTTTATTACCTAATACTACATAAAGTCTCTAATATCTTACTTAAAAATAAAAACAAATCTTTATATAACCTATGAATAATTTGTATTATTTCTAGTTAAGACCATTTCTAATATTATAATAAAATTCTTTATTTCAGGTTCAATTTATATGTTTTTATCATGACATGATATTTTTTACGAGGCTAAGAGTTTTTCAATCATCTTTAAGGATGTAATCATTAGAGTTAATTATTTCGTTTATAGACGATAATTAGACCACATTCTGAATTAATTACTACTATTGTAGGCTGCATACAACCTACTTGGTTACAAATCACATAATGCATAGTATATGTGTATGCAAAACTGCTTTATAATTATTTATCAATTAGTGTAATCCCTATAACAAACTTTTCGAAAGCACACTTTCCAATAACAAAACGATTTTTGTAATATCATCCTTTTAAGAGGTGACAAAAACTTTTACTTGTACGTAATTCATTATTTTTGTTATTTGTGATAATACACATTGAAATAAATAAATTCAAGACCTTTATTAACACTATTTTGATTTCGGGATACTACAAGATGCGTCAGCATGAATCGAATTTTAAAATCATTTTCCACTATCTAATAAAAAAGAAAACATATATAATTGTTAGGCACTCCTGTGATAGACTTGACAGTATAGCGTAAAGCCTTAGCCTTTACTTCGTGACAATGGTTACCAAAAAAAAATAGGAACTTCTTAATTTTTATAATTCTGTCATTCGCTTTTTTGTTTAAAACACTTTTATGTCAATGTCAAAATTGTTGTCAAAGGTTCCAAAAAGTAAATCCATAAATAAGAAATTATATAAAAGTAAGATATTGTATGAAACATTTCTATTTTTACAGTTACCCAAACAATAAATCATACATTTCATCAAATCAAACTAAATATGCAAGCGTATCAAATTTTCTTATTATAAATACACATGTGTATATAATTATAATGCACCAGTGGCCATGACGGATTATAAAGTTAATATCGTTATTTTTAATAATGGCGGGCACAAAGACATGACAGTATTAATTTATTTTTTATTAGTTTACAATTAATTGTAATGTAATTTGTTTCTAATACTGGAGAGAATGCATTTTTATACAGCTTTTTGTTGAATGCGTATACAGATAATAGATTTCTATTAAACAGAATTAAATATGGCGGCTGCAGCAAAAATGGCGGTGATTGTTTATGAGACTTAGAAGTACCGACAACCAGATATAATTAACATTTTTATCTTAGTTTAGTATTTTTTTCTAATTTTTGCCAGATATTTTTATTTTATTGAAAATATTTTTATCGAGTTGAAAACGAATTATAACGGAAATAATTTTTATTATCTTTTGTGAATACTTTTATTGTTTAATTAAGTATTTAAAATAATATTAAGTGATTGATTACATCTGATTATATATTGTGGTGATTAGTAATCATAAAGAATAAGATTATTTGCGATAAAACAAATTGTTTTATTGTTTTATTTTTCTTTTGCAATGCACTTTACTGTATCAAGTATGTACTGTGGAGTTATTTTTGATCCAATCTTTGATGGGGATATATCATTTGTATGAAATTTCATACACCAAGTCTCCTAAATTGGTTCCTGTGAAAATTTCCAAATAAAATGCGTAAAGAGTCCTGAAAGTGTGTATGTGACTGTTTTAAAGCGATCCTGTGACGTCACGGGAGGATCGAGAATGTAATTTAAATTTCAGTGAGTATTCTCTATGCGGTAAGTCCCATATAATCTGACCTCCCCAGGGTCGTACCCATAATATGAAAAACAAAAGTGATATTTTGAGTGTGTACAGCTTCCGCCCCATTCCACTTAGTACCCAGCGGACGAACAAACAGACTTAAAACAAATGAACTTGTTTGAGCGCCGACCTGTTGACGGACACAGATCTTTAGTGGATCTCTTCTCATTATACAACGACATTTAGACGAAATATATCTATTTTTTTTATTAATTATTATCAGTTAAATCTCTTTATTTAGTTATTATAAGTAAAAATTCAAGATAACAATGGCTGAAATAGTTTAGTTAAAAAGTATTTAAGATCGTTAATAATTGATTTTGAATATTTTTTTAATGTCAAAACTAGCCTCAATTTTGGCAATTAAAAATGTTTTTTCAAAACATATACCGTTTTACCGACAGTGTCAGAATCTAACGTAGATAGAAATGGAAACGTTTAGACAAAATGTTAAAAATCGTCTGTAAATTCGTGCATAGAATATGTGGGTTAGTCTAAATTTAATGGACAAGTTTTAGTTAATGTAAACGGAAACGGAGTTCGTGATTAAAATAACAATTATATCAAAGAAATATAACTGGAACATTTAAAACTATATATATAAATTGGAGGGTAACTGCACTACACCTGGAGGAGGATGACCCCCGCTGACGATCCGTTAAAATCTCAAGAGACAGTCTTTGTTGCTTTTGTGACAAAAGAAAATGATATTTGGAATATCTTAATAATTAAAGTCTACTTGAACCTGTCCTGTCTCTCTCTACTTTCTAATCTTTTCTAGTATATATGGGATAAAATATATACTCGTTAATCTTGGTTACTAAGTTTGATAACAATCTTAATATTCTCATCATCCTGTTTGTATCCCAATTGATTGGGAGGGAAACATGTCAATTCCGTCCATTATCATCTCTCATATATCTCAGTGGAGATTTGCTTTTGTTGTAACATTTTCACGAACTCCATCCACGTATTTATCCTTAATTACTTTCATTAAGACTTGTTACTTTTTGTCCCTATTACATGACCATATCAAGATCAACAATTACTCCTCATCTTTTATCATTTCCATCACAACTAAATCAATCTTAAAATACCAGTATTATAGTCATTATAATTAACAATACAATACTTGTATAACACACGCTATAAATAAGTCCTGTAAAATAATTTCCTGTTCCTCAAAGTGATGTATGTATCATAATTATTATTTGAAACACTTTATTAAAGTTATTATATTATCTGTGATCATTAAAGTATATTTTTAAAGGTTTACAAATTCGTTTATAATAAATACTTTGATCAACGTTCTCTGAAAGAATTTTCATTTTTTGTTAAAATATATACCACCTAAAAATTAAAAATTAAACATATTTATAAATAATCTTAATAAATAGTAAAATAAATCTCGCGTTTTCAGTATACATAATCGTACATAAGATATTTAAGATTATGAAAGAAATCACTTTAGTGATAAGGTTTTAAGTGTATGTTAGATTATAATAAAATATTTTTTCTTAATACAAAACAACAAAATGATAAACAATTATCAATACAAGTCGGAATTAAAACCGCAATCTTTTGAAAAATGCGTTCATCAATCTCTTAATTCGCTTTGTTACGCACTTTGACGATTATATGAATAAATATGAATATATATATATTCATATAGACACATGCTTAAAAATACTACATATTCAATTAAAAGTTATAATATTTAATATAATATATGCACTAGTTTTCAGTGAACACGAAACATTCATCTGTTAATAAATACAATTTCTTTCAACTGTCAGACAAAAGATTAATTCATTCAACTGTCATATTAAAATAAAGACGCAAAAAAAATTATCTATTTCACATTTGATGAGCATTCAAATCATACTTTCTTTATAAAAGCAATTACAGTATTAACATACCATTTATTTATATGAAAGTGGTTTTTATTTTAATCACTGGATCAAAAATACACAAGTGAAAGATATAGGAGTTATATTATTGTTACACTTTGTTAGATACAAGTTTCACGTATAACATATATAATAACAGTTTGTTAGATACAAGTTTCACGTATAACATATATAATAACAGTCATAGTAGTAAGGTATCAATTCTTTATATTAAGAATATTTTTTAGACGTTTTATTTTATAAACATATCCATTTATTATCAAAATTTTTGATTTGAAATTTAAACATATATTTTATATCATCGAAACATATATTAACGTATTTATAATAAAAATAGGCGGGAAAGAGTCAAATTAGCCGTACGTAGTTTATGTGAAACATAAGACGGAATGATCTAAATATTTTGAACATAAGATTTATTACCAAATAATAATCACGGCACAAATAATCCAAACTTAAGCTTGGTGTCAGATATAAACGCGTAAGCGCAGAAATAACACAATGCAATAGTTATAATACTGAAGATGAGACGACAAAACCAGATGCAGTCAGCATCGAGGCAGATCGGTCTTTGGTTTATCTTCGGTTTTACAGGTTTAGATATCACGACATCTTGGAGGCTGAAACGATTTTCTAAATAAAATAATCTAAATAGTATAATGTGATAATAATGAGTTCATAGATAAATAGAGTTTGGTAGTATTGTCTATTTAATTCAATTTTTTTTTACATAAAGAACACTCTAGTTCTACTGCATTCTGATTATTCTTGTATATATTTCTGATATATATTTATAGATTTTATGCCAGCGTTAAGTCTAATGAAGGCATAAATTTTATAGCTATTGTTTAGTTATTAATATCATGAAAAAATAAATAAAAATCTTTAAATTAAAGGTGGCTTATATAATGCAGACCCACCTACACTTTAAATTCATATTAAAAAAAAAGTAATACATCCTCGTTAAATAAAAAAACAAAATATAATAAATAATACTTACAAAAGTATCTTATGTTTCATAATATCATTTTTATGCATTTAACTCTGTAGTAGCCACGTATCGTCAGCCATGTATCTGATAAAAAAAATATTTATCATAATCACTTCCCCACCTATTCTCTGGCTTACACAACTATTACTTAACTTATCGTTTATATGAATAATATAATAAAATACTTACTTTGGTCGCAGATCGTATCGAATATTATATGTGCTATAGTTTATCTTCGCTATGTATAAAATAAAACAGAAAAATCCTATTAATGTTAAAGCAAATGCTACAAATTCCAAATACCACAGAACATTTGTAAATATACCATACATTTTGTAATTTTATTTATATTTATATATTTAGACAGAGTTTTTTTTTCTTGTTGGATAATAAATAAGTGTTTTTATAAGCTACCAAAAAGTTTTCAATGTGAAATATATATTCTTAAAATAAAAAGGTTTTCAAATCAAGGGATTAATTAGACTTGTTAAAATTTATTTGGTCCTTTGATGTTAAATATTAAAAAGTTAGAAAAAACATTATATATTAAAATGTAATGCATGCATGCATTGGCTTAATTGATTTAAATTGTTGACGCAAGAGAGAGTGCTATAAATTATACATGAACGGACAGACAGTTAAAATAAAACGAGACAAATTAGTCAAAGTATAAAGAAGGTAAATTTTAATTCAATTAAAATTACAGGATGTCCGAGGAGGTATCACTTAAATATTTTACAGTGAAAGCAAATAACAGATAATAAAATTAATTTGTACAAGTTATTGTTACAATAAGAGTTATATAATCAAAAATTGTATTATAGTAATTATCTTTTATTGTTCAATTAGATACTTAATGGATTTTATAATAGTTTTATAATTGCCTAATTTATTAAACTTTCATAGGGATGTCTTATTTTACTTTCATTTTTTATAAGCTGTGTTCTTTTTGTTGGTTTATTTTGGACACTTAGTATTTGAGAGGGCGTTTGGAAGGGTGTTAGGATTTAATACGTGTTGTTGAGTTTCATCATCATCATATTGCTAATTTAAATATGTTTGCATTAGATTTAATTACTGAGACGAGGGTGAGCAAATAATTACCTACTTAGAGACGTTAAACTGTGGATCACGCAAATGCAACTGTTGCATGTGGAAGTCAAACCCACGACCTTTGACTCAGTAGACAGGGCCACTTACCACTAGACCAACAAGCCGTTGATTCTGTTGTAATTGCTTTGCTATTACAAAAAAAACAATAATTTCCTCTATTACATTTATTGATTTACAAAATATACAATGGATGAGAAAATGTTTTTGACAATAGACTATTTAAAAATTTGTGAAATCAAGTTTTCGACCTTTTCATTTGTTTTATGTAGATTATTAATTCAACAGAATAAGCATTGTTAAATAAAATTTTATGTAATGTATTTATCTATATTATGAGACAGGTAATATATTATAATAAATTAACTTTATCAAAAATATTTCTATTTTATATAAAAGGTAATAACTTGTTAATAGTTTTATGAATTTGAGATATAGCAGGAAATAATGCTCAAAAATATATATATATCCAGCAATCTACAGCTAATTTGCAGACGTCCATAGCACATAATAGACTAGAAATCAGTGACGTGTTGTTAAATGTCAATACAAGGATAAAGTACAGATCATATGTCAACTGTCAAATACACAGCTGTAATAAAAACGTCGCAGCTGTGATCGAAAGAAATTTGTTCAAGGATTGGTTCAAAATGAGTAATATTGGCATTCATTTATCAAAGTTATACAGTAAAAGATGTAAAAACACACCTAACCGAGAAACATAAGTGTTAAATAGCTCTATCGAACAAAATAAAGTTATCAAAAACGCGGTGTATAAAATTATGAACTAAAAAGTGCGGTATGTATGATTATTACGAATTGGAAGATCAAAGAATGAAAGGAACACTCCGAGACTGGCGCAAGGCGCTTCGGACACCAGCTACATACAGAGTCGGTAACGCAGTGAGAATACAACCTCAATTCGTACTTTTAATTTTGCTAGTGGGTGTTTTTCTTTTGATACTTGTTTATTATAATTGGTGCACCAGTAGTCTGTCTACACACAGTTGGACTAAAAGTACACGGCTCTACAATGCAACATATCCTTTGACACCAGCTTTCCAAACGGGTGATATATTTACTTTTAGAATAGGCATAGTAGCAGATTTAGACCAGAATTCAAAAAGTAATACTAGGCCTAATACATACAATAGCTATTTTAAGAAAGGATATTTAAGTTATGACACTGTGAAGCAATATGTGACTGTGAAATGGGACAAGACAATAATGTTGTCTTCAACTTATTCGCATAAGGGACGTGGAATGGAGCTATCTGAATTAATTGTTTATGACGGTAGATTACTGACCTTTGACGACCGCTCTGGTATGGTAAGAAAATTAAATTATTAAATAACCTTACAATATATATCATATTAAACTTATAACTTTAGAAGGTCATGAATTTAAAAAAATTTCAAATTGCCAAAGGTTAATTTATATATTATGAACACAATTTATTTTTTATTAAAATTAAAATATTAATCATAATTTTAAGGTGTTTGAAATTATAAATAACAAAATTGTGCCGTGGGTGATATTATCGGATGGGAATGGACAGAGCGAAAAGGGTTTCAAATCTGAATGGGCTACAATCAAGGATGAAATATTGTATGTCGGATCTGTGGGCAAAGAATGGACGACACCTGGCGGTCAGTTTGAGAGTTACGACCCCATGTGGGTAAAAGCTATTGACATGCATGGAGAGGTGATGTTTATATATTTTTTTATTTATAAACTTTTGATAATACTCCTTTATATAGCTCCTTGATTTCTAAATTTAGACTTTTAAAAAAGAATTATATGACAATAAATATTCTCTCTTTATACATTTTAATTATGTGCATTATTAATTATTATAAGTCTTAAATACTGAATGTAATCTTAAATGAATTTGTTGAATAAAGATAAGATCACGGGAAGTTAATTTTAAATTATTTATAGTTTTTGTTATAATTTATTATACTTTTATGTTTGAAATAAAGATAAGTGTGAACTGTTAATTAGTTTTTATTATATCAAATATATTTGATAAGATAAATTTAACGGAGCGAAATTGGGTTTAAAATTAATATATAAAATATATGAATCCCGAAATATGCTTGCAGGTCCAACATTTAAGTTGGCTTCATCAGTACAAGACGATAAGACTCTCAATAGGCATCAAGTGGCCGGGATACATGATACACGAATCAGGAGTCTGGTCTCCGGTGAACAAAAAGTGGCATTTCCTTCCTCGAAGGTGCTGCAAGGAATCTTATAACGATACCAGAGATGAAGTTATGGGCTGCAATTATCTTATCACCACCGATAGCAACTTTAACCAAGTCAAGGCTGTTGAGGTATTTTATTTTTTAATTATTATTTTGTTACCTTAACACAAATACATATTTACTGTTTTAATTATTTGTGACTCGTTATCCGGCCATTATACCATTACTGAGGGTTGTCACAATATTATATATGTTCCTTCTTCCATCCTCATCCCAGTGGCAACTATTACTCCATACTTGCCTTCTTCAATCTTATCAATGAAAAAATTTGTAATTAATAACTAACAAAATCAATATTTTGATGTCTCTAACTTTAGATATTAATGATTTTTTCCTCAAATATAATAAACTGAGATAAATTACTGTTTTCAGATAACGAAACACCAGCCAAAGCACGGCTTCTCTTCATTCAAGTTTATTCCTGGATCGAAAGATGAAGCGATCGTTGCATTAAAAACCACAGAGTTTGAAGGAAAGACGGCCACATACATAACGGCATTTAGAACTGATGGTACAGAGCTCCTTCAAGATACCTTTGTAGAGAATCTTAAATATGAAGGTTTAGAGTTTATATGAAATATATTAAAAATACTTTAGCAAATTTGAACTTTGAATCGGGATAATTTTTGTTTGTTAAGTTGGTTAGAAATTTTTCAATTTATTATCATGTATTTAGTTAAATGAAATATATTGCATTTGATAAATATGTATGATTGTGCTGAGTTCGTCAATTCCGTTGTAAAGTGTAAATATGTAAATTACATTTTTTGTTAACATATTTTTTTTGTTTTTCTTTACCTTTACTTTAATAATTCAAAGTTTTTTAAAGACCAGTTTTATGTAAATTATAAATAATATAATAATAATTTTAATATTATAATAATTACCAACTCTCAGATCATTTTTCTTTTTGTTTCATTGTACTGAAAGAAGAAAAGGAAATCGAAGTTCTAAAAATAAATAAATTAAGATGTTTTCGAAACAAATTTTAACCATGTATATCTTAAAAATGTATTATTTCTATCTTCTGATTTCCTACTTGTCTAATAGTATTCAGAGGATTTAAATTAATGGAAGAAGATCGAATGGGGTTCCTCAAGGTTTAATCTTAGATCCATTTCTATTCCTCGTTTATATAAATCATTTGCCTACTTTTATACACAAACAAAATAATATAGTATTGTGTGCTGATACTTTTTTGATATTTAAAGTAAAACTGCATGAGACGATAAAAACAAGGCTCTTTCTATTAGTGCATTGGTTTAGTGCTAACAACGCTTTACTCAATAAAAGACCAACCTTCCCAGATTTACTAATCCTAATATAAAACAGGTGCAAACTAATGTACTATTGGATAAAGCTCGCATGGTTTAATTCATTTTTCTTGGCATCACTGTAGATGCTAAATGACAATGGGCCCCTATTTTAATGGATTGACTAAGACTATTGGTAAGGTAGTTTATTATAGTTACTTATATAAAATAATGTATGGTATCCTAATCTGGGGTAACTGCTGATACAAATACCATTTTTGTAAAACAGAGCAATCTGCAATTTACAATTTAGTCCCTAGGGAGATAAATTTAAGCTATGTAATATATTCAGTCACTGTAAAAAATCTTACATATGTATATAAGAATAGGGATAATTTTATTAAGCACACATACAAATACGAACAAACAAATGCTCATTGTACTTATTACTCGACTAAAAAAGTGAGTAATTCTTTTATAAGGAAATATTTACACTTACCCTTTAATAAATTTAAAAACTTGTTAAGGGAGGTTTACTGATACTACAGTGTTTCTAAAGATCTAGAACATAATGTCTAGTTATGAAGCGTTCGCCGATGATACTTCAAGATTTATTATAAATGTAATTTAGGTTTAAGTTGTATGAATAAATGAAATATAGACTAAGGAAAGGAATAAAAAATATATAAAATATTATAAAACTTTATTATAAACCAACAATATCACATGGTTTCCACCGGACTATTAAAAACTCTTAATATACTTAAACTAATTCAACCTATTCGCTATACTCATAGACAAAAACTAAACCATAGACAAGTAAACAGATTAAGAAGAGTAAATAAAAAGGAACAATACCAAAAACAATAAACCTATATATTAAATAAAAACTAAATAAAACTGCTATTGTAACATTCGACCTAATATTAAGGATATAAGATTCAAAATTGTGTGATTATTTCAAGCCAATAGTTCTTGTTATTTGCTCAAAGACCGTCCAAGCCATCGCCGCCATTAGTGTCCTTCTCAACATTCGCGGCACGGCTCCTTTGAAGTAACCTTTTATTCCATATGTCTGAAAAGATTATAAAAATTACTGTTTCTATATATAATTGAGCTGAGCGTAAGCGAAGCTTTTCTCTTCTTAACCGTTTGGGAGACCTTTTTTTGTGTTTAGTTGTCTCCAAAATGCGACGAGATAATTAGCTAAAAATTTTCTCATGTATGTTTGAGCCGAACGCGGATGTTATAGCGAAAACAGATTGAAAAAATGATAAGCCATTGAAAAGTTATTAAGAAAAGAAGAAAGGAGTGGGGCTCGGCGCAACACCCGCCGCCCAGGTTGGCGGATCCTAGTATAATTAATTAAGTTGGAAATTACTTAAATCTGCCCTATTTTTCAAGTTGAACCAAACAAAATACAAAATTAAGGTGTTCTCAAAAATTAGCGCAAAGGTTTTTATATATAATATAAAAGATGGAAAACAAATCGTAACATTCTATAATAAGTACGCCAAGTTCCGTGTCATAGATTATAGAAATATAAATAACAGATAAGTTATCATAGACAATTATTATTTTATATAACCAGAGACAAATATCATAATAAAAAAAAACAAGTAACATCTTATCAGCACGTGCTGAGGCACGCCTAATTGATAATTTTAATAATGTCTTCAAAAAGGTTATGACTCACAAAAGAGATAAAGGTGTACCGCGAGTATCGTAAACGACACTTGACCTTTAACCAGGTGAGATTACATTGTTGCTATGTCTACTGGTCATTATCTTGTGGCAATTATTAATATAGATAATTAATATTTTCCCCAAATATATTTAAGATTATTATTTTTATTATTTGACATGAAAAAGGTACCACACAGCATTTACATCCAACTATTGTAGATGGTACAATTATGTAGATACTGAATATGGTGTTACCATCACGTAAAAATTACCCCAAAAATATGTAACATTAAAATCGCATATGTCCCTCACATCTAATTATAAATAAAAGAATGTTAAATCACGCTTACCTGATGCACGTACATGGCAGCACTGAACGCGTTCGGAAACTTATCCGGGTAGAGCTGCATTTTGGTCTTCAATACATCCGCGGGGTTGGTGGCGAGGGAGGAGGCCACACCGGCCACGACGCCGCACGAGAAGTGCACCATGGACGCGGCAGCTGGAGTTGACAGCCATTCTGGGTGGAAAGGTTTGATTAGTGTACAGACAACTGACAAAGATTAGTTTCTTAACTGAAATAAAGTCTTATTATCCACTGCAAAATGTTGGTTTAGAATATTCCAAAATCGAGAATTATTGGAAAATTGTTAATTCCAATATATTATTGGATTGTTTTCCTAAATAAAGTAGTGTATATAATATATTTTTTTATTTTAAACTCACCTTTAGGTACGGCTTGCTTCGTTTGTGTGTAGAACATGAGATATAATCCAGAGAAGGGCGCGTCCCTGGCCAAAGTTGGTCCCAAGCCACATGATAATCCTCTGATTCCTTCTGCTTTGTAAATTGCTTTCAATGCGCTTCCAAGACCATTATATTTGTATACTCCCGATTCATACCTGAAGCAATTGATATGTTTAGTAAAAGGAACTTCCTTGAGAATTTGTTCAAATATACCAAACTTACCTAGTTTTGATAACAGTCATAGGTATTAAGGCAACACCGCTCATAGTTCTCGCGACAACGCCCAACGCGATCGCCTCCATCGCGCCTAGGTCTTGTTTATTCTTGCCCAGCTTGGACTTCAACCAATGCAATGAAGAGAAGTACAACCCTACACCCGGGACGCATCGCGCTATGGACGGAACCATTCCCCTCCATAGCCCAACTATTTGTTCCTGGCGCACGATGTTCACGAAAATCGTGATCATGCCGGGTTGGATTCGGCTGCTGAGGAGGAAGTTCGTTTTACAATTTGACTTTTTAATATAAGTTACATCAAATTTATTCATTTCTATTAAATTTGTCATAATATCGTTATCAACGTTCTATTTAGAATTTAGAAATAGACAAAGTCCAAATACAGTTGCTAGGGAAACAAAATTAGTGTTATCTTTTAATTGGAGTCAATGACTTACTTGACCGTCGCTGCAACAACATGCTGGCTTGGGTTTTGTAACCTCGTCTTCACCAGATCCAGCGGCTGGAATAGGATAGTGCTGAAGGTTCCAGAAAACGATCCCGCCAGGAACGCTTTCAACACCGGGTGATACTGCTGAGTGAAAATAAACCTTATAATTATGATTTAAGGATTTAAAATTATATAAAATATGAAGAATGTACTCTGATGATGATACATTTTTGTATAAACTATAAATCTTATCTATATACAAAGCCACACATAAGCTTTGTTTGTTGAAGTTATTCAGATACCCTCCTCTGACCTCGACAAGTGTCGTGATATTTTCCCGATAAAATAAGTTACGCTGACGCTTATTCTTTGTTTAATATTAATAGATAAATTAATTATATGATTAAATGATGATAATTAGATAATATCGTTTGTGGAAATACCTAAGTCTTAAGATAAGATACCATTATCGAACTTACGTTAGCAACGATGTCCATTTTCTAATATTATCCCTTTCTGGGTACAGTAATCAAGTAAGTCTATCAGGTAATATCTTTTGGATATAGTCCAAATTTGTAGTATTCGAAATTAAAAAGCCAATGACAACAAATATTTTTCAACTGAAACTCTTTCAGTTGGAATCCTAGATCGTATCCGAGTAGTCCGAGTAGTAAATAGGGTTCACACGATATTTCAAAGTGATTATCATTTTTTGGAGGAGATTGCCCGAAATACGATGCATGTATGCTGTCCCCAGGTGAAATCTTAAACAGAAACCTTCCAGCTTCTGAAGTCGGAAGATCAATTCCAGAGTTTATATCACAAGAACTAATTTGGTGAAAGAAAACCACTGTACTTTACGAATTTAGCCATTAGGAACAGTTTTTGTCAAACAAAATTAAGGAGTCACTTAAAATATTTAATGATGGAGGAGACGTGCGTTTCGTGAAGCGTACGATCACAGACTGAAGGTTTTTAACATGCAGGGGTTATAGATAGGTAATTTATAGGAGCTCTTATCTTTTGTAGACAAGTCGTGGGTGAGCGGGGTCTAAGGTCAAGCTGACCTTATAGATAGTGGTGTCCATATCGCGCTTACTAGGGGGTAAAACGGTAGGTATACTTGATATTAGCAAACTCTTGTGCTTTTATTATATACTAATTCAATTATAATGTCTAATGTCTGAATAAAGAATGTATTTTTTGTTCAAAATAATTCAGTGCACTTTAATAAAGTATCAGTTCAGTTTGACAATAAATTCAGTTCAGTTTCAGTTCAGTTAAATAAACATTTCTGTTCGTTAATGTCTTTATCTGAAGGGAAAATTTATTTGAAATATAAATATTATATCAAAGTAATGTATTAAGAAATGTTTGCGAACGACAAATATATATAACACTATCAAGTTCGTGTCTTATTTATAGAAAAAACTAGCAAACGCCAGCGACTTTGTCTGCTGCTTCATAGAATATTTTACAAAAGTTTATTTTTTTTAACACTGCCATCTATTAGAAATTTATAGAAATTAGAAGTAAAGTAAAACCTTTATGTAAAAAATAACTCAAAATCATAATAAAAAAAATAAGTGTATAAATCTATATAAACCTAAGGGGGACCAAACAATAGACATACACAAAATTTCATTGGTTTCAAAGATTAACGCAAACAAACAATGTGACATGGGACTATTATATATAAAGAAATTGATTATTGTCGATATACACACTGCAAGGCAATATCAATGTTTAATAAACAATTATTGTTTTCTTGGTAACAACAAATAATAGGGTAATATTTTGATAACTTCCTCGAAATATTAAATTATAATGTGGTTAACATGATCTGTTTCTTTGATAAATAATATTTGGCACATTTTTTTTAATTATCAAAATTATCTGATAATACACTATGCACAGTCTCACTCGCCTTAATTTTACGGGTGCAATGAACTTTTTTAAAACCAGTATGAAGTTCGGGAGTGAATATGAACTGGTTGTTTTATTATAGTTTGTTTAAGACTTGTACACAAGTTAAAATATACAAAATTAAACCTTGTTCTTAATAAATAATCCACATGACGTCATATGTATTTTATTCTAGGGCAATAAGACTTACATTATTTATTTTTCTTTTATTCTGATAAGATGGCACTAAAAGTTCACTGTTAATTGAGTTGCTGTGCACGATTATCATTAAACTACAGAGTTAATCAAAATTTCCTTTTACAAGGGTCAGTAAGCAAAATAATAACAATACTTTTACATTTAAATTGAAGATTTTATAAAAACAAGGTTGGTAGATGTGTTCAGTGACCAGTTCATATATACATAGCATATAAATTAATAGAATCATTTAGTTTTTTTATAACTCCTGTGTTGACATTTGTAGGTTATTTTGAATATTTTGTTTATAATAACTACAAAATTAATTGGTTTATATAAGTTTCGTTAATTATAGCGGATGTGGTGTTTATTTAATTTTTATCTTTACCTGACCCTGAAGGCGTGTTTGAGCGTCCATCAGCCACGCAAAATGTTATATAAAATCTATAGGTACATCCATGTTTACTTATAAGCATGATGACATATAGTTCCCTATTGCAGGAGTATTTATAATATTATAATTAGGGCTTCAAGCACAACAACGGGTCATTAGGAACGTTCTTATCACTCGCAGGGGGGTCTTACTTACTTCGTTATCACCGCTAAGGTCAACAGGCGCAGTGTCAATTGCCCATCCGTTTGAGAACGAGGAGGAGTGCGACATCACAAACATCTATTTCATATTAACGATATAATTTTATATAAATATACAGCTATTGACGCATTTAAATAATCATTTTCAATAATATTATGCTTTGAGTTTTGACGTTTACATTAAGAAGTACGTCAAAACTCAAAACCTTGTCAACTGTGTCAAAAATGTTAAATTACATACATACTCGTATTACGCAGATCACTTTTTTTTGTCATTAATATATTGTAACATATCTTTTTAAACTATCTATGTATGTATTGGTCTAAAATTCAAATACCTCGATGACAATAACTTTAATATAAAAAAATTTTAAATTTTATAGTTTTATTTTTAAAGAAAAAACAGCAAAGTATGTTTTTATTATTATATCAAATCAATCAAACTGCTTCTTATATAACAAATATTATTATTAGTTATTAAACGAGGCACTTTATTGCCTTCTAAAAAACAAAATTCATAATTATTTATTCTCTTTTTTAGTATTTGTAATATTTAAATATCTTGTTATACTTTAAAAAAGTGAATTAACAATTCTAAAATCTTTCGGTATTTTCAAAATCCCTAAATAGGTTGCATTTCTTACTTATTATATAGGCTTGTTCAATATTTTGTAAAATATTCAATTGTTTAAACAATCTGAGAGTGGAATTTTCCTGAACTGTTAAATTTGTATATCTTTAATATTATACCTCTATAATATGCTAATTAATTTTAACAATGCTTTTAATAAGATAACGGATTTTCATTTATTAGATATTTGATAAATATCAACCGTAATGTTAACAGGGAAGAGGGAACGCCACCATTTTGAGGTTACCCACAACACTAAAGATTATCCCGATTGATTTGATTGGATTTTGATGCCCCAGGAAAATCTTTTACTTTAAAAAATCTTAGTGAGTCAATGTCATAAACGGTAGTTCAATTTTGAAAACTTAGCAAAGATAAGTAAGCAGAACGGTTTTTTTTAAGGACGATGACCTAAATTTATTTACCGTTATCCAGACAGTGTTTGTGTAAAATAGTTCCTTTACGGAGGCTATCGTATAGGTTATCAGGGTGATAATTTGGACGCGGGGGGTAACATCACGCCACTCGGTCACCACGTGATAACACTACTTCTTGGAATGATAATGATTGGACCGTTACGTGATGTTACAGAATAAAAACTTTATTTGTCATTAACTCCGTATGGACGATGACAGAAAAAAAAAATTAAATTAAAGTTGAAATGCAATTTTTTTAAAACAATTATGGCGTCTTTAAGTGTCAGTACCTAATAGCAAATAACCACAATATCTGTAATTATATCATAAGGCTGGAATTTTAACTTGTTGATTTTATATTAAAAGAGGAACAAAGTAACCTAGGTATATTTATCACAGTCTTTTATTTGTAATTAACGTATATTGCACTTATAAAAATTCAGTCTGGTTGCATAGTTTCAAAGGGTAGGGACATTTTGATCGAAGGATTTTTTATGCGATTTTAAATATTATATATTTCTACTTAAACGCGTAATATGTTTAATGAGTAATACGGTGCGAATTAGATTATTACCATTTAAATAAAAAATATAAATATTGATCAAAATTGAAATCCTTGAAATAGTAGGAGATAGGTACCATCTCACTTTTCTCTTCCCTTTTCTGAATTAGTGTCTGCAAAAAATTACCTCAACTTATATAACAGCGCTAAATAACTTCTTATTAAAGCTATCATTTTGTTTATCACTCCGTAATTAGGACTCGTATGTAGAGAAGCGAAAAAAATATCTGAACGAAGTAAAGTTCAAACTAATACTTATTCTTATTATATTCTTGAGTATACATTCGTGTATTTTATTTAATGAGGTTATAAAATTAAATGAAACTATAAAACTTTCCCGTAAGTTGAGATTAGTTAGATTATCTAATTCTCTTCTCTTCTCAGATAAAACATCTGTATAAGTTTCAAATTAACAAATCTAACATATTTTTTTTTGTAAGAAAACCTTTATTAAATTGTGGTTTCGGTTTCTATCAAATAAAATACATTTTGAATTTTCTCTTACAATGAATGTTTAAAGTATTTGGTTTTGCAGACAAAGACAAATTGATATTTTTTTGCATTCTTATTAGTAATCATATTGTAGTGTATATAGTCTGTGAAAATACCCGTCATAATGACAGGTGATAAATGTCATTATTTACAAAATAAAAGATATTCAATATAGTGTTAAATAAAGTAATTTAATTAAAGAAAATAATTCAATTGTTTTTTTTTTCAAGCAGTCGTAAAGGATCTATGGTTTTTGAAATCTGTAACGTCTACTGCCGTTCATTTTCATATTATTTGATTTTTAACAATTCTAATAACTTTGAGAAAAATTAAATAGTAGTGTGCAAAAGATTTACTTGTGCATTTATATTTACTTTAATCATGCATTTTTTGTAATTTATAATGTCATTGCTTTGTATAAAACTATTTAAATGTACATATTCAAAAACAATAAAAAATACGTTGAAATTCAATGACGACGATGATCGACTGATCGTACATTTTGTATAATGGCAACACTACAAAACTTGACAGTTAACATTATTGCTAGACATTATTGTAAATCATTATCATCTTTAGATCATTTATGCATTTCTTTGTTTGCCTTTGCATCAATCATTTGTATATTATATTATATATTTTGTTAAAAAACCAACGATTCTGACCATACTTACTCTGGCGATATTTTATAACTAGGAAATCATATTACCTTCGGCTCAATTTTTCGACGATGTTTTAGTACTGTATAAAGATACTTCTCATGAATATAATTTTAAGAAGTCACCTAGTCTTTTATTTTCCGCTATTTTAGATCTTAAAACGTACATTATTGAGCGAAGCGAGCGGAGAGCTTTACTGGAGACATTTTCACATTTTTTGTTACGAAGGGGCTCGAAAACTACTTGACGGAAAATTATGAAACTTTGCAATCAAAAAGACAAACATTAGGGGACGGTTTAAAAAAAAATTGGAAAATGTCTCGTTGAGGAATAATCGTCAAAAAACTGACATCTCATTGAATATCATGGGAAACGATGAGTTATTACACTGGGCTCGCTTGGCTCAATATGCAAACAACACCCGAGATTTCGCAAGCGCGGCGAGGCGAAATTGAGGGTCTGTTGGCGCCCGTAGTTTATAATTATGTTATGAGGGAAGAGTAAGGAATCACTACTTTACTCTTTGTAGGTAACTTTTTCATAAAATAAAAATCCTTAGTAACTTGGAAACCCCAAGTTATTTTTATTCTTTTTATTACCAATTTATTAAGAATATGCATACTAATATTACCTTTCATTTTCATACGTGGGCACTCTGCGCCCAAATAACTATGGAGACCTGGCATTCTTCTTTATTTATATACCAACATTTTTACAACTTAAAATAGACGCCTTTAACTTATACTAATAAGAAAAATAAAAAAAGTAACATATATCTAAAATACGACTTTTTTTTCATATTATATTTCAGTTTGAAAATTATGTCGCAGAAAATAAGGCTCTATAGCTGGAAAATAAATATCACCGGGCCTGTGTTAAAAAGAGTCAAGTTAATAACATATGTATCTGTCGCTGAGCAGAGCTGGGAGCAAAAGCATGTATAATAAAATAATAACCAGTATTGCTATAAATTTCAGCCAATTTCCATTCCAATATTGTTGACAATTTTGGAAGTATAGCCAATGTGGTGAGAGTGTGGTGGTGTGGTGAGAGTTGGGCGCTTCGATCCTGACTGATGAACTCGTAGGAGAACCGTAGCTGGTGAGGAGACCGGTGACACAATAGATGGCCAGCCTCGTTACTTATAGTTGTAAAGTAATCAAAAGTGTGGATAACAATAAAATTTCAACTTAACTAAAAACTATTTAGGTATACAAAGTAACAAACTAAAATATAATCCTGTAATGAGAATTAATTACTTTAATATTAATAACTGGGATCCGCCAACCGCGAGGGTGGGTGTTGAGCTGAGCCTCTCTCCTTTCTTCTTTTCTTGGTAACTTTTGAATGGCTAAACATTTTTTCAAGCTGATTTCGCTATAACTTCTGCGTTCGGTTCAAACATACATGAGAAAATTTTTAGCTAATTATCTCGTCGCATTCTGGAAACAACTAAACACAAAAAAGGCCTCCCAAACGGTTAAGAGCTTCGCTTACGCTCAGCACAATTATAATAATAGTAGCAATACGCCACACCATCTTCTCAATGATACAATATCATAATTTTTGCAAATAATATTTTGCTAAGATATGGAATAATAATATATGTATTTTTTTTCATATTATATTTTAGTTTTTAAATTACGTCGGAGAAAATAACACTCTTTAACTGGAAAATGGAAATCGCCTGGCCTGTGTTAAAAGGAGTCGAGTTATTAACATATCTATCTGTCGCTAAGCAGAGCTGCGCGCAAAAGCATGTATTATAATAATAAAATAATAACAGTATGACTTTAAATTTCATCCAATTTCCATTGCGATATTCTTGAACATCTTCTCAATGATATAATACCACATTTATTCCAAATCATAATGTTTTGCTAAGATAGGGAATAAAAAGAAGATTTTATCTTCCTTATATTATATTTTAGTTTGAAAATTATGTTGGAAAAAATAACGCTCTGTAACTGGAAAATGAAAATCAAAGAGTCAAGTTATTAACATATGTATATGTCGCTGAGCAGAGCTGCGCGCAAAAGCATGTATAATAATAAAATAATATCCAGTAAGACTATAAATTATATCCAACTTTCATTCATTGTGATATTGTTAACCATCTTTTCAACGATATGACGTCATAATTTTCGCAAAATAGAATACCTCCATATATATTTATGTATTTTATAAAAACAATGTTTGATACTATCGTGGCTTCATTACCTCTAAATGTGATGCCTTTTATAAAATAAGTATTGAAATAAATAATAAAATGTAATTGTAAATATAGAAATAAATAAATAAAAATCACAAGCTCGTGAACGCTGATGTACGTCAAGGCTGCGTGCTATCCCAAACTCTGTTCCTCCTGCACATCAATGATATGTTGGACATTTCCAACATATCATAGCTGTGCAGATGCGGTATATTCCGGCCGTGCAGGACTCACTCGGGAAAAAGTCGACGAGTAATAAACGAAAATCCTCACTCCCTGGGGATGGTCTCAGAATGAGGTGAATTATACCTTCTTCAGTTTAATCTTCAAAAGACACAAGTTTAAAGTTTGCGCGCTTACCACGAAGAAAACCCCATTTATTGTATGTCCGCTCTTTGAGAGCACTTCTCTAAATTCCTCGCACAATACTGGATCTCGTGGTCACCTGGAGAGCAAGACCCAGTTGGCGTCGATGAAATTTGGAGTGATGAATAGAGCGAGGCAGTATTTCAGGTCTGGCCAAAGATTTGGAGTACTGCTCTCATCTCTGGTCCGAACCTCCCTAATATCAGCTTCTAACGTTTGACAGTGTACAACGGAGAGCCGTTCAGATTGTTGGGAATCCGGAGTTCTGCGTACGGCTGGACTCTTTGGCATTGCGTAGAGACATGGCTTCTTTGTGTGTCTTCTATCGCATTTACAATGTTCGAAGAGATATTTGATCTGATGCCTGCACACACAACACGACATTGCCTCCAGTACCATTCGTACCACTTGGATGCGTGGCGATCTTCTATTGTGCGATTTTCAAGGACCTTTCCCGAAATACCACTAAGATGTGGGACGAACTACCTTCGGCGGTATTTCTGGATCATTACGAGTACCTTCAAAAGAAGGTATACTCCTACCTCCAAGGTTGGTATCGCTCTTGTGAATCCTCGGATGGTGCAAGAGTTAGTGGGCGGTGTTGATCACGTATCAGTGAACTGCACGCTAGTTTGCTCTCCTCTAACGTAAAAGAAATATAGATTTACTTATAAATATTAGATAAAAAGTCCCATTACCTGTAAAACCATGTCAACAACATTACAACATATGGGAAGATGGCTCTATAGATCTAATATTATCTTAAATATCCTGTTTTTGTGTAAAAAATGATATAATAAACAAATCATTAGGACAGATATACAATACTTAATACGTAATGGGTACTTACAAAGTATTTTCCGTTCAGATTAAAGAGGCTTTGCTAAAAATAGACAAACATACATACGGATTCGTATTACTTGTATCTAGATAAAAATAAACTATTCCATCTCTATACATATAATAGTGTCCATACATAATATTAAAGTTCGAAAAACTTTTGAGGTACAAAAAAACGAAAGTTAATTGTTGTCTGTGTGCGGAACTAATTATTTAACAATATTAATTTATAGATATAGATTTAGGCTAGGTTTTTTATAAGATTATATATTTTTTAGTGTCAGTAACACAATACATTAATTTAAATCTCATCTCCATTTAAAAACTAATAAAGGAGAGAAAAAGTATATAACATTATATTATATCTATCTCTCTTTAAATAGACATAAATGAGACAGAAAGCACTATTGTGTGTTATTTTATATGTCTCATTCTAAATACCAATAAAGAAAAAGGAAACCATTATTGTGTGTGATACCATATCTATCTCTATCTAAAAGTTATAAAAGGATAAAGAAAACACTATTATGTATATTACTTATTTATTCTACGTAATGAAATTTTAAAATGTGCTTCAAACTCGCACATAACGTTATTTACGTACGAATAATATAACTATAAGAATAAATGTATTTATAGAAGTACCTACACAATAAATATATGGAATGAAGTGTTATATTAATAAATAATACAAATTTTTAATTTTAATGTTAAATTTGTTAGTCCTTTTAGATATTACCCCTTCGGGAAGGCACAATTTTTATTATAAAAAATCCACTTGTACTGTCTACTTCGTTAATTGGCACTGAAATTAAACTACGCAATGGAAAGTTATATAAAAATATTATTAAAAAAGAACGCAAGTTAAAAAGATGCTTACGATTTTAAAATTACTACGTATAAAAAATAAATTTAAAAAAGGAATTATAATGGAACGCCATTTTGAATATTCAAAAGATACGAATGTAAAAAATTACTACATATAAAAATAATTTTAAAAAAGGAATGATAATGGAACGTTATTACGATTTTTAAAAATATACGATTGAAAAATATTACGAGATATAAAAAATACATTTAAAAAAGGAATGCTAATGGAACGCATTTTGAATTTAAGCTTTTAAGAGATTCGTTGAATTTAAATACTATGTGACTTATTCACTCTTATCTTATTATATAAGTACAGAGCTTAAGTTAGAATAAAAAAAAGAAAGTTCTATAGGGAATGACTTCATAAATTTTTAGATAAAATCAACTCATTATTTTGTCTTTATCATGCAAGTTGTTGTACCAATGTGTGAGAGAGGGATAGATTACATATGTCGTGTGTTGCCAAAGTTTATTCCACTCTGGTTGGCGCCCTTGTTGGAGCCGTATTGGAGTGAAATAACTCCCTGTCCCGCTCTCAGCTGCTCCTCGGTAAAGTTACGTACATTCTTTTCGGCTTCCTTCGGTCCTATAGACGGCTTACCGTAGTTGCCAGCCTGAAAAACAATTTGTAAAAAAGAATAGTACTTTTTTCCGTATTGAAACACCAACATTATGTATTTTTACCTCATTTATTGTTGGTTTGAACAAAATTTAACCCTTCCAATTTATTTTTTGATAATAATATCAAAAGTAAATTATTATAGAAAGGTAACAATAATAATTTACAGAAAAAGATTTCTTAGTTCACAAATTATGTGAGAAGTTTGGGGGGGTGGGGGAAGAGGGGTTAAAGTAAATATTATCAATTCACGCTCCAGGAGTTATAGATTCGAGTGTTGCTCGTGTTATATATATTTAACTCACCTTTCTGCCAAGTGATTGTAGGCATATAACAACCGAGTTCAAGTTCTGTCTCTCCCAGAGGTCAACGGTCTGGAAGGTCTCCTGGGCTGGGACCCCAAAATGCTTGGCGGCTTCAAGGAATGCGTTGATGTTCTCCATACACTTGAACGCCATCTTGGATACGTTCACCTTCTTGATCATACCGGGTTGGAGGTTGTTTGCCAGTCTGAAATATTAATTGCTTTCATATTTAACATATATGTATGATTGTATTAGGTTATCTCATAAAATGCTGGACTGATTTTGATAATTCCTTCACCTGTGTAAAGCTATATAGGCTCTTTTATCCATATTTTACAATAAGAATCTCAGGTAAAATCGGAGTAAGAAACGGAGTTTCGCCCTCAACAATAAATAAATCAAACCCATTTAGGTTAATCCAAAACTCTCAATACAATGAGTCACAACAAACACACGGATGAAAATAATGACATAATGACAAATACACTGAAACAAAACCTTGATTGCAAGAGTTGGTTACCAATATTTGCACAAGTTGGTCACAGATTGGTGACAAACGTTGGTTGCAATCCTGATTATGACCTTAAATGGGAACGTGTTCGAGGCACAGGTCTGAGGTATTAACTATGTAAATGGGACACTTAACCTCCTTATCTCGTGTTGCTTAACAATTCAAAGCCTTCAGATTTACAAAGAGAGATCACGATATCGCAATTTATTTACTAGCCTTTACCCTCTATTTCCTTGTTCGCTTTGACTATAAGATTGGTTCAACAATCATATATATATATACAATTTATGAAGAAATTGTACTATATTTCAATTAATATTATTATATTGTTTTTTGTCGGTATATTTGTTTTTACGTTGTATAGAAATGTTTTTTCTCGTCACATGAGTGTGAAAAGAAGTTGTGGAATGTTTTTTCTGACTCTAAAGTCACATAAGTGCCAAAAGGATGACTTTATCTGTCTGTTTGTACGTACTTGCAAAGAACAGTCCCGTCCTTAAGCACTTCGTAGAAGTTGTCCATGTCACCCGACGTGTTGTCGGGCTCCCCGATGATCTGCCGGATCCACTCCAGACATTCCTCAGCCAGCTCCTCGCTGTACTTGCTGTTTATCTGAAATTAAACATACTATTTAGTAAAATATTATTGATTTTAAATTTAAAATGCTATAATTAAGTGTTCTTTGTTTAGGTTATTTATCAACTTTAATTATTATAAATACTCATCTTTTAACGACTAAAAAAGTGTGAAGTTTCAAAGTAAAATTTTTAAATAACATTCATTCTTATATCGAGAAATGTAAGATATTTATAAAATAAAACGCTAGTAATTATAATTTTATGTAAAAAAGCACAATAATATTATGATATATATGATATATTCACATGTTATTCAACCTGAACCTGCAACACTTAATACACGTTCACTTCAAAGTACTTCGTTAAAAATATTCAAATTGAATATTTACACGCTGTTTCCTCTTCAAAACTAGACGGTTTTAATGAAGTCATATATATATATATATATATATATATATATATATATATGTGTTTTATATCTTTTCCTATACATATCGACATTTTGGGTTTTACGTAAACATGATAGTTTATATTGTAATTAGTAATAAAAGAATCATTAATAATGAAATGAAAATGTTATTAATTATAAGATTATTAAAGAATATGAAATATCAGTCTTAATAAAATTTTATGAAATATCAGTGTTTTATATAAAATTAAAAATATACAAATTTTTTAAAGCCAAGCCCATAAAAATATACTCTGAACGGGCTCATTTCAGTATTCAATTTTAAGCACACTATTTGTTCCCAATATATAGTTAAAAAGTGTCAATTAAACTAACTAGCTTCACTCAACTCTTCACGCACGTGATAAGGTCTTTACATAATGCGATCTATCACACTACTTAGAGTACTAGATGTGCTAGTGTCCTTACCATCGCACTAGATAGAAACACTAACTAACAGACTAAACCATGCGATAGTGTGCTAATTAATTAAGCGTCATAGATGATTTTTTATTCTTTTTTTCTAGGGATGTATTATATTAAAATAATTTAAAACCTCTATTTAAATACAAATGCATGATAACATAATGCAAGTTTTACCAATACCAGCGTTAGTTTGAAGGTCAAACTGATAAGCGTGGAACTAACCACATACGACTCAACTATTTCAACAAATAACATATAATATATAATAATGAAACATATATTGTTATTGCCTTGAGGTTTATAAATACAAAAACAACTGAATTTATTAGTTTTTACCGTTTAATGGCAGTTATATTTGTATGAGTCTCGATTTGATGAGTTTTCACTTATTTTTAACGTTGTTATGTTGGTTTCACAATATATAATACGTCATCATGTTACAAATAAATAATGAGTTATACAAATTCCTTATAAATGTTTTCATGATATATATTTGATATATTTCGATAAAAATCAAGACAGTTAATTTCCGAGAATAATTAATTATCGGTTTAAGCGGAAATAAATACTTTTTTAATTTAAATTTAAGAAGTCTAGATAGTTAGATATATTGCGTAGGACTACTACTACTCCTACTACTAGTATCTTCAAAGATCTTAATTAAGCACATGTATTAGGCAATTCGCTTTGCTTTATTATATTATTGTTTTATAATTATGTTTGCTTTTTTTACACACCATTTTGTGATTTAAATAATCTCTGAATGTAAGGAGGGTAGTTACTGTTATCAAAAATACCTAAAACTGATACCCAAAAAAAAAAAAAACCTTTTTAAATTATAATGATGATTTAACGGATTTAATAAACCTATTTTTTTCTCAGTACGATTGCCGAAATGTTCTAAGCATCGCTTAAAAAAAAAAAAAACGTTTTTTTTATATTAACGTTAAAAATCCGTTAAAAATTATTCAAATTCAAACCGTGAATTTCTAGAATAACAAACGATTCGTTTTAAATAATAACACTACACAGTATTTAAGTTAACTTTAACGTCGCCTTCAACATTTGTAATTTGAAACGTAATAAAATATTGTGTGATATTATTATTATTTCCTCACGTTCCTTAGTCACACAAGGTAGGCAACATTATAAATATTAACAATAATACCAATATAATAATATGATTAATACTCAATACGTTTTGGAAGTTGCTGGAAATTCAAAAATCCAATCACGCGAGATGACGTAATAGGCTAAGACTTCAGTGACTCATCATTTCGCAGACGGATCATTAGCTCAAGTAAATCTTCGTGAGTAATAAAAAGTTCGGTCCTTATTTGGAGCCTCAATGTTGTATAATTGGGACGACCTTAAATTTAAATGCTTTTAAAAACGGTCACATTGCATCGTTCATGCAACTTGTTAGTATTATTGAAATTTAAGTATTATAGTAAATAATACTGTAGAAACAAAAATTCTGTTTTATTCATATAATCAATAACTTTACTTTATTTTATAAATATAATAATATACACCTGTTTATATATGAGGCATGTTAACTTCGTAAAAGTCGAGTCGAGTCGTTTTTTGACTCGATGGGAGTGACCGATAAGATAGCTCTATCATTAATATTCTGAAGCCTTACTTAATTTGTATTATAATAAAGAGGAAGTGGTTACAAGGTATGTCCTGTTTGAACTTATTTGTAACACGTTTACTTTTTTCTAAGAATATTAATGACGACATAGTTTGATTCAAGTTTATTTATATTTATTTATGTATATATTATCCACTTTGAATCAATACCAGTCATCACTTGTATACGTCAAAATGGAGGAGGAGAAATAAGCCTTCAAGGGTTTTAAGCGCGCCCTGGTCTGAGAACAACCACACAAAAAGCCAGGTTTTACCTTATTGTGATCAGTTTCACAAACGTCAGAAGAAGTGAGCAATTTACTAACAGTTTAAACAAATAGAATATATATTTTGAATGAATAATTAATTATATAACACTAATTAACATTTTGATAATATTTATTAGACCAAATAAATAATTTATAGACAGCGACCTCATTACGGCGATAGTGTTGTTAGATACTAATACATTATAAAGTGTATACTAAATGTATATAACTATATAGTTACATTTTCAAATGTATCCCAAATGTATATAACTTATGGTTACATTATATTTGGTAACATGGCGCCAACTGCTTATCTGAAGGTCAGTTCCCTTTAGGATTACGAATACGCTCTGAAAGCGCTCTTTCATTGAGTCTTTATATATATAATCATACGTTTATATTATTTATATAAATAGCAATGATCTAATGTTGACTGACTCTTATCAGAGGTCATTTGAATAAATTTGAAGCTTGATTATTTTAACGAGTTATAAAAACTAAAGAATCTAAATAAATCGATGAGTAACAAATCTATACATATAAAAAAGTGTCTGTACGTATATATAGACATATATATATATTAATGTTTGACTGTCGGTTTGTTCTGGTTAATCTCTGACAAGGCTGGACCGATTTTGACAGGATTTTCTGCCGGATAGATGTTACAAAGAGTAACTTGGGCTATTTATATTAAAAAAAAAAAACATTCCGCGCGAATTAAGTCGTAGGCACAGCTGGTAGGATAGTATAAATGTGTAAATATCAGCTGAATATGTTAGTTAATTTCAACTAATATATGTTATTTTAAGTAGAAATGAAGAAATGAAAAGTTTTAATCCTGCAATGGTGAGTGCTTGGTAAGGTTTGTAGCAAAATAACCCCATTTACAACCATGGCGATAAAAGGACAGCAATAAGGTCAGTGTGAGGCCGACTTAATGTAATTCAGTTGCTATCAGTTTTGATATGAATCTAATTAAAATAGAGACAACAAGACATTATTTAATGCTAATTTATATGGAATTTATTACCTATATAGATGTATAGAATGAGGTTGGATAGACAAATGGAGTATTTCATTTAATAGACGATTTTATATAAGTTATAAGGTCCTTTTTGCGATGTTATATGTCCCACTAGACACTGTAGATCAGCAGGCGTCATAGTTAGTGTTACCATCACACTAGATAGTCACACTAACTAACGTCTTCAGGATGCGACACCAATCGCTAGTTCGTTTAGTGCTTGATAGATTGGATAATGGAATTAACAAACTCATTCGTCTAACACACTTGGTGATCCATCTACGGTGATTTAATATAGAATTCTTAACAATAAATACAAAGAGAAATTTAGTGAAGTGTCAATCTCGAACATATGGTGGAGTTTTGAAAGTAGCCTATATTTAAGCCTTATAAATACATCCAGTAAAGGCCGGTCCATATAAGGAGCGGTTTGGTCTTGTAACAGAACCGTACCTTATGAGTCATAGTCGAATTAGTATGTAATAAATTCTTTAAGATTAAACGAACATCTGTTCCTATATTTGATATACAGTATATCTCAGCTTTACTCAAGTGAAGACGATTAACGAATATTGGATAGTGTATTAATATTCGTTAGTGTAATATTCTTTGTAAATCTCGTTGCATTTTTGTATGTTGAGAATGAAGTGTACGAAGTACTTGACTCGACGCATTACCTTAAATGGTCATGGTATTGTGGAGATTTGTGTATTGTGTGCAACTACAGTGAAAATGAGAAAGTAATAACTTAAAAAAAGATAAAAGATAAAAGTCAACGTTCGAAATATTTATATACAAAACGTTAGAACGAAATATGTAATATAACGCCATTTTAATGTTAATACCAACTAATGTTTGCTGTTTGTTTGTTGTACGTAAGGTTTCCTAAGCCTTGCATTTCTAAAATCTTTTATATTCGTTGAGTTTTAATCCTCTGTTAATTTCCTTTACTGATGCACGTATGATGATTTGTTCAATACAACCGGTCCAAGTGACCGATTCTCCTTGACCCAAATCAGGAAGATGCACTGCCGTTAAAAACACCTTTACAGATATTATTAACAAAACTTGTTACCCGACTTTCAAAAATGTGTACAACAGTTATTTACTTAAATATGAGGTCAATGACCGTATTTGGTGAAACAAAGTATAATATATTATAGAGGGAATATTGTGATTTGTAATTACCATTACGAAATAAATGCCATTGTGGCATGCCATAACGAAATAAATATGATAAATACGTGCACTATCACGGGTAAGGCGTGCACTGTTGGCAGTTATAGGGTTTCAATTCATATACTAATGACTGCACTGATCACAATGTCATTTAATCGATCACATTAACTTCATTAGAAATAAGGTTCCAGCGTACTTGATGTACAATAGTATTTAAAATGCAAAGCCTCACATGAGTATAGAATGGAATTTAACTTGGCAAGAGCAAAAATATTACCTACCGCTTTACACAAGCAGAAACATTAAAGATTTGACGTATAATTTTCATTTTACCGCCATTATATATTTTTTTAATCCGTCATGTTTGGAAACTAATACAGTCTGTACTGATAATATTATTTTTATTAGCAATTACTTTTGGTTTTATATAAATCGATGAAGGATGCAATTTATTTTGTGGTTATAAGAAATTACTTGAATGTTGTAAATCATTATTTGTATTCTTAGTCATGTGTGGTACGTACTTAAATCACGACTAAATATAGTCGGTACTTAGTAACCATTCTGACGTGCTTTGCCTTGTATATGAAGATTTAGAAAAAAAAAACTTTGTGTCATGCATATTATTAAGATGACGTAGCCATTTTAAAATAGGAACGACGCTATCATGTTAATACTTTAATTAACCTCAATTATAAATTTTTAAAGTTAGAAAATAAATATTTTCGAGTACATTTCCACCATGTTGGTAGGTAGGGGTAGGGTCACATGGGATCGCTACAGTCATATACGTTTAGTTTTTGTTAAGAAACCTGTTTGTTCGGCGTTTAGGATACTTTAAAAAGTAACGTATAAAGCCATTGCAATCTGGAGTTAAGATTATAACTTTAAACATTAAATTACCGGTTTTTTATCAATATATTAGAAAATTCTTATTAGAATCCTTTGTATGTTAAGGGTACATTAAAATTTTATTAGCCTAAACTAGACCAAAATTGTACAAGTGAAATATAAATGTGGGTAATATCTCGAAAGTAGGTCACGACCCAGCCCTTGTACCAGTTTCTGGACCCAGCATCCAAATCAATACTTGACATCACAAAACTATGTCATTAGTCTTAATACTTACACGTGAATATTATTGATAATACTATAAAAAATTAAATCTTACCTTCCTCTGGGCCTCAGCCGCAAATCCAGACTTCGTGGCCCTGTTGTTGGCCATTATAACTTAACTATATTAAATCACAGACACGAGCGACGCACGGGAATGGTCGGTAATGTAAACACGACTGGCGACCTGTTGTGTGTGTGTGCGGATGACATCATGCCGGGTGCTATGGGAGGGATGACACGGTTTTTTTATCGATACGATAAACTTTAAGGCTGTGTATCGAGTTTTATTTTAGCATATAATTTTAGTATTTATTTTATATATTAAAAATATTGTCAGGTATATGATATATTAATAATTTATAATTTGTAATTCATTAGTTTAATAATTACATGATTTTATATGATCGAGAAGACTTTTATTCTGATCTTTTATACACAGATTCAAAATTGCAATGTAAGTATTCTTAATGATGTTTATACAAAAAATGTTAAGTGATATTTTAAAATTTATCGATACTAAAAACATCGACAGATAGACTTCCCTAACGGTTCGAAATGTAAAACGAAAACCAAGAATGGAATACAATAAGAGTGAAAGAGAGGAAATATTTCATCTCTTTCGACTGTCGCGACGCAATGGCGGAGGGCGCCAGAGGACCAAAAACCATAAGATTGAAGTCATATATAATTTCGTAGTAATGACTTATTTTCTGTGAATAACTAGATGACAGTATTCCTGCTGGTATTTATATTGTTGGAAATAACATTTATAAATAACTATGACCTAATATTAATATTATGTTAATTATTTTAATATATATAAATCTTTGTTTTATTATAACGATAATTTAGTTTTATTATTCTTTATAATTTCAGCTAAGTTTTTAACTAGCTCTACGGCAAATCAATTATCAGTAAGTAACAAAGCGCCATCTGATAGATTTTATTGATTCCTAGCACTAGAACAACAATTAGAATGTATGTTATTCGATCAGTTTGTTACCAATTTTTATTACTTATAGCGCCACCTATCTGAATGAACTTGTTCAATTATGTGTGAAACATGTATTTTTATTAATTGCTTACAAATTATTTGAAGTTTAACTATATTATTACTACTTATACTAACAGATTGCTCGAATTGCTCTATTAATATTAAGTTTATAAATATTTAAATGAGCGCCATCTGTGTGATTATTTTTAAACTATGTAGAAACAATAATGTATTCGTCCAAAGAATAAGAGAAGATTTATAAATAATAAAGGAGATGGCATTTTATTGTCTAATTAACTACTGCATAAATACGTATACAGTTTTTATAAATATTGGTTTTTAATGATTGTAATTTAAATTACATAACAAACCTTTTTGAATTTTGATAGAATTATTACTAAAAAGAAATATCTTAATATTCACAAAATTATGTTCAGATGTAACGTCAAAATCTCCGCGTAACAAGATAATAAAAAAATTAGCAATGCATAAATATAAATAATATTATTTTAATGAATAAGGCTTTCTAAAGTCAATTAAAATTAGAAGTCACTGAGATATAAGCAAAAAGAATTATGGATTATCACAGACGAAATCGCAGGGGACGCCCTCGATCTAGACCTGGGATGCCAGTTTATTTGGCTAGACCTCCAAAATGGTCGGTATTTAATGGCTTCTGCAGCTTTTTCGTTATGTCCGGTCTAATCGCAATAATATACTTAATGCTGGACTTTCATTGCAATAATTGTAGCAAGAAATGCGATATCTATAATATAACCAAGGGCCTTGAGGATATAGCGGTAATATTTTATTTAATATACTCAAAGTATTTACTGATGACTCAAAACATTCACTGTATGTGAATTTAAATCGAGTTTTATTTCAGCAAATTCTTTTCATACGTGTTCCTTACTTCATTTAAGCTTAGGAATGTAATCCTATAATAACTATAACTTTATTTGCAAAAGAGAATATTGATCTAAATATTAACTTATAGACTAAACATATATCATCTATCCAGCAGCGGCGTTAGGGCTACTGACACCCCGGGCAAAAATATTTAGGCGCCCACTTAAGGAAATCAATATCGAGTATTTATTTTTTGCTGAACCAAATCATCTGACAGCTGAACATAGTTGTGAATACGGCACATAGAGCACAGTATTGAGGGTACACAGCGCGGAAGGCAGAAGGCCGAGCCCCAGACCTCAGCGCCCCCCAAATTTGGCGCCTCGGGCCGTCACCCCATCCCACGCCCCACTAACGCCGGCACTGCATCTATTTTCCAAGAATAGTTCATAATTTTAATCTATAATATGTATTATTCAAACATAATAATATTGTTTCAGCAAAACATTTCGAACATGAAAGGATCATATTCGGATTTAGAGAAACGTATAATGAAATTCTCTGAAGAATTACCCAAAATGGAGGGACAAATAGAAATATTAGAAACCTTAGCCAATACCATGGAGAGGGGTGATTGGATATGGAATCCCAAGACGCATTTACCCCTCCCTGACGTAGATGTCTCTCTTAATAAAGTAGCTAATATAAAAGTAGATACAGAAAATGTCACAAGAAATAAAGTTGAAAATAAACGTTCGAGTATCGATATAATATCAAATCAAGATTGACTAGACGACAATCAATATAAATATATTATATCTCAAAGAAATACATGTTTGGGGACTTTTTAATTTAAATAAATATCATAAAGCGAATTCTATTATTTATTAGAGTATGTAAATAATTTTTTACCAAATTTCAGTAAGTAGTGGTTATATATGAATTTATTATTATCTAGTATAGCTCCTCCTAGTGTATAGCTCCTACAGGTTTAAAACTTGGCAAAAGGCAAAAAGTTGAAAAAGGGATAGGAATTCCGTAAAATCCGTTCTTAGTGGACGTCTACGTCACAAAAGAAATAACTAGGTTAAATTTTAAGTTAATCGGACAGATAGTTGCTGAGATTTCGTGATGAGTCAGTGAATGGTAAATCGCTTATATATATATATATACTTTATTATGCATTTAGTGAAAAAAGGTTAAAATGAAATTAATTACAAAAAGACGCATCAATTTTATATTCATATACTTAAAATTTCCAATAGCTATAATTACAGCTGCAAATTTTGAAATTCCTGTAGCATTTGTGGATGTTACTTTTCATTTTGCACTCTCTCTTAATCGGACATTGGGATACTTCTACAGTTTCTGAACCAACACCAGTTGCTTTGAGAGAATGCCTCGTTGTTGCATTATTCCTTACGTGTGGTTGAATGAATTCTTTAATATTATTATTTTCTAAATTTGAATTGAAATTTTCCATAACCATTTCATTTATCGCCATACCATCAGTAACTTTGTGAGGTATCTGTAAATCGTTTACATCTTTTGGGATCACAAAACTTTTGATATCCGTATACAAGTTGTCATATGTCGTGCCTATATTGTTGATCGTGTCCTGGAAATTTAGGTTATTTACTATAAAATATTTATTTATTTTATTTTAGTTTCACGCCATATCCCTTGCGGGGTAGCCAGAGACGACGGAGCGCCAAACGCTACGATCCCTGCATACCTCTTTCGCCTCGGCCACAGACATCAACCTCTTCATACATGCCCTCCGGGGGTCTTCATGCTTTTTGCGTGACCTTCCTCAAGTATCATAGATATTGTGTTTAAACTACTATAAAATAACATTTATATATTAAATTAATTATTACTAACTTTTAGATTGTGTAAGCTGTTTCTTATGTGGGATATTTCGTTTTTGATCGCGTGTCGCTCCATGTAGCTGCCGGTCAAGTGTCCTGTTAAGGCTATCAATGATAACAAAAGTAAAATTTGAAAAAGTATGTTTCCTATTTTTAAATGCGGCATTATAATTTCACATATTAATATATATCCATAATTTATTCAAATTACATTTCGTACTTGTAATTTAATTGATTAATCAATGTTTTTAATCATGACGTTTATATTTTGAATTATTCTTTTTATGCTAGTGACGTTCTTACCAGAGAAGGTATACTCTGTCCAACTCGGAATATTATACTAGAGATGATAATATGAAAACACGTTGAAACCAAGATAAATGAGGTTTATGACGTCACAGTCAGGCAAAAAAAAATCAATACTGGTTACAGTGGTAACTATACACGATTATTTAGAAATATGGGATAAATTAATTTTGTATACTGCAGTTTTACTTTAATGCGTTTATACTTTTATCCAACAACAACATACAAACTTACAAACAGCACTTAATACTAGGTTGATATTTATTAAAAATATCAACCTAATACCAAACCTTTATATAGAATATCTTAAAAAGCCTTTTAACTTGACTGATTTATTGAGAAATTAAACTGAAATATAATACAATAGTCTTTACACAAAAAGTAATTTATTTTGGATAATGAATTCTAATCAGGTTCTATCTTTATCTACGAGTATATCCCAAAAGATTCCTAAAAGATACGTTCGCTTCATATAAGTATGGAGTTCTTATAAACAATTATGTAATATCAGTTTGTTGTTATGTGTAAATAATATTGTATAGCGTTGTATTTATTGTTATTATAAATAATGAATTAGTTATATAAGAGAAGTTGGGATATAAGTACAATATATAAGCAATAAATTCAATGAAACGTGTTTTCGTATATTTATTTTAAATTATTGTGTTGACTCCGGTCAATCCGCTCTGAGAGTCGAACGAGTCAGTGTAGACGATCGACATTATTGCTATTTCCTGAAAAAATAATTTAATATTATATTTCTTACTTTAATTAACATACACATAAAATAAACTAAGACGTAAAATATATAAAATATTCTCATGATACCTTCCTTGAGATATTTCGCTGCGGGAAGAATCTGCGAAGGATACCAATTTTCTTTTCAACTTGTACGGGTTCTGATTGTGTGGAGAACAGGCCTCGGCTCGTACACACTGATAGATCTCGCAGTTCCCGCGTCTGACAGATGACTAAGTCATGATTGAGATAAAGTTAGACTTAGTCTTAGTCATCAGGATCGAATGACAGTTACTACAAAATCTTCTAATCTTACACTACCAAAAATCTACTCAACGGACATACTAAGTCCTACAGTTGCTAGAAATTCAATACATGCGTTAAACAAAACGATACCAACTGTTTCTGTCTCTTCATTGCACAGGGAGGACTGCAAGCGGTGTATCTCATTGGCTGCGGCCAGGCAGGCCACCTCCGCTCGGTCAACCTCGTTCTAATGAGAACATTTCAAATTTCAGTCAGAAAATAATTTATAAAATATTATAAGTATAATGAAGTTAAGCAAGTCCTTACCGTCATATGATCTAGAACTTTCTTCATTACTTCCAAATCATTGTTCTTATTAACTTTGTTTGGAAGAAAGAGGCTTAGTATTAAAACGATCACAACTATTACGATCGGTAGGTAGCTGGATACAGCTGTGGAATACGCCATTTTGAGGTATTTTAAGATCATTTTCTGGAATTCCTTACTCGAACGGCTTGAACTGATGAGGTTTGTGTGGTGACATTTTGAGTAAGTACCTGGAATTTAAACTGGTCTAGAACATTGATATTTTACCTTCATAAATATTTATAGTTTACTTGTGAAGTAAAGCAGTGAAGTGGAATTTTTGAACTCACCCGTGTACACACGCCGGTTTCCCATTTTTCTATTTTTGTTAAATCATTTTTATTTTTTATAATAAATGTTTGTATGTGAAGTCATGGCGGTGATTACTATATATTCATGTTAGAGTTTTGACAGAATTCTTCAATCATTTTAATAGATTATAAACCATGATTTGGTTGATTGCGAAAAAAGTTTTGATAACAAAGTTTTACCAAAATATTAGTCTTTATCTATTTTCTTAAATCACGACATTGCGCGATCGTAAAACTAAATTACTATTTGAATGTTAATAATCAAATTATACTATACTATTTTATTGTACTATTCACCGAGCATTTTGCAAAATGAAATGTTAGAGTTTAACTGTTTATTTTGATACAAAATCCCACCATTGAAGTAAATTGCAGTGGCACTATTATAAAAATAGAACTGAAAACTGCAGAAAATGGACTTTTCAGGTCATTCCAGGGATTGCGATACTTTCTTAGATGACAAAAATTTATTTTACTCGCCTCGTTTTATTGTTTCGTTAAGATGACTTGGATATGACATTGAAATGACTTGGATAAGTTTTCTTCTTGTCCGAATAAGATAAATTTATAACTCATTAAAAATTACATCATAAAATAACAAGAAATTTATTGAACGGCACAAGTAACAAAAAATTTTCTGTCACTAAAACGATACAACTATGCGCTCTCTATTCAACCCCTCATTACTGATTACGGTATATCTGTCTGTTTTAATCTTAATTTCGCTTTTGTTCATCGTAACAGCACATGGAACAGCAGGAACCAGGTTTTGTTACTCTTGGACATATTTGTAATGATGGTATACTACCTGAAATAAAATACGATTAAGAGAAGTATTACTTTAGAACAAATCTAATTAGCTTTGGTAACTGATGAGTATTTTTCCCTTGGATAAACTAAACTTATGTTATTTATCGATTGTATTATAATTTGAAGTTGACAAAACAGAAGTAATATTGTCTACCAGTCACAGCGGTCTATAGCGACTGAAAAGTTGGGAGCAAGTTAAAAAAAATCGGTCGTTAATTTATTGATTTCAAGCAACTAATAAACTAATTTAAGTCATATGGTACAAGTTGTAAAGAATGGAAACACAAATAGTGTTAGCAAATCAGACAGGCTTTGAAATATAATCACTTAAATATGACTCCTGCGGAATTAAAGATTTGAGTACTACCCTTATAAGTAGTACTATAACTACGTAGTTTCTCCACATTTGGGAAGTATTATTAACAATAGAAGGAAAACAGTTAACTTACTTCTATTCAAAGATCTCTTACGTAAACACGGTATAAATGTAGGTTTTGAAGACGAATTTGGTGTACTTGGTATTGGTACTCTGAAAGAAGCAAGCTGCATACATATAAAGTTCATCGAGTCAGCCAGATTCAAAGTGGCTATGAATTAATTATTTGGAAGTTTTATTGTGTATATAGAAACTTGGTAAAATCTTTATATATAAGTGACATCTAAGCAGTGTCATACTTCATAAGTACTTAGATGTTAATAATATTAATGATATGACTTATTGAATTTAAAGTTCATTTACCTAGATGGTATATAAATATGTGTACCACCACCGCATCCATACTGAAATCAAAGTATTATTAAAGTATTGAGGATCCAAAATATTTCACATTTACATTTAAATAAATACAGAATGTAAAACTTATCGACACGGATAGGACTCGAATCTGTGATATCTGGTAAACCCAGTGCCGGCGTTAGGGGGGCGCGCGATGGGGTGACGGCCCAGGGCGCTAAATTTGGGGGGCGCTGAGGTCTGGGGCCTCGGCCTTGTGCCTTCGGCGCTGTGTACCCTCAATACTGTGCTCTATGTGCCGTATTCACAACTATTTTCAGCTGTCAGATGATTTGGTTCAGCAAAAAATAAATACTCGATATTGATTTCCTTAAGTGGGCGCCTAAATATTTTTGCCCGGGGTGTCATTAGCCCTAACGCCGCTGCTGGGTAAACCATTCCGTCACTACCAACTACGCTGCCATGTCGGTACCAGCCTCGATATATTTAGCATTCTATATATAACCGTCTTTTCAGGACCAATCGGTGTTTACGATACATTCTTTATCCTATATTTATTTCAAATTTGAATCAGTTTAACATGGCATTATTGGCATAATATGGCATTATTTTCATATCATGGCATGGTATTATTGACATAAAATGGTATGGAATTATTAGCATAATATGACATTATTGGCATATCATGGCATGGTATTATTGGCATAAAATGGTATGGCATTATTAGCATAACTTGGTGTGTCATTTTTGGTATAACATGGCATCATATTAGTGGCATAACATAGCGTAACATTATTGATATAACATGGCATTATTGGCTTAACTTATATTCAAACATTATTTTCCCACTTATCTGTATAGTACCTTCGAGCATGAAGACAGACCGACATCACGTAATACGTTCTCATCAAAACTTGGTAATATTGGTAGATTCGAAGTATTCACTGCTGTTGTGGTTTGGGCTTTCTCTGCATCTGTATCCGGAGTAACTATGTTGTTTTTATTGTCATCTAGTTTATCTTGTTTATCTTCTTCATTTTGTTTATCTTGTTTGTCTAGTTTATCTAGTGTATTTTGTTTATCTTGTTTATCTTGTTTATCTTGTTTATCTTTTTTATCCTTTTTATCGTTTTTATCATTTTTATCATTTTTATCATTTTTATCATTTTTATCATTTTTATCCTTTTTATCCTTTTTATCCTTTTTATCCTTTTTATCATTTTTAAAATTTTTATCTGTTATATCTGTTATGTCTTTTATCTCCTTTACATCTTTTATATCTTTTTTATTCTTTAAATCCTTTGTATCTTTTTTATCTACTTTCTTTTCTTCAACATCTTTTATTTTGTTTGGTAATACTTCTTGTTCTACCTTTTTATTATGTTCCATGACTTGGTTTCTTTCATTTTGTCTTTGGGTTGTGTTCTCTGCTACTGCTTGAGAAACTGAAGTTTTGGGAATATTAAATTAATGTTTAAAGTTACATTCTAATTAGGAAGAATATATTGGTCAATAAATTAACACTTAAAAACATCCATTATTTATAATTTTTAATTAATATCTTACCAACTAAACTACTATTCAGTGAAGGACGCTCTGAAACTAATTTAAGCAAATAGCAGAGAAGGCCAACAATTACTCCGATGCCTAGGAATATTAAAATGAGCGATTTCTTGACAAAATCTTCGAAACATTCCACTAAATCGTCCATACAACATTCCAAACTATCCACAAGAGCACGATTTGAACACATTTGTGTTATCATAACTAGAATGTGTAATAAATGTACCTATAACAATATAAATAAAACAGTAGGTCCACTATGATCAATACAAGTTCAATAATCTATGTAAACTTATTACCATACAATTCTTTTTACATTTTTGAAATACTGTGAATATTTCTTACATACGAAAATAGGGCGCATAGTATTATTAGTTTATAAAACTTTTTTACTTAAATTTCAAAGCAGCATTATATGACAGACACTGACTGAACTGACATTATGTAATTGCTATCAAACTTGGCTTCTCTTATTACGTTAAAACCTTTTTTAACATTTTAATTAATTAATCAAATTACATTTATGTGTAGCGAGCCAACTACGAGTAGATGTATAATAAAATACAAAATATGTTTTATATAAAACACATTGTGGGTAGGCTTACAGTTCCACACAGTAATCTTATATTATTGTCCGTGTGTTTGTGTCCTTGTGATGGATTGAGGGTCCCATTTCCTGATTTATTTCACAATAACCGGATGGGGCCATGACATTCCTTAGCTTTTGCCATTTAACTTTTTTGTTATAAAGATTTATAGGTTGAGTTTAATTAATAATCAGTAACAGGAACCAAACAAGGAGGTGTTATAATTCAAGTACATGACGAACAGTACGCCAGTTATTCAATGTTGTTTTCACAGGTGCATTATATTGTACGATTTATTTAATGTTTATTTTATGTTAGGACTCTTTCAATGTTCTGAGTACAAAACGTTTTTATTTACTTAAAACATGATATATGTCTTACCAATTTTATCTTTATCTTATCCTAACGAACACTTACATTTCTAGATTAAACTAAAGCTAATTTCCCGATGGGACTTTAAACAATTGATTTGTCCAAATATTCAGATGTTCAGATTCCAGACGTGTCTTGTTGATTGATTACACCGGTTGAACGAGGGTTTGCTGAAGACAGCTAGATGGATGGTGCATTTTTTGTTCATATGTTCAGAGTTTGTAAACTAGGGTAACTAATCATTTTGTCGGCGATCTAAAGCTGGAAAATTATATATGAATTTGTGTTATTAGTTCAAAATATAATGTTTTGTCTGAGATACTTGTTTAACATTGTTTTTGTACAGTATACAATATTTTTTTAATTTATTATAATAAAGTAACACATAATTTCTTGCCAAACTCGAGAGTTTGACGGCAAGAAGCGCTAATAATACTTAAACTAACACTATACACTACTACACCAAAATTATCAATTACAATAAAGTTAAAACAATAAATAAAAAAAGAAAACCTTATAACTATTACATTTTTTTAAAATAGAGATCCCTTAGTTTTATTTTCAATACTTTTTTACTAATATGATTATTTAGGTTACTTTTGTTACGGTCAATGTTATTCAAACTTTTGGGTACCTTAATTAAATAAGATGTTATTTTTATCTCTAAATGAAAAGGAAGATGATCCAAATCGTTCTTTTATTGTAAAATATATCTTTAAATTCACATATATATATATAATATATAAAATAATATAAATTTTACTATCATAACAATATACGAGTGGTGAAATATAGGTTATTGCCATTTTAAATGTTTATTCCTTTGTTTACTACATAGAGTGCGTTGTGGTGACATAAGTAGGTAGTGCAGACATAAGACACGATTATAAATATTTGAAATAAATTTTCACATTAGTTTTATATTTGTTTTCTTGAATTTATGCGATGCGTTCGTCGTAGGTGACAATACTATTGTTACAATTTTATAGTATTAATTATATATCAAGATAAAGTTTTTTAAATTATATATTAAAATAGAGATTATTTATAAGTACGTCATCAAACAAAGTATATAAAAAATCTATTCACAAATATTCATAATAAAACGCCGTACAGTTTTTTTAGTTTTATAATATCTACTTTTTTGTAGTCCGAAATAAGTTTATATTCCGACCAAAATTGTTGCACTATTTGTTTAACAGTTTAGCGGCTAAGAAATGGTATGCATTTGGCCTTTTTTGTGTAAATGTCTATGCTGTTAGCCCTATGGGCTTTGAGAGCATCACTGAGGCATTTATCCATTAACTAGTTTCTCTTGCGCCTGCTCAGACGCTCGCGTTACAAACAAACAAACGTTTAAATATGAGAATAAATTTATATATCAAATCTTTTTTCTACTTCTCAGTCGTATCAATTCTATTGCTTCTATACAAATCGGTGACAGATTTAAGATATGCTTATAGTGTTCCTGTGCCAACTATAGATGAAATAACTACGGAAGTTGATAAAATTGACAAGAAAAATGAAGTGGAATTAAAATATATATTGCAATGGACATCATCAGAAAATGTACCTTTTGTTTACATGGGTAAAGGACAAGACGGTTTTATATCAAGAAATTGTTCGCATACAAACTGTTTTGTGACAAATAACAGATCTTATCTCGGTGATTATACAAAGTTTGATGTTATCGCCTTTGCTGGACCTGAAGTGAGATTTATGAATTTCTATGGATATCCCAACCATCTCCCACGAAAACGTTCACCGCATCAGAAATATGCATTTGCTAGTATTGAATCAGCTGAAAACTATCCCATATGTTCTGATACATTGAACGATTTCTTTAACTGGACTTGGACATATAGATTAGAATCTGAAGCGAAGTGGGGATATATTGTTATACGTGATGCACAAAACAAAGTAATAGGTCCAAAAACAAACATGCATTGGATGAGGTCTGACGAAATGGATCCAGTGAGTGTTGATGTCAGAGAGAAGTTAAGGAATAAAACCAAAGTGGCTACCTGGTTTGTGTCAAACTGTAGTTCAAGGAGTAGGCGTGAAGTTTTTGTCAGAGATTTGGGTATGTGGTTAGCTAAATATAATATGCACATAGATATATACGGACAATGTGGGTCTTTAACTTGCTCTCGTGATAAAGAAGAGGAGTGCAATAGAATGATAGAAAAAGATTATTACTTTTATCTTTCCTTTGAGAATTCCTTCGCTGAAGATTATGTGACGGAAAAGTTATTACATCCATTGCAATATCTAGCAGTACCAATAGTATATGGCGGCGCAAACTATTCAAGGTAGGTGATGTAAGTTTATAATAAAAAGAAGATTAAACTAATAATAAGATTCCAACTTGACACCTCTTAGAAATCGTCCTGTCTATCCGTCCGTCTGTCCGCTTTGGCGATTAAGCGAATCTCTCAGTTTGATAATGATTTTTACATATTATATTTTACATAAAATTTAAATAATGTCGACATGGCTAAGCTAATGATTTTTTTTTATTTTAAAATTACTGTTGTAAAATAGACGTTAATTATCTTTCTATAATCTAGTCTGTTCTAGAATGATAAACTGTTTACTTTATTATCATTCTTTTGCTGTTTGTTGCTCGTGTTTCAGTTAAAAATTCTCTGTTGATCAAAACATTGCGAACATTGCTATCGATAGTACTTCTTTCTAAGCTGCATTGTAGTATTACAACACAGTCGTTCACGTGTGTAATAAAATATTTTATATTGCAACAAATAATCATTTCACATTACAGGTTCATGCCAGATAATATTTACTTGAACGCTAGAGAGTTGGGGCCACAAAATTTGGCAAAGAAAATGATTGAACTTATCCAAAATCCGGATTTGTATGAACAGTATTTTAAATGGAAAAAATATTATACATATCATAGAAGATTTGAGAGTATCGAAACAGACGACTACTGTAGATTCTGTTCCATGCTTAATGATGAAGACTTGGTGAAGAAGACTTCCATTTACGAAGATTTCAGGCATTGGTGGGATCCTCCTAATCGTTGTTAGGATAGTATCCGTAACAAAATATTAGTGCGAAATTTCTTTATAAGTACAAAGTGTGATTAATTAAAATATTGCGATTTTAAATAATATATATATGTTTTTAAATAATAATTATTGGATGTTACAAAAGTAGTAATGTTAGCAATTCGTAGTTGAGTTAAGTAAGTCGTAGTTAAATTTATTTCATTTTACATTTAAATTTAATATCAATATTAATTTTGTGAATTTCGATTGAAGTTATTATTTACTACTCTTAAGGACCTAACACAAATCTTGATATATTTTTTTCCATTATATTAAAATATTATAAAAAGATCGGATCTTTTAATCTAAAAAACTTACTCAATATACCTGTTATATTCCTTGCTGCTAAGTTTGCTATTCCACTAAAAAACTTTCTCGCCATTTTACGAGTACCTAAATCGAGTAAACCTTTTTAAGCTCATTAAAAAACAATCCATTAGTTATATTTTAATATATATATATATAATCCAAATTGTAATCATAATACCCATAATAATAATAGGTGAAAATAACGGTGCTAATTGCAACTTCTTGCCACTAATAATCAAATTATCACGTTTTAAAATTTGGTGTGGTTTTCGTCAACTGGGAAATCCAATTTGAAGTTCAACTACCTATTCTAAGCTTAATAACCTAAACGGAGGTTTTATGGATACATTGAAATATAACCACAGGCAGATTAATTTTGTAATCTGTTGCAGTTTTTTTTTACTTAAATTAATTTACTCTGTTATTTTATTATATGTCAGCACAGCATGGAAGGAATAACAATAGTTCTGAGGAGTAACTTGTGACTTTTGTTTCTCCTTGCAGGTAAAAACCTAGAGGACTAATATGTCGTATAGTATGGATCAGAATGCTGAGCTAAGAAAAGAATAGATGAGGAGTAAAAATGCGAATGCTGAGATGGATGTGTAACTGACTGACTGACTGAACGTAAAGAAAATGGTATGGTAGTAAGACATGAGTATGTGATAGGTAGTTTAAAAATAACGTCGGTGTTAGAGAAGATGATAAGTAAACGTTTATGATCGTATGGTGATGTAATTCGGAGGAATAAGGAGTAGGTAAGGAGAGTCTTAAGTATGAATGGATGGTTATAAGATAAGAGGGTAACGGAATACATGGATGTGTGATGAAGAAACAGAGTTTCACTGAGGAGGCGTGAGATAGAAAAAGTTGGAAAAGAATGACTTGTATTCTATTTCTAAAAAAATAGGATAAGGGCAGGAGAATGATGTCATGTAATATAAGAGCTGTTGTCTGCTATTCTTTCCGAGTTTATATCTTCTAAACTAATCAAACCCAGAACTACCACAAAAACAGATTAACCCTAGAATCATATAAAAAGATGGTAATCGAATGTATAATAAAAATATTTTTTATAATAATATAATAGAGTTGAAATAATACCATTTCGAACTATGCATACACGAACGCCATGTTCGTTATGCCTCTATTCACATATTATTGTTTTTAAAGACATGAATTCATTTACGTAAAAACCCCATATTGCCAATAGTTTTATTTTATTACTCAACTTCTACTATTTGGATTTAAAAAGTACGTTTACCATATTTAGCCACTTTAGTTACCATTTAGTTTACCAGATTTTAAACTGTTTAGATGATGAATGATGATAAGATGATTAAGAGTATACAAACAGATATTTTATTTCTTATATTTATAAATTTTCTTATTAAAAGGAGATTTGTTAAAAATAAAAAGTATCATGTCTTGATTTAAACGGTATTCTACTGAGTTGTTATATTATTTCAACTGTTATTGTATACTAGCCGTAGGGCTCGCTTCGCTCGCCGTTTTTTTATTTTTTAATTTGGTGACCTTATTGACCTTACAGCGTCGCCAAAACATAACCCTGGCATCGTTAGACTATAAGCTTTCATTTGATACCCTGTTTATAAAAATCGGATAAGCGGTTTAGGAGGAGTAGTGCAAGAAAGATAAAAAGTAATCGATTTTATATGGTAAGATTCTTTAATGCGTTAATCAAACTTCTGATAAACATTATAAAAAACTGTAGTTTATAACTCAGTGATGCGTGATATATATATATAAAAATTAACTCTAAACAAGGCGGTGTTTTATAACAATGCGATTTTTTTTACATTTGGGATCTTCAATTTCATTGTTTTTGATTTATATCTCTTTAAAAAATAAAAAAATGTAAGTGAACATCAACTTAACAATATGAAAAATAACCATGACATAAAATGTGACAATGTTATAAAAAATAACAATGATATCGTAAATATTGTGAGTGAGAAAACGATTGTGGAATTAGAAGAGAAAACAACACCTAATATAGGAATGAAATATATTTTGCAATGGACAAGGGAAGTTCCTTTTGCGCGTAAGAGTGTTGGACAACTAATTTTTATTGACAGGAATTGTAAGTTTACAAATTGTTTCGTCACCGCTGAAAGGTCTTACCTGCGTGGTGTTGAGAAGTTTGATGTTATAGCATTTGAAGCTCTTGAGGTTATCCATTATCCTAAAAAAAATTTACCTACAACACGATCCTCACCTCACCAAAAATACGTTTTCGCAAGTACTGAATCTTCAGATTATTACCCATTGTGTTCTGATTATCTCAATGATTTCTTTAATTGGACCTGGACTTTTAAAACTAATTCTGATGCTAGATGGGAATATCTGTCTATTCGAGATACAAATGATACCTTCATCGGACCGAATTCGATGATGTATTGGATGAAGTTTGAAGATATGAAGCCAGTTAGTGATGAATTTAAAGAAAAATTGAAGAGTAAAAAGAAAACCGCTGCATGGTTCGTGTCAAATTGTTATTCAAAAAGCAAAAGAGAATTATTTGTGAAGCAACTACAAAATGAGTTGCAAAAATTTAACTTAGACGTTGATATATATGGTGGCTGTGGTCCATTAAAATGTCCGACGAATGATCACGAAAGATGTTTAAAAATGATCGAAACTGATTATCATTTTTATTTATCATTTGAAAATTCATTTTGTGAGGATTATGTTACAGAAAAGTTATTAACCGCCTTGAAACACAATGCTATTCCAATTGTTTTTGGAGTTGTATACAAGGTAAATATAAAATATAGGTCCAAAATAAGGTGCTAGTAATAACAGATATCTTAAATGTCACCCACTCTTTTACATGTATATGGATATAGCATAGCATATATATCACATATAGAGCAAATTATTGTTTGCAAATTGCCTTGTTACATATTATAATGCACACATTTTATGTTACAAAGAAAATTATTGTTCATCTCCTCTTTTGTATCATACTTACATTTACATGCACAACGTATATATATGAAGAACATTATTCTTTACCAACTCTCCTGTATCTCGCATTAGTATGTGCATATTATATAAAGAAAATTATTGCTATCTATTTATTTTATGCCTTTCAAGTTTTTACATTCATTTATGAAGTCAATATTACATTAAAACTTAGAATATACATTTTTCGTCCACATGTTAAATTAAGCGTCTATATAGAATTATAACTCTTTTGGAATTCGTTTCGTTTTGATTTCAGAGTTATGCCTGATGGAATATATCTAAATGTAAGAGAACTGGGTATTAAAGCATTAGCTGAAAAAATGCACGAAGTAATACAAAAACCCGATGAATACGCTGAATATTTTAGATGGCAAAATCATTATTCATATCATAACAGAAGTGAACATATAGAAACTGATGATTGTTGTGGTTTTTGTGCAATGCTTAATGATAAAAAATTTGTGAATACAGTTTCTAGATACGAAAATATGTCGAAATGGTGGAATACGTCGAATCAGCGCTGTATGTCAATTATTATGTAGGACGAAAGATATTTGTATTTGTAATAGAAATTGTGTATTTTTCATAGCAGATAAACAAATAATAAAGCAAATTGCTATATTATTTCTAAACTGTTTGCACGAAATACCTGAATTTCACTATTATTTTCGAGAGAACGGAAAAAGTGATGTTTTAGCAAATTTCTATATTATTTATAAACTTTTTTCACGAAATATCTAATTTCACTATTATTTTCGAGACAACCGAAAAAGTGATGTTTTAATTAAGAAAAAAAATGTATGTATTCTCAACGGTAATAGTCAATTAGTACTTCCACTAGGGAAGGAATACATTTTATTAATTTAAGTGATGTATATTTTCAATGACTCTTTTTATGAAAAAAATACTAAATACGTGTTACGTATTTTGTAAATTTAAGCTTATTATTAAATTAAAATTTATATGTCGGTAAAATAGTTTTTTATTTGGTCTGATTTGTCTTTTTTTTATCTCTTATCAGAAAACTGAATCGGAGTATGTTTTTTCAAGCTGGTGTTTAATCTTATTACTAGCAATTTTTTTTTATAAAATATGTTTTAAATAAAAATGCATAATGACGATGCTTTATTAACTGAATATCTGAAAAGCCATTCCTTTTTTTGTTCTTTAAATTTTGACATTAGACAGACAAACAGCAGATTATAGATGGTATAATGTATTTTGCGTATTTTGTATTTTGCTGTTTACAAGTCAAAAATCTGTATTGTCTAATAGTATGGCTAATATAAAAAGAAATATTACTAGGAGTTTTTAAAACTGCAATAGATGTCTTGAATAATTCTTATGATTATTACTCTTGATACCACTGTAGGGTCATTCCATGTCAAATCAACACATCCATCTGACCTCACCAGCTCAGATTTAACACTAAACCTACAAAGTACCGGTCAAATTTACCGTTCTTAAACTTTTGTAAAACTTACACATTTTCAAACGTTATAATATCTTTATCAAACTACATGACAATTCTTAGAATATTCATATAATATTTTCTACACTCTTTACTTTTAGTTATTTCCATTATTACCTGCGTTATATAATAAAATAACGTTTAATTACCGGTCAATTTGAGGGCGTTCGGTAGGAACAGGTATACAAGAATTGTCGGTAGGTTTAGTGTTAAATGAAATTTCGCACAAAGGTAGCATTCATGTAGACTAAGAAAAATAGCAATACAAAATTACATTAAATTATATCAACCAATTTAGGAAATATGGCAACCCAAAGTTACCAAAACTCGATCAAAAAGGCATCACTTTGCTCTATTGAAATATAAATAGAAACTCCGCTCCTAATTGAAGTAGAGAAATGAAATTGGTGTCATTTTATAGCAATTGTTATACTGTTTCTTGTGATATAAAACAATTCATATGTTATAATTGAATTTTTTTTTGTAAATTTCAAATTCAAACACTAGATTCTAGTATGGTAATGTTGTAAATAATACTGAAATGGCAAAGGTGGCACTGGTTACCCATTTATTATGGGGACATGTTGACACGTTTCTTCTAAACAACCTAGAAAATAGCCAACTTATATTATCACCTACATCTTCTATCGATAATTTATTTACAGCTTCAAAAATGTCAGCGGATATTGTGCAGGAGGCAACCGCTAAAAAGTTTGTACGCAACGCATTAGCACTGACGAATAAGATGTGCCTCAGAAATCATCACAGTTTTATGGTGCAATTATCTTATCACTTAACAATGAGAGATCATTAAATACAGTTTTTGCAGAAACTTTTTCACGTTGATGTTTCGAAACAATGAATAGGACATCAATGTAGATCAATAGTTATAAATTCCTTCATCTCGACAAACTCTCTTAAGAAAATAAAAGACGAAGTTAACATATACCTTCAGGACTCGATAGCAAATGTTGCACAAACAGATAAAACTTTCAATCTATTCAATTCAATTCCTCGAAAGGGAATATAATAATATAATAAAGGAAAATTATAAAATCACCGAATATGAAAAAGTATGACAGCCATTAACTTCATAAGTAGATAAACATCCACATTTTAATTCCTTTGTGAGCAGAGAATTGCCGACTAGAGAAGATCAAACATAAAAGATAAAACTGTTACAAACTTAAAATGACAGTCAATTCGAAATGAGATAGAAATCATCTTCATACCATAACACTCAGTCCCACACCTCTTGAAACATCTAACATACAGGTTATACTTAAAAATACACAAAATGAATTACAAATTTATGTTCATCATACCCTATCAACTCCGAACTTAGTAACAATATATTGAATCATAAAACGCATCAAATTATCTCGAGCATAACTTATAATAATGACACTAAAATAATTGATGAATTTCAAAAAGCTTTATACAGATTACAAAATGCGCACCCCATCAATAGACCTATCATAGCGAAACAAAAGTCACCACGAAATTTAGCATAGATAATTCAATTTATAGACCAAATAAATCTCCTAAATAATTACTTAACTACTGGACTTGATTTTTAACAATACAAACAGATTTATACACTGCAGTTTATACGGCAGTTCTATGAAATGGTGCAAAAATTTTTGAAGACAATAATCTTGTTCAACGAACTCAAAATCTTATAAGCCTCAGTAGCAAAGAAGATTAGAAAATAGACTGGAAATAGAAGCAAAAAAATTTTAAACCACGTAATTCATAAATAAACAAGTATAAGATACAACTCCCGACACAAAAAGCTAAATTTAACAGATGAAAAATACTTAGGAACATTAAAACAGAAACTGAGCGTCACTTCAAGTAGACTTAAAAGATATATTTCATGTATAGAAAGAAAAATACAAGATAAACAATTCACAAATACGAGTAAAGAGTAATAGTTTTACAGAAAGTTGACGGGTGACACATAAAAAATTATTCAAATGCACATTTGGCTCTCGACCGAACTAAATTCTACCAGTTCCTAGTCTAATACATTGTCAAATTCATACATCAAAACCAATCAGCTGCGTGACTTTAAGATGAATCTCTAAATACAGAACACATACCGAAAATGGAATTTTCAACATAATATAGCAGGTAATATAAAAGCAAATATTTTACGATCATATTTGAATGTACACTTTAATAAAATATTGTGTACATGAATTGGTAATAAACTAACAATATTATTTATTGATAACATGATAATATAATATCTATTAATATATTATTTCTATGGTGTGTATAATAAAGAATTTTTAAAATTGTTTTCCAATTTACTAAAGAAATTGTACTAAAAACGTAATAAATAGTAAAGGTCAGGTCATTGAATTTTAATAATAATTTGTCATGTATGTCCAAAAAAGATCATTTTATAACATTCTGTTTAAAGTTAAAAGAATGAATGATACCACACCATCAGGACTTTTGGAATTAATGTGAAAGTGGGAGTTTCACAGGTGCATGTTGGTGTCATGAAAAGGAACCCATCTGAATTATGTTATTATTTTGCACGCAACTAGATTACCCTTATGCATAAAGAAAGTAAATCACATTGATTCAAATAGTAAATGTCCATTATGTAGTTCTACTTTATTTTACAGTATGTTTCTTTTACGATAATTATCCTACAATAAAAATACACATTTTGTTGCCATCAACATATATTTCTAAGTTAACCCTTTCGTAGAAAAATTTCGTGGTTCATAGTTCCTTATTTTATATTATATTTATTTTTTTAAATGTTAGAGATAAAAAGAAAACCAAGTTAATAAGAAAGGATTGCAGTTATGAAAACATGCCCATTTTATGTTTGTACTTAAATGTTTTGAAGATAAGCCGTAACGAATGGTATAATATAAAGAACATAATTGCGGGATAGACCCCTAAGATATTAACTTTTATTTTGAAACCTTATCTATGTCTACTATGCAATACTAAAGAACTTTTTCAACTAATAAACAAAGAAAAAAAAGAATATTCTTAAGATTTACACAAGATATCAAAATCCTAAAAGGCCTAAAAATACATTCAATAAAGTGACCAAATGTTTTAATAATGTACATACATATGTGTTGTGTATGTACTCGTACATATATAACACATATGTGTGTATGTATGTACTTGTAATTTTAAAATAAACTTCTCAAGAAAATTTTAAAATGTGTCACCTTTATACTAAACCCACTCAGTCATATTTTCAATACGTACAATATTTGAATAAGATTTGTAGAATTTTCATTGCATACAGCGATTTAGCTCTCAATCTTCTGACACGGTATCGGTTGTTGTGGCTGATCGTTAACACTTGATAAGCACGTATGTACCCTCAGATTGTCAAATATAATCTGAAATATTTTATGACAACCCACTTTTAATAAATTCCACTGATTGGGAAGTCTCAAGAAAGTTTAAGATTAAGTGATCTTTATTTAAAGAGAAAATCAAGGCACCATTTCCAATTGCACAATTTATTTTAAAACTACTTTGTTGGCGATTTAGTCTGCTCTCTCAAATTAAAAAACACTTATACGCCAGAAAGCACTTCTATAAAGCAAACTATAATTTTATTAAGATTTAAAGTGCATAAATATTAAAATTATATGCATATATTAAAGACATTTCTGGAGAAATGAGAAGTATTTTTGTGTTGACTTGATACTATCACCTTTTTAAAATCTAATTAAAGCCGCGTAATAAACCAATATTTGTATATCTTTACGAATTTTAAAGTGTAAACCATTCTATATGTTGACTTGATAATAAATCAACACTATATCAATTTCATAACAATACTCCAGTAGTTTTGCTTTATTGTTCAAATTATATATATTATATATATTATATAAATTTGTATTTATATAAATTATATTAATTCTTATCGAAACAGGCGATGTTATTAGACAGTTTAAACAAATAAAGAGGTTTTGATCGATTTATAGATTATAAAATATCTCCTAATATTTTATATAACCCTACTACAGTAACCTACTTTAGTAACTAGTATATAAAAAAAGTAAACCATATTGATTCAAATAGTAAATGTCTCTTTTATATCATGATTATTTTACTTTTATGATAATTATCCTACAATAAATATACAAATGTATATATATACACGAAATCAATTTCATTGTTTTTGATCTTCATAAGTGCCTGGTTCATGGTCCTCAATGTAATTTATTTATTTATTTATATCTTTTCCACTTTGAATCATTATCAGTGATCACTTGTGTACGTCAAAATGGAAGTGTCAGGAGGGCATATTTCGATATTAGATTTATCGTAATAAGTCCTTTTGTAGCACTTTCCAACTTAATGTTAAAGCTATGAGGGTTCCAAACGCGTCCTGGTCTGAGAAGAACCACACAACAAACTCAGCCGAATATATTTTTTTTATATTGTGATCACTGTTTCACAAACGTCAATCTTAAAAGCTATTTTGGATCAACTAGAACCGTCACAATAAATCGGAAATGAAGCCTAAATATTTCAGGCAACGAAAATGAAAAAAATAAAAATAAATAATAATAATAATAAAATAATAATAATAAAAAACAAAAATAAAAATCGCTGCTACAATAGAATACCCTTAACCTTCCTTTCCTTTTATAACAAATATATGTTGATCGTGTTTCAAATAAAAATAATAAAATATGCATTTTTATATGCAATTATTAGACAGGTTAACTGTAAATTATAACGATATATAGTTATTGTGATTTTAGAAACAAACATAAGTTATTAAGAACGGAAAGCTATTATTAAAACCTTCTCATTTCAAGTTTATACTTGAGTATTTTGAAGATAAGCCGGAGTCCGTAAAGATCGGTCAAAGATTTCTATCTAAAGGACGTATTTGCGGAATAGACCTCTCAGATATTAACTTTTCTTTAGAAAATTTCTGTATGTCTACTTTAGGATTCAATAAGAACAGAAGAGCTGAACACTAAGTAATTGAATTTCTAGTCTAGAAACCTTTTGTCCACGGTTACTTTCAAATCTCTTGTGTTAATCTCTTTGACAGGTTATTTTATTCTATATGGAATAAGTATTACCTGAATTAAGGGGCGAATTTTCAATCTTCATGTCTCTAACCGAGGTATAACTATGACATACTGTAAGATATATTATAGAAAAATTATTAAGAACAAAAGTTATTCCCTGTTTAGTCTGTTAAATAATAATATTTATATTATTGCGTACATAAAGAATGTGCTTAACCCCCGATAGCATAGCATTAAGAAAGGTTGCTATTAGTTTAATAAGTGTATATATGTGTTCCAAGTTCCCAAATAGATGCACTAATTTAAGTCCTTTTCTTAGCTTAACTTTGAAAGCCTTGTCATAAAACTTTGAAAGCCTTGCCATAAGATATATTGTGATACTTCTTAGCTGTTTAAGTATTGACCTCTCATGGCATCTTTTCGTAATATTATCATATTTGGCGTAACATATTTTTATATGAACTATTCTAGTAAAATATTTGTCTATTAACTCATAAGTTTATGTAATATTACTTTGGATTCACCGAATTATATTGATTATAATTGATAGAAACAAAATTAATATAATAATAATTGTATGAGTTGTTTCGTTTAAAGATTTTGATTACAAAAAAATATATCTGTTATATCTTTTATACTTCACTATTTCTTAAAGTAATTCTTTTTTTTCAAAATCAAGATCAAAATCAAAAAACTTTATTGAAAATAAGTTTCATACAAAACATTTTTTCATTGTCAAAGCTACCACCAGCTCGGAAAAATAATTCCCACAGTCCTGAGAAGAGCTGGCGATAGAAACTCAGCGGGATTGTCATGATTTGTTTTTTTTAAAATTAGTTCTTAAATTCTAAATTACATAAATACATTACAATACTAAGTAAATAATCTTGAAGTAGCCTGGCAGCGATCGTTTCATACCCACGGTGCATTATCCTCTAAGTATTTAGATACATTGTAGTATCCTTTTGCACACAAACGTTCCTTAGTTATTCTCTTAAATTTGTTAAAAGGTAATACTTGAACGTTTGCTGGGACTTTGTTGTAAAACTGTTTACATTACCCCATGAAAGATTTACTCACTTTTTTGAATCGAGTAAAAGGTAGCACGAACTTGTGTTTGTTCCTGGTATTTATAGTGTGTATATCACTGCGCTTAATAAAATTGTCAGTATTTTTATGTATATATTTAAGATTTTCAAAAATATACTGACTGGCGACCGTAAGTACATTAATTTGTTTAAATTTATCTCTTAAAGAATCTCTAGGTTTCGGGTTGTAAATTGCACGGACAGCTCTTTTTTGTAAAATGAAAATGGTATTTATATCGGTAGCACTACCCCATAGTAGAATACCAAATGACATTATACTATGAAAATAACTATAATACACTAACTGAGCGGTAGTCTCGTCAGTTAGGGATCTAATTTTTTTAACAGCAAAATATTTATTTAAAATAAGTACAGGGTAAATATAAACATTTGTGTTCCACACGTAGCCATTTTTACGTTCATAGCAAGAAAAATTGTGCATAATGTGTAAAAGATAAAGAAATGTTTCTTTTGTGTTTCTCCTGAGATTTTAATTACAAAATCAACACCAGACATGACATAAATATATTGTATTTTTGTTTATATCCTGTGAGCTTTGGATAGCAGTATTGTAATACAATGTAATATTGTATTACTTATCGACCTCGTTTTCCATATAGCACGGCAGTGAAACCACTATTGATAAGACTATGCTATAATAGATAAATATTAAATAGAGGAACCAAACTTAACTTAACTAACTTAGCTCGAGGCATCTTTGGGTCTGCTATAAGCTGGGGATAACAAGAGTATTCTTGTTAGCTGTTTATGCGCCGGTATCCTCAGCTCCATTGAGTGAACTCGAGGAGTTTTGGGAGAGTGTCAGGAATGTTCTAAGTAGTGTCAGTGACAATGAAAAATTGATAGTATGTGGAAATAGGAATGGATGGGTTGGAACCGCGCGAAGTGGTTACGATAGCGTGCTAGGCAAGTAAGGTGATAAGAGAGTAAATGAGGTTGGAAAGATTATTTTGGAATTTTGTCAGGAGAGAAATTTGTTTGTGGCAAACACGATGTTTGATCACAAACAAATTCACATGTACACATGGGAGCCAGCGGAAGAAAGAAATATGATTGATTTATTCCCAGTGGATCAGCGTATTCGAAGCCAAGTTATGGACACGAGAGTGTTTAGGGGTGCTGATCTGGGAATGGAGCATTATGCTTGTTGCTTGCTTGTCCGGGTTGTTGCAAGAATAAGAGCTCTGTTTGCAGGTTAGCGCAGCCGCACGACGTGCCCTAGCTAGGAGTCAAATTATCGCATAAGAAGCTGGAAGCTTCAAAATCCACCGATCAGAGAGGAATATCAAGAAATGGTTTCCAAGAAGCTTGAAAGCTGTGATTCTGGAAATGAAAGTGTTGAAGAATGCTATTAGAATCTTAGGAATGGTATGGCGAAAGTATCGACAGAGGTATGTGGTAAAAGGAAAAGAGATTTTAGTAAAAAGCGCGATGAATGGTGGGATGATGAAGTGAAAGACTCTGTGGAATTAAAGAAGCAAGTATGGCTGGATTATAAAGCCTCGGGTAAGGATAAAAGTATGAGAGAGATAAGAAAAAAAGAGTACAAGCTGTGTTTGTGCAATTTATGCTGGAAATCAGGGGAGGTCACAGACGATTGGCGAGGTGCAGTCATCGTACCTTTGTATAAAGGCAAAGATTCAAGGATAGACTGTGCAAGCTATAGGGCTATCAGCTTGATTAGCTTGGGCGGTAAAGTTTATGCTAAAATATTAGCGAGAAGAATGCAAGAGAGATCTGTTAGGCTGTTGTGGGAGGCTCAAGGAGGTTTTAGACCTGGAAGAGGGTGTATAGATCAAATCTTTTACCTCCGCATGATCACGGAAAAGTTTTTGGCCCTAAACCAAAAGGTTTTCTGTGCTTTTGTGGATTTGGAAAAAGCGTTTGACAGGGTGGTGAGAAAGAAATTATGGGAGATACTGCCCCGATACAAAGTGAGCCGACCCTTGCTACAGGCTGTAAAGTCTCTTTACAGAGATCACTCAGCCTGTGTGCGAGTAGGAGCTGACACGTCGTTTGGATAGTTGTCTCCAATGCGTGAAAGACAGTGATATGGGAGTGAAAGTAGGTGACTTTAAGGTCAATTGCTAGCTATATGCAGATGATGCAGTGCTCATTTCATCATCATAATACGATTTGCAGGCATTGGTCATCACTCTGAAAGATGGGTGTGAAAATAATGGTCTAAACCTAAATGCAGATAAGGCGAAGGTTCTGATATTTGAAAGAATTGAAGAAAGAACAGATTGTAAGATCAACGTGAATGGTAAGATAATCGAACAAATGAATGAACGGTATATTTGGGAAGTATGGTTAGCAGAGACGGAAGATACTAAATTAATGAGGAAAGGCGTATTGCTGCCGGTAACAGAGTCAACGGTGCTTTGCCTGTATTGTTGAGACAGCGAAACGTCAGCATAGCACGATTGGTTGTACACAATGCAGTTTTGCTACCGACGCTGTTATACGGCAGCCAAACGTGGGTAACACAGAAGAAGAATGTAAGAAAGATGAATGCTGTGGAGATGCGATCTCTTCGCAGAATATGCTGAGTCAGTCTAGCTGACCAAAACCCCAATGAAGAGATCCACAGAATGGCAAGTAAGATGTCACGGTGAGAATGAAGAAGAACGTCCTTGTGGTGAAGAATAAGGTGGTTTGGGCATGGTGAACAAATGAGTGATGAAAGAATGGTAAAAAAGATTTATGTAGGAAAAGTGAGCAGTAAGAAAGACAAGGGGAGGCCTCGAGTGACCTTCGAAAACACAGTATCTATGATACTGGAGGAAGGTCACGTAAAAAGCATGAGGACCCAGAGGGCATGTATGAAGAGGTTGATGTCTGTGGCCGAGGCGAAAGAGGTATGCAGGGACGGTAGTGTTTGGCGCTCTGTTGTCTCTGGCTACACCGCAAGGGATATGGCGTGAAGCTAAGTAAGTAAGTAAGTAAGTAGAAACCAAAATTTCCCAACTTTTCCGCTGGGTAGTGCTCGCAGAGAATAATCTCTACTTGGCCTGGAATATCTATACTAATTAAATAGAAAATGCTTTGTTAGATCTTTACATAACATTTTTGCTGAGGACTTAACAGCGTTTAAAACGAAACTATTCAAATTTTAAACACATTCTCAATACAAGTTTCAAATATTTAAAATGACGTATAAAGTCAAACAACTGAACAGTTTACAAAAGAAGATATTTTTTGTTACCGTTTTCGCCTTAAAACTTCGTGCAATTCGTGTCTAGATTCTCTAGATATGTCTTAATAAAATGATTCCTTGATGTGTATATTAATTGGAAAATACCACATTCGTTCGGACATTTGTAACTTTGTATAGACTAGTGGAGAGACTTATTGTGGCTTTTATTATATGGCTAAAATATGCTTTTGATAGTTTTTGTTTGTTTCTAACTTCAGTAGATATCAATAAACTAAATTATTCAACTGATTTACTGGTTAGACTGATCCTTTCGACACTTCTTAATAATTTATATTAATAGATTTATTAACGATGGTCCCAGTGTTAATTCCAACTATGACAGTTATTGTAATAATATTATATCAGGCATATTATATAACTACAATTATAAAATATACTTACGTTATCATGAAAATCATCCTCATCTTTATCTGAAGTGCCTTTACTGTATTCGCATATTAGAGTCACTCCGAACATGTCATTGGTTTGTAAGTCGCCGTCTTCATGACGAATAGATAGACATTTTTTGAATTCCGCATACACTGTACTTGAACCGTAAGAGAATGAGTATAAATTAAACTTTTATGTGTCGGAAATATGAGGTTCTAAGATGAAGTCTAGATGGATATTATGAATTGTGTATAAAAGTAGAACGTAGGAAAGTTAGACTATAGAGAATATTATAAAGAAGCGAAAATTTCAGCGAAAGCTAATTTTGAGTCTCTTAGGCTTTCTACAGAAGTTGATAACATGGTCGAATTTCTTTAATAACTATATTTTTCTGATCCACAAATAACGCAAAGGAAACAAAAAAAAATATTGAACGTTTGTAATCTTTATTATTACAGAATGTAGATTAGATATGTATAGCTGGAGTTGGTCTTTGATAATCCCATAACTGATAGTGGACAGTGTCGTGTGAACGTGTGATATTTATACAAAATAGAACTTAAAAATATGAGGGGTTTTATATCAATGAGATTTTGTTTTTATTTGGGGGCTTCACTTTTATTATTTTTAATGTATTTCTCTTTAAAAAACACAAAAATTTCAAGTGAATATCTACTAAACAATATAAAAAGTAACCATGATGTAAAAAGCAACAATGATATAAAAAGTAACAATGAAATAAAAAATAACCATGATATAAAAAGTAACAATGATGTAGAAAGCAACAATGATATAAAAAATAACGATGATATCGAAAATATTGAGAATGAGAAAACAAAACCAAATACAGAAATGAAATATATTTTGCAATGGACGTCTGCAAGAAATGTTCCTTTTGTGTATATGGGTGTTGGACAACAAGGTTTTATTGACAGGAATTGTGAGTTTACAAATTGTTTCATCACCGCTGATAGGTCTTACCTGGGCGGTGTTGAAAAGTTCGATGTTATAGCCTTTGCAGGTCCCGAGGTTATCCATTATCCTAAAAGCAATTTACCTGCAACACGATCACCTCACCAGAAGTACGCGTTCGCAAGTATTGAATCTTCAGATTATTACCCATTATGTTCTGATTATCTCAATGATTTCTTTAATTGGACTTGGACCTTTAAAACTAAGTCTGATGCTAGATGGGGATACCTGGCAATTCGTGATGCAGATGGTACCCTCATCGGACCGAATTCAATCATGCATTGGATAAAATTTGAAGATATGAAGCCAGTTAGTGATGAATTTAAAGAAAAATTGAAGAGTAAAAAGAAAACCGCTGCATGGTTCGTGTCAAATTGTTATTCAAAAAGCAAAAGAGAATTATTTGTGAAGCAACTACAAAATGAGTTGCAAAAATTTAACTTAGACGTTGATATATATGGTAACTGTGGTCCATTAAAATGTCCGACGAATGATCACGAAAGATGTTTAAAAATGATCGAAACTGATTATTATTTTTATTTATCATTTGAAAATTCATTTTGTGAGGATTATGTGACAGAAAAGTTATTACACGCCTTGCAACACAATGCTCTTCCGGTTGTTTTTGGAGCTGCTAACTATACAAGGTAAAAATATATCCAAATAAATATTAAATATAGATCCAGATGAAGGTGCTACTAAAGGTTAAAGGTTAATAAAGGTTTCCTACTGTCACGCACTTTCTTGTATCTTACACGTTAGTGTGCGTCGTAATTTTTTTCTATTGAGTCTTTAAGATTTTTATACATAAAGGGCTTCATACTCTTCTAAATTCTATGTTTCCAATAAATGGCAGTATTAATAATAAATTTTTTATTGATGTAAACTAGTTTATTTGTCACGAAGTCTCCTATATCTAACATTATTATGTGCATATTAATATAAAGAAAATTATTGCTAACTCTATTTATTTTGTGCCATTTAAGTTTTTACATACATTGATGAAGTTAAAATTACATTAACAGACTAAATATACTTAGAATTTAGACATACACTTTTGTCCCATCGTTAAATTAAGCGTCTATATAGAATTGTAATTCTATTGTAATATTAAATTTCGTTTTGATTTCAGATTTATGCCTGATGGAATATACCTAAATGCAAGAGAGCTGGGTGCTAAAGCATTAGCTGAAAAAATGCACGAGTTAATTCAAAAACCCGATGAGTATGCTGAATATTTTAGATGGCAAAATCATTATTCATATCATAACAGAGCTGAACATAGAGAAACTGATGATTATTGTAGTTTTTGTACAATGCTCAATGATAAAGAATTAGTGAATACAGTTTCTAGATACGAAAATATGAAAGAATGGTGGAATACGCCGAATCGATGCTGAATGTCATAATTATTATATAGGAAATGCGATACTTAGAATATATACGAGTATATTTTTGATAGCAGGTAAAGAAATAATATAGAAAATCGCAGCTATTTGTAGCAGCTACCTGTTTTTTCACTGTTCACTTTAAACAGTACTGAAAAAGTGTTGGTTCAATTAAGCAGAAAAATGGTGATTACCCTCTTGACGTACAATGTACAAATATGTTTTCTCAATGTTGGTAGTCACTTAGTACTTTCACAAGGGAAAAAAATGCATTTTAAATATTCTACAAGAATTGATAATAAATGTTTAGCATATGTTTAGTTTAGTTTAATAATGTGCTTTATATTTTCTTTTTTTATATTTCTTTTTGATGAAAATAATACTAAACATATGTTATTTACTTTGTAAATTTAACTGACTTATTAAATTAAAAATTATATCTCAGTAAAAAAGTTTATTAATTCCGTTATATATGATATTTTTTTCAAAATGTATTATGTAATATTTTTTTATAAGCTTTATACAAAATATTTTTGATACAATGTATTTTTTATGACTTTTTAATGTCTCTTTAAATTTGGTATCTCTCTCTGCTTGTGATAAAATACGTTCTTGGTATGTCATATATTAAATAAATCCCATGACAATGAAATGTATATTTTAAAATATAGAATCAAAATCTTTATGTAAATATGCAAAATATTTTTTACAGGAATATCTGCGTTACCTTAATATTTAAGTACCTTTGTAATATTCTATTATTTTATAAACGAGTAGTGAAAATAGTTCCATATAAATAAATCTTTTTTTGGTCCGATTATACATTTTTAAATCTCTTCTCAGAAAACTGAATCAGCACTCATAGTGCAAGCAAATGTCTAGTTTTATTCCTAACTTCATTTATAAATTTATAAACATAAAATTATTATTTTTTTTCCTTTTCTTTTTGTATACCCACAGACGTCTCTTACACATCCTAAGTTTTTCTAGTAGAGAATGCAAAAGGCAGAACTTAACAAGTCTTTGTTATTTTTTTTTTCATTAATAGCATAAATGAATAATTAAATTTTATTTCCATTACTGCATAGCACATCAACCATAATAGTTTTTAAAAATACTTTAAATTTACTCTCGAAAAATGATAATGACATAAAAGCAACATAAACAATTAAAGAACAATAATAATAATTTTAGGTAATTTAATTTCTAAAATGATGAATTATTGATTGTAATTTGTCTTTACGTCGATGTATGTAAATTTGAGCTCAATTCAATTCTTTTATAACTTCCCGATGACTGAGGAAATTAAATGTTTTTATGTCAACTTTATATTTATTCAAAATAGTCATCATTTCGATTACTTTAAGAAATAGTAAACTACAATTATTTTATAACATCAAAATCCTTAAACCAAATTACTCATTCAACTATTATTATGTTAATTTTATTTGTACCAAGTTCGGTGAAGCCAAAGTAATTAAACATAAACTTATGAGTGAATAAGAAAATATTATAATTTCATAGGTAATATAAAAGTTAAATATTGATGTTAATATTTGACTGTATATTTTTATTAAATATCGCGTGCATGGATTGGTTATAAACTAATAATCTTATCTATAGATAAAAAATATGTATGTAATAATATTTTATCGGTATGGCTATAATAGTGTTTAAAATTATTTACCAATCTTACTAAAGGAAATGTACTTAAAAATATTATAATAAACTTAAGTATATCTAGAATGAACATTTATATGATAGATCGAAGTCGGTACAGCCGCGAAGAAATATTTGTTACCAAGTCAAGCAGAATTATAAGCATAACACTATAACCCAGAGATTACAGAATGCTTTGATACTGCTAAAAAGTTGGTTCGATTCCATCAGGTGTTACCAACTTTTAGAGTGAGAGGAACCGCAGTTTGCATATGATAAAGTTTTCAATAAATCGGTGTAGTACTTTATCTCTGATCACATATACGTATTACTTAGCCGCTGTCCCTCTTATCAGTGTTTCTGAATCAAGCGAAGTAAATAGGTCAAATAAAAATATAATATCAGTACTACAAATAATATTAGATAATAACATTGGAGAGCCTTTAAAATCATATATGTTGATGTTGTCCACATAAGAATGTCGGTGTTTTTAAAAAAATATATTAATGGAGCCTTATCTACACATTAATGATGAAGAAAGTAAATTATATTGATTTGAATATTTAACTTCAAGGTAGTTCAAAACTCTTTAGTATATTATTGGGACACGTATTTTTTGATATAGTTTATATATCAAAAGATGTTGTCTATTAAATAATGATATTATAATATAATATGACATTTTATCTGTAAATTTGAGGCTAAAATTTTACACTATGTATATATATATCTTAAAGATAATAAGAAAAACAAGCTAATAAGAATGGAAATTTATTATTAAAACTTTTTCATTTTAAGTTTATACTTGAGTATTTTGAAGATAAGCCTGGATCCATAAAGATCGGACCAAAGATTGCCATCGTAAAGGACGTATTTGCGAAATGGACCTTTGAGATATTAACTTTTCTTAGAAACTTTCTCTCTATCTATTTTAGGATTCAATAAGTACAGTGGAGCTGAACACTAAGTAATTGAATTACTTTTGTCCACAGCTGCCTTTGATTCTTTTGCGAAAATCTCTTTGACATGTTATTCGGTTGTCTATAGAATAATGTTTTATCAATTAACGTTAAAATTTTTCAACCCTAAGTGTTATATATGATATAATTTTATTTGAGATTTGCTATACAAAAACCATTAACACGTTCATCAAATTCATCTTTGAAAAAATGTGGGTCCTGAAGAAGTAACAAAAAATATTTATTTTGTGATAATGACGAAGTTTTTAAACAGAAGACTTTTGAAATAAGCAAATAAGTATATTTCTTACTCCTCTAAAGGATAGATTCCGAGGATTCCTAGTAATATTTTTATTTTTTCTATTATTATAAGACTATAATAAGACCTGAAGGGTCTTAACCATTTAAGTTTAAAACAACTTGCCGACATTATCTTAGAAAACTGTTTTTTATCTACTGTAATTCATTTTTAATATATTATATTAATTTTTGTGATTCTAATTCTTTATTCGGAAATAGGTAAACTTTTACGTTATGTGATAACATCTAAATATTGTAATCATTATTACATTACATAGGTTATAGTCAGTATAATTCCTACTAAATAATACTAACAAACCTTATATTTGACGATATATCAAGCATTGAGTGTGCAAGCATTAACTCGTCTGGTTATATTTTTAAACAAAATTTTGGGTAATATATTGAAAAAAATATTGGTTTATTTTATAATACATATGCGGGTAATAATATTTTATTACGATAGATATATATCTATTATAATAACTATAATAACATTATCAATTGATAAGATTATCAGAAAATTAGCAATTCTTTTAAAGTGCACTCAATATAATTTATGCTATATAATTATTTATACAAAGTTGTGATTCAAAATCTGATAACTCTTAATTTATGTTTGACATTATTTGATTTCGTACAATATTTTTATGGTCGCAGGTAATTATACTTTTGAAATTATTTAATATTTTCAATAGAGTACTTGTATTGTATTTTATATTTTAAATCTAATAAGTGTTATTCTATAACATATAGGATTCTTCTTACGCCTGAAAAAAAGATGGAAAAAGAACAAAACTTGCTAATTTTGTTTAGCAGTTTAGGAATGAAAGTTAAAAAAATATCAAAACTTTGAAATATAAAATTAGTAGTAAATTACGTTTATTATAAAATAGTAATGTATATAAGTGATATCTTATACGTGAATTGAAGAAATAAGATTCATAAATGATCCGTTGACTTTAAGTAGAGCCTTTCAAAGAATTTTACTTCAATTACAAAAAAACTATCCAGTGGTTATATAGCCAAAATCGATTTAAGTATTTTTTGGAGTAATAATGTCCTGGAGTAAAAAGTATTACATATGTTTATCAAATTGCATTAGGATTTATTTAATAATATAATAATATAGCTGTGAAGCGCGAACAAACAGACGAACAGATAAAAAGATAACATTTTTGTTGACAAACATTGTGACTTCTGTGTCGTCTACAAGTATCCTTTAGTTTTTCAAACAATATTAATTCTACAGATTTCATTCGTTACCATTTTAATATTTGTATAGATATCATATTTTATAATCATTTTCTGAATTATTTCTAATTGTAATAAGTATACTGACATTACAATGAACCTGAACACAATATTCGTGTAATACTTAGTTTTCATCATCATCATCATGACATCATCATCATGACGTGTCAACTAGACTTTTAAAATGAAAGTGGTCATTTTAATATAAAATAGAATACAGTAAACACATAAATTCTATCTAAAATATATTTTGTAATATGAAAAAGACTCGGAGCATGAAAACAAATTTTTCATACACTAAGCACTAGTAGATATTTTGTGAGCTAAATTTGAAAAATGACTCAAGACCTTAATTAAGTAACGTCTACGTTTTAAAAAATATTACACGCGTTAAAGGTTTCGCATTTAAGAAAAATCTTTATATTTACCCTTTACCCTTTATGTTTCTCTGTAAACTTATAATTTGAGTTTATTTATTTTTACTGTCCAGGCAGAGAGTAAATATACTATACTAATATATCACTGGATTGTTTAGAGAAGAAATCTGTTGTACATCTTATAGAGTGTAAATCATCACTATATATTATAAATACAACTACCTTGGTAGATCCTACCTTGGTACTCCGTGAGCGCAATGTGCTTCGAACATTATTTAAGATTGAATATCATCCTACACATATTTGCTATTAATTCTTCAAAGGCTCTTTGCAATAACAACATTAAGTGAGTTAATCGGAGGTTGTGTGTCTGAAAATAAATAATTGAATAAAAATTTAGGAACATCTGAACCTCAGAGCACGCTAACAACCTAACAATCTTTACAACCTTATTATATAATAATATAAAATAAACAGTTATTTATTCTAATTTAGTAAAATTCATATAGAATGAATGATATTCAACATTAATGTATTGTCATCTGTATATATTACTCTTTTCTTTTTTATTATTATTTTAATTAAAATTAATTAAATTATTTTTACATAAAAGCAGTTTATATAATTATTACATGTTTCTTTAATATATTTTTGAAATACACTTGGTCCTAACTATTGCTCCCGAGAAGGACAAGTACGATATTTTAGGCAGTTGGTATTTAAGAATTCTGAATATAATATTCATAATACGTCCATTTTGAACGAGGAATGTCGGTATATAAATTCTGAAAAGGTGAAATGTTATAAATTATAGATTCGATTATATTGCTGATATTATTATCAATATTATTGTAGTAAAGGTATAGAAAATTGATTATTTTTCTTAATGTAGTAGCATATTTATTGAAAACAATTTTAAGATCGATAGAAGTTAAAATAATTCAACAATGTGGTATTGTAAAATGACTTTAGAAATGTCTCTTATATTCGTTTTACACGTATTTCTGAACCAATGTTTCAATTAATTAGTTTTTTCTTTATGTGGGCGAACTCGCAAACAAGAACTTGTCAGTAATGCTATATTTTATATTTTCCTTGTAATTTAGGTCGATTTTAATTTTACATCACAATTCACACAATATAAACAGAAGGTAACTATTTTTTGTATTACCTTTAAAGAACAATGAAGGTTGAGTCTTTATTATTATAGCTTACTAGGGTGTGCCAGTATATGAAAATGATTCTTAATCATTCGTACAATTTATTAATAAACTATATGAATTATGTTTAATTTAAATAATTAATATATTGGACGTTATAAAACGTTACTAAAGAGTATTTTTAATTGATAAAAATTAACACTAATCAAGAGACTACAATTCTCGGAAAGCGACTAAAGATGTGGGCTTCAGGCTCTTTTATTTAGATTTAACAATGACTTCATCACGCTATTCTATCAATGGGGTGTAAGCGTAAACAAGATGCTGTCAAGACGAAATCCCGCTCTAACACTTATTCAGACACTATCCTTATACTGAATGGTTTTTTTTTAATCATTTGTCAAGATAAGTTCGTTTGGACCCCTATCAATATATATCTTGAATTTAAAAAGAAAATGATAGCACAATTTCTTAGATAATGTCTAAATAATGCAATAGTTATAAGACCGTATCGTAGATAAATTGTATAAAACTGCTTGTTTGGAAAAAAAACAAATAATTAAAGAGACAGCTAACGATTGAATTAATTAACACGTAATAATACTTGATATTACAACGGTACCCACTAATTAATTGAGTTAACTCAAGTACCGTCTGTGATTTGCTTACCTTTGAGAACCTGTCTGTTTTAGTGATCTGCTCCGAGACCTCCTTTGCGTGAAATAACTGCTGGCACAAGGAGGCCAAGGCTGTTATCAAGGGAGGCGGAAAAAGGGGGTTTGAATTCCGGTTTCCTTACTAACCTCATAATATTTTGCTTTGATAGCAAATTAACACCAATCTTCTGCAACAATACGAGTATATTAAGTCAACCATTTGACTGCTTATATTGAGAGAAACAAACTCCTTTTCATAAAGAACTGATAGCAGAATGAAATCTTTAAATTAAAGTAGCAGCTAAATTGTAGTAGCAGTTTGTTCGTTTTTATTAATTTGTACTTAATTGTTGATAAACTCAAAGAAACTACCACGTTATCGTACGTTATTTGATATATCAAGAATATAATGTAGTGAATACTATATGATTGCTGAGGTGCATAGGTAACCTACCTGTGAGTTCTATGTTGTTAGGAAGTAAATTTTGGTTTACTTCCTAACAACATAGAACTCATACTATATTGGATTTTTCTAATTATTTTAACCCTACCAGAATAATTAGGAAAACTATATTGTTTTCATATAACCAGTTAAAACATCTGTAGAGTAAAATTATGAATACATTAATTAGATAAGTACCTTTTTATTAAGACTAAAGAATTACAATGATCAGTGCAATCACGTCACGAAAGTCTTATACGATTAAACGATAGGTTTTCTAATGCTTAAAATAACTAAAAAACTTTTTTGAATGATTAACGAGAAGCTAAGGTTAATTTAATTTCTAATTCTGTAACATATCTAGTTTACTTTATTGACGTTGTTGGCAAAACTTACAATTACTGATTTTTATTAAAAATCGTAATATTTTAGAATTAATTATTAATTCCTTGAAAATACTAGATAATCATTATTTAATACTAACAAACAACTGTATCTCTTTATAAATTACTATAGTTAAGATACTATTACCTTAAATAAAGTTCTTCGTAAGATAACAAAGTTATTATTTTAATGTTTTTACGAAATTACTTCACTTGAAAACTTATTCTAAGTAGGTATGTAAACATTTACTTCTACTTAAGAAATGGAATTACAGAAAGAAAAAGGTGAAAAATAGAATAACTTTTACGTAACATATTAAGTGAGTACTCTTCATAATTACTTAGCAAACTTTGTCCACAATAATAAAACTTTCACCTGTTTTTACCAAATTCACGAATCCACGATCAAACGAATCTGTAATCAGTTATGGCAGAGTAGTGAAAAACCTAGAAGTTAAAAATAAAATAATTAGAAAAATTGATTAATAAAAATAGTATTCATGTACATTTCAAATAACACCTACTTTGTTGTTACTACAAGCTTGTTGACACCTTCCCGAGGTCACTCTACTTTCATTTTCATTCGTACTTAAATGAAGATTTTAATGTGGTGTCTCAAGAATGTTTTGACATTATAATTAACTAGGTTATAACTGTCTAAATAATGCTTATACGAAAGGATATCCGGTCGTAATGTTAATAAAATATATTTACCAAATACAACAAAATATTTATTTAAAAAAAGCCTTATCATTAATGTCATCTTTCCCTTCGCCCTCCTCTCTTTTATTTTTTTACTTAAATTTATTTGATACCAAATATTTTCATGTAAAATGTTGCCGAGACGAAACCACGTGTCTCGAACTCTTAAAAAGTTATCAGATGTCATGTAGAGTCAAGCTTCCACATTTGAACCTCAGTAAAAAAAATGTTTTAAGTTTCTGTAATTAAAGAAGTATCGTATAATGGAAAAGTAATGATGAATTAATACATTATTCGCGTTTCCTTAAATGAAAACTGAGAGTGGTAGTTGATTGAGATAATAACTCAAACAAGCTCCGAACACGAGTCTTGTTGTATTGCAATTATCGCTTGTACCAATCTAAATTTTTCCGAGTAAATGGGTGAATTCGCCGTGGAAAAGAATTTATCAAATCAAATAAGTTTAATATTACGTTTTCAAGTAAAAATTACAAAAAATCGTTACTTAAATATTTCTTACAAGTTGACATAGGCAATAATCCCACCCATAACTACTCGTATATTATAATTATTTTGAGTCTTTTCCGAATTCTCGAAATGGAAACGATTATCATATATCAAATGTACAAAGTTTTTTTTGTTATAAATACTAAACAGAACAATGAAAGTTAAACTAAAAATGAAAATTAAACAAGTTTACCATATTATTGTGCTATCAATAATATTTTATCCCTTAATTATTTTGCCAATTAGAACAAAATTTTATCAACATTTCAATAACACAATAAATATCAAAATTGTAGTAAAGTAAAGAAATTAAAGTATTATATTATTTAGGTTATTTAAAAATAACAGTGAAACAATTAAATCTCACAAATAGTAAATATTTCGTTTTCCAAATGAATACAAAATTATTATTGCCTTTAATTTAGTAAAACAAAAGAGCAATATTTATTTTATAATAATTTTAATTTCATTTCCTTTTAACAATAGACCTGATATTTAAATTAAAAACACAAGTTTTATTACGTTCATTAGTTCATATTCTACAGCTTGATTAAACTACTAAAGAATTTCATAATGTTTCACATAAAACGCAGAAGATAACTTATTTTTGAATTAAAATGAATAATTTTTCTAAAAAATTCTATTACAATATTCTTGAATTTTATATACAGATATATTTAATTAGTGTAAGTAAAGTTGCTTTTTAATAGTTTTATATACAATATTTTTTTATAAGTCCAGAAAATTTCAATGTCTGTAAGAAAATTGGATGACTTCGGAGAGTCGACTTAACTTTCAAAGTTTGTCAATAAGATAAAAAACATGTTTACTCTTTTGTTATATAGTTATTATAATAGTTTAAAATTATAGATTACTTTATTCAGCGATTATAAACTTAAAAAGAAGTATAATTCGTCAGGAATTAAATTTTTTGTTAAAAGGTCATACAATCTTCTTTTCAGTTTCCGTTGATATCCGTTTTCTGACGAGCCTTCAGATTGACAATCACAAGTTCATTTCCACGTGCTCTTGATGTCCATCTGCCGCTGATTGCAATTAAGTCGATCTCATTGGACGATTTTGTTTCTTTGTTTAAAGTTCGCTTTTTTATTCGGTGATGAAATTAATTAAACATTATTGTTTTATGATAGATAATTCTTATACATGTTTAGGACAAAATAATAAAAAAGTACTGCCCATATTTGTACACCTGTAAACGTAACATTTTGTCTTTTTAAAATATTTTTAAGAGGATAGTGAGTAAAAACGACTTAAAATTAAATATATAATAATTATTATCTAAAATAACCTCTAATTCAATTCATTATCTATTCGTAATCAAATAACAGCCGGTACTTGAATGAACTCATGCGAGAGTCAATTAATTGGTAGGTAGTTAATCGTTTTCATATGGACTATTGTGTTTTTATGAGCCAGTGCTACAATTGTTGGTACAACAATATTAAATACTACACGCCAAATACAATATTTCAAAAAGCTAATCCAGTGTAAAATACAATTGATTCAATTGTTGTTTGATTTTTCTCTTTTTTAACATTTAATTTGTTACTTAAATAAGCTTTGTAAGGAATTTATTTTGTATCGTATAATAAAATAACCTCTTTATTTGTGTATTTACTTACAAGTTGAAAATAAATAGCTAAAGAAAATGGAAAATGTGTCAACTTGAAACTAATCCAATCAGTAATTTTTTCAATACATACAATATGTATATAAGACGTTGAATTTTTAATGAATACAGCGATTCAGCCCTCAATCTTCCGACACGGATCATATTGATTTTTCGTTTTATTGAGCTGAACGTAAGCGAAGCTCTTAACCGTTTGGGAATCAATGTTATGTCGCCACATCACATAAAAACTACTCAGTCGATCTTCATCAAAATTGGCATTGCTGTAGTTCTTGTTGACGGGCTTCTACAGAAAAAAACTGAATAGTAAAATCTTGATTTGATCAAAAGTTATGGTCGAAAAACTGAATCCCCATAGACCTTAGCTTAACTGTTCTCTTGATCGTCTTCCTCAAAATGAGCTGAATCGATTCATCACATGAAAACTACTAGAGCGTTTTTAGGCAAATTTCGCACGAATGTAGAACTAATAAATAGGCATCTACAGAAAAAAACAGAATGAAAATAGTTTGATTAAATCAAAAGTAATAAAAAAACAAAATTTCCCGTTGATTTTGCTGGAGGGTGTTGTAGGTTGTCTACAACAAACTTTTTCAATTAATTGTTTATTATTGTTATTAAATATTAATTTCTTTTTATTCTTTTCTAATGGATTTTCCTGCGCTCAGCTCAATTCCTGCCACTCACGATGGGCGGATCCTAGATAATAATATATTACTCATTTTGAACTTGAAAATTGGCGATTGGTAAATAATTTGTAATAATACATGTGTTTAATTTTTTTCCTGTTAATGTTTTGTCAAAGTACTTATTCGTAATATTATTATATTATAGTTAAAATATATACTGTTGAATGAGCCTTTTGTAAGTCGCACAAAATATAAATTACCATAAAGTCATATTAGACGTCATATTGATCGGTCGTTGATCGTCATACACTTGATAAGCACGTCTGTACTTTCAGATTGTCAAATATAAAGTGGAATATTGACAACCTACATGTAATAAGTTTCGTTGAATTGTGACTCTAAAGATGGTATAAGATCAAGTGTTCTTTGTTTTCAAGAGAAAATGATGTCATCATTTCAAATTGTATAATTAATTTTGTACTCGTAATTTGCTTTGTCACTGTCATGTCATTTTATCTGATCTCTCCATACTCACCAACTAATTAACTGACTAACCAGGAAATAAAATTGATCTTAATATTTTTTCTAAAATATATCTCACACTATATAATTGTTATTCCTCAGTTTCGCCCCTTAATTTAGATAATATTTAATTCCATACAGAACTGAATAACGTATCAAAGAAATTTAGGCAAAAGATTCGAAAGTAGCTGTCGACAAAAGGTAGAAAAGTAATTCAATTACTTAGTGTTCAGCTCTACTGTTCTTATTGAATCCTAAAATAGACAGAGAGAAAGTTTCAAAGAAAAGTTAATATCTCAAAAGTCCATTTCGCAAATACGTCCTTTACGATAGCTATCTTTGGTCTGATCTTTGCGGATCCCGGCTTACCTTCAAAATACTCAGTCAGTAATTAGAGATGAAAAAGTTAAAATAATAAGTTTCTGTCCAAGATAAAAAAAATATATGATATAAAATAAAATAATTAAATTTACAAATAAGATTTCACATATTACATAGAGAAATATTAAATTCGTATTTCCCTTATTGAGGGGTTCAGGAATTGATACGAGATTGGTTCTTAAGTATTTCTTTAGAAAAGGTTATTATATCATATTATGGGGTTTGCAAGATCTAAAGAATACAAATAATATATTGTTAAGACCTAAGACTTAAATTCGCAACTTAAAAATTAAATTACTTGATCTTTGCTAGTAAATGTATAAAGTCTAGTAAGTTAGCTTTTGTAATTTAATTATGTACTAATATATAAATGTTTTGTTCACAGATATACATATTTTATATTGTTTTCATTTTTATTGCGTTTTTAGTTACTTAAAAATATAGTTTCCTCGTAGACTAAACTTAAGGATCTTACGGAAAATGCTAGATCCATTATTAAAAAGTGTATGGTTAAGATGTTTCATTTCACTATTTGAAACGGTCTCTTATTAAATTTGACCGTAATCTTTACTCTTTTACACAACAATAAAATATTGTCACTCTATGGTAAGATGTTGACTGAACCAAGATTATGATTTCGTTACACCTTTGCAATGGGTTGCGTAGCTTCTTTAGAGCTCTGAGAGAACATTTTGTGATTACTTCTTATAAACCTAATCAATTGTGAAAAAACTCACCAGGAACGAGGACATTTCTATGCTTTTACCCTTTATACTGCAACTTCGGCGATTATAAGACTTTTGTGGATGAATTCACTCCGAGCGGAAAAAGAACAGGAATATAGGACGTACTTTTAACAACTACCATGCTTATGTTGTTATATATCTTAACATATAAGAAAAACAAAACTTTATTAGTATACGAGTTAACACTATCTATTAAAAATGTTAAGTAGAGATAAAGTTTTAGTTCGTATTGACTAATAAGATAATTCTTAATTCATACTCTAAATACTCTGATGTCTATAACAGTTTTATTTTACTTTCATGTACTTGACTCTCTGTAACTGGGTCGTGGTTTCAATCCATTTCAGAGATATGGTTTTAAGTTACTAGCATTTTCCAAGACGGCCATATTATTACTTTAACTGCTATCAAAACTACTGCTTGAAGCTGAGTCCGATATTATTTTTGAATACTATATAAAAATATACATTTTTATTTGCTAAAAATATGATAAAATCCTTTTGAAAATTTCGGGAAGTATTTTTATAAAATTTGCTAGGAGATTACTATAAAATGACAGCTATTTTATCACCAACATTGTTGACGGCAGAGTAAAATAATTGCTAATAATTACGATCTCAAATTACACGTGAAGCCACTAGCATCATCATCATGATGTTGACGTGACATGACCATAATGACCTCTCAATTACTAATTCAATTACAAAAGAAGAAAGATTATAAGTCTTGTCTATTCTATACCAGACATCAGGGAACACATAACTGGTTTGGGACGAGCTAGTGATAACTGTTATTTTGAGCTAAACTGATTAATATTTAAAATGAAGGGGCATTAAATTTTATGTTATTTAAAAAAGCAAGTATTTTAAAATTTGATTACTTCCTTAACTTCATTGAAAAAGAGAAATAAACAGAGCTAGATTTGCATTTTGGCTCTACCAAATATCATTATTGGTTGAGCAAAGAGTTTAAAGTCTTTAAAACAAACAAATAAACAAATGAAATCGTCATTTTTATTTAACTTTTTCCTTGTATTTTTTGAATTCTGAATAATGATTAACATCAACACGGTCGCGTCAAGTGACGCATACATTACAAATAATGTTTTTTATATACAAGGACCTAACCTATATTTTTATGACGTACAAAAAATATAATATAATCATAAATACCACGTATATAGAATAGATTTATACAGGGAAATAATGTATAAATTTTTTATGTACACTACATTACATCATCTTTGGTATTATTGATTTCATTGCCGTTATCACTTTTATTATCGTCATCTTTAGTCGTATACATCAACTTAAACGAAGGAACGTTATTATCATAAGTGAGTCCAGTTTGTTTTTGGAGTTCTTCAACAGATATTTCCGCAAATGTTTTCCAATTGTATTTATCAGAGGCTTTTTGTGTGCCTACAGATGTCATCCACGCACAAGTCATTTGTACGTCATGGTCAATACATATTTGCTTTCTAAAAAATGTACAAACATAAAAATTTATAAAAGAGACATATAATAAAAACATTTTAAAGCTTAAACTAAAATACAAATAAATTCTACAAAATCTAAAAGACAAAAGATGTTGAATTAAATTTTACCTTAGCCGTATAAACTCATTGGCGATTCCTAATCTTCTATAGTCTGGTCGAACTACCACTCCTCTGCCTTCATAAAATGTAGCGTAATCAGTTTTTGAACCTGTGTAATCCAGTAATACTTTAGCAGCATAGAAAAACCGTTCTATTTCCTTTGTTTTTATCTGTATCTGTAAATTAATAAAGTTTATAAAAATATAGAAAAAATATAATAATAGTATTTTCTATGATTTTTGTGTTGTCTGAATCGTAGTCTGTATAAAATGATTATGCAATTGCAATGGATTAAAGACTGACATTTATTGTGATTTCGCAGCGCTTATTAGTAAAAAATTTGAGTGGAGAGCTGGCCGGTGAAGACTCGAAGACCCCACGGCCCCCGCGTCCTCCGCCTCAATCCGGTTTCGGCGAACACCGAGCAATTTAAATAATTGTAATAATAGCTATGACTTACGTGCTTAACAAATTCATCAAGTTTGTCAGTATTTTTTGATAATATTAGAACAGATATACCAAGAATTTCACCAACAGTATCAGAACCATCATCCACACAACATAGCGTTATATGAGGCGGTTGCATTTCGAAATATATTTTAAATATTTCTTCAAATTCACTTCTCGCTTCATCATTATTTATTATATCTTAAACACAAAATAACCTTCTTAAAAAAACTTTAACATAAACAAATATAACTAAGGAACATTACCATTGTAAGACAATAATACCTGCAGCTTTATGAAACGTTTCATCTCTCAGTAAATGTGTCATGATAAAGTCAAATACATCATCTGTGCGATCCGTGGGTACATCTTGAATACGAAGTTTAATATCACTACCATCTTTCTTAGCTTCAAATCTACTCCACACCTTAAGTTCAGTATTTACGGACATTGTGTAATTATTTAAAATAATTCAGTGAATAGGTCCTATCTCGACCACATATCAGAACACTGTGAGAGGAAGTTTGTTCTTCGTCATTCACTCACAATCTTCTCGGTCGTTGTCCGTCCCTATCTATTGACCTATTAAAATTAATCATCATATACCATCTAAATAAAAATGAATTGGGTAGGACAGCAGATATTTGACTTTGTTACTTTTAAATTATAATTGTACATTGTACGTTATATATATTGGAATTGGCATAGGAGTTACTTTTATGAGATGATGATGATGAAAAAAATTAAGATTTTTAGAATTTTTGTTTGCTTATCCCTTTGTCTGTTTATCTGTGCGTTTGTAATTTTTAGAGAGGTTTATTGAATTGATTGATTTACATGGATTTCTTGTTGCATACTCCATTAAAATTTAAAGATTATATTATGTAAATGGGTTAAGAAATAAAAAAAAGTGTCTAAATAAACAATTGTCGTACTATCTTTTTTACGTTTTCTAATTATATTTAAAAAACTGTTTTGTTGATTGTCTTAAGCTAGCAATTCTGTTATTTGTCGAAAAACCAAATTCCGCTTGAACGGAGTTGTATGAAAATAAACAAATAGTCATTCTACAACTAATCAACATGTATATATATATTTAAATATGTTAATGTATTTACCACATTTACTTATAACACTCAATATGGAACACAAACTTGATTATGTAGAAATAATGTTAAAATAAATATCGGAATAAAGAACTATATAATTCGTGAACTTCTTATCCAGTATTATTATATGCGTACATTTTTTACGTTATATAATTAAAGTATACAAGCAATAATCAAAATTAATTACATCTCTACTATATTTGAATAGAGTTCCACATACGAGTATGATAAGATAATTAATTAATTTGTCACAGATAAGAGTTAGTAAACTTAATGTTTGTTAAACATTCATGGTATTAATAATATTAAGAATTTTGTTTGGAACATCCTATGATATATATAGAATGTAAAATTAATTACTGCTGTTCTTCACTTCTTCTTGATTGATGAAAATTTTAATTTTAATTAGATATGACGTCACATTTTAATTGCTTCTAATTACTACGCTTGACCTTAGACTTAGACTTGACTTGAAATCTTTTTTAATTATGCTTTTGTATATAACTCTTGTTCGAAATAATAACTACTCGTTTGTAATAATTAATAAACTATAATCGTTTATGTCGTTGTGAAGACATTTCTATGTCAATGTCTCAATATACTCCTCCTCCAGTATATTGCTCCTACATATACATACATATATAGGATATAATAAAGACATACAAACATCAAATATCAAGGCTGTATTAAAAAAAATAGTATACATACTTTCATACTAAGAAAGAAATAACATTTTTATTAAAGTCCATTACCTCACGTACACTTTTCCATCAGTAGAGAACAAATAATCTTTTAAAATATCTTACAAAGGGAAAAAATATGCTACACATTAACATTCACTTAATAACTTATACTAAGTAGGAATGTAAACATTTACCTTTACTTAAAAGATGAAATTACAAAAAGAAAAAGGTGAAAAACAGAATACTTTAACAGAAATTGCTAAGTAGGTATTCTTCAGAATGACTTAGGAAACTTTATCTCCAACAACAAAACTTTTCACCTTTTTTTATTAAATTCACAAATCCACGATCAAAAGTAACTGTAATCAGTTTGGTCAGTTGATTTAAAGTTAGGATAAACTATTTGACAGTTTGATTAGTCTCGAAACAGTTTGAAACAATTCGTAAAATAACTTGTAGTGAAGTCCAAATAAAATCATATTAAACGTAATGTTTTTTATATTGCTTGGTTTATTCAAAACATTCAAATAAGACAAAAATAAATTTGTCGCAATAGAGTCGAAAATCGTTTGATATATTTTCATTACTTTATATAAAAATAATATAACATTAACAATTCAGAGTACGTTAGACAGTTACAGATTACCTTTTCGAGAGATTACTTTTTTTAAATGTAGTTATAAAGAATAACAGAACATTTTATTCTTTATAATAATAAGTACTTATATTATGAAGTGGATTTGTTTGTTTATATGTAATCGAATAAATTTTTAGGTAGTTAAGAAATTTTACAATGCGGTATGAAATTTTTTCTACCCACATATAATCATAATTAATTATTTCATTGATTATCAACACACGGCCCGTGACACTAACAACATCCGACATTTTATCTTCCTATATACATATCTCATACATTCAATCAGTTTTTAATCATCAGGCTCCATGTAGGAGATAATTTAAATTAACCATATCAAATATTTCACTTCGTTCTTACCTACAAAAAGCTTACAACATATGAAAAATAAAATAAAGTTTCAGAGATGAATATCCTAAAGGAAAGTCATAATTTATCAAGAATTAAATTTTTTGTTAAAAGGTCATACAATCTTCGTTTCAGTTTCATTAGTTGATATCCGTTTTCTGACGAGCCTTCAGATTGACAATCACAAGTTCATTTCCATGTGCTCTTGATGTCCATCTGCCGCTGATTGCAATTAAGTCGATCCCATTGGAGGATTTTGTGACTTTGTTAGACTTACTCTCTCCTAATGGTTAATAATTCGTGGTACAATCTATATTTGAAGATGAAAAAATTTTTTACCTGCAATATTATAAAACAAGTAAGTAATTTTTTTTATATGGTGAGATGATGAATATACTTTTTAAAAATATTTTTGCAACTTCTTTCTTTCTTTAGATTGAGAATGTACCTTGGTAATTTAATTAAAATATTAAGATAAATCTTACACATATTAAAAATGTTGTACATTTGTGAATGATTTACTTTGTTATATTATTTATAGTGTTATCTTAAATTATGACTCGAATATAAATTTCTAAATACATTTGTAGAATATTATTAAGAAGCTTTATTGTAAAATATATTACATAGCACATCAAGAAGAGACGACAGAAGTTACTGTTGACAACTTTCCTAATTCTTTAAAAGATAACTTTCTAAAATTTGATTCTTACACAACCCGAAATAGGAGAAGTTTATTCAATGCAAATATTAATTAATAATTATACGATGATGTGAGATTCAGCCTTAATTATTGAAGTTCTGAAAAACTTTAATGGAAAGTTTCAAAGGCCTTACTTATATTTATTTATTACAAACTTTGGCGTCTAATTTAACAAACTTAATAATTTCTAATTATTAAATATTATTTATTAACAAAAAAATTTTCAGAAAAAGAAATGTAAATTTAAAAAGGGTAAAGGAAGAAAAAAAAGGTGTAACAAATATTATCAATAACATAAATTTATATCATTTATATCAAGGTCTTAATTATTATTTTTTCCCGTAATTATAAATATTCCAAAATCTAACCAATGCTCAGTATTTTGTGGCCAAGAAGAAAAGCTTAAACAAAAGCCTGTAAATATAAAATGATCCAAACAATACCTTCTGAGTATCAGTGGTTAGGTTACTTGAAAACAATCTTGCTTCAGTTATCCCGATGTAATTCCTTGTGTAAGCAATTTGGTGCCAAGGAGGAAGGTCTCTGAGGAGATCACAAAGGCAGACAGCTTTTCAAAAGTAACAAAATCAAAGACTTAGATACTTGAGTCAACTCCTACAAACTCAATTAATTAGATATTCATTCTCTCCTCCTCCTCTCCATTTAAGTATTAAGTAAGAAATTAGTTTTAATTATGAATTCAGACATTGATAAAATTGAAATTCGTAGACTATTTTTACTTTAACATGAAAGTCATGTTTAAAATATAGCCTGAATAAGTACACAGGCTATATTTTAAACATGAGTTTCATACCACTTGGTAGAGTGAGCTTTACCCATATGACCACATTTCGTACATGGGATATTTCAACAGAGCTGGAGATCTACCCCTTTTGCTCTCTTTTATGGGTGTTTGTTATCATTTACATACTTGCCTATTCCCATTAAGAATAGGCAAGTAAGTACAACACGTTTGGCATATTTCATATTTTGCATTTGTTCATTCACGACAGCAGTGTTCATCATCAGGTATACATTATATATATCATTATTTAAACGTCTGCTTGTTCGCCAGTGTACCAAATGAACCAAACTTACAATAGTATTTCGATAGAGTAGGAGGCAGTACTCCATAATGTCCAATATATTAATAATCTAAATTAAATAAAACTCAAATATTTCTTTAATAAATCGTATGAATAGTTTACCAAAATTTTCCAATACTAGTAGAACCTAAAACAATAGAGACTCCACATTCATTGTTCTATACAGCTAAAACCCTTTGTTTATACAACCATTCATGTAAATTAAAAAATATATTAACTTACTTAATTTAACTTTTACAATTTTATACTCCGTATAAAAATATAATTTTCATGAATAACTTAAAAATAGGTTAGAGATATACTCGTAATAATAAAGTTAAAAAATATTTATATATACTTTAAGTGACGATAGATAATTTGTAGTTTGCTAGGGAGGGGATGAGGGACAGACAAAATCGTTTATAATAATAATTATTAATAAACAAGGCATTACGATATAGCTTTCTGAACACACGAGCATTTATATTCATGAGAATGATGATTATTAAAAGATTAAATAATAGATTGTACTTAAATAATAACATGTTTCGATAAACATAAGGTTTTTTTATAGACATTGAACAATTCAGTAATTCATATATCCGTTTTACAACAATAATACTATGGATGTAAACACTACCGTTACTAAACAATACTGCTCGGAAATTTAAAATTCTATTCAAAAAATACTGGTAAATTTTTATTCTTTTGAGCGGATGTCATTTATGTTGTTGTAGAGATAAAACAAAGGTATTATATAGATAGGTACAAACCAGGGAAGAAAAAATATATAATAACTAACTAACTGTTGCCTGCGACTCTGTCCTCGTGTACTACAAGAGGGCATTATGCGTTGATCGAAATATTAGATCGGATCAGACAGGTAGATCAAGGGAGAGCGGGGTTTTAGAAGCTTATATAATATTCCAATAGCTTTCTGGAGTACATGGGGTCAGATTTCGGGAGAAAGAGAACGCAACAAAGAGGGTATAGATATAACAAATTGTAAGGAAGAATATCCATTTTTTGTATACCTCTTAATGCAGAAAATATATTTATGTGCAAGGAAAAACTTAAAGAATGATTTGGGCTATAATTACAACATTACATTACTGGAGGATTCTTATTGTGTTAGTTTATTACGTAAGTCAACAAAGAGGCCTATTTAATTTCAGAAAATTTTCTTTTTCAACGAAGAAAAGTAAAACTTTGTTTGGGATAGCTATAGCTAAACTAAAAATATGCTGATTTCTATGCGTTTTAAATGAATATATATGATATGCACTATTTGAATCGTTATGGATGTGGCAAATGAAGTTGCTGGTATTTCATTATTAAAATATGTATCAGATGAAATGAAATATATTTGTAATATTTTCTTTAATCGTCATATTATAAATATTCCACTTAATCTATCCATCTGATGTAACAAAATAGTAAATTTATATATATAAATATATTTTATAAGTAATATATTTTGGTTTAAATAATAACCTTATCATCCTAGATTTGTTTATACTCTTGCGTTTTGGTAACCCGTTACTAATAGTTTCTGTTTTTGTTAAAGCTAACAAACTTTGCTAATTAATCCTATCTCAAAGTTTAAAGTCCTCTGAACCGATTACTTTAACCTTAACTGTCACACCTTTGGACTTATTGACCCGCTTTATCTGACTGATTAGTTTTGAATTCAACCTCTTGAGTTTACATAAAAAATATCATTCGTAAAACTTTTAGTAGGTTTTCCGGTAAAAAAAAGAGATATTTTCCTGAATCAAAAATATCCTTTGTATTTAAAAAAAAATAATATTGAATTCAAATGATTGTTAGTATTTTACTGGGTAAATGTATCGATAAATCAAAATTATTAATTGTACGAAACAACATTTTAAGATATACTCGTATATGATATTAAATTATCAATAACGTAACTGTATTTTCCAATAATGTTTTATAAATCTAAAATAAAATGCCAAAGTCATTTTAAAAAATCCGTGCCCGCAGGGGGACACGCGTGGGTAGACCTCGTGTGTAACTCATTTAAAATATAACTCACAACCTAAGAATAATAAATGATGCCGTTGTTTACATCAAAAATTTTCAAGAAAAAAGTGGTTTTAATTTTTTTTCTCGGAAAAAGTATCTTTTTTGGAAATACTTTTGGTACTTAAATTTAGAGTAAAAAATAATCTTTCTATTAAAAATATTTGAGAGGAGGGAATGTTTACCAGAAAAAAGTTGCCGTGGTTTTACCTACCTAAAATTTACAAGCTAAAAGTGGTTTTTATTTTTTTTCTCGGAAACGGTACCTTTTACGGAAAAACTTTTGGTACCTAAATTTAGAGTAAAAAATAACCTTTCTATTAAAAATACTTGTGATGCAAGAATGTTTGCCAGAAAAAAGTTATGATTTTTTTTCCAAAAATTTTCGGTTATTTTACCCCCACCCCTAAGTTATTGAAGTTAGATTTTCGGTTTATCTACATTAGTTATAGGTATTTATCAAAGACATCATATAATATGAACGCGATTGATCTCCTTTGTATAGGGACAAAGTTATGGTCGAAAAACTGAAATCAGAAAAAGTGAGGTCCTAGCGCCCCCTGTGACCGGATTTCTCTGGTTAACGAACTTGACCTTCATTTTTGGATGGTTGATTTTTGTGCAAAGTTTGAAAGCGATCCGAGCGAAACTGCGGCCGCTATCGTGCTGACAAAAGTCGAATCTGGACGCACGCACGCATATATATATATATATATATATATATAAACTTTTTGACCAATGGTCATTTCGGACTCAGGCGGTCATAAGAAGACCTCCTGTGAAGAAATTTTTCCAAAATTCGAAAGTAGGGGACAAATGAATGGGCAGACCGAATTCTTCGAGGTCTACCCAAAATGTTTCAACTTTAAAGTAAAATTTAATATGGTAATCCTAAACCCACTCAGTCATCTTTTCAATACGTACAATATGTGAATAAGACTTGTTGAATTTTCAATGGATACAGCGATTCGACCCTCAATCTTCCGACACGGTATCATATCGATTTTTCTTCACAAAAGCCGAGCTAAGCCTGTCTTTCAGACGCGATATTATCGACGGACTCGAAATACGGCTTTCATAATCAATACTGTATGTCGCTCTCTTAAATAATAATATGATATATGAATCTTTATTATTGTTAAATCTTGGACCGAATAAAATTGTTTTCTAATTACTTTTACTAAATGAACTAGAACAATATGTATCTTTGAATAAAATATTAAAGAGATAATGAGCTTATCTAAGATTTGGTCTTGAAATTAAAGGAAACTAATATTTTGTCTTATTATAAAATGTTGCTATGAAATAAAAGATGTGTCATAAAAACATTTTAAAATAGAACTACTGCGTCTAGTGACGTGACCATTCAATTATCTTATTCTTGTTATACCAATGTAACTATCGGAGATCCATTTGCTGGGTAAAAATAAACTCTACTTATTTATTTCGTAGTATTTTTTATACTTTTGTATCATGTTTTCAACAACAAAGGAAAGAAGGAGATTAGGTTGTTTACTCTATAAGATTTTCAAAACGTAATACAATGTACGCTGTGTCGTAAATTTATTTCTCAATACCTTTTCCTCTTTGGATCAGCTTTATAAAAAACTTTACTCACGATATATAAAATATTTTTGTTATGTTTCTTACGAAATCCCTTATCTTAAAATAAGATATAGAAGAAATATTTGAAATTGGTTTTGAATACATTTTATTCACGTATTTTATTTACGTATATGGGTATACTTGGCGGAATATTTGTGTAAAATGAGTATAAATATAGTTTACAGGTACCATATATAACGTCAAATATAATCAACCTATCACAAACATATGTGTTGTGAAACTTACAAGATATCAATAATAATTTACTCCTGACATAGATTAATTTATCTTATCAGAGATTGTATAATCTAAAATGCGTAGCCGATTTAAAACCCTACAGCACATAACTTAAAATGTAACCTGAATGACAATACTAATAATTTTTCATCATCGTATTATTACAAAATTAGATAGTATTTATTTATATAGGTGATGCTAGTTGCGTATAAATCTGTATTGATAAAAAGTGAATAAGTTTTTCATTAACATAACAATTCCATATATATTCACAGCAAATAAGTTTGTATTGACAATAACATACAAGTGATAAGGGTGTGGATGATTTCAGTAGGCACTTGGAAATCAGCAGCTAAATAAATGCACCTGGAAAACTTTCCTAGAAGCTACCTGTAGAAGAATTGGCAAAACACACAGGATTGGCTATCGTAGCCAATACATCGGTATTTAAATTAATGTGCACTACCAAAGACTAGGCAGTAGTAGTATATGTGATATTATTTATGTTTAACTGATATCGTTAAATAAATTGTATTTTTTTTAAAATGAACTTTTATAGAATTTATAAAGGTAGAAAAGCTATTTTTCTTATTTTATTTAACGTCATTTTTTTAAAGATAATTAATATAAGGAAAGGTATATCATATTTTTAGCATTAGGTATATTCTGAAGGTCAATTGTAAATATGTATTTTTTTGTAATTATTTATTTTTAAACTGACTAATACTTTCTTACATAGAATATAATAAAATATAAATTATAATTATTGGTACGAACTCACAAACTTTACTTCTTTATGAAATTAAGTATAGATCATTTTAATAACTTTAATCTATTTTTTGAATTTGACCAAAATATATTTTGAAATTAGTGAGCAATATAATATTAAAACAAACGGTGATGCGAAAATTGCACAAACAAGACTACATAGTTATTAATTTCACACACCGTTGCAGTACGAATAATATTTTTACTCACTTTTTAATCAACGCAGCGTGGAGGAAATGGCGACAGGTCATGGCTACAACTTCCGACTTGATTTTTCCTCCTCTCCTCTTCTCTTAGACTAAATTTATAAAATAATAATAAAAACTACTGTCTTGTATGAGTAATGCTGACCTATAAAAAAGAACAATCGAAAAACAAGTATTTGCAGCTCAAATGTGAATATTCGGATTGATATAAGAGAACGACTTCAGACAACATGGATCGGTAAAATATGATATTAGCAAAAGGGCCATGCCTCCATTGAGATGTGATAAGATAGTAGAATAGATTTCAAATAAGTGGTAGAAAGGCTTTAAAACATTTTTTATACATATTAGGAATGTATTACAATATGTATAGTTGGATATGATGTATGTAGAACAAGTAATACTTTCTAACGTTATTCTACGATACTGATTGCAGTATCGTATCCTATGGATAACTATAATTTATTAATATAAAGTAATATTACGTAAAGTTATATATTGGCAATATATGAATTCAAAAACTTCTGTTGGCGTTAAAGGTAACATAGGTATAAAGGTTATAGGTTATAGGTGCCATAAGGTTATACCTTATGGTACCTATTATAGTAACTAATGTTTGATGCAGCTCTTCAACTTTACTTAAAGATAAATCACCTAATTTAACATCTTTTATATGTATAAATTAAGCCATTTACTCGATTATAATTTATCATTCATTTCCTATTGAATGTTATTTTTATAACATTATGTTTAAATTTATAATATATATAATAAAATAAAATGAACAATACCATGCAATTGGGTATCTCAAAATCAATCGATCATTGTTACAGATGCTGGTTGGATTCATGAAAGCAGGAGCCCTTTTCAGTTATGTTATAATTTTGCTGTAAACGACACTAATACATAATTCCTTTTTTTTAAATTCATAATTTTGTAGTTCTTTAAGCCACTCTTCATCGATTTTCGGTTTTATAACAAATACATATATAAAAATATGGGTTAAAAATTATTACACATGTTATCTGTAAATTAGAACGATATCATTTTATATTATATATATTTATATTAAGGTTAGAGATAAAAAGAAATTAAGTTAATAAGAACGGAAAGCTGATATCAAAATTTTCTTATTTCAAGTTTATACTTGAGTATTTTGAAGATAAGCCGGAGTCCGTAAAGATCGGTCAAAGATTGCTATCGTAAAGGACTTATTTGCGGAATAGACGTCTGAGATATTAACCTATATTATCCTCCACCGGAATTTTAACACCTCCTCGTTGTCTTAAAATATTGTTTCTATTACGAACAATTTCTTAATTTGCATGGAAATACAAGTTATATGCATTTTGAGGTGATAAATTGAAAAGGGCAGACAAAATTGCTAGCACCAGCGACTACAAATAAATAAAACAATTTGAAGTAATGACATCGTTATCTCTTGAAACAAAAGAACACTTGATCTTAAACTTCCTTCAGACTTTCAATTCAGCGGAACTTATTAAACGTAGGATGTCAATATTTCAGGTATATTTCACAATTCGAGGGTACAGCCGTGCTTATCAAGTGTATGAGGATCAGCGACCGATCAATATGACTTCTAAGATTGACTTTACGATTATTTCATTTTATTGCGACTTATTGGAGGCTCATTCAATAATTTCTTTATACAAATAGCATATTTGTTTGCCGGAGATTTACTTCATTTTTGAGGTTGATAATTTAAGTAGAATAATATTATCTGATCAATAAAATAATTAAAACTATACTGTTTTATAGGAATGTGTTGGAGGACAGCTTTTCTATTAAAGAAAGAAAAACAATAATGTTATTTAAATTATTCAATAACCACTTCGACTTCTACTTTAGAATTACCCTCTCATATATAAGTAAAGTCAGCGTAAAGTAATTATAGCTACGTCTCGTATAATGAGTGGAACAGCTGGACGATCAGACGCCCACTACTTCTCTCCCGTTCCTAGTTACTCGTCAGTTATTGTTGCAATAGATTTGTATCTAAATTTGCAAATATCCCTTGCTTCCTTGTCCCATAAAACAATATTTTGATTTTGATAATGTTATATTCCCGAAATAGTTTTCTGTGACTATTCACATAAGGGTCTACTATACCCTTATTAGGTATGTCGTTTACAATAACACGCCTTTTGTAAGATCATACTACGGTTATCAAATCAATGTTAAATGTTAAAATTACATGCTTCATGTCAAATTGAACTTTGACATAAATTAGGATATTTAAATTTTATATTGAATAATATGAGTCATTTCTATGTGTTTGTGAATTATTAATTATAAAACTAACTGTTACCAGCGTTACGATCTGCTATTTCGATATATATTTATTAGAAGTAAAAAATATAGCCGGAATTACAGCTTAAATAAAGGGAATCGTACTTGAGATAGGTAAATGAAATGTTTATTTATAAACGAATAGCGGGTTATATTTCTACCATAAGAAAGACAAAAAATACTTAATATTTTGTGAGTAAAATTCAGAACAAAATTGATCTATAGCAGTGAGGTAGAAGATTTATTATCGAGAGGGGATGAGATATGGTGACATTAATTTACGACACAGCGTAGGTTGTATTAAATTAAATTAAACTGTCTTTAAGAGTTAAGAATCTAATCAACCTTTGTTATTTAATATAAGTTTTATGGTAAATAGTATCATACTGCTACTCTATAAAAGAGCAGCATACAGTATTGATTATGAAAACCATATCTCGAGTTCGTCGATAATATAGCTACTGAAAGACAGGCTTAGCTCTGCTTTTGTGAAGAAAAATTGATATGATACCGGAGCGAAAGATTGAAAATCGAATCGATGTATCTAACGAAAATTTAACAAGTCTTATTCACATATTGTACGTATTGAAAAGATGACTGAGTGGGTTTCGGATTATCACCGTATTAAATTTTACTTTACTTTAAAGTTTACAGAGTTAGAAATTTTATTTACACGTTAATATTTTGAATAAATTTTATGATATTGTTACGTACAATTAAAAATTATGACCCATCTATACAATTACCCAATGAAAAACTAAGAATCACTATTAAATAGTAAGTAAAATAGAAATGTATATGTAGATGGTAGATCCTAGCTGTAGTTATTTGACTGCAGCTCGTATTAGGCTGGCTCGACCGGGGAAGGACCACCCTCTCACGGAAGACCGACATGTAGTAACCAAATTCATTTGGTTATGTTTCGTCAGTGAGTGAGAGGGTACTGGTATTGATGAAGCCGAGGAATCCCTCTTCGTGCAAAATCGGGTGTATGATTCTCGGATTTTGCTCGGGCTGCCCGTCGTATCTTGGGCGGGCAAAGTATATCTGAGGTCAAATGACGAATCAACGCAGCGGTACCTCGCCCCACTCTAGATGTGGACTTTTGCCACATCCGGGTACTTAATTCCAACTTAAGCGCCGTTCATTATCATCTAGACGGCATAGCCCCCTTGTTGTTTTTACGAAAACGCAGATATCTCAACCTAGCGACACAGCGTGTCTATTATACCCCGGGTATAAACAGCATTTTATATCACACGTCGGGGTATCTGTGTTCGTAAGGGAGGATATCTGTTACCGTCACTTTCAGGTTTTTGTAGGTTGGAATCTGTCTGTACTCTCGTTGCGCGTGGACATGGACGATCATATCAAAGTTTAAGCGTGCCTCTACAGGTCCCATAGCGGTAAAGCAAAAACGGATCAACTCTTGGCCCATATCCAGGCGAATATTGACGATCTGCTTTCACAAACCCCCTCCGCTGAAGTCGTAGTCTTCGTGGAATTCAATACCCACTGGCTAGAGTTACGTGCCACCGACTACCCGGGGAGATCTGTGTTTAACTTTGCTCTTTCAAATGGTCTGTCCCAGTTGGTCAAGATGCACTCGCACTCGTCTACCGGTCGTGGACAGACATATGCCCTGTTTGTTAGATCTTCTGCTGACTTCACATCCCGTAAAGTACCAGGTCACTCTCGAGGTTCCTTTAGGGTCCTCTGATCATGGCTTGGTACTGAGCGTAGAGCCCATTAATCATCCAACTCGCACAAGACCTGTAACTTGACGCGTTTGGCACTACAAGTCCGATTTGTTTCCCTTCCAATGATCCCAGTGACTGCGCTGCTTCTGTAGCCGATGTGATACTACAGGGGATGGAATTATACGTTCCAAACTCTGTGGTACCACTGGGTGGCAGTTCGCGGCTAGGGTTTGATGCGTCTGTCAGCGCTGAAGCAGCTGGAAAACGTCAGGCTTATAAAGCTTGGGAAAATGCGTTAGTTATTAAGGATCCAAACTCTAGAGTTCTGAAGAGGTAACACAATCGTGCCTCTAGATTCTTCAAAGGGCAAATTGCTAGAGCAAACTTCAAGCATGTCGTTAAAATCGGGGATCAGCTGGTACTGGACCCGCCTGGCACACAAAAGTTCTGGGTGCTTTCCAAAGCCACTCTGGGAAACTTTTGCCAGTCATCCTTACCGCCATTGCCCACTGAAAACTAATATCTGGTCCCCACGGCAAAAGAGAAAGCCGATTTCTTGGGCACTCTATTTGCCTCAAACTCGACTTTGGACTAGATGGTATCTCTCCAATTGTGCTACGAACATGTGCCCCTGAGTTGACACCAGTGATAAAGCATCTATTTCGGTACTCCACCTTAAAGGCGTAGTCCCGGTCTTTTGGAAGCGTGCCCTTGTCCATCCGATCCCTAAAAAAGGTAATAGCTCGGACCCAGCTAACTACAGACCTATCGCCATTACCTCTCTTCTCTCAAAGTATGGAGAGCATAATCAATAAACAGCTCCTAACGTACCTCGAGGATCACACAGTTATGTCAGTTAGCGGCAATATGGCTTTTGCCATGGTCGATCGGCTGGTGATCTTCTGTTATATCAGCAGCAATGGAGATTGTCTGGCAGTTACTCTGGATATGGCGAAAGCCTTCCATCGTGTTCCATCTACAAGGGGCTTCTTTCGAAGCTACCTTCCTATAGGCTTCCCGAGAGTTTATTCAAGTGGATCACCAGCTTTCTCACTGGGCGGAGCATACAGGTCGTTCTCGACGGCTTTTGTTCGGACCCCAATCCTGTGAACGCTGCTGTACCCCAAGACTGCGTGCTATCCTCAACTCTGTTCCTCCTGCACATCAATGATATGTTGGATATTCCCAACATATATTGTTATACGGATGTCAGCACTGGGGATGCGGTATATTCCGGCCGTGCAGGTCTCTCTCGGGAAAACATCGACGAGTACCGAAAGAAATTTGTGTCTTCTATAGAGACCTCCCTTGATGGTCTCTGAGTGGGGTGAACTGAACCACGTTCAGTTCAATCCCCTAAGGACACAAGTTTGCGCGTTTACCACAAAGGAAATACCATTTTTCGTATCACCGCTCTTCGAGAGCACTTCTCTTGTTGCCTCGCCAAGTATCAGAATACTGGGTCTTGACTTTACGAGCGATTGTCAGTCAGGCCAAGTTAGCCTCGATGAAATTGGGAGTGATCAATAGAGCGAGGCAGTATGTCAAGCCTGGCCAAAGACTTGCTATACTACTACACAGGAAGTATTGTTCTCAGCTCTGGTCCGGATCACCCCAATAACAACTTCTACCATTTGACCGCGTACAACCGATAGCCGTTCGGATTGTCCGGAACCCAGTGCTCTGTGAGCGGCTGGACTCTCTAGCACTGCGTAGAGACGTTGCTTCTCTGTACGTCTACCGCTTTTACTACGTAGAGTGTTCCGATGAGTTATTCGATCTGTTACCTACCGCCGAATTTCATCACCACCTGGATGCGTGGCGATCCTCCCCTGTGCGGTTCTCAAGGACCTTTTTCCGATGTATTACTGGAATGTGGAACGGACTCGTGGCGGTATTTCCAAATTAGTACGACGATTAGTACCTTAAAAAAAGGCGTTTACTCCCACCTCCTAGGCCGGTAACGCTCTTGTGAATCCTCGGATGTTGCAAGAGTTCATGGGCGGCGGTAATTACATATCATCTGTGATCCACCAGCTCGTTTCCCTCTTCTTACATAAAAAAAATCTCTAAATAAACTTTTTTTAATTTTTCTTTTTAGCTCATAATGCCAAAACTGCTCGACATATTGTAATGAAATTCTTTGTATTACATATTATTATTCTTGCTATTTTTCTTTTTATAGATTATTTTTATTTTCTGAGAGAAGAGTTTCTTCCGAATCATAAGAAAACCGTAAAAATTTAACCTCCAAACTATCTTTACCGTATAAAATTTTATGAGTATTTTTTATGGGAATTCAAGAGTTAAGATTCAAAACTGATCAGCCACTTACAAGATAGGGCAATATTTCAAAGGTGTTACACCCAAGGTTAGCGTAATCGGCTCAGGGGACTTAAAAGTTGTCAACTTTGAGACAGGATTAATTATGAAAGTTTGTTAACTTTAGCATTAACAATAACATAAACTATTAGTAATGGGTTATTAAGTTGAGACTACGTACAAATCAATAATGTTGTATAGTTGGGAATAACTATTGAAAATAAATTATTTATAATTACAAATAAAAAAAACTAGAAATAATATGCTATTTATTGAAAATTTTATTAAATCTGTTTAGGCAATGACGTTGTTTACCTTCTCAACTGATTTCACAGTCATATTCAGTAATAAATCTATAACTTAAACTTTAAAAAAATCAAATTTGAGTTTTATTGTAATAAAGCTTAATTCAATTTTCGTATGTTCTCTTGGAAACGAGACACTTTTTTACAGCAAGAGTCCTGTATGGTGAATTAGTTAATAAACCAACCTTAAACAAAATATCATGAACAGTCCTCCAGTTGTTTAGTTGTGTTGTAATTATAGCCAAATACAGTGTTTTTATTCATAATTAGTCTTTGTGTATTTCTATAAAAAAACCCTGCAATTTCAGCAATAACAAACATATATTGACTTATAAAATAAGCTATAACCACATTTATTAAAATCTGTGTTGTAATTGTAGATGATAGATAAAATATGAAGGATTTAATATTTTAAAAATATCTTTTAGAGATTTCGCTTTGATAATATTTTGTTATATGTATTTTGTTTTACGACTATCTTTATAATTGAAATTAAATATTACTATTTCCACGACATTCGATTCAGGTAACGTTTATAGCTTTCAAATTGCATGGACTGTGACGGTCAAATAGAATTTTAAAATGAAAGTGTATTCAAATTTGCATATGAAATAGAGTTGTAACATGAGACTAAAAAAATACTCAGAGCCTGAAAATACATTCTTCATCAGTAGTTATTTTGTAAGTTAGTTTTAATTTTAGCAAAATATATTAGAAAATAAACGAAAATAGTTCATGCCTTGTTTGATTCTTTATTATAACTTTGAAAAATGTTTAGTTTAGTTTGTGAAAAATAAAAAATGAATTTTTTTCCTTATACTTTGTAACAGCCTTACCCTCTTTGTTACGCTCCTTTTCCACTGAAATCTGACCTCATTAAGGTACTCAGAAAAAAATATTGGCGTATTATATAAGCTACTCAAACCTGAAAATATGCCAGAAACTTATAAAGACGGCAAGCCCGGTACGCCCTTGACCTACCTGTTGCCCCGGGAAGGACGAGCACCATGTTTTAAGTTCTCATTTTAGGGTAAATTTCTTAATGTAATATTCATAACACATCACTTTTGATTTAGTTATCTCGGTATATAATAATAATAAAATATCTATACGTATTCGGATAAATATAACTTCAAAAAGTATATTTTTGGTGCGATAAGTAAAATAAAACTATAAATTTTCTTTTCTCCTCTATCTCTTCTTGTCTTCTCTTTTTCCTCTGCTCTATCTCTTCTTTTCTTCTCTTTCTCTTTTTCTTTATTTTGTAAATTATATTAAAGATACATCACTCTACGACCTTTAACATTACAAAGTCTTTAGGAAATGCTATCTACCACTTTCTCTGGATATATTCGAAGTTCTGAGCTAAAATTTCGATTAACGTATTATATTATATGTATTATTGCTTATATATATATATATATATATATATATATATTTCATGATATAATATTTAGTAATGTGCGTAATTAAATAATATCATTGTTTATATAACTATTTAATTCTCGTAAAACTACGTAATATAAATGTGTAAGTTTTTTATTATTGTATTAATAAGATTTAAGAATTACCAATTATTTTGAACAATTGTTTATACTAAACATATATGAAAGTTATTGATTTGACATTATGTTATTAAATTATTATGTTTGTATACTTAAATATATTAAACACAAGTGTGTGAATTATGGTTGCTACAAATACATTTAGGAATTTAGTATTGCTCAGAATAACTGTTTTGTTAATATTTAATTTATTCAAATGTTTAAAGCTATGATTATAACCAAATGCCATAAATGGCCGCCGGCGCCTGTGGCTGTTATATTAATATAACTACGGGTACGAGTCCCAATTTGATTCTTAATAATATTATAACTTTGTGTGTATTTAATCTATCGTGAAATTAGTAATTGAGTAAAGGATTGTGAACATTTATATTCTTTTATTATTATTTTTTACTTATTAAATATGTTATTTGGTATTGTTTTCTTTTCTTTCATATAATTTCTAACTAATGCCATTATGTATGTTTATTTTATCATTAGACAGTATTATATAGCTTGATTAATTGATTTATACCTTGATTTTCTTAATGATTTAGCCATCCTTGTTTGTAGTTTTAAATAATCTAACAAACACTTAATGACGTCTTGTGTACAAAAGCGCGGATTTGTTAGTAAGTCTATTTTTTTTTTCTACCTAGTACCTATCTATTTCATATCTTTATTTTTTTTCTCTACAACAACATCAACAACGTCCGTTCTTTTATGTGTCAGTATTTTTTTGAATAGAATTTTAAATTTTCAACCTTTATTGTCCAGTAAAGGTAGTGTTTACATGAATACATTTACATGCTGTAAGGCTGGAAATACATAAATATTATTATTTTGTGAAGAATATAGAAAAAATATTTTTTGTATTTGCTTTATAGAACAAAAAAGGTTGAAGGTTGAGTCGCTATTGTTTTAGGTTTGGTAGGGTGTGCCAGTATATTAATATTTTGGTAAACCATTCATACGATATATTAATAAGCAATACGAATTACATTTTATGTACATTATTAATGTATTAAATGTTATATATGATGAATGGATGTACAAAAAAGTGCTTTTCATTGTCAGAACCAATACTTTTGACAGAAAACAGAAATGGAAAGAAATATTGTAAGGTTTATTTTTTGTTAAATTGAAACCAAGTAGACGTCTACGTGATAATAAATACTGATGTTGCCAAAGGACATGTGGAAATATGAGAGATTTTAAATGCGTTGTAGCTACCATTAAGAATAGGAAAGAATGTAGGTTTCAACACGTAGAAGGAAAAGTCAGTTTAGGCTTCCAGCTCTCTTACTCGCGGGCATAAATTCCTTCACTATGATTTATAGCTTGACGGTTAATTGACTAAAGCTCACTTCACCGCTTATCCAGATAGTTATTTTGAACTTGCTTGTCATATATCTATCTAGCAGTGCATACCTAAAGTTCAGAGTTAAAACTAACTGCACCGTTTCTTAGTTATTATAGATTAAACAGTTTTATTACAAGACATCACATTGTATTAAGCAGCAAATCAAATGTTATTAAGAAAGAGAACTCAATAAAAATCAGTTAAATCAATTGTATTTTACACTGCATTAGCTTTTTGAAATATTGTATGTGGCGTGTAGTATTTAATATACCAACGATAGCGGCGTCGGCTCATAAAAACACAATAGTCCATATGAAAACGATTAAGTACCTACCAATTAATAGAGCCTCGCATGAGTTCATTCAAGTACCGGCTGTGATTTGATTACCTTTGAATATATATTCAAATAATTTATTAACGGTTATTCGAGGTAATTATTATTATTATTTATTCGATTGGATGTTTTCAATGATTTAATGATTAAATATTTTTGATTAAAGTTAATACGGTAAATAGACCGGTTTATAAGGTTTTAAAATATAATATATAATTACTAATCCCTTGATACGTATTTTATGTTTCAAGTTTTGTTAATAAATTATATATTATATTTAAAACTTTGCAAGTTTCTAAAATCAGGCGCTAAAGTTTTAATTTTAAGTTAAAGTTTTTGAGATTTTCCCTTAATTATTTAAATTAAGGGAAAATCTTACATGAACGTAAAATTATTTGGAAGTATTAATTAATGTTTGGATCTGATTACCCTTAAAAGTGAAATTGATTGTAAATAAATGTGAAAACGGATATAATACGAAATATGAAATTAATGTGGGCAATTCCACATTAATTTCATCTTTCGTCTCTCCTTGATATATTATGTAATATATTTTAAAGCAAACTTTCTAATGACATATTTTAAGAAGTATTTGTGTTAAATAAAATGTTTAAGATGAAACTATTATAAAAATACTAATAAAGGAGTGTACTCCAGACAAAGTCACAAAATCCTCCAATAGGATCAACTAAACTTCAATCAGCGGCAGATGGACATCAAGAGCACATGGAAATGAACTTGTGATTGTCAATCTGAAGGCTCGTCAGAAAACGGACATGAATTAATGAAACTGAAACGAAGATTGTACGTAAATTTAAATTCTTGATGAATTATTCCTTTCCTTTAGGTTAATAATTTTTCGTGCTTAACCTATATATCAGAAGACAATGTTAAATAGAAACTTTATAGTAAAATAGAGTAAGAAATACAACTTCATCAACTCGGGTGAAGAATAACCGCTGCGCTTGCTTGAAAACTTCATTAATAAATTCTCTTCGTGATGGTTTTTGTTGTATTGTTAGCTGTAATTTATTTATTTTAATTTAGAATTAAGTTATCTTTTGTCTTTTATAAGAATTATTATTCTAAATTCTTTATAATTTTAATCAAGCGATAGACATTCAACGTAATAAAACTTGTTTTTAATTTAATAGTGGTCTTTTATTAGAAAGAAAACGAAATTAGCGGTATTGTTAAATAGATTTGCCTCTTTTCTTATACAAAATTAATGCCAGCAATATTTTATATTTATTTGTGGAATTAAATAGTTTTATATATAATGAAATTACTCTACTATTCTTTAAATTTATTTAAACAATATCATGTTTATATAATTAAGATTTAAATACAACTTTCTTGATTATAATTATTATATTTTTCAATACACAAATTTATTTTATTATTGGAAAAAATATTTCTAAGTACAGGACACAGAACTCAGAATTATTCCTTTTTATTTATTATTCATTGGTCTGTTCATGTTTGTTAGTTGGATTCGTATCACACAATATCTACAAATATTTTGAAAAAATAAGTTTTGTTTGAATGTAGATTATTGAAGTGGTTTTAATTAATGTCAATGACGTTAAATTGTAGAATACATTTTATGGCTATTATTCGTTTTTGTTTTTGTTCGGTTTTTTAACAGAACCTTTTCATTTTTTACATGACAGCTCCAAAACAATACAACGATTTTTTATAGAACTTAGCATGATATCTGGTTTTATGGGTAATTATCTAAAATAATATATATAGTGTTCTTATTTCTAAACTATTTGTCATTTAATGGTCAAATAGTGGTAATTGCTTTAAAAATATATATTCTTATTATTTGGTTTATTAACAGGATTCCTTTAACATAGATTAATTAAGAGCCAAAGCCAGCCAACGACTCTTAAACAGGAGAAACCACATTTAAGATCTTCATTTAATTACGATGAAAGCGGAGCCGTCACGGAAAGCTATTTAAAAGCTATTTAACGGCATCTCAAAGTAGGTGTAGTTGTATTAGCAACTTCTATGATTTTCACAACTTAACTTTTTTAACTTTTATTTAATACATACAGAGCATCATGTTCAGATTTTGTGATTTTTTTGTAATTTATTATATCAAACAAACAAATCTGTTGTCCTTACAATATTAGTATAGATGTACTTGTGAGGAATATAAGGGAAAAGAAATTATCTTTTGCAACGGTAAAAAGTAATTTGTAACTGTCTTATACACGCTGAATGGTTAATGTTATATTATTATTATATAAAGCAATGATAATATACCAAACGATTTTCGACTCTATTGCATTTCGGCTCATTCCGACTCTCGTTGGATTGTTTTGGATAAAACAAATAACGTTTAATATTGTTATATTTGGATTTCACGAGCAATTGTTTTTCGGATTCATTCAAAGTATTTAGAGAGAAATCAAACTGTCAAATAGTTTGTCCGAACTCTAAAACAACTGACAAAACTGATTGCAAATACCTTTGATCGTGGATTCGTGAATTTGATAAAAATAAGGTGAAAAGTTTTGTTGTTGAGGACAAAGTTTTCTAAATAATTGTGAAGAGTATCCAATTTGCAATTTCTGTAAAAGTTATTCTGTAATTTATCTTTTTTTGTAATTTCGTAATTTAAGTAAAGGTGAATGTTTATTTACTTTCTTAGTATAAGTTATTAAGAAGTGTGAAAGAGTTTTTATCTTCACATGTATTTTAAGGATTATTGTTAGTTTTTACAAACATAAAAGTATACATAAGGTAAGGGAATTATCTTTACTAATTTATGCAGATATAAAGTTGTTTGTTAATAAGATATATGTTCATTTTTAATATTTACAGACGTTTCTCACTATCAAATTTTTATTTAATTCTAGGCTTGTAGGCTTTACTGCAGGTTCTTACATAATAAGTAATAAAGTATTTTTTATTGGGATTTTTAGTGCTGATATATAAAAATTTTAAATTCTCGTCACCACTTTTACTTTTTGGAAATACTTAAATCAATTTTGCAATTCATTTTGTAGATAAATAACGTTGAGTATCTTTTTCGTAAACGAATATTTAATAAAAGACTTAAACTGAACAGAGATATAGTTTACGTTTGAGAATATGAATTTAGAATTTAATAGATGCTCTAATGTTTAAGAGGCTGTTAAATTTTGTTTCAGAATTTTTATTTGTTTTCTAATAAATGTTTGCAGTATTTGCAATATAATCAAATATTCAATTCTATTTTAAATATAACAAATTTTATGTTATATTCTGCATATTGAATGCAGATTAGGCGGACTCGACTCGGGTACGAAGTCAATGCCTTTTATGCCTACACAAATATCGTGACTTGATCTGAATTTCGATACGGAAAAGTTTGTACGCATTGAATGAAACTAATTAATTTCTTAATTTATTTTTAATTAATTAATTTATTTTATTTATTTACCTTCACGCCATATCCCTTGCGGGGTAGCCAGAGACGACGGAGCGTCAAACGCTACGGTCTCTGCATACCTCTTTCGCCTCGGCCACAGACATCAACTTCTTCATACATGCCCTCCGGGGGGTCCTCATGCTTTTTACGTGACCTTCCTCCAGTATCGTAGCTACTGTGTTTTCGAAGGTCACTCGCGGCCTCCCCCTGTCTCTCTTACTGCTCACTTTTCCCATATAAATCTTTTTTTACCATTCTTTCATCACTCATTCGTTCAACGTGCCCAAACCACCTGAGCACGTTCTTCTTCATTCTCACCGTGACATCTTCGCTAGTACCTGCCATTCTGTGGATCTCTTCATTGCGGATTCGATCAGCTAGACTGACTCCGCATATTCTGCGAAGAGATCGCATCTCCACAGCATTCATCTTTCTTACATTCTTCTTCTGTGTTACCCACGTTTGGCTGCCGTATAACAGTGTCGGTAGCAAAACTGCATTGTGTACAGCCAAACGTGCAGCTATACTGACGTTTTGCCGTCTCAACAATGCAGTCAAAGCACCGTTGACTCTGTTACCGGCAGCAATACGCCTTTCCACATCCATTTCGTATCTTCCGTCTCTGCTAAACATACTTCCCAAATATACCACTTCATTCACTTGTTCTATTATCTTATCATTCACGTTGATCTTACATTCTGTTCTTTCTTCATTTCTTTCAAATATCAGAACCTTCGTCTTATCTACATTCAGGTTAAGACCATTAATTTCACACCCATCTTTCAGAGTGGTGACCAATGCCTGCAAATTGCATTCTGATGATGCAATGAGCACTGCATCATCTGCATATAGTAAGCAATTGACCTTAAGGTCACCTACTTTCACTCCCATGTCACTATCTTTCACTCCTTGGAGACAACTATCCAAATACAAATTAAACAACCAAGCTGACATAGCGCAACCTTGCTTAACACCCGATTGGATGTCAAACCAGGGCGACATGCCAGCTCCTACTCGCACACAGGCTGAGTGATCTCGGTAAAGAGACCTTACAGCCTGTAGCAAGGGTCCGTTCACATTGTATCGGGGCAGTATCTCCCATAACTTCTTTCTCACAACCCTGTCAAACGCCTTTTCCAAATCCACAAAAGCACAGAAAACCTTTTGGTTTAGGGTCAAAAACTTTTCCGTGATCATGCGGAGGGAAAAGATCTGATCTATACACCCTCTTCCAGGTCTAAAACCTCCTTGTGCCTCCCACAACAGCCTTTCAGATCTCTCTTGCATTCTTCTCGCTAAAATTTTAGCATAAACTTTACCGCCCAAGCTAATCAAACTGATGGCCCTATAGCTTGCACAGTCTATCTGTGAACCTTTGCCTTTATACAAAGGTACGATGACTATAATATGCACACTAATTACAATATCAATTGACTATTAAGGAAAAAATACATATAACTGAATTATTATATTATGACATGAGCGTTCGCTATGACAGGTTGAGTAGAAGAGGAAAAGTATATCGAAAAATAGGGACAAACACTGGTTGGTGCAATTGAGTTGCCTGAATTTAAATAACGTTATGTAAAATTATCTTTTGTGACGTTCTATTTTTCATAAAACAGATAATAGAGTATAAATCTTTAAAAGACAATGTAAAAGTAATTTGAACATAACTCAATACAATATATCACTTCATTATTTCAGTTACTGTTCGTTGTGTAACTTCCAGGAAAACAGATCTATATTTAGTCAATAAAGTATAACTTTAATAATTATTGTAATTATTAATTTATTTACAGTTATAAATTCGAAAGAAAAACAGTTGAAGTAAGATGTAATAAAACACTGTAAATAGAATCTCAGAATTATTATAAATTTATTGCTATTATTAGATGTGCCTCGGCACATCCGGGATAATGAATTGAGTTGACGAATCGCTGTCTTATGCATGTTTCACAGTGTTTGGATCTGTTGTGGAGATTGGACCTATTCATTTATTTATTATAAATAATTACATAATGTCGGAAAATACTGAACTTAAGGTATGGAGTAGATTTGAAGCTAAGAAAGATGGTAGTGATATTAAACTTCGGATTCAAGATGTACCATCGGACCGCACAGATGATGTATTTGACTTTATCATGACACATTTACTGAGAGATGAAACTTTTCATAAAGCTGCAGGTATTACTGGTTTACAATGATAATGTTCCTTGGTTATATTTGTTAGTATATGTAAAAGTTTTTTAAGATAGTTATTTTTGTATTTAAGATATAATAAATAGTGAAGAAGCGAAAAGTGAATTTAAAGAAATATGCAATATATATTTTGAAATGCGACCGCCTCATATAACGATATGTTGTGTCGATGATGGTTCTGGTACTGTTGGTGATATTCTTGGTATATCTGTTCTGATATTATCAAAAAACACTGACAGACTTGAAAAATTTGTTGAGAGTGTAAGTTATTACTATTATTATTCTGATTTTATCATATATTCCCAATCTATTGTAAAAAAACAATTGTTAATAAAAAAATTGCTTTCATTTTAAAGATTTTAGAATCTCGGAGCTTCAAATCTCTTCTTATTTATCGGGTGATCAAATCTGTTTTGATACACTTCATAAATTGTCTTCTGTTCTATAGTTTATGTTCTTGATCATGTCCTGGTTACAAAATAAAGAAGAATTTAAAAACTCCCAAGAATTCAGTTCATCGTCCACTTATTAGTTTTGTCCACGATCAGCAATATTAGTTAAATTGGTTGATTAAGAAGGAATTCTTTTAGAGAGGAAATGTCTTCAACAATATAATTACTCTCATCTTCGCTTTGAAGCTGGTCAATCTTGATTTCAAAATCTGAATTTGCTAAGGAAAGATTGTGTTTCTCGTTCAAAAACGTCAAAATATTGTTAATGTCAATTTATTAGGCCGTGACATGATTTAAACTGAAACAACACCGAAAGTAGACAAAATATGCTATAACTCGATAAATCATAAATGGCGGTATTTAGTATAAAAAGTTTCGTCGGCATAATGATGATGACGACGTGGTGTCTCTGTGGTGTATCTTTCCTAAATTACCTTTTCAAATATGTGACACAACAAACACATTTTAAAATCATAGATATTATAATAATACTTTTTTTTTATCCAATTTATTTATTTTCTATTTACAGATACATATAAAAACAAAGGAAATTGAACAATTTTTCTATGCTGCAAAAGTATTACTGGATTATACAGGTTCAAAAAATGATTACGCTACATTTTATGAAGGCAGAGGAGTGGTAGTTCGACCAGACTATAGGAAATTAGGCATCGCCAATGAGTTTATACGGCTTAGGTAAAATTCCATTCAACATATTCGTCATTTAGATTTTGTGGCATTTAAGCCTTAAAATGTTTTTATTATTTATTTTTAAAGTTTGTTTATTTTTTAGAAAGCAAATATGTATTGACCATGACGTACCAATGACTTGTGCATGGATGACATCTATAAGCACACAAAAAGCCTGTCATAAATATAATTGGAAGACTTTTGCTGAAATATCTGTTGAAAAGCTGGAAAAAAAAACTGGACTCATCTATGATAATAATGTTTCTTCATTTAAGTTGATGTATACGACTAAAGAGGACGATAATAAAAGTGTTAACGGCAATGAAATCTATAACAACTAAGATGATGTAATATAATATAAATATTACACTCTTCTTTTATTCTACTACATAAATATTAGTTCAATGTATTTTCATATTCTTTAAAAGAATATTTTAAAAAATGTTTACCTCAGAAGGAAAAAAGAAAAATAAATTTTAATCATCACTTTGAATCTTATTATTTAGGAATGTAACAATCCTTGTTTTTATTATATTCATACATTCGTATGGATTTTTCATGAGATTTTTTTAAAGAAATGGACTCCCAAATGATTCTAGGGACATATCTCGATTCCCGAGAAATGAAATGTAATCTCAACTGATGACTGATTGCTGTTGGAAAATTCCATCTATATTTTACCGTCCACTAGGAGTAGGCAAAGTAGTTTCGAACTATCTAGTCTAGTAGATCACCTAGTTTTCTGAGGTTCGTTATTTCGTACGTCCTTATTTTTACTATTAAATCGTGTAGCTTAATAGCAATGATTACCAGATCTACCTGAAGCATTTCTGTGTTGTCTGACCTTTGGAAAAATTCAACATTAATCTTTCATGTTTCATCAGCTGAGCAATTATTTTACTCTGACAACTATGGAGGTATACCTGTACTTAAACTTTTAGTTATATAACAATTTTAAAATGTAAGTACCTGTTATTTTATATAAATATTCCAGTAAACGTTGTAAAAATAAAAAGATATACACAAATATTTGAAGTTATCTGCCATGAAGTAAATGTATGACACACGATTTCGGTGGATAAATCAATTGTAAAATATGTTTTTTTTTTTTACTTAATATTGAAAATAATGTACTCTAGTATATATTTAAACAGATATAATATTTAAAGTAGTAAAATAGGTTTTTCAAAAATTTTACCGATTAAGAGACATAACTTTGATCTGGATTAGAAAAGGTCAGATACTTGAATATAAAATAAAATTGTTATATATATCAGAATATTTTGACAAATGTTATCAGAAATTATGTTACTACGATCCATAACTTTATCCTCTATTTAACATAATATTTAGTTAATTCGTGAGCTAAGAAATCTAAGAAAGTTGTTTTTCTTAATTATAAAACACAATGATTAGATATACCAATATAGAACAAGCATAGCTGTTATGAAAGGAGCATCATATGCCACTGATGCCCCTTAGACGCTCTAAATGGCCGAGAAGACGTCATCTCCAATCTTTCATGCCGTTTTTTCAACCTTCTCTGGACCTGCGTTGTAGCTTATGTTTTATTTAAAAGGTACTATTTTATCGATTGGCGACATTAGGGCTTTAGTACATGCTGACTAAATACCCTCTCTCTTGAATTGCCACTATTAAGGCTTCAATTTTAATGAAAAATAAAAAAGTTAATGCCTATTCCTAAGGCAATATTATTAACCCAAAAAAAAATCAATAATCACCTATATGCTGTCATCGATATATTCTTCCCATATCAGAGATTGTGTTAACGTAACATAGATAATCTAAAATTAGTAGGTGCAGATAATTTAAAACCGTGTTGCACATTGTATATGATTGATATTTCAATAACTGTCATATAAAATAAGATAAAATTTATTTATAAAAGTGATGTTATATTCTCACAAATGTGTTTTGACAGAAAGTAAATTATAGTCTGTTAGTTTTAGTGATATTTTATAATATTAAAAGTATAAGATGTCTACAGGCCATAAAAGTGATATTTATAAGGTATGGAGTAGATACGATGCAACACGTAAAAATGGAAGTATCATAAAATTGCGTTTTCAAGACTTTTCATGGGATGAACATAAACACGAAGTAATAGATTTTTTTATAAAATATTATGTTAAAGATGAGGCGTTTCATAAAACAGCAGGTATGTATGCTTATTTTATCACCTTGCCATTCAAAATGATAAAAAATAATTAGTTATCCATACGGTGGTGGCCGGTTTAGTACCATCCCTCTAAAATATTGATGTTAGGAAGTAGCTATTAAGTATTTTGTACGATGGGTGAAAGATCCTAATGTCCAAACCTCGCTGTCTCTCTGTTTGTCCTAGTTTCCTTGAAAATATCTTTAAAATTCCATATTTCCATCTGTCCATGGTTGGTGGCATCTCTTACCATCACTTAGAGTTATTTGTACATTTGCCTCAATCCTATGAGAATTATTAATAACAATCATTATATCTTCAGGGATATTCAACAACGAAGAAGCCAGAAATGAATACATGGAATCGTTCATTTTATTCTATGAAATGAATCCTCCTCATGTATCTATCTGTTGTATAGACGATGACTTACAGACCAATAACATCCTCGGAATGTCTCTAATATGTGAATACAAAAAAGGCCCTTCCGATAAACATGAGGCTGATTTTCAGGATAACGTAAATATATTTTATAATTAAAAATACATAATATGCTCTAAACGGTTACTCTATTTAAGTATGGGAGGGATCCTTTAAATCCCATATTACCTATTATTAATTTAAAAAATTACAACGACTATTAAAATATTTGAGAAAAGAATAGAATGTTAAAATACATTTTATCAAAAATGGGACTAAATGTACGTGTATGTACTGATAAGTACGAAGAAGTGTCAAAACGAAAAGTAAAAAAGTAAATCAAAAAGATGAGTTGAATAATTTAGTTTGTTCATTTATAATTTCAGTTCCAAACAAAAACAAAAGAGGTGAAGACTTTATTCCGTTTATTACAAGCAACATCAGGTGACAAATTATCTGAAGGTTACGAGTCCTATTACGAAGGCAGAGGGATATCGGTTCTACCGGACTACCGGGGATTGGGGATAGCTAATGAATTTATGAGACTAAGGTATTAGTTACTTTTCTCTAGAGTATAATTGATTTTATGTTGTTATTTTTATGGATAAATGAATTTCACTGTGATAAATAGAATAGAATATCCATGTATTGTATATCAATATATTGTATTTAAAGTCCATATATTTTTCACAGAAAACAAATTTGCATTGATAATAATATACAAATGACAAGTGCGTGGATGACCTCAATAGGTACTCAGAAAGCAGCCGATAAATACAACTGGAAAACCTTCATGGAGCTACCTGTAGAAGAATTGTCAAAACAAACTGGAATAGCTATCCAAGCTAATGTACCGACATTTAAATTAATGTACATTACCAAAGACTAGATTGTGATAGTGTATATAATATCAACCAATATTAGTGAATGAAGTATATTTATATAAATTGTAATAAATTTGTTGATATCTTATAGTTTTATTTTTTTTATTTTTCTGTTTAAATAACCTACCCCGACAGTTAATTCAAAAAGTTTTCTCTTTTAATCAGGTTTGTTTCGAAGACCCACATAAAAATTCTCAGCCACAGGTTAAAGTCCTGTCCTGGGCTGTGAAACATGTTGCTATTGTACCTTCATAGTATTGTGTACAGTATTAAATTATTGAACCAAGAATATAAGCCAAAATTCGGATTTGGATTAAAAGAACCTCAAATTACAGAGAATAGGTACTTCAATAAGCAACTAATATAGATGTCAGGTCTTTTTTTAAGTAAACTATTTGTTTACTTATTTATTATCTTTTCCTATTATGTTAATGCGAAGTTTAGCATTAGTTCACAAATTATATAGAAATATAATAAATCTAGCTCCAGCATGGGTGTTCTCACAAAAAACCAATAATAACATATAGATTAATTTACTTCATATCAGAGATAGCGTAAACATATTGAATACAATCTAAATTAACTAAACGCAGATGATTTGAGACCGTGTTGCATACAAATTAAAGTCTATAATCATTTGTAGGACTAAATATATGTTATAGTTAGTATAATAATTATTCATCATCTTATCATAAGGAAATAAGGTAAAATTTATTTATAAACGTTTAAACGTGTACAGGCAGTGTTTGATAAGAGTATGTATGTAATATTGGAAACTACAGAAAATGACGCTAAGAATGTAAAAACAATAATAATAATAATAAGAATGAAATGATCGAATAAGATCGAAAAAAAAAAACCAATTTTAACTTTGTTTGTCAATTGTGGGAAATAGTTGAATATTAAATTTCATTTACTACTCTTATTAAAGTTGTTTTTCGTTACAACAATGTTTTGTTGTAACGAAAAACATGTTTACAACAAAACCTGTCCACTGACTTATTATTACTTGATTGTGGACCTTACATGACAATTACATTTTAAAAGAAACCCGTCAAAATAATTTTATTTGGACATTTATAACTTATTCTTTCATATCACTATCATTTCAACTTCTCTTCGGAATTACGTGTTTATTGGATTGTAAGAGATAATATATACATCTATTTTATTCCTTAGTCACCTCTTACTTGGGATTGTATGGCTTGTTATGGTTTAATTCCGTCAGGCTTAGAATGAAGACGCAACCATAACTTAAAAAAAAACAATATAAATAAAGTATTATCCAACTGCAGAAATGTCCGATATACATTATACTAACTTATTATTATAATAATTGTAGTACCTATTACATTATTTTATTGATAATAGGAAAATAAACGTGTAGTTCTGATTAATAAAAAAGATTCCATAAAAAAGTGCGTCACTCGGCGCGACGATAGTAGTGTTACTCAACATTCAGAACTCAATAGGTACAAGGAAAAACTGAAACAAAAATGTTTTGATCTGATGACGTGACATGATTTTATCATTATTGTATGTATATAATTATTTTGTAACGTTGGTGATGCTGATAGACTACTCCAATCCTGCTCAGCGGTAATTTTGATAAAATTTAGACTAATTCATATGTAAAAAATGATTTAAGTCATCTTTATAATACATGCGATGTATATGAAATGGGATATACATTTATTGATTTTAAACTTGCACATAGTCAGCGTTTAAAGTTTTGCCCGACGTTTTACAGGAAAACGAGATATATTTGTCGCTTCGCAAAGTAGTTACTTTGTCATTAAAATGTGGGTTTTTGCTCAAAGATGTGGGTTCGTTTTAATTATGTTAGTAATTGAAATAAGAAAATATGTATGTGACTATTGAAATACACTCAACAAACTTGGGTATCCCAGTGACACGAAAATCGTTCTTACTACTCCTATACTTTTACTTTACTTTCTCTTTAGGTTCAGGAACCTAATACCTTTATTTTCATCTTCTTGATAACATTATTGGCAGTATATAAACTCGAGGTTAGATAATCGCCTAGCTTATTTAGGTTTCAAATTTTTATGTTATGTATTGACTGTATAACACAAAATTATGAATCTTCACTGTTTTATATTTTCATTAATTGATGGTATCATGTTGGTAACCTGATATGTCATTTAATATTAATTATTTATCAGCTCAGTAATAATCTTAATCTGATGTGACGAGATGGGTGACGAATATCTATTATTAGATATTACCTCTTTTTGAGAAAGGTATTCAATGGAATGTTCATTACATGATTTGGCAGATACGTTTCTTGTAAAAATTTTTTTTTTTATGCTTGAATATTGACTTATCACCAAACAATGTCGGACTCAACTACTCGATTTGAAATAGCAATTCTATGAGCGATTTAAATTGTAGTATTATTGTTAAAGCTGATTTAAAAAAAAAAGTGAGTAATTACCTAAAATACTGAGTCACTTAATAAAATACATTGAAATTTTGACTTATCCACCATTAACTAGAGAGAGCATAGGAAACATTTCTACTGACGGCTTTAATCAACATAGTTTTAATTAGAAAAATTTTTAGCTTCAAAACGTCCATTATTCTTGAAGTGTTGCTTGTCAGTCAATCAGTCCTGCACTTTGAGCATACACATACTAGAGACGCCATCGCATGCAATGTAGTTATCTTGAAACCAATATTGATTTTGCGTTTTGTTTGTCTGGACGTGACGACACAGATCAAGCTAAAGGACTGGAAAACTGTTACGTAATATGTTAAATGGTCTATTTTATAGTCAAATACATTCTTGCATCCTTCCTTTGTATTCACATATTTTTGTCATATCAGAATTCTTTGATCGAATTTTATTTCTAATTCAAATTATATAAAGAGCGATTAGTAATAAACATTATGTTTTTTATGCAAATAATTAATTAAAATAATGTAGGATTAAAAAACTTAAAACTAGATAATAAGTTCTTAGTTTCATTTATAAAGCTATATTAAATAATAGCGTGGTTTATTTACTGGTAAAATATTTAAAATGTTTGTGGTATTCAGAAATGTTGGTAAAGTTTTAATTATAATTATTTTAATAATACAAAATATATTGGTAACTTAATATCAATAATTATATTTCCAGGAATAAATAACAACGATAAAACCCTAGCTGAATACACAGAATTACTTGATTTATTAAATAAATACGAAAACCCAAATGTTTCGGTTTGTTTTATTGATGATGGATCAGAAACTAACAACATCATAATCTCTATTAGCAATAAATAATCGCAATACATCAAAAATTCATGATGAATGTCATTTAAAAGATCCAAGTTTCTTTATAAGTCATATAAAAATAATATGAAAACAAAATAAGAGATTTAATTATTTATTTCAGTTCAAACCTGAAACAAAGGAATTGCAGAAATTGTTCAATATCCTAGAAGTAACAAAAGATATGAAGGTATCCAATTGTTATGAACGAACGTCGCACAGATATTATTAGGAATATCTGTTCGACTGGATCATAGGGGATTGGGGATAGCGTGTGAATTTGTTAAGCCCTGGTAGATTAAAATTCATTAATTTATTTTTTATCTCAGTAAATCAGGTTCCTTAGTTATATTTGTTAGTATATGTAAAAGTTTTTTAAGATGGTTATTTTTGTATTTAAGATATCATAAATAGTGAAGAAGCGAAAAGTGAATTTAAAGAAATATGCAATATATATTTCGAAATGCGACCGCCTCATATAACGATATGTTGTGTCGATGATGGTTCTGATACTGTTGGTGATATTCTTGGTATATCTGTTCTGACATTATCAAAAAACACTGACAGACTTGAAAAATTTGTTGAGAGTGTAAGTTATTACTATTATTATTCTGATTTTATCCTATATTCCCAATCTATTGTAAAAAAACAATTGTTAATAAAAAATTTGCTTTCATTTTAAAGATTTTAGAATTTCGGACCTTCAAATATCTTCTTATTTATCGGGTGATCAAATCTGTTTTGATACACTTCATAAATTGTCTTCTGTTCTATAGTTTATGTTCTTGATCATGTCCTGGTTACAAAATAAAGAAGAATTTAAAAACTCCCAAGAATTCAGTTCATTGTCCACTTATTAGTTTTGTCCACGATCAGCAATATTAGTTAAATTGGTTGATTAAGAAGGACCACTTTCTTTTAGAGAGGAAACGTCTTCAAAATTATAATTACTCTCATCTTCGCTTTGAAGCTGGTCAATCTTGATTTCAAAATCTGAATTTGCTAAGGAAAGATTGTGTTTCTCGTTCAAAAACGTCAAAATATTGTTAATGTCAATTTATTAGGCCGTGACATGATTTAAACTGAAACAACACCGATGCTATACCTCGATAAGTCATAAATGGCGGAACTTAGCATAAAAAGTTTCGTCGGCATAATGATGATGACGACGATGACGACGTGGTGTCTCTGTGGTGTATCTTTCCTAAATTATCCTTTCAAATAAGTGACACAACAAACACATTTTAAAATCATAGATATTATCATAATACTTTTTCTTTATCCAATTTATTTATTTTCTATTTACAGATACATATAAATACAAAAGAAATTGAACAGTTTTTCTATGCTGCAAAAGTATTACTGGATTACACAGGTTCAAAAAATGATTACGCTACATTTTATGAAGGCAGAGGAGTGGTGGTTCGACCAGACTATAGGAAATTAGGCATCGCCAGTGAGTTTATACGGCTTAGGTAAAATTCCATTAAATATATTCGTCATTTAGATTTTGCGGAATTTAAGCCTTAAAATGGTTTTATTATTTATTTTTAAAGTTTATTTATTTTTTAGAAAGCAAATATGTATTGACCATGACGTACCAATGACTTGTGCATGGATAACATCTATAAGCACACAAAAAGCCTGTCATAAATATAATTGGAAGACTTTTGCTGAAATATCTGTTGAAAAGCTTGAAAAAAAAACTGGACTCATCTATGATAATAATGTTCCTTCGTTTAAGTTGATGTATACAACTAAAGAGGACGATAATAAAAGTGATAACGGCAATGAAATCTATAACAACTAAGATGATGTAATATAATATAAATATTACAATCTTCTTTTATTCTACTACATAAATATTAGTTCAATGTATTTTTATATTCTTTAAAAGAATATTTAAAAAAAATGTTTGCCTCAGAAGGAAAAAAGAAAAATAAATTTTAATCATCACTTTGAATCTTATTATTTAGGAATGTAACAATCCTTGTTTTTATTATATTCATACATTCATATGGATTTTTCATGAGATTTTTTTAAAGAAATGGACTCCCAAATGATTCTAGGGATATATCTCGATTCCCTAAAAATGAAATGTAATCTCAACTGATGACTGATTGCTGCTGGAAAGTTCCATCTATATTTTACCGTCCACTAGGAGTAGGCAAAGTAGTTTCGAACTATCTAGTCTAGTAGATCACCTAGTTTTCTGAGGTTCGTTATTTCATACGTCCTTATTTTTACTATTAAATCGTGTAGCTTAATTGAAGCATTTGTGTGTTGTCTGACCTTTGGAAAAATTCAATCTTTCATGTTTCATCAGCTGAGCAATTATTTTACTCTGACAACTATGGAGGTATACCTATACTTAAACTTTTAGTTATATAACAATTTTAAAATGTAAATACCTGTTATTTTATATAAATATTCCAGTAAACGTTGTAAAAATAAAAAGATATACACAAATATTTGAAGTTATCTGCCATGAAGTAAATGTATGACACACGATTTCGGTGGTTAAATCAATTGTAAAATATGTTTTTTTTTTACTTAATATTGAAAATAATGTACTCTAGTCTATCTTTAAACAGATATTTTAATAATAGTTAAAGTAGTAAAATAGGTGTTTCAAAAATTTTACGGATTAAGAGACATAACTTTGATCTGGATTAGAAAAGGTCAGATACTTGAATATAAAATAAAATTGTTATATATATCAGAATATTTTGACAAATGTTATCAGAAATTATGTTACTACGATCCATAACTTTATTCTCTATTTAACATAATATTTAGTTAATTCGTGAGCTAAGAAATCTAAGAAAGTTGTTTTTCTTAATTATAAAACACAATGATTAGATATACCAATATAGAACAAGCATAGCTGTTATGAAAGGAGCATCATATGCCACTGATGCCCCTTAGACGCTCTAAATGGCCGAGAAGACGTCATCTCCAATCTTTCATGCCGTTTTTTCAACCTTCTCTGGACCTGCGTTGTAGCTTATGTTTTATTTAAAAAGGTACTATTTTATCGATTGGCGACATTAGGGCTTTAGTAAATGCTGACTAAATACCCTCTCTCTAGAATTGCCACTATTAAGGCTTCAATTTTAATGAAAAATAAAAAAGTTAATGCCTATTCCTAAGGCAATATTATTAACCCAAAAAAAAATCAATAATCACCTATATGCTGTCATCGATATATTCTTCCCATATCAGAGATTGTGTTAACGTAACATAGATAATCTAAAATTAGTAGGTGCAGATAATTTAAAACCGTGTTGCACATTGTATATGATTGATATTTCAATAACTGTCATATAAAATAAGATAAAATTTATTTATAAAAGTGATGTTATATTCTCACAAATGTGTTTTGACAGAAAGTAAATTATAGTCTGTTAGTTTTAGTGATATTTTATAATATTAAAAGTATAAGATGTCTACAGGCCATAAAAGTGATATTTATAAGGTATGGAGTAGATACGATGCAACACGTAAAAATGGAAGTATCATAAAATTGCGTTTTCAAGACTTTTCATGGGATGAACATAAACACGAAGTAATAGATTTTTTTATAAAATATTATGTTAAAGATGAGGCGTTTCATAAAACAGCAGGTATGTATGCTTATTTTATCACCTTGCCATTCAAAATAATAAAAAATAATTAGTTATCCATACGGTGGTGGCCGGTTTAGTACCATCCCTCTAAAATATTAATGTTAGGAAGTAGCTATTAAGTATTTTGTACGATGGGTGAAAGATCCTAATGTCCAAACCTCGCTGTCTCTCTGTTTGTCCTAGTTTCCTTGAAAATATCTTTAAAATTCCATATTTCCATCTCTCCATGGTTGGTGGCATCTCTTACGATCACTTAGAGTTATTTGTACATTGGCCTCAATCCTATGAGAATTATTAATAACAATCATTATATCTTCAGGGATATTCAACAACGAAGAAGCCAGAAATGAATACATGGAATCGTTCATTTTATTCTATGAAATGAATCCTCCTCATGTATCTATCTGTTGTATAGACGATGACTTACAGACCAATAACATCCTCGGAATGTCTCTAATATGTGAATACAAAAAAGGCCCTTCCGATAAAGATGAGGCTGATTTTCAGGATAACGTAAATATATTTTATAATTAAAAATACATAATATACTCTAAACGGTTACTCTATTTAAGTATGGGATCCTTTAAATCCCATATTACCTATTGTTAAGTAAAAAAATTACAACGACTATTAAAATATTTGAGAAAAGAGTAGAATGTTTAAATATATTTTATCAATAATGGGAATAAATGTACGACTGATAAGTACGAAGAAGTGTCAAAACAAAAAGTAAAAAAGTAAATCAAAAAGATGAGTTGAATAATTTAGTTTGTTAATTTATAATTTCAGTTCCAAACAAAAACAAAAGAGGTGAAGACTTTATTCCGTTTATTACAAGCAACATCAGGTGACAAATTATCTGAAGGTTACGAGTCCTATTACGAAGGCAGAGGGATATCGGTTCTACCGGACTACCGGGGATTGGGGATAGCTAATGAATTTATGAGACTAAGGTATTAGTTACTTTTCTCTAGAGTATAATTGATTTTATGTTGTTATTTTTATGGATAAATGAATTTCACTGTGACAAATAGAATAGTATATCCATGTATTGTATATCAATATATTGTATTTAAAGTCCATATATTTTCACAGAAAACAAATTTGCATTGATAATAATATACAAATGACAAGTGCGTGGATGACCTCAATAGGTACTCAGAAAGCAGCCGATAAATACAACTGGAAAACCTTCATGGAGCTACCTGTAGAAGAATTGTCAAAACAAACTGGAATAGCTATCCAAGCTAATGTACCGACATTTAAATTAATGTACATTACCAAAGACTAGACTGTGATAGTGTATATAATATCAACCAATATTAGTGAATGAAGTATATTTATATAAATTGTAATAAATTTGTTGATATCTTATAGTTTTATTTTTTTTATTTTTCTTTTTAAATAACCTACCCCGACAGTTAATTCCAAAAGTTTTCTCTTTTAATCAGGTGGTTTGTTTCGAAGACCCACATAAAAATTCTCAGCCACATGTTAAAGTCCTGTCCTGGGCTGCGAAACATGTTGCTATTGTACCTTCATAGTGTTGTGTACAGTATTAAATTATTGAACCAAGAATATAAGCCAAAATTCGAATTTGGATTAAAAGAACCTCAAATTACAGAGAATAGGTACTTCAATAAGCAACTAATATAGATGTCAGGTCTTTTTTTAAGTAAACTATTTGTTTACTTATTTATTATCTTTTCCTATTATGTTAATGCGAAGTTTAGCATTAGTTCACAAATTATATAGAAATATAATAAATCTAGCTCCAGCATGGGTGTTCTCACAAAAAACCAATAATAACATATAGATTAATTTACTTCATATCAGAGATAGCGTAAACATATTGAATACAATCTAAATTAACTAAACGCAGATGATTTGAGACCGTTTTGCATACAAATTAAAGTCTATAATCATTTGTAGGACTAAATATATGTTATAGTTAGTATAATAATTATTCATCATCTTATCATAAGGAAATAAGGTAAAATTTATTTATAAACGTTTAAACGTGTACAGGCAGTGTTTGATAAGAGTATGTATGTAATATTGGAAACTACAGAAAATGGCGCTAAGAACGTAAAAACAATAATAATAGTAAGAATGAAATGATCGAAAAAAAAACAATTTTAACTTTGTCAATTGTGGGAAATAGTTGAATATTAAATTTCATTTACTACTCTTATTAAAGTTATTTTTCGTTACAACAAAGCAACATGTTTACAACAAAACCTACCCACTGACTTATCATGACTTGATTGTGGACCTTACATGACAATTACATTTTAAAAGAAACCCATCAAAATAATTTTCTTTGGACATTTATAACTTATTCTTTCATATCACTATCATTTCAACTTCTCTTCCGAATTACGTGTTAATTGGATTGTAAGAGATAAAATGTACATCTATTTTATTCCTTAGTCACCTCTTACTTGGGATGATATGGCTTGTTATGGTTTCTGATTCCGCGAGGCTTAGAATGAAAACGCAACCATAACTTTAAAAAAAACAATATAAATAAAGTATTATCCAACTGCAAAAATATCCGATATTCATTATACTAACTTATTATTATAATAATTGTACTACAATTATTACATTATTTTATTGATAATAGGAAAATAAACGTGTAGTCCTGATTAATAAAAAAGATTCCATAAAAAAGTGCGTCACTCGGCGCGACGATAGTAGTGTTACTCCACATTCAGAACTCAATAGGTACAAGGAAAAACTGAAACAAAAATGTTTTGACCTGATGACGTGACCTGATTTTATCATTTTTGTATGTATGTATGTATGTATTCATATAATTATTTTGTAACGTTGGTGATGCTGATAGACTACTCCAATCCTGCTCAGCGGTAATTTTGATAAAATCATTTTTTATAATTTACATATATAAAAAATGATTTATATCGTCTTTCTAATACATGCAATGTATATGAAATGGGGTATACATTTATTGATTTTAAACTTGCTCATAGTTAGCGTTTAAAGTTTTGTCCGACGTTTTACAGGAAAACGAGATATATTTGTCGCTTCGCAAAGTAGTTATTTTGTCATTAAAATGTGGGTTTTTGCTCAAAGATGTGGGTTAGTTTTAATTATGTTAGTAATTGAAATAAGAAAATATATATCTGACTATTGAAATACACTCAACAAACTTGGGTATCCCAGTGACACGAAAATCGTTCTTAATACTTCTATATTTTTACTTTACACTCTGTTTAGGTTCAGGAACTTAATACCTTTATTTTCATCTTCTTGATAACATTATTGGCAGTATATAAACTCGAGGTTAGATGATCGCCTAGCTTATTTAGGTTTCAAATTTTTATGTTATGTATTGACTGTATAACACAAAATTATGAATCTTCACCGTTTTATATTATCATTAATTGATGGTATCATGTTGGTAACCTAATGTGTCATTTAATATTAATTAATTATCAGCTCAGTAATAATCTTAATCTGACGTGACGAGATGGGTGACGAATATCTATTATTAGATATTACCTCTTTTTGAGAAAGGTATTCAATGAAATGTTCATTACATGATTTGGCAGAAACGTTTCTTGTAAAAATTATTTTTTTTATGCTTGAATATTGACTTGTCACCGAACAATGTCGGGCTCAACTACTCGATTTGAAATAGCAATTCTATGAGCGATTTAAATTGTAGTATTATTGTTAAACCTGATTTAAAAAATTAAGTGAGTAATTAAAATACTGACTCACTTAATAAAATACATTGGCATTTTGACTTATCCACCATTAACTAGAAAGAGCATAGGAAACATTTCTACCGACGGCTTTAGTCAGCATAGTTTTATTTAGAAAAATGTTTACCTTCAGAACGTCCATTATTTTTGAAGTGTCGCTTGTCAGTCAATCAGTTCTGCACTTTGAGCATACACATACTAGAGACGCCATCGCATGCAATGTAGTTATCTTAAAACCAATATTGATTTTGCGTTTTGTTTGTCTGGACGTGACGACACAGATCAAGCTAAAGGACTGGAAAACTGTTACGTAATATGTTAAATGGTCTATTTTATAGTCAAATACATTCCTGCATCCTTCCTTTTTAATCACATATTCTTGTCATTTCTATTTCAAATTATATAAAGAGCGATTAGTAATCACATTATGTTTTTTATGCAAATAATTGATTAAAATAATGTAGAATTACAAAAGTTAAAACTAGAGAAGAAGTTCTTAGTTTCATTTATAAAGCTATATTAAATAAATGCGTGGTTTATTTACTGGTAAAATATTTAAAATGTTTGTGGTATTCAGAAATGTTTGTAAAGTTTTAATTATAATTATTTTAATAATACAATATATATTGGTAACTTAATATCAATAATTATATTTCCAGGAATAAATAACAACGATAAAACCCTAGCTGAATACACAGAATTACTTGATTTATTAAATAAATACGAAAACCCAAATGTTTCGGTTTGTTTTATTGATGATGGATCAGAAACTTACAACATCATAATCTCTATTAGCAATAGATAATCGCAATACATCAAAAATTCATGATGAATGTAATTTAAAAGATGCAAGTTTTTTTATAAGTCATATAAAAATAATATGAAAACAAAATAAGAGAGATTTTTAGCATTAATTTATATTCTGCAAATAATTAATTTTTTAATTACTTATGTCAGGTTAACAGAAACAAAGGAATTGCAGAAATTGTTCAATATCCTAGAAGTAACAAAAGATATGAAGGTATCGAATTGTTATGAACGAACGTCGCACAGATATTATTAGGAATATCTGTTCGACTGGATCATAGGGGATTGGGGATAGCGTGTGAATTTGTTAAGCCCTGGTAGATTAAAATTCATTCATTTATTTTTTATCTCAGTAAAATTTTTAAGTCCAATACATTACATAATATTTTATTAGAATAATCTGCGCAGGACAGCTTTAGAAAAATAGATCTCTAAGAACAGGAGATATAATTTTAATTGTTCTCATCTCTCAAGTTGCGTGTGTAGGGAGATAAAGGAGAGAAATACAAGTGGTACTTTTTCCTTTAATCATAACATTTCAAGCAAGATAGAAAAATTATTATTTGACATCTGATACTGCACTGGATGAAGTTGCAATTATAACTAATAGAATATAAGAAAAGATATTTTCTATATCATAGAATATTAAAAAAAAAATACTCAAAATTTATTTACAATTTAAATAAAAAGAATTAATTTTGGGAATAACTGTAAATTAAAAGTTATATGGATATTTGGATGAATTTCACTTTTTTTCAGAACAGAATTGAATGGAAAGTTCTTTATTTTGTTGGATATACGTAGATGTCCATTTTGCCAAATGGGTAGTATCATTTGACAACAGACAGGATATCTACCCGTACCCGTACCCGTTCCCGTGTTTAAAAAATTAATAGACTCGAATACAGCTAAAATATATCTCCATAAGGATTTATTAATGTAAATCTTTTTAAAATTCATAACATCTTATATTTGTTTTTACAAATAACAAATTTGTATTGACATAAAGATAAACATGAATGTAAAGTGCGTATCTCAATAGGTATTTAAAAAACAGCCAAATAAATTGAAAAACTTTTCAAGTGCTACCTGTATAAGAATTGACAAAACAAACTGGCTTTCGAAGTCAATGTATCGATATTTAAAATAATGTATACTACCAAAGACTAAACTGAGCATCGAAATTATATTCATTCGCATCTAAGAATAAGGGAGTTAATTAGTATAAAAAGAGTTAAAATAAGCCATTTCCTCAAATATTGACTACAAGTTTTAGTTCAAGTAGATTAGTTTAAAAAAAAAAGGTTGCCAGCTTACTTTAATTTTAAATCTTGATGACTTTTAGCTAGGGTAGGCATTAGCCTTAGCCTGGTGAGTGGTTATATTTTTTTATTCTTATTATTTTTTTTATTAAACTAGTGTAACATGGATAACAATATTTATTTAAAAAATTTAAATTTTTATTTGATCGTTTATAATTCCATCGTCTTAATTGAATGATTTTTTAACTGTTAAGTTAGAAACATTGGTTAGTATTTCCTAAAAAAATATTAAATATTAACTGCATATCACAATAAGTATAGACAATTTAATTATGAATATATCAGTTAACTTAACTTTTTTGTAAATTATTTAGCTTATGTTAAATAAAATAATAAAAAGAAATTAAACAAATTAAAACAGACTTGTTCACTGTAAAAAATAAATTAATGTATAAATCACTAAGATATTTCGATTACACTTCATTATTTATACTGAATATTTGTAGTAGACAAAGTATTCTCTCTCTGTCATATTTGTTCATTTGACTTGCGTTATATTTCACTGTCAAACTAGGCTACCGTCATGAAATATCAATATTAGAATTTACTTAATATGCTTAAAACATTGTAATTATCGGAATTATAATTAACCCGTCAATAGGTATTTTGATTCCCGCTAAGCCGTGCGTAAAAAAGTCTTCGAATCTTTGAAATATATCACACAAGACAGAGTTAGAAAATTACATTAAGACACATATGAAATAAACATTGTTTCTTAAAAAGATTAAAATATAAAACAGTCGGTAGAAAAATAAGAATCTCAGTCAATATTTCATTCTTCGATTTTAATCAGATATTTTTAGTAATACTGAATTTTTAGTTATATACACAAGTATTTAGTTATACATACATACATACATTTCATTAAATATTACAGCTTTAGTGCTATATCATCGAAGTGGAAGTCTGACATCAATGAAATTTATCTTATATGAACCACTATGAATCTATACCAACAAAACAAAGAAAATTTCAAAATCGTAAAGACATCGAGTAATATATACGAAATTGGGAAACACGCAAAACGGCAGTCGAATTGAAAATCTCCTCTTTTTTTGAACTCGGTTAAAACAATCATCTAAATGCTGATGTAAATAAACCGAAGACAATGAGCACATTAAGAACTTTGCTTAATAAAGATTCAGATTACTTTTATAGATAAGATAATTGTTTTACTTTATATAAGACATGGAAAATAAATTAATAAATGTTCTTCAGTTATTGGTTAAATATATAATGTCTTTGAAAAATAAAAAACCCTGTAAGATATGGAGCAGATATCACGTAACACAAAAAAATGGTAGTATTGTTAAATTGCGTATTCAAGATCTTGAATGGGATACTTATAAATATGATGTAATCGATTTCATTATCAAATATTTCATCAACGATGAGGCTTTTCACAAAGCAGCAGGTACGTTAATTTCACTTGTGTATTAAAATATTTTTTATTGTAAATATTTACTGATACTAAAACAGTTGTTATCTTTTAGGAATAGGTAAAAATGAGGAAGCCATAATAGAATACAGGGAAATACTTTACTTATTATATGAGAAGGAATATCCAAACGTTATGGCTTGTTATATAGATAATGACTCACCAAACAAAGACATTGTCGGAATATCTATTATAAGTGATAAAAAATCACAATCCGATGAAGATAAATTTAAAGACGTAATTTTTTTTTATAAAAATCATAAAATTATAGTAAAATAATTAATTAACCAACGGATTAAACTATTATCAGTTTTAAAATGCTTATTTCAGTTCAAACCAAAATCAAAGGAAGTTGAGAATTTATTTAATATCCTAAAAACAATAAAAGATATGACGGCATCTCATGGCTGCGATTCCTTTTATGAAGGCAGAGGAATTTCTGTGCGACCGGACCATAGGGGATTGGGGATAGCTAATGAATTTGTGAGGTTAAGGTTGGTTAGAAATCATTTGTCTTAATGTTATTTTAATATGATGTTATATTAACGGACAATATTGTGTCCGAAAACCATTAAATTGGGAAATGTTGTATCGGTTACTGGACCTTTCAGTACAGTAGATTAAAATTAGAATGTTCCCTCAAGTGGTATTGTTAGAGAAACAAACTACTTTTTTTCAAATTTAAATTAAAAAAAATATTTGAATATATACTGGTAAATCATTTTTAGCCAGATAGCCAGTAATACTAAAAATAATGCATATAAACTTATAAAAAAGAGTATTCAATTCAATAGGCATACAGGTATATTGAATTAATATAGTTTAACTTTATGCTTTAAGATAAGAGAGAAGTGGTTGAAATAGTCATTAAATTTCTAAGCCCTTTAGAAAAAAAGAAATGACAAACTAAAATCCATTTCAGGTTTATCGCCTTAGAACGTTATTTAAGCTATGTTTCAAATACTTATCGATTCTCTATATCAACTTAAGTAACAACTTAAGTAACAAAATATAAAATGTTTTTAATAATACATTTAATTTCAAAAAATCTTATATGTATTTCTGCAGAAAACTATTTTGTTTTGACAATAACGTACAAATGACAAGTGCGTGGATGACCTCAATAGGTACTCAGAAGGCAGCCGATAAATACAACTGGAAAACCTTTCTAGAAGTACCTGTAGAAGAATTGGGAAAACTGACTGGACTTACTTTTGAAACCAATGTACCGAAATTTAAATTAATGTACACTACCAAAGATTAGAACTCAGCGTTGACACAATAAGCAATTGTTTCTAGAGATTTAAAAAGTTGGTTGGCATTATACATTTGTCCAACAATTGTTTAATCTATTTTTAATAAATTATTGAAATAAAAGCATTGAAATTAGAAATAGAAATTAAGTTTATAGATTTATTCTCAATATTATTGAAACCTTAACCACCACCACAAAATTCGGATTACCAAGTTTTTTTTTTCAATTTGAATGGCGCTAACATTAGCGTTAGCCGCTCTAGCAAAACGACAATGATTTCGTAGGCCATTTTCAGTTCGTTAAGGCTGATTCCATGTGTCAGTGAAGTCACAGTTCCGCCCGGTCCGGCATAGTGCCGTCACATTTGTATGAACGCATCTCTGTCAGTCATTGTCAGTGACGACAAAGTGTTCTGAGTATGTAAATGAACCTTTATGGATGTGGTCATGATGTGGTATCAGAACAAAAAAAAAATATTTTCAATTTTTACTTTAATATATATTTTTTTATTTCATAGAAGATTGTGTATGAGTCACATTTCACCCGAATGAATACGGGCTTTCACCTAGTATGCTTTAATTCAATCATTTCACTTAGTCCGACTTTTAGACGCGATACATGTATGATATTTTTTGTTATATCATTATACTAATAAAACTTACATACTTATTGATGTATGAGCAAAAGATTTAAGAATTACTTGGTCTTGAAAATTATCTCCATACCCATAAAACAATTTTGTTTTCTTAATATAATTTATATTTCTTGCCAAATTACTTAATTTTATTTTACATCATTATAGGTGACTCTTGTTCTTACAAAAATTTAAAGTAATATGTATAAAGTGGAATAAAATTATTGTGTTTTTACATTCAGCTTGTCTGATACGCAGGTTAAAGATGAAGAAACGACTCTAAATCCTCTCTTTTGTAATAAAACCATTCAGGTTAAACCAATTTTCAAAAAAAAATCACAGTGTAGTGTTTTACTCATAGCTATTTGCGTTGTGATTACTGAGGCCATTCTCGAGTTAGACAAGAATAAAAAACTTATATAAAAATTACCCGAATAATTGCCCCAAATGTAAAGTTTATTGAATTCACTAAATATATCATTAAACAGATTTTCTACACTGCAGAAAATGGCGATAAGTCTTTTAGTAAAAAAAGATACTATTTAACAAATAGTATTCTTTTTTAGTTATGAATATTTTTGGTAATAAATGCACACAAATATTTTTCTATGATATAGGAAGGCAAATGAACACACGGGTTAACTATGATCAACGCCAAAACGGTTTTCCACAGATCGCAGATCCTGCCTGTATTTTTGGTCTGTGAAGGAGTGTTTGGGCTTGTTTACAATTACGACTCGTTATAATTTGCTTAGATAACGTTTTGAAAACTTGATTTTAGTATAGGTGGTTCTTCTATAACTCTAGATTTCGAAGAGATCAGATAAGTTAAGTAAAAATTTGAATATGTACATATTAATAAAATATGATGGTGCTACTATTAAACGTAAAACAAAACATGATGATGGTTGGGTTGAGAAAAATATTGCTGTTCTAGCAAAATATTGTATCGTTCAGCGCCGCATAATAGCCACTACTCTGAACTGGATCATATTTCCGATCCAGTTCAAGTTACGGATAAATATAAAATAAAACTATTATAGCCAATATAAAATAAAACTACTATAGCCAATATGGTGAGCATTTTCTCATAAATTTTTAATAGTATCTGTATTTTCAAAGACCGATATTTGTCAAAAATTATGTTAGTAATTGAAGTCTTCTGGTAAACATTATATTTAGTTAAATGTATCAGTAAAGTTTATAACAAAAAGCAAGAACAAGTTATGGAATATTTTTATACTTTGAGTATTTTTTGTCTATATAAAATTATGATCTATATTAAGTCAATATCGCCCAAGCATTGCTATTTATATTTAACTGTAGGTTTATTTAGGAAATACACAAAAATAGACATAGATTAATTTATCACAAATCAGAAATTGTTGTTCACACTCTTATTAGTAAATATAATCTGAAATAATCAAACACAGATGATTTGAAACCATGCAACATACAACTTGAAGCATATAATAATTTGAATGACTATAACTGTTATGTATAAAATTATATAATTGTTGTTATATGTCTATTGAAAGATTGTGACTGTAATATTTTAAATAAATAGATTTTAAATAGTGTTTAGATAGTAAAAAGCTTGTCAAAAATACTAAGATAATAAATAATTTAGTTGTACTTTTAAATACTCTCAGTATTATGAGTTTATTTATCAGAATTCATATCAGGCCGGTGGCAGGTCGTAAATTTTTTTTTACAATTTGTCTTTCAATGTCAGTATGAAAAAGTGTGAACGGTGACAGACTCCAGCTCTCGTGAGAAATTAAAGAGGGTTTTCGCATCAGTCAGATGCAAGCTGTATAAAGGAGAGATGGCACGTCAGGTGTGTAAAACAGGACTTAGGAACGATGACTGAAAGTGAGGGCAACTAGCAGATGTGTCCAAAAAATACGTATATATATATGGCATGTAAGCTAAAAATAAGCTGAAAGGTTGCTAAACCAAGAAAAAGAGGTAAAAAATATAAGATTTATTTTGGTTACGCAGGAAAATGAAATGGGAATAATAATAAGGTAACACTATGAAAGTACGTATTATAAATGTGTAAGAAAAATATACAACAATTTCTGGCAAAGTAATTATATTATAAAATGGAAACTGTTTTTTTATTATATCATTATTTATTTACGGTCTACGGAAATTGTTTGTTATGTGAAACTAGGCTGACGTGAAGTAATATCGATAGTTTTGCCTCGAAGTTTCGTTCAAAGTATGTTATTCAATGTTGAATGTAATTAACTAAGTTGTATTACGAAAATATTGAAATTGAAAGTATTTAATATTTAAACAATTATTTATTCAAATTATAACAAAGATTACCATATTATTTACTTACAAACAAAAAAGCAAATATTAAGTTTAACTGTCGAGTTGGGAATCAAATGTTTATAATTATTTCTCCTATAATTTATACCTTTAACTATATTAATAATCTGGTGTTATATGATAAATATGTCTAGCTTAAATGTACGCAAATGCATGTTATGGATACTTATGTTAAATTTGTTTTTAATGTCTTGAATCCATCAATGCTGATAAGTAACGAATTTTCTTTTCATTGATATTTCAAGAAGAACGAACTAAACACATAATCGGTATAAAATCAAGAAGTTGGCAAAGCAGCATCAGGTGCATCAGGTCATTGATAAAGACTAACATCCGAAGTCAAATGTATATTCAGTCAGTCAGTCATATTTGGGTTTTAATCAAATATTCTTTGACAAAAAAAAATGTTTTAATTCAGGTGAAATAAAGTAGGAACCTTTCCACATGTAATATTATTGTAGATTTTATAATATATCACTTGTCACCATTAAAACTTAAAATAAATATTGTAAAATATAATATTAATATACCGAATATAATCCCTAGATAAGTGAGTACTCATTAAAAAATTTCCTTCATACAGATTATGATAACTTTTATAGATAAGATAATAATTATAGGTTACTTTATAAAAGACACAAAAAATTGTATAGTGTAGTATTTAGCCTGTTACATATACAATGTCCGCCGAATATAAGCATCCCTATAAGGTATGGAGCAGATTTCATGGTACAAGGAAAGATAATAGTGTTGTTAAATTGCGTATTGAAGAACTTGAATGGAATAAACATAATGATGACATATTTGATTTTGTTATGAAATATTTCATTAAAGAAGAAGCTTTTCACAAAGCGGCAGGTATGTTATATTATAGTTAAAAATATGATGTATCTGTTAATTATATATAATAATTAAAAACATAATGATAATAATAATAGTAATAATAATAAATTCGAATATTTTTAGGAATAGGTAACAATGAAGATGCGAAAACTGAATATATTGAAATACTTAAATTATTTTATGAAAACCAACAGCCACACATTTTGGCTTGTTACATAGATGACGATTCACTAAGCAACGACATCGTCGGCATGTCTATGACGAGTGTAAAAAAGTCTCAATCAGATGAAAATAACATAAAAGAGGTAAGTTTTATTCCGAATTTAAACAAGAAGTTAAGATATTATTTAGTAAATTAGTTTCTAATTTATTTTAGCCAAAAGCAAAAACAAAAGAAGTACAGAATTTGTTTGATATTCTAAAAGTGACAAGAGGTATGAAGGCATCCAAAGGCTACGAATCATTTTATGAAGGGAGAGGTGTTTCTGTTAGACCTGACCATAGGGGATTAGGGATAGCTAATGAATTTGTGAGATTAAGGTGGGTAAAAACTAACTATTTACTAATTACCTGTATTAGATCTCTTACAATGCTATTTGGTCGCTCTCATGTTGTTAGGACAAAAACGAGATCTCATGTATTTTTAAACTATTTCAAGTAAGAGTAGACAAAAATTATACTAGGGTGTCTCGAATAATTTTCTATATTAAACATTTCACGTGATCATAAATACGTTAAAATTGGTCTTCTGAAAGTTTTTATTAAGTTAGTCAAGTCAATACTAACCTGTCATAACATACAAAACACTCTGTGTAAATAATATACAATTGATTAAGTATTTTAATATATTAAATGTTTTTAGAAGACGTATAATTTGAAAACTATTGTATATTTTTACAGAAAACAAATATGTATTGATAATAACGTACAAATGTCATGTGCGTGGATGACCTCAATAGGTACTCAGAAAGCAGCCGATAAATACAACTGGAAAACCTTCCTAGAGCTACCTGTAGAAGAATTCGGAAAGCAGACTGGACTTACTTTTGAAGCCAATGTACCGACATTTAAGTTAATGTACACAACTAAAGACTAGATCACATATTGAAATTAAATTTCTTTACAATTAAGAAGTTGATTCTTATTAAAAATAAAATGTTGAAGTAACTAATATATTTTTTATTAATATGACTTCAACACTTTTAACAATACTATTAGCAATAAAGAACTGCTTACAGTTGTTAAATAATTTCAAAATATGCTTTTAGAAATCAATGTTGCATAATTTATATTCAATTTAACATATATCAGATATATTTAATTCTACTAATATCTAGTTTGATTATAAATTCTTTCACATATTAAAATGGATTAATTTATTTATACATAATATTTTCTTCAGTTATAATAATATTTTCTTGATATAAAACGTGTACATATTTCCTAGAATTTCAGTATCAAAATAAAATTATTTTTACTCAAATGGCCAATTTTGGCTTGGTATATCCACGATGTTCACCAATATGGTGCCATGGAAAATAGATCAATCTAGAGATCTGAGGGTATATAAGTCAAATTGCTCTTTGTCCTTATTTTTAGATTAGAAGATGTCATGTTATGATTTATAAAAATAGTATACATATATGGAGTAAAAGCCCTTGTTTCTGTATTGTATTGCCTCTAATTTTAACATATATAGGTTTACTCATAGGTATTTGTTATTTTTGCTTGTCCTTCCTGGTCCTGTTCTTTCTTGATTTACGGCAATAATTCCTGAAATAGTTTTTATTTGAGTTCTCCGCTTCTGGACTAATTAAAATACCTTCTGTCTCGATAAGCAGGTGAAAGGCAGAGAAATTCTCTGCACTGATGAAATGATTTTGAAAGCGTTGTTGTCTTAAGTAGACGTTAGTACAATATGTTTACTTTGTGAAAAAGAAGTGGAGGACTTCGTCCAAAGTTAATTAGGAGACTTTTCGTGTTTAAAAACCTCTCAACAATACAACTTTCAAAAATGTATTATGAACTTTTCATCAAGACTCTGCACCCAATCAGTAGATTCGAACCAACCATGCCTGATTCTATATCACCTTTATTTTCGAATTTTAAAGATATCAAGACTGCGATCGTTATAACACGTCTGTACTCCTTAGACCACAAATTATAAAAAGTCTTATAAAACATTTATTGCGAGAAATTTGTTTAAAATTGTTTTCTAGCGTAATATATTACGAGAAATTTGTTTAAATTGTAACAATAATGAAGTAGGTCAAATTGCACATTTCAACAGCACATTCCCTCCATTATGGGATAAATATAGATGATTGATTGATATATATTTTTACTTAATATAGCATTTTGTAAGTATAATTCATGGGAACTAAAATTGGTAATGAAAAAAAATGCAGATAAATAAAACAGTTAACAGTTAAGTACCTATTTTTTATGACTCTGGATCCATTATTTTATATATTATAAAGAAATATAAAATAATTTAACTTCATTTTTAGAATGCCTTTTTCTTTTGTTTAATTTTGAAGAAATAAAACAATTGGCTTTGCTAATCAGCAACCTAGACCTTATCACTTATAAAATATATAATTACAAATCTATTCTAATGAAATAGATTGAAATTACTTTTAATAGTAGTCTTAAAACAAGATTACATTTTCTTATTTACATAAAATTATGTAAATTGTCGTCTTTTCTGCTTTCTTAGCGTTCACAGACACTTTACATTTAACGTGTTTAACGAGGCAAGAGCATCTGCATAATAAGAAAGTTAATATTTTAATATTATTATTTTATGCTACAAACTATCAAGTTAAACTTGATAAATACAGTGAAAATTGCTTGAACAATATACAATGATTAAGTCACTTTTTAAATTCTGTTAAAAAATTGAGCAGATTTTCTAGTTGGTGGTTGTATTATTAAACATTTTTATTTGAAATTTTAAGTTCAATCTTTAAACATAAAACAAGACATATAAGATTGGGTATATTCTTTATTGATAATTTTAAACTAAAGATAATCGAAGTGAATAGCTTATTTTTGTAAGGTTTTCATACAAAAATTGAAAAACTTAATTTTATATAATATGTGGATTTATTTTACTTTGTATCATAACACTTCCATTTCCCTAGGTGTAGGTTTTCGGAAAAAGCATCGAGGTATTGTAAAATACAGATATAACTTTAATATTAGCATTAATAAATAGAATATATTATATATATAAATATATAATGTCAGAAACTTATTTGTTTTCCTCAAGTGATCATTAAATTATAGAAAATAGTTCTCAGTTGCAGCAAATTAGTTGCCATGTTCCTCGTGCACACGATGACATATTCTGGCAAATTGTTGGCTTCAAGCCAATTGCCGGACCGATTCGATTTAACTTACAAATGGTGAGTAACGTAAATGACTGTAGATAGATAGATAGATAAGCTCTTTATTGCACACAAAATTAATACAAGGAAACAAAAATAGTATAAAAAAAAAACAAAATATGCAAAGGCGGTCTTATTGCTAAAAGCAATCTCTGACAGACAACCTTCAGGTGAAAGAATTTCAGTAATAAGTACGGGATAGTGCTAATACGAGAAATATTACTTAAAATAGATGCATAGAATAAAGCATTAATTATTTCCACATATGGCTTATAAACATTTAACTAATTAAATTACTTTTAAATAAATATAATATTTATAAAATACTAAATTAATTATATATATACATATAAACCTACATATATACAAATAATATAATGAAATATATATACACATACACACATATATATATATATATATATATATATATATATATATACAACTAAATACATAACTATATATACATATACTAAACTGAGAGATCCTACATAACGACAGTTAATATTGACGATAATGACCAACGAAAGTGTTGCGTGTAAATTATTCTAAGAAAGGTAATAATTAAATAATCTATTTTTAAATGAAACTAGCGATTGTGAGCATCTGATATCTGGGGGTAGCATATTCCAAAGTAATACTGCCTTCACAGTGAAAGATTTACCGTAGTAATTAGTTTTAGCCGAGGGCAACATTAATTTATTGTCACTTTTTGAGCGAAGTTCGAGTTGACTAAGTCCTTCCGAACCCAAAAAAGTGAATCTTTCTTTTAAATAGGAAGGGTTACAAGGGTTATATAGAATAGAGTAAAGAAGTGAAAGGATATGCATGTTTCGGCGTTTTCTAATGGTTAGCCATTTTAGTTGAGTACGACATTCAGATACATGATCAAATTTACGTAGGCTGAAGATAAACTTTATACACAAATTTTGAAGCCGTTCTAGTTTGTTGAGTTGTTCTTCAGTTAAATCTGGATAACAACAATCGGCGTAGTCCAAAAGCGGCAGTAAAAGGGTTTGTACTAAATAGATTTTCGTCTTAATTGGCAGAAGATGCTTCCAACGTTTTAATGAAGCAACAGTAGCAAATATTTTTCTACTTACTTCCGCAATCTGCACCGACCAAGAGAGCGTCTGGTCAATGTGGAGACCAAGGTTTTTGACCGAATTTCGAAAGACTAACAAGGAATTATCAAAATAAACACCAGGTAGGGGCTTACTATAAGTTTTGGCGAGCATCTTAGGGCTTCCGATCAAAATGACTTGGGACTTCTCAGGATTGACACGAAGTCCATATGCTCTGCTCCATGTGCAAATACGTTGTAAATTGCTATTCAAATTGTCAATGGCACTATCCATATCATGAGCAAGAGCAGTGACATATATCTGAAGGTCATCAGCGTACAGGTGGAAAGAAGATGTTAGAAATTGAGTAACAGTATTAATAAAAACGGAAAATAAAAGTGGTGATAGGACACTACCTTGAGGTACACCAGAAGTAAGTGGTTGAAAGGAAGAAGATTTATTATTAACGTGAATACGTTGAGTACGATCATACAAATAGCTGTGAAACCACTTAATAACGCTCTCAGAGACATTGATAGACCCAAGAACAGCCAACAGTAATTCAAAATCAACCGCGTTAAAAGCATTGCTGAAGTCGAGTAAAGCCAAGATACTAAGTTGTTTATTGTCCATGTTATGCCGTAAGTCATCACAAACTTTTATAAGTGCTGTAGTGGTGCTATGTCCCCTTTGAAAACCAGACTGAAATTGAGAAAGAATGTTATGTTTGCAGACATACTTATTTAGTTGGACGTGGACAATACGTTCTAATACTTTGGACAAGAAAGGAAGGATTGAAATAGGACGAAAGTGAGACATAGATACGGGATTATTTGTTTTAGGTAGAGGAATAATAAGAGCTTTACGCCAAGCACTTGGGAATTGACAAGAAGAGAGTGAGAAGTTTAAAATATGTGTTAGCGATGGTAAAATGGAGTCTATCATTAAAAGAATCATTTTGCGGTTGATTCCATCACAGCCTGTGGCGTCAGACTTAATTGCATGAACGTGTGACCTGACGTCACTATTAACAACCGGAGTAAAGGAAAAGTGGGGAATAAAGGGAATGGAAACAGAGCTAAGTTGATCGAGAGTAGTTTTTTTTAACTTACTGTTCATTGGTAGTGCAGTAGTGAAAAATCTATTCAGAGCTTCGAGGTCTAGATTATTGGAAATGTTAGATGTTTGACGTCCAATTCCAAGTGAATTCAAAAATCTCCATGTTCTAGCAGAATTATTGTTCTCGATAGTACTATGTAAGTACTGCCGTTGAGCATCTCTGCATACCTTATTGCAATGGTTACGGATCTGTTTATACTTATAGAGATTATCGTCTGTTGGTTTTAATTTGTACCTAGATTTTGCTCTATTGCGTTTTGCCATTAGATTTTTAATGTCCTGAGTTAGCCATGGTGCAGGTAGATGCTTAAGTTTAATGGGTCGGAACGGAGCGTGTTTATCAAAAAGATCAGTTAAGAAAGAGTTAAAAATATCTACCTTCTCATCGACCGTCTTAGCAAGGAATATCGTATCCCAGTCGATGTCATTAAGATCTTGCATGAATGCATCATTATTAAAACCTTTAAAGCTACGACGCATGACTACGGTAGGTCTAACCTTAGGTGGACGAACTTTATAGGATAGGAAAATTAGGTCGTGATATGAGAAAGCTTCAGCTGGTAGTTGACCGTAGCATTCAGCGTGCTGTAAAGAGGAAACAAAGCAAATGTCGAGTAGAGATGGCAGACAATTTGGAAAAAAGTGAGTTGCTTTGGACGGGATGGGATAGAGATTAGAGGAATTAACGATATTTAAAAGGCGCTTGGAACGGGCATCATTTTTAAGTAGGCACGTATTAAAGTCACCCATTATAATTGTATGATGAAAATTAGGTGAATAAAGTTCAAGTAAACTTTCAAACTTATCAAAATAGTCTATGTGAAGCGAGGGACTATAGAAAACTCCTAACAATAGTTTCAGACGGCCAAATAAGACTTCAATAAGAATATGCTCTGAAGATTCTGAATACTGTGCATCGGACTTACTGAGGATAGTGAAGGGAATATGGTTACGGATATAAATAGCAACTCCGCCAGCGCCCTTCCCCAAGCGATCATTTCGAATGAGATGAAAATTAGGTAAACAAAAAGCAGATGAAGGCAAGGAGGGCTTAAGGAAAGTCTCAGAGACTAATATAGCATGGATGTTATTAACGTCAAAAGAGGATAAGAGATCGTGATAGTGTGCAGGGATACTCTGTGCATTTATATGTACTACATTAAAGTTTTTAGGAAATGGCGTGAAAGTGGAGTGAAGTAAAGAAGAAAGAGAAGAATAAGAACGTAATAGAGTTCTAACTCTTCAATCAGTTACTGGGAAAAAAAAATCTCTGTTATTATTAATATCGGTATTAAAAGGCTTTGAAAAATAAAATAAATATTTAACTAAGTATAAAATATTTAATACTTAATTATATATTTATATTTATTTTAATCATACTTATGTATCGGGTACTGTACAAAATAACATATATATGATTATTTTGTTTGTCCTTCTTTTTAAGGCTCTACTTAATATGTAATTGACATAAATAAAATATCTATATATGTATAAGCGATTTACAACTCACTGTATCATCACGAAATCTCCGAAATGATCTGTCCGTTTAACTTAAAATTGTACATAGTTACTGATTTTGTGACGTAGACGTTCACTAAGAACGGATTTTACGGAATTCCTATCCCAACGAATTTCAACTTTTTGCATTTTGCCAAGTTTAAAATCTGTGGGAGCTAAACACTTATCGCCCCCGTTTATTATAACAATGTTTACTACCTTGACAACCACATTTACCTTGACAACCTTGACAACGGTTACCATGGCAACCAGAGTTTAGATGAGTTTGGGTGCAAAAAGTTGAAATTTGAAAATTAAAAATTGTCACCAATAAAAAATGAAGAACGTAAAATATGATTGATTACGAAATTGAATTCGATATATTTGCAAGATTAATAAATATTATTAAAAAAAAAAAAAACTAAATTTTTCCTTAGTTATATGCTGGCAATTTTTTCGTAGTCTAGGCCTACTGGGAATCCCGCCACATCGCACATAACGGGAACGCATCCCAATATAGGGTACCTCGTAGATGATATGAAAATCTGTGTATTCACCGACTGGCATTACATTTCTCGATTTAAAATTAAAAAAAATTACACTAAATATAGAATAGAAATTAAACAAGAAGTCTAAGTTAACATCCAAATTAATATTATGCCCAGCGAAGCGGGCGGAAATCAGCTAGTATATATATATATTTATAAGTTTGTGCAATTTTAATGCAAAATTTAATGCAAATATTGACAGCGAAACTTATGAATGATCCAAATTTAATACTAATCTCAAAATAAATTGAAAAGTCAATTATTGTATTATGAAGTTAACTAAAATAATTTAAGTTAAGTAAATATTAATAGGTTTATTATAATATCAAACAGGGATTATAAATATATAGTCAGTTAAGACTTAGCCATAAAATATAAAAGTAATTTTGCATATAAAAAGTTGATATACCCTTAGAGTTTTTATACCGGGAGCGGAGTTTTATTTTCAAGACCATTAAGTCGACCATTTACAAAAATGTATACGAAAGTAACATCTGCACGGAATATGCATAACCGCAAGAATTAAAATGTTAACATTTTTCTTATCTTGAATTATAATAAAATACGTAATTGCAGACTTTTTCTTTGCATGATATTTCATGAGAATTAGTAGATATAAAAATAATACAACTGTTTATAAAGTTTTCTTTTTAATACTTAATATTTGCTGTTCCCCGCTTTTTCATCAAGACAACAGAGGGCGTTACGTTCGGAACTGACTTAATCCAAGCAACTAATAGTATTATCCGCAAATTTGTTACATTGTCTTAAAAGCACACTCTTATAATAATTTTGAGCACCATAGACTTAAAATATTACCTATCAAATAAAAAAAAGTATATAGAATGCGTGAAAAAAAGTGAAGGAAAAACATATATATAAACAAACACAGGTAAAAAGGTTGTTGTAAAAGAGTTATGAATATTTTATTTTGTTCCAAAAATCCTAGCTGTGATATATATTCGAAGGTGATGTATTTATTTAGTCATCAGTATTATCTTAACGTAATTTTATGTTTTTTGATATGTTAACGACGGCATAATTTTATTGAAGTTCATTCTTAGGGTTTAAAGTTAGAATCATTATGGTATTCTGCTTTATTTTGTGTAAACATGACGTGACCTAAAATAATCTTATATAAAACGTAAAAATGTATTATTCTAAATCTCAAGTATCATAAAGAAATGCCTTCAATACTTTCTCTTAACAATTGAGAACACTTTGCTTTGATTCAAATTATGCTTCAGAGGAGTGTTGAAGGATCCTCTAAGTAAAGGTTATCAAGATATCAGGTACGACCTACAACCTTACAAGGCGACAGTCTGAAGAGAGATGACCTTCGAAATATTGTCAATGACCCACCATGTATATAAATTATAAAAAAATATTTCTAAAGTGAGTACTAACGTGATAATAGACACTTCTACCTCCATAATTCGACTGAAGACTAAAATAAATATGTAAGTTTTAGATTTAAAATTTTTTCTTTCTAAAATTTTGTACTCTCTTTTTCTTCTGAAAATAATTTTTATTATGTATATAATCAATTGTTTAGATAAAACATTATAATTTTTTTATATATTTAAAGCTTTTTTCTGAAAATATTGGTTTCTGAAATATTGATTCAACCTATTTGAGATTGCATTATTTGAATATAAATTAAAATGATGTGCTTCACTAACATTTTAGCACAGTGAATAATTAAAAAATAAATACAAGACTGTTTCGTTTAATTTACTATTATTTGGGATACACAGATATAACATACAATGGAGTACACAATGGAAGCAACCTACTCCGTCTACTTTGTAAAGAAACCAATCACTTAGCTTCAGCAAATTTTCAAACAATTTCCCTCGCGGCTCATACACTGTAATGATTTACTCGTGCGAGTACCAACTTACGCGATCTGATTATGGAGTCCATTCAGGAGCCGGCGAAGAGAGGAAAACTTATTTGATTTATTAGACACTTTCTCCAAAAAAAAGTAAGGACGTGGCAAAAATAACTCGTCAAATATGTGTGTATGTATATATACACACATATTTGACGATATATATATATATTAATGAATTAATTTATTTATAAATATTAAAGTATGTGAATTAACACAATGAACAATTTATTTTTAAAATATATTTATTAGGCATAGTCATCTAAATTGTCAATCACGTTGTTTCGCACAATTTGTCAATTATCTCAACACAATCAAGTATTTCTGTAAGAATAATTTTAAACTATATGCAGCTGGTAGATCGTGAAATCGATAAGAATAGAAATCATTCTTAAATTATTTAAAATAAGCAACATTGCTTTATTTTGATCCTATATTGATCCAACGATTGTAATATTTAGTAATCTTTTCTTATCAAATTTGTAAAAATATGTACATATTATTTAGTAATTTAAACAATAAAACAATATTATAATACAATAACACTGTTTATGAATTTTCCAGTATTTTATATATCTATATATAACTCTATATTTTTTTGTACATCTAAATAATTTGAGAAGATTTGTGCGATCTGCAATTGATGATAACTACAGAAAAATGCCACGTTTAAATAAAGATGTAAAATAATTTTGATACAAGACGAAGATGTTAAATAATTATCATACTATGTATGTTATTCGTCTTTTTGTCTCTTTGCCAGAAATAACTTTAACTTGTTTTAGACTTGATAGCTATAGTGAGTGCTATACCTTATAAGAAATTCTGCAAGATCTATCTGATAAATGTCGATCACAATAAGCACATACATTTGCAAATACATTCTGCTTTTTCTATTCTAAGAAGATCAAACTGATTATAAAGAAGAGGCCGCTTACGACAAGAATAACAAATCCGTGATTAAATCCCGAGCCGAATATTTAACGACGACATTTCACTGCGGAATCGCAGTATTATAAGATTACAGTGGTTATATCTTTGTAAAAATATTCATAAGAAATAACAGCATTCATTCGTATTTGTTATTTTAACATATGTCAACTTTATAATAACATAAACTTATGATTGTTATATAATTATGTGAAATAACATTTTAATAATAAACAATAATAGCAACCGTTTTTAATATTATACAAGTTACATTTCGTAATTTCGAATTTTATACCGATACTGGGTAATGAAATAAAAATAATATTTATTTATTTTATTCTTTATTGCACAAAAAAAATATAAAAGTAAAAAAATCCGTGCCCGCAGGGGGACACGCGTGGGTAGACCTCGTGTGTAACTCATTTAAAATATAACTCACTACCTAAGAATAATACATGATGCCGTTGTTTACATCAAAAATTTTCAAGCAAAAAGCGGTTTTAATTTTTTTTCTCGGAAAAGGTATCTTTTTTGGAAATACTTTTGGTACTTAAATTTAGAGTAAAAAATAACCTTTCTATTAAAAATATTTGCGAGGAGGGAATGTTTACCAGAAAAAAGTTGCCGTGGTTGCCGACCTCGAAGAATTCGGTCTGCCCATTCATTTGTCCCCTACTTTCGAATTTTGGAAAAATTTCTTCACAGGAGGTCTTCTTATGACCGCCTGAGTCCGAAATGACCATTGGTCAAAAAGTTTATATATATATATATATATATATATATATATATATATGCGTGCGTGCGTCCAGATTCGACTTTTGTCAGCACGATAGCGGCCGCAGTTTCGCTTGGATCGCTTTCAAACTTTGCACAAAAATCAACCATCCAAAAATTAAGGTCAAGTTCGTTAACCAGAGAAATCCGTTCACAGGGGGCGCTAGGGCCTCACTTTTACTGATTTCAGTTTTTCGACCATAACTTTGTCCCTATACAAAGGAGATCAATCGCGTTCATATTATATGATGTCTTTGATAAATACCTATAACTAATGTAGATAAACTGAAATCTAACTTCAATAACTTAGGGGTGGGGGTAAAAAAACCGAAAATTTTTGGAAAAAAAATCATAACTTTTTTCTGGTAAACATTCTTGCATCACAAGTATTTTTAATAGAAAGGTTATTTTTTACTCTAAGTTTAGGTACCAAAAGTTTTTCCGTAAAAGGTACCGTTTCCGAGAAAAAAAATTAAAACCACTTTTAGCTTGTAAATTTTAGGTAGGTAAAACCACGACAACTTTTTTATGGTATACATTCCCTCCTCGCAAATATTTTTAATAAAAAGGATATTTTTTATTCTAAATTTAAGTACCATAAGTATTTCCAAAAAAGATACCTTTTCCGAGAAAAAAAATTAAAACCGCTTTTTGCTTGAAAATTTTTGATGTAAACAACGGCATCATGTATTATTCTTAGGTAGTGAGTTATATTTTAAATGAGTTACACACGAGGTCTACCCACGCGTGTCCCCCTGCGGGCACGGATTTTTTAACTTTCTTTCTCTCTTTCTTTCTCTTTATTATATTTACTGTACTATTAATTCCTACTCCTTCAATTTATTCCGACCTTCATTTCATTGCTTCCATCTCTTCTTTAACCCTAGAAGTCTAATTTACGTCTTCGAGGCGTTCACGCAATTGAAAATTATTTGTCACTTTCCAACAATTTATGTTAGCGTTCTTTAGTCAACTCAGAAGCTCACTAGATATAGTGCTTTTAATACTAACTACTAACTAACTAGTTCCCTCATTTGTTTATATTTTGTTTTTTTTTTTTTAGTTTAAAATATGTCACGGTCCATAATATTGTACATTAAACTAACTTTTCTTCTTGAAAATAATTATTCATTGTAGAGAAACTGAGTCAACCTGTGTTGCAGAAGTTGATCCTTTCTGTTTTTTTCCTTTTTTCCTGGCCGTGTTACTACTGCCTACTCGGAGTACCATATACCTATCAAGTCTGAGTGAATTTACCGTATTTCGGAAATATAGACAAGACTAATAAATGGCCGATAGCTGTATTCTATGGGATCATAAACATGGCTTTTCTAAATTCCGTTCGAGATTAAGAACAATAAAAAACCACAGAACAGAAGAGAATTCCTCAAGTGCCTCAGAAAATATTTGGTCAGCCCTTGAAGAGAGAAAAGATTTGAAGCTCCGAGTTTGTAAAGATCTTTAGTAGAAAATATAACCCTATTTCTTGCGAAGCCTTCTGAAGGAAAGAAAAAACCAGAACCTAAGAAACGTTACATAATTAGATAGTTGTTGGTTGTTTTTGGTGGTATTTAAATACAAAATGAACGTGTGGGGGAGTGTAAAGCTTACATTTGCTTAAATCTGATAATTTTTAAGGTTTGTCCTAAAATAACTAAACTAATGATTTAAATTCAAAAATATATGATTTATTGAATTGAAGAAAAGCGATGCATAACATCACTTTTATTTTCATTGTAATAAATTATTGTGATCGTAGTTTTATTTGATAACAGTATGTTTTTTAAATTAAATATCAACCTTAAATTTCTGTTAGGTTAGGTTAGACATATTTATGTGTACGTCTTTGAAATGTATGTTAAGGCTTTGTATGCTTTTTAAATATATTAGACTTCTATGGCTAAGTAATGTTTCACAACTATTGCTAACAACTAAAAATTAGAAGTAAAAGTGAAGAATGGTAATTTTTACTATAGGAAGAAGCGTCTGCACGGTTGTAAATTGAATAAATAAACGAAATATTTGGATTAATATAAACCGTATGGTAAAATATAAAATAATTTTTTACCCTACATGAATAGTATATAAGTAAGATCGTACTCTAAATTTATGCAGGCGTTATGACGCTTAACTACATAAGTGGCGGGTGTTGGCTGTGATCAGAAAATAAAACCATGAAATATTCCTTCTTTTCTAATTATATGATTTTAAAAGTTATTTGTCACCAATAATAATTATAATTATATATTTTTATTTGTAATATAATTATAGCTATTTTAGAGATGAGACTATTTAAAAATTTATTATATGTAAAAATTCCCACCACTTCATTGTACTTACGATGAAGGGTCATTTATATATATTGATTGGTTTGTATCTGTTGTAAGTTAATATTAATTAATTTAAATATTAAATTACTACGCCAATATTTTTTGCAGATAGTAGCTATGTTTATTTAAATATTAAATAACTCCTGCTTATGTTAAAAAATAGTTACCTATGGTAGAGTATTATACTCTAACAAAATCACTCGTTGAATAGATCGGACTTGTTCAGTACATTCTTATTTTTGGGTCGACTTCTTTTCCATACAATAAATTACACATTGTGATTCAGTCAGCATATGAAACAGTATATACATATTATTTCAATAAACTATGTTAGGTCATTGTTATTAAATCTATAAATTATGCTATTTTCACAAATAGATCTAGAATAGATTATAATAAACAAAACAAATATTATATGAATTAATAAAAACTAAATTTATTTTGTGTAAAGTTTTACACTATGAAAATAAGTAATCAGTTTTATGTTATTGTATGTTGTTTCAGTCCCTGGTGTATAGTGAAACAAACAAAGCGATTTCAGTCAAAGTCCCCGAAGAGTCAGTTGAATGTAAGCCGAGTAGTTGTTGCAACTTTAATGATTTAGTTGTTTCTAGACTTGTGTGTTTCACTTTATGTGAACAGCAACCCTTAATTTCATATGGTACTTATTGTAATATTGCAATGTAATATAGTGTTTGTTTAAAATTCTTTAGTGGTGAAAAGAAATTATATCTTATGTTATAATAATTATCTGAAATTGAGCGTCATGCATTCAGTGCGAGACAATTATAGATGTATTAGAGGTGCATAGGTACACTATTCATAATAGTGAGAGAGGATATAGAACTTATAACGAAACTAATTCTCTACGACTATAATTAATTATTTACCTCAATAACCAGCGATGATATATTTATTTTAGGTAATTAGGAAAAAGTACTAATTGATCTTAATTACTTAGCTACAACATGGTGTTATTTTTTTTATAAAAGCATTAATAAGGTAAATACTAAGTAGCCTGATTAATGTTTTACAACGAAATAAAATGTAAATTCGTAAGAGTAGTTCATGACACAGTCGTAAATGACCGTGTGGCTTCAATTGTTAGTTAAATCGACGCAGACGGACAATTTGCATACGGCTAACAAATTACGGAACATGTCACACTGAGCACATTAACATACTCAAAGTTATAACTTGTTTTAAGAGATATTAAGTGTACTACTTTAGTCGGAATACGTAAGGAGGAATTTATAACTCACAAGTGATCACTGGTTTGAATTTAAAGAGGAAAAGATATAAATCAATAAAAAATAAGTAAAGTTTTGATATTATGATAAAAAATTTAAAGCAAACATTAACTATCTAACTCATTATTTATTTTACTGACACTTAAGAGACTTTATGCATTTCACTTGATTAAATCCAGGCTAAGTTGCTAGTTTGTAGTAAAAGTATGAACATTAAAATATAAATTATCTTATTATGCAGACACCCCGCCTTGTTAAACACATTAAGTAATAAAAGTGTAAGCTTCAGGGAAGCAGAAAAGGCGACAATTTGTATAATGTAATGCAAATAACGAAGTGTTATTCTTATCTTTATGAAGACGCATAATATTATTATACTTTAATAAATATAAATAATTTCAAGACATTGGGTTTGAATATTATATACTTACGAAGTTTAATTATTATAATTACTTCAAAGTTATTTTTATAGAGAAATAAATCAATAGTATAGTTATCACAGCATAAGCAGTGATTCCCGCTTACCTTGTATGCATCGGTTTCCTGAGTCATCATTTATTATTGTTTGTTAATATTGTTTGTTAGATTTAATTATAATATTTTGATTCAGTCTTGTAGTAGATTTAAGACAGTAAACTTGTATTTTTAATAAATAAATATATTTTTTATTAACTTCGTTGGCTGCCAATACATACTCGTAACTGTAGTTTAGATATTTTTTGGTTTAGTGTTATATAAAATACTTCTTTTAACTTTTTCATGTAAACAATGCTTTTAATATTATGAAAGACATGATTTATCGTATAAAATATGCAAGAAACCAGAACACTGGTGAGACGACGACCATAACATGTCTTGACATTTTCACTTAATAAATTATAAATTGAACTTAGATTTTAAAGATCCAGTAATCTGTTTCATTTTTTTTTAATAGAATATCTATATTTGTATATGTAGAAAAATATATATTATAAGATTTGTGATTAAATTATACAAATATTTAATATTTCAATACTGTATATAAAATTAAAAACTTTTAATTATACATGTAAAATATAAATTTTTATTTTACATGGTACAGGTATCAAAAAATCATCCCTGTATCTTTAAAGGTAATATTTATATGTTATCAAAACTAGATATCATGAATATCAAAACATATTAACTTACTACAATTGTTTAACTAAGAGATAAAAACATCTGAAGCGAAAAAAATATTAATTTCGGCAAACAATTTTTCTTTCCTATATTTGCAGTAAATTGACAATTGACCTCAATTTTGTAGGATACGCAAACAATCACTGAGTAATGAGAAGCTGTGAAGAATACTTCAAGTTACAATCCCTAAACAACCAAATTCAGAAATTCAATTATATTTATTATAAAAATACCTGTATTCTGTTTTTATTGTTACAATACTTAAGTAAACAAATAAATCATAAATATAGTCTATCAGTTTTTTATTTGCAAGTTTGTATGTACTGAAATAATAAGTTTCTTTTACTACTGTACTATATTTCAACTGTGGTTTATATAATTTTTATTATGTAGCAATAATATTAATATTTAATCAAAAGGATAGCTTAATTATATAAGATATACTCTAATGTATATATATAATCCTTAGGATCAATTAAAGAATCAAAATGCATTATTTCTACAATTCTATTGTTTTATCTTTGTATTACGAGTATATCAAACAAAACAAAACTACTCTTGTAACACGACTCGTTATCTCCGAACACTTTTGTTGTCAAATTTAATATTAGGTATAATGGAAATATTTTCTCTTTTTTATCCAAAAGAAAAGTTTTATTTCACCGTGTGTTTCACTAAAATCTATAAAAGTGATTGTCTTAAATGTTCATCTTAATATATATAAATTACGTGTCACGTTGTTTGTCCGTGATGGACTCTTAAACTACTTAACCGATTTAAATAAAATGTACACACCACGTGCAGTTTGATCTAACTTAAAAGATAGAATAGTTTTCAACTCAATACATAGTCACAATGTTATTTTATTGCAAATTATTTGTTTACTATTTGGCAGTTACAATTTTCAGTTAGCTCCTAACGATTCTGACAGTTGACGGTATCTGTTGACTGGATTGACTTGAATTAAGAATGAGGTAAGTAGAACAGATGCCTTATCTACCTCATTCGTAAGTTTAGTGTTCCACGTTATTTACTAGAAATTTGTAATATACAAATAGTGTTATAAACATGGATAAAATTAAAAAAAATAATTATAATTAATTTTATTTTATTTTTGCTTAATATCCACTGTAAGAAAACATTATGGTTTTCATGACAGATGTACAGAGTACTCTGAACGTTACCTCTTAAATAGTTTACTACAATGTAATATATCAAATAATAGTCACAGCAACGCGTGACCGGGTCTGCTAGTATTTGTGTATATTTAAATGTGAATTAGGAAGTTAAAATGAAAGAAATTAAATTAATGTAAGATTAAATTGTTTAAAGTTTCTATCCCAAACATTTAACGATAGTAAATTGACAATCGTATTAACAATAGTATAAATATTTATGTCCTTTTAAATAACTTGTAAGCTATATAAATAATGTACAGATTAAATGTATGAAACTTCAATAATACAGTTTTATTCAATAACATTTTAAAACCATTTCATTTCTTTACAGAAGTTTTATCCTGTAATTCGATAAGTAGTTCTGAACTAATATCCAGTTATTATTTCTTGTAGTATGCCGGTCTATATACTTAATAAAAACTTGTTATGAAGACTATGAATATAAATAGTGGCTTAGCGTCCCTCTTAAGTTTTTGTGTCAACATTTGCTTTAAACTTGGGGTAATTTCACTTTGTAAATTGTTTGCAGTAAGTTCTGTGAAAACCATCCGGATGAAATTCACTTTAAATTTGAAGCCATATTTTATTAAAAAATAGCAGCTATTTTAGCAAAGCATTGTATTCTGTAAAGAAAGATATTGCTATTATTTTATTTAAAGTAGGTAGTTAAAAATAGATTAAATGTATTTAGACCAATAGCAAATTGAACCGCACAAAGTTGAAAATTAGCTTGAGCTATCAATTATTCTTTTATATTTTTTAACATTTTATAATTTCATTACGTTTATGTATTAATGAATAATGTTCATATGATAGTAATCAGGATAACACACCGCATTGCAGGCATAAATAGACAATCATACCATATAGGTGGTAGCTCTGGTAGCGTTTCCAATTTGTATAACATAATATGCTGTAATACATTTCCAAGAGCTATATACAACCCTTTTTTTTAAATATTAATTATAAAACTTCTCCATAACCACCCAAGTGAAAACAATTTCATAATTTTCACTGATCTTTGAGTATGAACTTTCTTAAATATAAATATAAATATTTGAAGTTATTAAGTTAAAGTATATTAACCTATATTTATTATATTATGAATATTTTTTATTTATCTTTAATCTGTTTAGTTTTTATAGTTATGTAAAATCTTAAATGTTATACAACGAAACTTTGAGATTTGTTCTCCTCTATTAGTATAAAAAATAATATTCGACCTTTGTATTTTTTTACGATATTTATCCATTTTATAATCCACTGCTCAAAATTACTCATCTGTAAAAAATATTATATATTTTTGGTGAATATACGAAATTTATACGGTTTTTTGTAAAAAAAAACTATGACATGATACCAACTATCATTCTATAGTAAGAGTCTGAATATAATACAATTATTTTTTTAATCGGTAGATTTTTATAATTGTAATAAATTTTAAACCTTTTTACCCTTACCCTTAATTATTATTTAATGACTAAAAAAAAGTGTAAAAATAAATATTTTTTTTATTATAATAATTATGATTTAATAATAATAATATAATAAAATGTCTGTTTTTATAAAAAACTTCAAAATGCTAAAACACTTAAATTTATATTAAAAATTTAATTTAAATTATTTTTTGTTTATTACATGGGAAGGAACGAAACATTAAACCATTTATATTTAGAGCGTAATAAAATCCACGTATTTTTTTAACATTCATAATTTGTCTAACTAAAATTATTCCCAACGCAATCACTGAAATGAGTTCGTAGTTCAATTTATATGCTATAGAGGTTTCGCGAACACGTGAAACTAATTAATTATTCGATAGTAACCTAATGCTTTAATAATTATTATTTTGAAGTACATTTTAAAACAGTTGAACTTTATATTCAATTGTATTATAAAACTAATCAGATATAAAATGAATCATTTAACACACAACATCAACAACTGTGATCAAATTTTTATTATTTAGAATGTATTATTTGATTTCCCCAAACAGTGTTTATAATTTTATTTCTTTCAAATTTCAAATTTTCTAACCTAACCACAACAATCAGCATCAAATTTGGCGTCGAATAACTTGTGGAAACTATTTATTTTTTCTCCTCGTTTCGAACGTTGAACCGAATAGTTATAGAATGGACAGGTCAAAAGATCTGGGTAACTCTTTTTATAGATGTTACACCAGCGCTGGTCTACTTGCAAAATATATTTTAACTATTTATTATTTAAATTAATCACAGAAGTATAATAATTAAATTAATTATTTAATAATAGTCTAGAGACAGTTATTGAAACTAGGATTATATAAATTATTTTTCAATTTACATGTTAACTCTATATAAATTAGTTTTATTAACTACTAGCTTTTGCCCGCGACTTCGTCCGCGTTTCCGTCGTTTTTCGAAAAAAAATTAGCAGATGTCCTCCCTCATAGTTTTGACGTAACAGGCAGATTCACTTTCGTATTTTAGAAGGGCAATAGTAATATAATATGCCAATCCACAAAACTGTTGAAAAATATAAGTAACCGCAGAATATTATAATATACCCACGCTATACCCACGACTCGGTCAGCGTGTAACTCCTTGTTTTTTATTAAGATAATATATTGCTAATATTTTTAGATCAAATTAAAATGTTTCAGCGCAAAGCTTCTGGGTAGACTATGTTAAGAGTCGACCCGTCCGGCACGTGAACGTAAAGATTCCTAGAATTGCTAACCCGGGAAAGAGCGACGTATAATTGACCATGCGAGAAACAGCTAACACCGAGATCTACTCCAGCAACACGAAAAGTCTGCCCTTGAGCTTTATTGATAGTCATGGCATAGCACACCGATACTGGGAATTGCGTTCTTTTAAATTGGAATGGAAAATTATTTGGTATTATGGGAATTCTGGGAATAAAGACAGTTTCTCCTGCACCGCAACCTGTTAAAATTTGAGCCTCGATTACATTTTGTTGCAACTGGGTTACTTTTAGCCGAGTTCCATTGCAAAGTGGAGGTGGTCTTAAATTTCGGAGCAGAATTATCGGTATGCCAATTTTTAAACAAATTATATGAGAAGGTAGTCCAGGCATACTTAAAGAATTTAAAAATTCTATCGGGTAATTAGTGGCTTCTTGTTCATCAACCATTCTATTTATTGAACTATAAACTTTGCTTTCTCCCTGTATATTAGACAGTATTTTATTATTAATTTCAGATGCCTGGTCATTGCGAGGAGTCAAAATGGACCTTTCGCAAAGCCAAGAATTGTCCCTATTTAATATAATTGTTATGTCACCGTAAACCGAAGATATAAGATGTTGTTGGGATTGCACTATACAACATAACTCAGGTGTCAGAATAAGTTTTCCTTGGTGTAGTTGTGGATAGGTACCTTCACCAATCTTCAATAATGTATCAGAAAATTCACGATTATCTGCGTTGTCTCCAGTTCTCACTCGCATATTTATAGTCAAATGCACCGATTGTATATCACGCCACAAATAAGAGCTTTCCAGGCAAGCCCTAATCTCATCAGCTCGGGTTCCCCGTGGTATTACCGGTAAGGTTTGTCGGAAATCACCACAAAATAAAACCGTAATACCGCCCATTGGTCGATCATTTTGTCTTATGTCCCTTAGAGTTCTGTCTACTGCTTCTACTCCTTTTCGATGGGCCATCGTACATTCATCCCATACGATTAAATTACACTCACGCAATACCTTAGCTTTGTCGCTATTTCTTGAAATACTACAGGTTGGACTTTCCGTGCGATCTAAATTAATTGGTATTTTAAACATAGTGTGAGCAGTCTTACCTCCTGGTAGCAATGTTGCAGCTATACCTGATGAAGCCACGGCAAGAGCGATTTTACGCTGATTTCGAACATAAGCTAATATTAATTTAGTCAAAAAAGTTTTCCCAGTTCCTCCAGGTGCATCTAAAAACCATATTGTTCCTAAATTATTCTGCACACTCTCGCACACGCGATCATAGACTAAGCGTTGTTCTGCAGTCATCATTGGGACACCGTTTTCTAATGTTACCAGCAGTTCCATTGGGTTGTAACCAATCTCTGCGGAATATTCCCTATTGGTAACCTCTCCGACTGAGGTTGGCGTTGGCAAACCATATTCACAAAGTGATTTACCGCCTACTGCTGTTAAGTCTTCCTGAAGAGCTAATAAGCACTGATTTATAGCCAGATCTCGAAAATTATCATTAGTTGCGCCTTCATTATTGTGAGATAAATTCCGAAGAAAGTCTTCTGCAAATTTTTCTTTATATTTTTCCCATAATTGGACAGGATCAGATAAATTACAAAATGTGAGTAATGTTACAAATAAATGGCGTAACCGTCGTGGATTATCACTAACACAGGATTCTGCTAAAGCGTCATCCCAATGTTGATCATTTTCAAGCAAATGACGCGCTTGGCAAGCTGCATGATAAGTTGGATAAACAACATCGTCTACTTTTCTCAAATCTATAAATGATGTTGGTCCTCGCACTGTATGTAATAATAATCTCAAATAAAAACACTCTGCGTTGTTAGGATGAACAGTATACACTCTACCAAGAACATGTTCTTTGAAAATACCTGTCTCGCCATCTACAGGCCTGCCTCGGCGTCTACGGTTAAAGACACCTCGTTGTTTATCGTAGGTATAATACGATGGAACTTCTTCATACAAAAGAGACTTTGCGAAATTATCAGTTTGGCAAAGTCGAAAGAATGCCAATAAAGTTGTTTGTCTAGGATTCTCTATTCGTTCTGTAACATTTTCGGCGTTAAAATATATACGTTGACCGCCTTCCAGATGAACATCCAGATGGGTCACAGGTGGATATCTTTCGTGAATATTAAAACTTAAGATCCGCCACACAGCTTCTGAAGAGCTGATATATCTGCCTGACTGAAATCTAGTAACTTCATCATGTTCATTTCTTAACGCAAACGTAGCTTGGTCACTGCCCTTGTTAATGTACTTACAAATATATTTAATTGACTCTACACTATTACACATTTCTACATTTATGTGAGCTTGAAATGCTCTGGACAATACAGGCGAATACGGAACGACCCACCTATTATCTAAAGTAACCTGTTGTCCAGACATTTGCTTTTCAACAGTAAAACCACCATTGTCTCTTGAACGGCGACGATATAATGGGTATCCATCATGTCCTGTTACAGTTTCATCCACTAATGCTTTTGGATACCTTTTAGTGCAACGACCGTCTTGCATGCAAGGAGCATTTGCGTTAAATGCACCACATGGACCATGTATCATATGAGTTTTAACAATGTCGTATAACAGGGGATCTGCAGTCGGATCTGGAATTTCAGCACTGATTAATCTGTCTACATCATTAGGTCGAACCTTATCTTTTAACCAAAGCAAGATATGTGCGTGAGGTAAGCCGCGTTTTTGCCACTCAACACTATACATATAACACAATACTTCTCCAAAAATGTTATCTTTGGTAAGAAGATCTATCATTGATTTTAATTTTAAATGAAACACTCTTGCAATAATATCATGGCGGTCATGCGGTGCCTGACCCTCAAGAAGCTCCCGAGTGATTTCATCCCACTTGGGATTGGTAGTTACAGTAACAAATAAGTCGGGACGTCCATATTTTCTTACGTAACAAAAAGCGTCTTGAGTACGTTCATGCATGTAGCGTGGACCACCAGTAAAAGAAGAGGGTAAAATAACTAAACGACCCATATTCACAGTATCGTTATCTTGCTGCATGGCATCGCGAAGGTGCACGTATTCTTCAGCGCGCAGCTGCCTTTGATTAGATCGTATATAAACTAATCTTTCGGTTTCAATTTTTGCGTACATGTCAACAATAAACTGATTAAATAAGCCACGAAAACGTTGAAAGTATACCAATCTATTCCGTCTCACTTGCAGGTGGTAACAATAAAATTGAAGGCATGACACCTTTTTATTATAATTAGGTGCGCCTGTGCGCGGATCGGTTTGGTATACAGCGAAATTATAACCATCTTCCCCTCGACAGTATATCATAGGATATTGCAAACTGTCGTAAGCCCTGTGGGTTTCGAAAATACGTTGCAAACGATTGTCTCTGGAACGTATAACGATATCACGCCTATCACATTCCTGGTCGACCAGTACTACAGCAACTTCATTCGTGGATGGAACGTTATGACGCCCAGGGTGTTCCTGAGTTGGACGCTTATCGGCATTTATAACAATTTTATAATTGTTATTACCATCTTGAGAAAGGGCTTCTAATGCCGATTTAAAACTGCATACGTACGAATTAACCTGATGTAACATGTTCTGAAGTTGTGAAATGAGTTCAGTATTTAAATTCGGAAAATATTGATTTCTTATATTCGACTGTTCGTTGTAATCGGATACAAAATATATTTGAAGAAATTTAGGTTGTTCTTCAGGCAACCCTATCAAATGGTAAACCTGACCTTGTACCTTAAAAGTAGGCATGAAAGGGCCTTCTGAGATTTGTTTAGCACCAAAGGATGTCATTTGGAATGCACTATTATAAGTGCGAATATTATCTAAAAACTGTTTGGATTGCAAATGTTCCCCTAAAAGTAGTGATTTTAAAGGTTCCGGTGGGTCTTCGAACGAAGGCAAATTTATTTTACCTCCAGAACAACAGAAACCAGCAGACTCCTTCCTCCACTTCGAAGCATTACAAAAGGAACATACTACGTTCATATCGCCTATTTCAGAAGATGATCTGTAATCAATTGTGAGGTTATAAGCAAACCCACTTTTATATTTATCGGACCACGCCACCGAATTTGTAGATTGATCTACCACGTGTATATCTAAGTCATTAAGACCATGTCGAAATCTATCTGCAGTAAGACGGGCCTCTCGCTGTTCTTCTGTTTCAAGCGACCGAATATTTTCAATTCTTAATCTTTCATTAGATAAAGTAATCAATTGTTCTTGTCTCAAAGAATTGTAATAATCGCGTCCCGACTCTAGTCGTTGTTCATGCTCATGTTCATCTTCAAGAGATCGAATCATGTTATGGTGCGCCCTATCATTTGTCAAACGGTCTTGATATTGAGTAAAAGTTTCAGATTCTCGAGACAAAATATGACGTTCGCGATCAGCTGTAAGCCGTAATTCCCTCTCAGTGAAGGTTTCGGACTCGCGAGATAAAATATGACGTTCGTGGTCAGCTGTAAGCCGTAATTCCCTCTCAGTGAAGGTTTCGGACTCGCGAGATAAAATATGACGTTCGCGGTCAGCTGTAAGCCGTAATTCCCTCTCAGTGAAGGTTTCAGACTCGCGAGATAATGTATGCCGTTCGCGGTCAGCTGTGAGTCGCAATTCTCGTTGTAAAGCAGTTTCAGCTTCTCGGGATAACGCATGTTGTTCCCGGTCAATGGAACGCCTTAGCTCTCGTTGAGAAGAGCTTTGAGAAGCCCGTGTTGTAGCTCGTCTCGCTCTTTCAGCTGCTAATCGCATCTCTCTTTCTGGAGAGCTTTCATTAGCTCGAGATGTTGAGGCACTAACTCTCATAGAGTTTAACCGATGTGCTCTTTCCTCTTCCGATTCTTGAGAACGCGTCATTCTCATTCTCCTAGCTTGACTCGAAGTTCGAGATAAAGATGGTCGTTTTTTAGGTGGCATCGTTTATTTTATTTTTAATCGACGGTAACTTAAATTCTATTTAGTTACCCAACAAAAAACTTACGTCAGAGGTCCTAACTATAGCTAAGTATATAATAAATAGAATATAAATCTAAGTGCCTATTAAAACTAAAATAATATTCTAATCGAATTATAAATATGTACGTAGGTACCTACAAATTACAAAAGAATAAAAAATGAAAATAAAGCTATACTTAATGCGTGTGCAATACTATCTACACTTACCTACTTCACTTAAAAATGAATAATAAGAAATACCTACAACTACTGTAATTAATCAAAGTACCTATGCTAATACAAAAAAAACCTTAGATGTTCTAAGTACAGCTGCTATATAATAAAAAAATATAAATCTAAGTGCCTATTTAAACTTAAATACCTAATATTCTAATAGAATTAAACTAAGAAATATGTACCTACCTACCTACAACTTAGGTACAAAAAAAAAAGAAATGAAAATAAAGCTAAAACACGTGTGCAGTATAGGTAGATAGTAGGCAATATCTACCTATACCTACTTCACTTAAAAATAAATAAAAAATACCTATGAATACTATAATTAATAAAAGTACCTACCTACGCTTTTATCTACTCAATACAAAAAAAAACTAAACATAAAATGCCCAAAACTAACCTATCAGTAACTAAAAATCTAACAATAATCTAATCTATCTATCTATTATCTAATCTAAAAATCGAATCTAAATCTACTTAAAAAGAAATAAAATAGGAACTATTAATAGTTAAGAATTTAAACAAAACTAAAACTAATTTAGAAAATAACAACAAAAGAAATTAAAATAAACTATTTAAAGACAAAAAGTCGCGCTGATAAGCACGGTTTATAAAATAACAATTATTGTCTGTCAATAAAGTTCAACACTCTGAACGCATCAACAGCCAAATATTGAATGACGCTTGCGCTCGCCTCCCGCCCCTTTTATACTCTGCCGCCGCGAGCCCCGTCGAGCGCGGCAACCGTTACGCAAAAATAATCCTTATAGCTTGATTCACTATTCACGCGCGATGTCTTGTTGGCGTATTTCATGTAAGTAAGTATAAGTTTGGTGTTTCTATACCGATTTCAATGATTCTTTTTTTATTGAATTGGTGCTAATGTTTATTTTTTTTTTAATTAGGAATGATGGTGAGCATTATTGGTTTTATAAACGTAAAAGTAAACAAATATAATAAGAAATCTCCGAACTGCTAAGCTATCGAGAGTTATGCGTGTTATTGTGAGTTAACTATAAAAGGTAGATATATGCTGTCTTGGAATATTTTTCGTGTATTTTTATGTAGAATATTTCCGTTATACATAGTTTCTATGTAGCTCTAACCATTAAGGCTGCACACGCGACGGAAGCTTAAAAAATCAAGCAACTTCTCCCATTTTCTCAACATTTCCTTTCACTGCTCTGCTCCTATTCATTGTAGTGTGATGAAAAGTATACTATTACCTGCCCAGGAGTATAAAGAATAATTGTACTAAGTTTCGTTAAAATCCGTCGAGTAGTTTTTTTTTCTATAAATAACATACAAACAGACAGACAGACAGACAGACAAAAATTTTTTTAACTGCATTTTTGGCATCAGTATCGAACACTAATCACCCCCTGCTACTTATTTTGTAAATATATTTCATGTACAGAATTGACCTCTCTACAGATTTATTATAAGTATAGATATCTAACTTTCTTCGTAGTTCAGAGTTGATTGTTATAGCGAAATGAAGTTTGCATTAAGTTTGCTGTGCGGTATTGGTTATACTAATTTGTAATTGTATTTATTTTCCTCTTATTCTTCGAAAACAAAACAAGTTATATAATTGATTAACTTATTTCTATTTACTGTTAACCTTTGCCAACTTTGCTTGCTTGTGTGCACATTTCATACTGATCGATTAAGTATTTAAATCTAAAGTTATAAAAGCTTTTTACATAAGACACATCACACACACCAAGTCACTTTAACATATACCTTAATATTGGTAAGTCTCGTACGACTTTATAATTGCAGTGTTGTTTTTGACACTTCAAGCTTTGATTACTAACAGAATAAAAGTGTTAAGAGTCAACGTTTTCGTACATGTTTCAAAGACTAAAATTAAAGATGTGATACTGTATTTAGAAGGAGATTAAGAAAAATATTAGATAAATATTGTAATATTATATTATTTTATTTTGTTACAATAAATGTTGAAATATCGACGTCTATAAAGGCTGAGAACAAAAAGTTACTCCATTAATACATGTTATTACAAGTTCTTACACTTGATAAAATATTATAGAAAATAAATCTTAACCGAACCTTCAGACCGAAGTTGGAGTAACTGAAAATAATATACTTAATATCACAATATAACGAGATCTATAAATTGCGGACGATAGAAACGGATTAAGATTGATTAATATTAGTATATTTATTATTTACACATATTCCATATTACTTTTTGTTTCATTTCGTTAAAATAGAAACCTATAACTAAAGAAAAATCTAATAAATAATAAACTAATAAATCTATTGTTAAACAATTTTGAGAGGAAATCAATTAAGATAGGTAGTAGCTGTTTCATTGCTGATCAGTTTCATTATTAAGATTTAGAATTGTTTGCTATTATCAAATTAATTTAAGATTAAAATATAGTATGACTAATAAGACTATTTTAAAAAGAATTTGCTTGCATTGATATATTTTAGAATTCTTTTTATGAGATAAAAATTTTAGAAGTATGTGCCATCTATTATGTTTTATTCGTAACTAATGTTCAAAAAATTTTATTTCCTTTTTTTTAAATAAATATATTAATATTTGTACAAAAGCCTGACTCAATGCTAAAGGCCATCTCTACCAGCTATCCTTAGGATGAGAAAATAAATTTGGTAGTCGTCTGAAATAGGATAGAATAATAGATCACTAGATAAGTTTTACAATACAGCCTTATTTATTAAAGCCTTTCATAATAATTTTCATTGCAGTTTAAACATTTAGTCAAACGTAAAAACCAGTGGTCAAAAGATCTATAGATAGGCAACGCATGAAATTATAGCGTATACGTTTGCGTAACTCGTCTCTCGACTACTCCGTAATTTTTCACCCTTCAAAAACGTATAACTTTGTAATGATACACATTGATTTATTACATGGTTACCTACTAGTTATCAGTTGTAATTTATAAAAAATATATACGCATGTACTGTATGTTTATTGAAACTCTGTATTGCAGACCTTATGTAGTGACGTATAAAATATATTATTTCCACAATTCTATTGTTTTTTCTTTGTATTAGATCAAACAAATCAAAACTAGCTTCGTTATACGATTCGTTATCTTCGAATACTTTTTTATTTGTTGTCACACTTAATATTCGGTATAAATTGGTCCATTTTTCTTTTTGTTTTCAGATTATATTAAGAAACTTTAAGATTTACAGATTTAATAATGTGCTGAGAAATCAGCACAATTCCAATTTATATATTAACGTAAACTTTATTCACCTCTTTTTATAATTCCAGACAATTTAGTAAAAGATAAATTAAGGATATATCTAAACAGAAATTTTACTACACACTTTAAACAAAATTTGTTAAACAATAAACCTTAAACTTGTTATTATTCTATGAGTTTTTAGACTTACGATAAAATTGACAGTTGACAATTTTATAAGATATAATTTGTATTAATAATATCAATACAAACAATTAATCATATTCTGATTGGGAAATTATTATGTCGGTACAATAAGATAACATAATTATTAACTGATATATAAATATAACTCAACTTATTTTTTAATCATAAAATTTCAGTCTCATTGTCTGTTTCGCTGAATCAATAAAACTGATTGTCATAAATATTAATATTTGTGTATATTTTAATGTGCATTTGGAAGTTGAAATGAGAAAAGTTTGAATTACAGTAAAATTAAAATGTGTAAAGTATGCCCAAAACATTTAACGACAGTAATAAACTGAAAGTTGTATTAATGATAAAATAATGTTTGTATTGTTGTCAGCGATGTGAATAATGCATGGATTAATAGTAGGATACCCGATTAATACAGTTTTAGTCAATTCATTTTAAAACAATGTCATTTTTATACAGACCTCCTACTGTAGTTCGATCAGGAGTGCTGAAACATTTGCTTATGGTTGATAAAAATAAATAAGCAAAGCAATAATTGTCTTAATTAGTAACATAAAGAAAATAAAAACTTCTGAAACTAACCCAATTTATACACAATACTATGCAGTTATATTAAAAATGGGTTAAACCTAACTGCAAAGCATTACTTGATTAGAGAACGAGATAGACTCCTATGAATATAAATAGTGGCTCAGCGTCCCTCATAAGTTTTTGTGTCAACATTAGCTTTAAGCTTGGGGTAATTTCACTTTGTAAATTGTTTGCAGTAAGTTCTGTGAAACTATCCGGATAAAATACACTTTAAATTTGAAGCCATATTTTATTAATAAAATTGCGGCTATTTTAGCAAAGGATTTTATTTAAAAATATATATAATAGTTCAAATGTCTTCAGGATAATAGAAAAATACAAAATTCAGCAAGAACTAAAATAAAATCTTGATTTTCATTCATAACATTCATGAGTAATGTTCATACGATACTATTAGGAGAACGGACTGCGTTGCAGGCATGTGTATACGAGGGTCAAACTGAAAGTTCTTAGAAAATCAAAAACTAAGCATTCTAGCAAGTTATTAGTTTTATTGTAACTTTTCAAAATAGCGTCCATTTACATCAATACATCGCTGCATTCGATGGACCCTTGAGAAAAGCACCTTGCCCACTCAGCCTTAGGGGTCTCTTCGACGGCGTTTTGAAACGCAGCCACTGCTTCTTCGGCGTCTATAAAACGTTTTCCTCGAAGTTTTTCTTTTATTTTCGGAAATAAATAAAAATCGCAGGGTGCGAGGTCGGGGCTATACGGCGGGTGACCCAGTAATTCCACGTCTGAGGTCACCAAATAGTCGATCGTTTGCCTGGCGGTGTGCGACGAGGCATTGTCGTGATGAAGGAGGATCCTGCTGCGAGGTCGTTTCTCTCGAACTTTTTCCAAGACAAGTGGCAAACAATTGTTAGTATACCACTCTGCATTAACCGTTTTCTGATCCTCTAAGACTACTGTCGCATAATGACCTGTCTTTCCGAAGAACGAAGCCACCATCTTTTTTCCAACACTTCGACCTCTCTTCACTTTAGTTGGCAACTCTTCGGAAGGAAACACCCACTGAGCAGACTGTCTTTTGGTTTCCGGATCATAACAGTAAATCCAGCTTTCGTCACCCGTTAGTATGTCGAACACAGCATTTGAGTCACCTCCTTTAAATTTTTGGATCATTTCTCGGCACCAATCAACACGGCGGAGTTTTTGAGCCTCGGTCAAATTATGCGGTATCCAGCGGGCACAAAGCTTCCTGACCGCTAAATGTTCATGGAGGATTTTGTGCACTTGACTCATACCTATGCCTAGACTTGTCCGAATCTGCTGATAGGTCACTCTTTTGTCAGTCTCTATCATACGCCGCACAACACTGATGTTATCTTCAGTCGTCGCTGTAGAAGGCCGTCCCTCACGCAAATCATCGGTGAGATTAGTTCGACCACGTTTGAATTCATTAAACCAGTTGTAAACTGTGGCATGAGATGGAGCTTCATCGTGAAAAGCCAATCGAAGTCTATCATAACTTTCTTGTTGACTTAAATGACATCGAAAGTCATAAAAAATCATTGCACGAAAATTTTCTCGGCTTAAACTCATTCTGACGTGCACAGACAATTTTCAATTTGCCCCCAAATCGTAAAACAAATGATAAATGAATGAAATGTACACTCAATAATATTGGTAAAGAGTTCTATTTTCAAAATTTAAACTATTTTTTTTAATATAATGCTTTTAAGTGGCCAGTTCTACAAACTTTCAGTTTGGCCCTCGTATATATATATAGATATATATATATAAAGATATATATATATATATATATAATATATATATATATATATAAAGATCGTCTTACCGTTGAGGTAGCGCACATATAGATAGTTGAGCCGAGTCAGACTGGTATCCGGTATCTTGTGCCTAGTTTGCAGAACATGTCACCTTAAATGCACTATTATTATGACTATGTGAAATAAATCAATATCATAATTTGCTGATGTTGAAGATTGTTTCGAGAATCTATTTACGAGATTAAAATGAGGGATGGGTTTTCTAAAATTATTACGAATGTTATAATAGTTACGATGACGCTTTTTAAATAACCCACCACAGCGTAAAATATCATATTTTATTTATTCATGTTCTATATTCTAATCTTTGTTTTTAACAAATTACATGATTTGTCAAAAAAACAATCTATTAAATATAAGCTATTTTTATTATATTATACATGTAATTCTTATTGGTTTATAAATTATTGTTAATCTTACTTGTGTAAAAAATTATATATAGCATCTTATTATGTAATAAATCATTTTAATTGAAACGAAACACCATCTAGGGGTTAACATTTACTTAACGAACCTTAAGATGTGTCAATATGAAAAATTATATGTTCGAACTCTGTATTTATTTTTGATTTATTTGTGATAAATTTAATTTTCTGATCTACTATACAACTATTTGTTTATCTGTCGTTTTTATAACATTATTTGAACGATCTTAATTATTTTTTACTATACTTATTCTTCTATATATAATTTTTTTGTGATAAATATTCATTTTAAGATACATGATGTTTCTGGAAATGAAAGTGCTGAAGTATGCTGGCAGTACCTTAGGAATGGTATGGTGAAAGTAGCGACAGAGGTATGTGGTAAAAGGAAAAGAGGTTTTAGTAAAAAGCGCGATGCATGGTGGGATGATGAAGTGAAAGACGATTATAAAGCCTCGGGTAAGGATAAAAGTATGAGAGAGATAAGAAAAAGAGAGTACAAGCTGCAAAAGCACTAAACGAAAGCACTTATAAAGATGAAGCGTGAAAATTCTGAGAGAGAAAGGGATGAAAAGTTGACAAACAACTTCCGGGAAAACACGAAGCTTTTCTGGCGAGAAGTTAGTGATTCCCGGGGTTGTTCGGTAACCTGTAGAATGAAAGGGATGCTTTCAAAGAACGGTGAAATTTTAACAGAGCAAGCACACGTTTTGCAGCGGTGGGCGGAATTCGACAAGGAAACGTATGAATGTGAGGACACCTCGGTCTCGAGTACCAGCAAAATGCTTAGTCCCGATGTAGCCGATGGTGAAATCAGGTTGGAAGACGTGGAGAGCGCGATTCGAAGCCTGAAATGTGGTAAGGCTGCGGGAGCAGATGAAGTTACTGCCGAGATGATCAAATATGGTGGGCCACGCGTCTTGGACTTGTTCTGGTTTTTGTGCAACTTATGCTGGAAATCGAGGGAGGTCCCAGGCGATTGGCGAGGTGCAGTCATCGTACCTTTGTATAAAGGCAAAGGTTCACAGATAGACTGTGCAAGCTATAGGGCTATCAATTTGATTAGCTTGGGCGGTAAAGTTTATGCTAAAATTTTAGCGAGAAGAATGCAAGAGAAATCTGAATGGCTGTTGTGGGAGGCCCAAGGAGGTTTCAGACCTGGAAGAGGGTGTATAGATCAGATTTTTTCCCTCCGCATGATCACAGAAAAGTTTTTGGCCCTAAACCAAAAGGTTTTCTGTGCTTTTGTGGATTTGGAAAAGGCGTTTGACAGGGTTGTGAGAAAGAAAGGACCCTTGCTACAGGCTGTAAAGTCTCTTTACAGAGATCACTTAGCCTGTGTGCGAGTAGGAGCTGACATGTCGCCCTGGTTTGACGTCCAATCGGGTGTTAAGCAAGGTTGCGCTATGTCAGCTTGGTTGTTCAACTTGTATTTGGATAGTTGGGAACGTCGAACGAATGAGTGATGAAAGAATGGTAAAAAAGATTTATAAAGGAAAAGTGAGCGGTAAGAGAGATAGGGGGAGGCCTCGAGTGACCTTCGAAAACTCAGTAGCTACGATACTAGAGGAAGGTCACGTAAAAAGCATGAGGACCCCCCGGAGGGCATGTATGAAGAGGTTAATGTCTGTGGTTGAGGCGAAAGAGGTATGCAGGGACCGTAGCATTTGGCGCTCCGTCGTCTCTGGCTAACCCGCAAGGGATATGGCGTGAAGTTAAATAAATAAATAAATAAATTTAAACATATTTGCTCCTTGGCGTTCTTCAAAAATGACTTGAACGATCTTTATTAATTAGTTTAGAATGTCCTCAGAATTGCGCAAAGAAAAGGCTATGTAGTGATATTGATAAATTATATTTAAGTTTATATAATACCTATTGCGTATGTAAAGCTCCTGAAAAACCCTATTAGGTTAGGTTAGAGGTACGCTATTTTTCAGAAGAAATCTACGTCTTCGGAGTGGTTTTCAAGCTCATAATTCATGTTACAAACTTTTACTAATTCTTTAGCTAAATTTTTGATAAATATACAATTTTTTTCGGTTACAGTACGATATATGAAAATAAAATTTTAAATTAATTTTAAAATGTAAAAGCAATTTAAAAAGCTCCGAGACCTATTTTTAGTCAATGTGATGTTCCTAGCATTATTATGCGCTTTTCAAAGACCGGAAAGAATCGCCACTCGATTCTGGATCCAGGGAGGACGTGGTCAGAAGGTAGAAGCTGATATTGGGGTGATCCAGTCCAAAAATAAAAACAGCACTCCATGTTTGGCCGGCCGTACATGCGCCTTATGGAGCGCAAGACTTTGGCCAGATTTAAAATACTGTATGCCATGCTCATGCCCAGTATTATGATTCTTGGCGAGACATTCAAGGGAGTGTTCTCCAAGAGCAGTGACACGATAAGTGGGGTTTTCTTAGTGGTAAACGTGCAAAATTGCGTCTTTGGGGATTAAATTGACCGAAGTGAACAGATCACCCTATTTTGAGCCATCCCCAACGACGTCTCTATAGAAAACAAACGTTATTTTCAGTATTCGTCAACGTTGAAAGATAGAGACAATTATTGAAATTAGGATTACATATATATATTTTTTGATATATTTATGATATTTGTTCTTTAATAACAAAAAAACAAGTCATATATATATATATATATATATTTCTATTAGCTATTTGCCAACGACATCGCTTGCTTCATTTAAGTAAACAATAATATGCCTGAAGTCCGTCTAAAAGTTATTTTAGTGGATGAAAGGTATCGCTAGCCCTTTTCTCTAATACACATGTGTGTGAATCAGTTAATTATTTAAGTCTTAAGTTGTGAAATATTAACAAAGAAAGAACTAAATATACAAGTCATATACATTATTGCTTCTTTTAAATTTTATTCTTAAGTTTTTTTGCTAACAAAATAAAAGCACTTGATAATATATTATAGAAAATAAATATTAACTGAACATTCAGACCGATATTAGAGTAACTGAAAAAATATAAAATAATTATCTTGATTAACGTAAGTTTATTTAATATGTTGCCACATTTATGTAGAAACACATAGTCGATATGACTTTTTGTATCAATTTGTTAAATTTCGACCTACAACCTAAGTATGAACTAAGATCAAACAAATTACAAACTAATAAAATAATTGTTTAACTATTCTGATAGTCGATCAACTAACAGAGGTATTTATTAGACATTCCATTGTTGATCAGTTTTATTGTTAAGATTAAATAGAATTGTTTGCATTTGTCAAATTATTTAGATAAAAATATCGTAAAATAGTAGGACTATTTTTTAAAAGGAATTGTTTCCATTGATATATTTTAATACTACGAGGGTCAAACTGAAAGTTCTTAGAAAATCAAAAACTAAGCATTCTAGCAAGTTAATAGTTTTATTGTAACTTTTCAAAATAGCGTCCATTTACATCAATACATCGCTGCATTCGATGGAACCATTGAGAAAAGCACCTTGCCCACTCGGCCTTAGGGGTCTCTTCGACGGCGTTTTGAAACGCAGCCACTGTATCTTCGGCGTCTATAAAACGTTTTCCTCGAAGTTTTTCTTTTATTTTCGGAAATAAATAAAAATCGCAGGGTGCGAGGTCGGGGCTATACGGCGGGTGACGCAGTAATTCCACGTCTGAGGTCACCAAATAGTCGATCGTTTGCCTGGCGGTGTGCGACGAGGCATTGTCGTGATGAAGGAGGATCCTGCTGCGAGGTCGTTTCTCTCGAACTTTTTCAAGACAAGTGGCAAACAATTGTTAGTATACCACTCTGCATTAACCGTTTTCTGATCCTCTAAGACTACTGTTGCGTAATGACCTGTCTTTCCGAAGAACGAGGCCACCATCTTTTTTCCAACACTTCGACCTCTCTTCACTTTAGTTGGCAACTCTTCGGAAGGAAACACCCACTGAGCAGACTGTCTTTTGGTTTCCGGATCATAACAGTAAATCCAGCTTTCGTCACCCGTTAGTAGGTCGAACACAGCATTTGAATCACCTCCGTTAAATTTTTGGATCATTTCTCGGCACCAATCAACACGGCGGAGTTTTTGAGCCTCGGTCAAATTATGCGGTATCCAGCGGGCACAAAGCTTCCTGACCGCTAAATGTTCATGGAGGATTTTGTGCACTTGACTCATACCTATGCCTAGACTTGTCCGAATCTGCTGATAGGTCACTCTTTTGTCAGTCTCTATCATACGCCGCACAACACTGATGTTATCTTCAGTCGTCGCTGTAGAAGGCCGTCCCTCACGCAAATCATCGGTGAGATTAGTTCGACCACGTTTGAATTCATTAAACCAGTTGTAAACTGTGGCACGAGATGGGGCTTCATCGTGAAAAGCCAATCGAAGTCTATCATAACTTTCTTGTTGACTTAAATGACATCGAAAGTCATAAAAAATCATTGCACGAAAATTTTCTCGGCTTAAATTCATTCTGACGTGCACAGACAATTTTCAATTTGCCGCCAAATCGTAAAACAAATGACAAATGAATGAAATGTACACTCAATAATATTGGTAAAGAGTTCTATTTTCAAAATTTAAACTATTTTTTTTATTATAATGGTTTTAAGTGGCCAGTTCTAAAAACTTTCAGTTTGACCCTCGTATATTCTATTTTTGAAAGAAAATTTTAGTAGCATATGCCATCAGTTACGTTTCATTTGAAATCATCAATAAGCATCAACTTCCGAAAGAAGGAAATGAAGAGGTGTGATTTAAAAAAGTATTAAATAAAGTTCAATACGGCTAACAAATACAGCACGGCAAAACAATTATAAAACATATATATTTAGTATTTTATAACGTGTTTCTATCTCTAGAGACTTATTTTATACGTTGACTGTCGGTCTGATGTCAAATTCGACGTCACACTCTTATTTTTTATTTGTATACAAGAATAAAAAATAAATCAGCAATATTAAAAATAATTTCATAAAAACCTGACTCGGACTTTGATGAACAGTTAAAATTTAAAATAATTTCATAAAAACCTGATTCAGACTTTGATGAACAATTAAAATTTAAAATAATTTCATAAAAACCTGGTTTGGACTTTGATGAAAAATTAGAATTAAACATAATTTCATAAAAACCTGATTCGGACTTTGATGAACAATTAAAATTAAAAATAATAAGAATTAAACATCAAAACGAAGAGTTATTATATAGAGATATAACGACTCTTTTATAACTAAACAAATCAACATAATATATATATATATATTAGGGCGTTCCAAAAAAAAAAAAAATTTTTTTTTTCTCGGAACCAGGCTCAAAAGTTTCGTTTAGATGCCAAAATAGGCCTGTGAAAATATGAGCCCTTAATATTAATATTACGGTAGTCCGCATCGCACTTTTCGATTTCCCATAAGAATAACATAGGAAAAAATTTTTTTTTTCTTTTGATTTTTATAACTAATGAACGATATATTGTATTGCAATACCCATTCATTATTTTTGTAGAGAATTTAACGCTCTACAAAAATGGTTTGAAGTCAATTTTTGATAAATGAACTCAGTCAAAAGTTATTCAAGATCAAAGTTTAAGTTACTCTCAATTCAGCTGTTTTTTAGTAGATTTCATAGAAATCTAACTATTGCATTGGTCCTCATGACGGAACTTTTGAAAAAAATTGTCATTTCCTTACTCAGCTCGGCGAGCTGATTAAGAAAATATATATGGTTCAAAAGTTTATATATGTATGTATATATATATATATATATATATATATATACATACATATACTAAAAAACAGCTGAATTGAGAGTAACTTAAACTTTGATCTTGAATAACTTTTGACTGAGTTCATTTATCAAAAATTGACTTCAAACCATTTTTGTAGAGCGTTAAATTCTCTACAAAAATAATGAATGGGTATTGCAATACAATATATCGTTCATTAGTTATAAAAATCAAAAGAAAAAAATTTTTTTTTCCTATGTTATTCTTATGGGAAATCGAAAAGTGCGATGCGGACTACCTTAATATTAATATTAAGGGCTCATATTTTCACAGGCCTATTTTGGCATCTAAACGAAACTTTTGAGCCTGGTTCCGAGAAAAAAAAAAATTTTTTTTTTTTTTTGAAACGCCCTAATATATATATATATGTATTTAAATAGATTTGTATATATTAAAATAATGTCTATTTTCATATAAAATAAATGCTTACATAATGTTATTTACCAGAGCTATTGTCACCACAGAAATAACAACTCAATATATTCACTTTGCGTTGAACGTTGTAAAAATTATGACTGAATGCGACGTGTCTGAATTTTATATTTTGTGATAATATTATGTGAAGAGAACTTAACAATTTTAAAAGTTTAATTATTTCGGTTTTAATATGGATTTGAACGGTTGTTTGAGTGTTACATGATTTTAAATAAATACCCTATATGATGATATCAGCTTTCTAATAAGGAATATAACAATAAAAATATTGCTTATTTTAAACGCGATCAGTTTTGTTTCCATTTTTGATATTTTAACCACTTAAATTCAAAATCCCCAAACTTCAAGTACATCCTTTGTCTTCAGCATTAAGATAATATACTTAAGATCTGTTAGCATTATTCGCTCATGTCATTAGATAGGCTTATGTACATGAATGGTTACGAGGTACGCAGTAATCTTGTTTAGTTACGAATCAACTCAACCGTGTTTGTTGATACCTCTCATTGTATGATTACATTGTACACACACATCGACATGTGTATACACACACATGACATATATGTTATATTAAACCTTATAAGGCCTGGTTCATTATTATTTTTTGTTTATTGACGGGTACAATGTTAGATAATATTTTAAGAATTTCTTAGCTATTTAATTTTATAAATTTATAATAATTATGTAACTTAACATATATCCATAATATTTTTCATTTGTATATAATTGATTATCATTAATTTTGACAATAATAATTTCATTTATTGTAATTTACGAAAAATAAATATTAGTAAACATGTAATTTTTTATTCCCATGCTTTGAGAAAAGGAAATAATTAATATTATCTTATTTTCTTACCTGTGCTTTTAATATTCGTTTCCAATTCGATGAGCAAATCTTATCTTAACATCTTCTATACAAATTATAAATATTATTTGGATTACTTCTGAAATACAAGTTCCGGTAGCAATAATAAATTAATTAAAACGTTTGCTACACCATAAAATATCAAGGAAATATGGGGTCATTTCTCAAATTTATTCCAATAAAGCGAAGCGAGCAAATCGAGAAACAAATGTACTTAAATAATTAAACTTTTAAAATCTGTTGGCAGATAATCAAACAACCTTTTGGAGGTCTTTTCAGACCATTGTTTTGGAACAGGGCACTTCAGAAGATCAAAAACAATATAACTAAAATATTACATTTGCATCTCACATAAATAATAGTCCTTGGATGTCCTGTTGGTACTAAGTAACTCAGAGAGCAGAGCCAAAGGTATAGGGACCAGAGGATTAGCCTTTACAAACATAAATGTGTTATGTTGCATTTAATTTATAATATTTAGCGGTTTGCACAGTTATGAATATGGCATTTTATTTGATCATTTGGAATGAAGTGAAGTTAGGTCTTACACGAGACGTACCCTACTGTGTATATCTTCTTAATAGACACACATTCTAACCTGATTAATGTCTATTGTAACAATATCATCTATCACACGTCAACTGATAACTTTGTGAAGATACGGCTGTCGTCCTCTGACAACGAAATACACTCAGGCTACAATGAAATACCCTCAATTAATCTTAAAAACATTCTTGACATTACATTGTCTGTGACAATTAAATGCAAGTGTCTGTGACTTGATTAGTGTTTTATTAAATGTATATTTTTATGATTTCAATAAATAATATATGATTATTTCAATAGTAAATTTAATGGTACTTATTGTTTTAGAAAATATTGTTCTACAAAAAGTGGGTAATCTCAAAAGATAATTCATGCAAATTATTTTACATTCCGGTGGTATTATAATTAAGTACCATCACTAATGGGACATATTTACGAAATTGACGTTTTGGTTTTCATAATGGAGCAGCAACGAAAGATTTACGTTTCAAAGCTCGACAACGTCAGCTGTACAATTAGGTATAAGTATAAAAAGGGGGAGAAATAGTAGTTAAATCCATAGTAAATGCCAAATAAAAATAGGAAACAAAAATTTTATAATAATGGATTGGTGATTGAAACATTTTCTAAAGAATACTTAAATATATTGTGCATGAAATGATATAACCTGATATTCTTAGTTACTGGGTACAAAAGAGCTTAAGAATTCCTGCGACCTATCAACACCCAGAAAACATTCAGGTTTGATCGTGGGCAGAGTTGACAGTGATATAGTTTAAGTATAATTTATTTCCTTTGTATAATGTTACACAAATGATTCCTCACCTTGTCACCGGCACGAGGGCTCTTTCGCTCCACCGCAACATTATTTAGTCTAATACTTAACCTAAAACTTGTGTCACCGTAAACGTACCCTTATCAAAAGTTAATCGGGATCTTATTAAATGCTAATTTATTCCTCCTTCCATTATACTGTATATACGTATTCAATATACATATATATGATACATTAATATTCTTTTAGACATAAATCAGACTTTTTCAGTTTATTATAAAATAATTATTGGTACCCACACGGAAAAAAATAACAATTTACATTGTTTTATGCTTATTATACTGATTGTTACTAAAATCTCGGTTTTTTAACTTACTAACTATTTACATTATCTCACATCTAAGGAGAAGAAATCATTTTTATCAAAATACACAAATGATCTGATGCATTAGCTTTGGGATCAGCGCCTAGCTATTCATTGCAAAATAAAACAGAAGGTTATATGACATAATGGCGTAATCCACCACCCATATTAAATTCAATAATAACATTTCTCTAGTTATAGTTCTAATGGTGACTGTTGCTCAGATGAAGGAACGAGATTATTCATATTATACTACCTACTACTTCCATACAATAAGTATATTTATAACAGATTAATTAATTGCCTTCGCTTGGAATGTTCTATATTGCCTTTTGAAGTGAGCTCATTGATTAATGCTTTCATATTGGCTTTACAGTGAACTACTCAATAGTGTTGTTATTTTATAATTGCAGAAGATGTATAAATAAAGTTCGTTAAAACAAACATTATACTTATCTTAACAACGTTTTCATTTCTCATGTCTTAATGAGCACATATTTTTTTATTATTAATTTACCCGTAATATAAACATTTAGTTACCATTTAGAATAACATGTCACGCAAATAAACATGTACTAATCAATAAAAATATCTCCTTGTTATGTAACAAAGCTCATTGTATTAATTACAAAATATTTTTCACCAACAAATATTTGTAATTGTATCTATTTTAGTTTATATTGAGGAAAGATTATAAGGATCTAAGTATACCTAAATTAGCAACTACTTTCACATAAGAATGTGAAGGCAGTTCCAAATTAAATATTATTGTAGATCCGACAAAAAAAATATTTTAAAATAATCAAGATAAAATTGTTCAAATATTTATGAAGGAGGAAATTACAAAAACTTTTTAAACAATATTCAGAATAGCATTACAGTAAGGACATAAAACCTTTTTGTGGAAAATAATATCACAAAGTAGAAAATAATAATGTCCGAGCGAATTTTACAACGCAGCTTTCTGTAGTCCACACTCCACACGAACGTGCCGCGCAGGCAGAGGCTAAAGGAGAATAAAAATGTGTCCAAAATTGTTCACTCTACAGATTTTGATCCGCTTAAAGTCTCTTGGTGATAAAAAATTAAGTATTACAATTAATTTAACATGTCGAGATCCAAACTTGTTGTATCACTAGATGTGCTAAAAATACACGAACTATCTTTATTGTAAATATATTCATATAATGCACGTAAACATCTCCTTGACCTCGGAAAAATATATTTTTTTTGTAAAAAATATTTATCTAGTGTGGGGATTGAATGTATGACCTCCGTCAATACGGACACTGTGCTATTCTGTTGTAAAAAAGAGTTGAATGAAGTAATAAGACTCGAAAAACTTCTTAAATAATAATAAGTAGTTTAGAAATAGACAAACGTCAATATGTAGTGATATAGAGATAGATAAAGGTTGTGTCTTATACATTGCCACACAATATAAGTCCTAAAATTTATAATAATCTAATGAATAAAATAAAAAAGAGGTTCACATTCAAGGTACACCACCTTGAATGTGAACCTCTTTTTTATGACTGGATTATAATACTAAATTATATTTACACATATTATTTCATCTTCTAAAGATGCTTGCTTAATGTATGAATATTATTATTTGTAAAAAGAGTTAATATATATTTGAAGAAATATAATTTAAATATTTATATATATATTAAATTCTCTTCTTTTGTTTAGAAATCTTTTTAACATAAGAAACTAATTACAATAAAAGTTCTCAACTATCTTTTGTACTTGCAGGCAAATCTCTGAGCTTTATTATAAGGATAGTGTAAAAACGCCCAAGTTTTACTTTAATCATGAACTATCCCACATTTTTTCAGACTCTTTATGTTTAGCGACTTCGTTTGTCATTTCGCTTCATATCTTATAACACCATTTTAAAAGTTACTTATTATTATTATTAAATTTATTATTTTATTTATAATTATAGCTTAAACTATTTCATTAATAAATCCAAAAATTACAATGAAATGTTATTTAAATTTATTTATATATCTTTTTAAAAATTGCTTTGTGTATTTTAATATTCAACAATTTCCTCCCATCTGAAAGTTTTACATAGTACATATTATTCTAATTCTTAATTCTTTCATAAAATTTGCAATATTTGTTTTAATAGTTCTAGAATAATAATATATTAGTATTCTAATATTATATTAGTAGTATCTATAAATATTTTTTTTTTACTTTGAATAATTTTGTGTTTGCACTTAAAAGATAAGTAATAAGATGTTTATTTATTGCACGAGTGTGTTGTTCTATTCCCTGGAGTATAGAGTAACAAACACCGATTTCAGACTAAGTCTCCAAAGACTCGGTTGAATGTAAACCGAGAAGCAGTTGTTATAACTTTGTATGTTTCACTTTAAATCAATTAGTTTTAACAGCAATCCCTGATTCCTTTGGTACTTAGAGTTAGTTCTTGTATAAAGTTCTGTAAGGGCTAAGAATAATTATATTTTATTTTTTACTAAATATTGAATTTATAACGCTCAATTTCAGAGGATATAGAGGACATGCATAGTATGAGAGAGGATGTAGAATAAAAAAATATGTTTAAAAATCTCGCCGTCACAAAAAAAACACCAAAAAGAATATTCATTTTAATATATCCGTTACTTTAATTAAATTTATTAATTGTATCCTTAGCAATTTTATTACAAACTTTGCAATTTTATTACTAAAAACTTACTTAACGATTAAGCTATTTTTATTACTAAAAAATTAAGTTATGATTTATAAAAATATTATCACTTACATATAAGTACATTTGAGACCCAAAACAGAGTTTGACAATTTTGTTAAGAATGCAGGTATTGTGAGAAGTTCAGTAATTAAAGACAATGGTTCATATTCAAACAATAGTTTTAATATCTCTATACTACAACTGTGAAGAACAGCAATTTTGAACACGAGTATTTAGATATTAGAGCTCCATTACATACTATTCATATTTGTATTTCTCAATTTATATTAAATACCTGAAAGAAATGAAACAGATAATGATGTCAATAATTATATTAACAGGAATAAATGGCGTCTATAATTATATGAATACCAATATATAGCGGTCTTGCTGGAAATGAGCTGGACGATGATGACGATGATTATGATGATGATGATGATGATGATGATGATAATGATGATGATGATGATGATGATGAATAAAAATGTTTTAATAATAATTATAGACCATGTATAAATAATTCTTTTAATTTATAATATATGTAGTGTGAATTATTTTACGTTTCAGTTCATTTTAATAAGTATATTTGGTAATAATAAATGAAATATTAGATTTCGCTTTCCTTCTGGATATAGATATTTATAATTATATCTCATTAATAATGCTATAGGTATTATACCACACACTCACGTCATAAGGATACGGTACGATTATTGCATTTCAATTACTCAATATTTTGTATATCATTATATAAGTTAATGAGGATAGTATCAAAACAAAAAAGTTTGGTTATTTAGAAAGTTTATTTAACACATCATTTGGTAATTAGAATAAGAAACAGGTTAACAATTATTTTTCTTCGTATAATTTTTTAACTATTGAGAAACACACTTATTTGTAAAAGATTGTTGTAATCTATACTGCTAGGTAATTGGTTAATATGCAGTAATTGTAAATTACAATATGAATATAGTCATGTAGTAAATTCTTAAGAGTAGTTCATGACACAGTCGTAAATGACCGTGTGGCTTCAATTGTTAGTTAAATCGACGCAGACGGACAATTTGCATACAGCTAACAAATTACGGAACATGTCACACTGATCACATTAACATAGGTACTCAAAATTATAACTGGGTTACATACTAAATTGACTGTAGTCTTTTGGTGCAATTAGGAAAGTTAGGAAGAATTTATAATTGTATTAGTTTAAAAGCTAATATTACTTTTTACCTTCAAATTATATTATTTAACATGTTTTAAAGACAAACAATTTTGAATGAAGTATGTTTTAGTATATAGACTGATCCAATAGTCAAGTTTTGATATTATGATAATGACAGATAGCTTATTAAAACAGACATTTATTAAAAATACTTAGTAAATAGGTAAAAAAAAATTAAAATAGTTTAACTTTGTAAAAGTTACAGCAACAGCGAACTACCTGAATCGTAAATTATTTTACTTGGACTTAAGAGACTTTATGCATTTCACTTGATTAGATCCAAGCTAAGTTGCTGGTTTGTAGTAAAATATGAACATTAAAATATAAATTATCTTGTTATGCAGACACCCCGTCTTGTTAAACACATTAAGTAATGAAAGTGTAAGCTTCAGGGAAGCAGAAAAGGCGACAATTTGTATAATGAATTGCAAATAACGATTCATTCTTCATGAAGAAATATAATATTATAATTACTTTTAGATACTAACTACGTTTTTTCAGGCTTGTATTTATTTCTTAAACCTAAATTAACCTTAAATTAAAAGTACGTAAATAAAATAATTTCGATTCTTTCAAAGCTCCTTATTTTTATTAATTCAGTTTAGGTATTTCTTAGCTTAGTGTTATAAAACTCATGTAATATTGCCAAATATAATATTCATAGTCGTTATGATACAATGATCACTTGTAAGATATAATTCGTATCAATAGTATCAATACAAACAATTAATCACATTCTGAATGAGAAAATAATAATGTCGGTACAATAAGATAACGTAATTATCAACTGTTATATAAATATAACTCAACTTATTTTTTAATCATAAAATTTCAGTGTCATTGTCTGTTTCGCTGAAATCAATAAAACTGATTGTCATAAATATTAATATTTGTGTATATTTTAATGTGCATTTGGAAGTTAAAATGAGAAAAGTTTGAATTACAGTAAAATTAAAATGTTTAAAGTTTAAAACATTTAGAAGTTTTATGTGAAAGTTATATTAATTATAACATAATGTTTGTATTGTTTTAAATAATTTGTGAGCGATGTGAATAATGCACGGAATAAAAGTAGGACACTTGAATAATACAGTTTAAAAACAATTTCATCAATGCACAGACTTTTTTCTGTAGTTCGATCAAGAGTTCTGAACTAGTACTCAGTTTGTAATTTGATAAAAACAAATAAGCTAGACTATTATAGTCTCATTTACATCATCATCAACACCAACCTTATACGTAATATTAAACTAAAGACTATGCAGTTATATTAAAAATGGGTTAACCTAACTGCAAAGCATTACTTGATTTAAACGAGATAGAGTCCTATGAATATAAATAGTGGCTCAGCGTCCGTCGTAAGTTTTTGTGTCAACATTAGCTTTAAACTTGGGGTAATTTCACTTTGTAAATTGTTTGCAGTAAGTTCTGTGAAACTATCCGGATAAAATACACTATAAATTTGAAACCATATTTTATTAGTTACTATTTTAGCAACGGATTTTATTAAATAAAGAAAGCTATTGCTGTTATTTTATTTAAAATACTAATCTATCAGAAAAATAGTTAAAATGTTTTCAGGATAATAAAAAAAAATCAGTAAGGAGTAAAAACGATCTTTATTATTTTTATTTACGCCATTTATAAAAAAAAATATTCCTATATTTACAGAGTCTTGTTTATCATTCTTAACATTCATAAGTAATGTTCATATAATATCAGTTAGGAGAACGGACTGCATTGCAGGCATGTATATATATATAAATAGATCATCTCACCATTGAGGTAATGCATATATAGTTAGTTAAGTCGAGTCAGACTGGTATCCGGTAACTTGTGTCCAGTTTGCAGAACATGTCACCTTAATTGCACTATTATTATGACTATGTGAAACAAAACAAATCAATATCGTTATTTGCTGATTTTAAAGACTACTTTGAGAGACTTATTGCGAGATTAAATGAGGGGTGGGATTTCTAAAATTATTATGAATGTTATAATGAATAGTTACGATTTATGACGTTTTTTAAATAACCCACTTCAGCGTAAAATATCATATTTTATTTATTTTCTATCTTCAAATCTTTGTTTATCCTCATACAGTGTAAAAAATCATATTTAGCATCTTAATATCTAATTTTTTTTTCATTGATATACCTGCAGATTCTATAATATTTACTTAACGAATCTCAAGATGCGCCACTATAAAAACTATATGTTCGGACTCTGCATTTGCTTTTGTTTTTTTTTGTGATGAATTTTCATTTTAAGACCTACTACAAACATGTTTGGTTATATGTCGTTCTTAAAACATGACTTGAACGATGTTAAAGAGCAAAGAAAAGGCTATGTTATGATATCGATAAATTATATTTTACTTTATACAATTCCTACTGTGTATGTAAAGTTTCTGACACACAATTTTTTAGAAGTCTACATCATCAGAGTGGTTTTCAAGCTCATAATTCATTTTATACATGTCTACTAACTAATTCTTTATCTAGATTTTTGGTGAATATGTGAAATTTTGACGGTTACGGTACGATATATGAAAATTAAAATGTGAAAGCAATTTAAAAAGCTTCGAGACCTTTTTTTTGTCAATGTGATGTTGCTAGGTTTTGAAAAAAGAGTCTAAATATTGTAATATAATTTTTTTATTAATCACAGTTTGCTTATCAGATACTTGCTTAAAAAGAATATCAGCAAATTCAAATAACTGCTTTTTACCTAACATTTAAATTTTGTCCGGTTTATTATTTTAGTAACAAATAATATTAAAATCTAAGGCCTAATCATATTTTTTTATGGAAGAGGAGGGCAAAAAAGGTGATGTCAAGTGATCATCGCCGTCCATGAACTTTTGTAACATTCGAAGAATTACAAGAGCGTTGTCGACCTCGAAATACTGACGAAGGAAGTTCTTTCCACATTTTAAAGGTACGTGGAAGAAAGATCCTAGAAATCCGCACAGTAAAAGATCACTATATGGTTCCGGTTACAGGTGGTACGGATGTTATTACAGGCGATGACGTGCTGTGTGGTGATGAAATTCGGCAAGTATTAGAATATACAGCTCTTCGCAAGACTCCCCGTTGTAAATGCGATAGAAGACGCACAAAGGGGCCATATCTCTACACAATGACAGAGAAACATGCCAAGTATTCTGATGCTTGTCGAGACATTGAAGGGAGTGCTCTCCAAGAGCAGTGATACAACAAATGGGGTTTGCTTAGTGGTAAACGTGTGTCTCTTGGGGATTAAAAAGAATGAGTTCAGTTTGCCCTATTTTAAGCCATGCCCAAAGACGTCTCTATAGAAGACAAAAGTTTTTTTCGGTATTCGTCAACGTTGAAAGATAGAGACAATTATTGAAATTAGGATGACATATTAGTTTTTTCGATATTACTTGTTTACTTTATATAAATTGGTTTTACAAAATATATCTAACTACCTTCGTATTTCAAAGTTGATTGTTATAGCGAAATGAAGTTCGCATTATGTTTACTATTCGGTATTGGTTATACAAGTTTATGATCTTATGTATTTTCCTTTTGTTATTTGAAAACAAAAATCAAATTATACAATTATAATTTTTTCTATTTGCTATTTGCCAAAGACTTCGTTCGCTTCATTTAAGTAAACAAAAACATGCCTAAAGTCCGTCTAAAAGTTATTTTTGTGGATGAATGGTATCGCCAGCCAATTTCTCTAATACACATGTGTGTGAATCAGTTAATTATTTAAGACTTAAGTTGTGAAATCTAAACAAAGAGCTAAATATACAAGTTGTATTTACATATAATATTGGTATATAAAGAATTCATTATTGCTTTTTTTATATTTTATAGCATATTTTTAGTTTCTTTTTTTATGCTAACAAAATAAAAGCACTAATGATCGATTTTTTTCGTGTTCATTTATTCGTTTTAAGTTATCCATAAACAAATTAACAATTTTAAACTAATTAACATACAAAATTACAGAGGCTATACTGTATTTGAAAATTGATTAGAAAACAGTAGGTAAACTTTTTCATATTATATTATTTTATTTTGTTGAAGAATGAATATAAATATTCTATAATCAAAGTTCAAGTACTGTTGATATAATGACGTCAGTTACAGCTGAGTAAAGAAAACATACTCCTTTAAGATCATAACGAATTCTTACACTTGATAATATATTGTCGAAAATAAATGTTAACCAAACATTCAGACCGATGTTAGAGTAACTGAAAAAATATATAATAATTATCTTGATTAACATTTTTATTTAATATGTTGAAACATTTATGTAGAAACACACAGTCGATATGACTTTTTGTACCAATCAGTTAAAATTTCGACCTATAACTAAAGTATGAACTATCGTCCAACAAATAACAAAGTAATAAATCATTTATTGAACCATTCTGAAAGTTGACCAACTGACAAAGGTATTTATTAGACATTCCATTGCTGATCAGCCTTATTGTTAATATTAAATAGAATTGTTTGCATTTGTCAAATTATTTAGATTAAAATATCGTAAAAAAGTAGGACTATTTTTTAAAAGGAATTGCTTCCATTGATATATTTTAATAGAATATTCTATTTTTGAAAGAAAATTTTTAGTACATAGCGTATGAGTTACGTTTCATTTGAAATCATCAATAAGCATCAACTTACGAAAGAAAGAACTAAAGAGGTGCGATTTGAAAAAAGTATTAAATAAAGTTCAACTCGGGTAACAAATACAGCACGGCTAGACAATTATAATATATATATATATATTTAGTATGTTTATTTTACAACAGGTTTCTATCTCTAGAGATTTATTTTGTACGTTGACTGTCAGCCTGCTGTCAAATTCGACGTCACACTCTTTTAATTTTTATTTGTATACAAAAAAAAATAAAACGTAAAAATAATTTCATAAAAACCTGATTTTGACTTTAGTTGACAATGAGAACTAAAAATAAATTCATAAAAACCTGATTTGGATCTTAATGAACAATTAGAATTATTATTAATATTCTCGGCAGTAGACCATAACATCGGGTCGCCAGCAAGTTTACCCACCCATCGGACAAAGTCGTGCCGCAAAGTGACCTAGTCATGTTCCGGCACGTTGTTCGATGAAGCCGTATGTATATGTGGGAAATGGGTCTGAACAGTTGCAGTTGCGTTGCATTGGCGAATCGGTTTGGCGTTGAGTTGGTGTTTATTGTGTCGGGTGCCTAATCGAGGAGGGTAGCGGGATCCGAAGCAACGGCTTTCCGCTGGCTCGCAGATAGTTGGGGGCCAATTAGTGGATCAGCCACCCACGATAGGCTGCCCCGCCAGCTGCGTAATCCCAGGGTGGCTCTATCGTGCTGGTTGGCGACCAAATGAGGAGGCCCGATAGCGATCCCTGGGGGGTTTCGAGCCATGCCATTGCCATTGCCATTTGCCATTTCTCATCCTATTCACAATTTAATTTTTTATTTTTTTTTATGAAAGTTCCAATACAAAGAACAAGTTTTCACAGCGGTTGCACTCCTCCTCATTCAAAGTGCACTTTACTAACATCAGGAAGTTGCACTCCAATCTCTTACCTATCCATCACCACCTCGAGACAGAGCAACCGCACTTTCTCTTTTTGACGGAGACGCAGATACAATGTCCTTTGAGCGCTGCGTACCTAGATCATCCCGGTTACTCGTTAGAGCACAACTTTCGCTCACGTGCCGGGGTCTGTGTGTACGCACGGAACGACCTCTGTATCCTGCGTCTCCGTCACCTTGAAGACGTTTTCTTCCTTATAGATTTTAGTTGACAAAGGAAACGAAAAAATCCTGTATTCCTGTGTCTACCGTTCACACAGCGGTGATCAGGAGACAACTAGAATATTTGAGTATCTAGATGAGGCTGCTGAAATGGCTCTGCATCAGTACCCTTCAGTGCAACTCGTCTTTCTGTTCCCGTACCAGAAGACCATGCTGGAAGAGAAGCGCGGAACTTTGCGTTGTCCTTCGACCTCTTTCAGCTGGTGAGACAAGCGACGAGGGTACCAGATGTAGTAGGCCAGACAGCCAATTGCCTGGACCTTTTGTTGACAACTGATCCGGACAGGTATCGTGTAGAGGTGACCTCCCCCTTGGGAACCTCCGATTATTGTAAGGTGAAATCTGTATTTGCATATTCCCCACCAGCTTTCGAACCACATGGTGTTAGGCGAGTATGGAAATACAAGTCAGCAGATTGGGATGAGATGCGGTACTTTGCGTCTTATCCTTGGCGGCAGGTCTGCTTCTCTTCTTTGGATCCGTCGAGTTGCGCGGATGCTATAACCGATGTGGTACATCAGGCAATGAAGTACTTCATTCCTTTTGCTGACGTACCCATCGGTTGCAAAGCTCGCCCATGGTTTAATACCAAATGTGGTCATGCTGAAGACCGAAAACATTCGACATACCTCATTTGGGCTGATGCTCGAAGCCGCAAAGCTCCGGATGTAAGTGTAAAGAAGAGAGCCTTTAACCAAGCTGCCAAGTTCTATAAAAAGGCATTACGGAAGGCACGTCGCGATCGTATCGCTAAGAATGGCGAAAAGCTCTCTGTCAGACCTACTAGCAGTCGAGCTTTCTGGTCTCTTGCCAAAGCGATCGATTCGAACTTCTGCCAACCCTCACTCCCTGCTTTGTTGAAGCCGGATGGATCTCTGGCCCATACAGCGACAGAGAAAGCGAATGTATTTGCTTCTCTGTTCGCTGATAATTCACATCTAGACACTGGCAATGCTTCTCCAGCACATCTTCCTCACTGCGGTATTTCGATGCCTGAAATCCGCATCACTAACAAAGAGGTATGGAGAGCATTGTGTCATCTTTATGTGAATAAAGCCAGTGGTCTTGATGGTATACCAGCCTTTCTGCTCAAGACATGCGCAGCTGAGTTGTCTCCTGTATTGACACGTCTGTATCGCCTCTCTTTTAAGTCTGGAATAGTGCCGAAATCTTGGAAGCTTGCTAACGTTCAACCAGTGCCCCAAAAAGGCAGCCGTGCCGATCCTGCCAATTATAGACCGATTTCAATCACCTCCATACTCTGCAAGATTATGGAGCGTGTATTGAACTCGCGCCTTTTAGTGTACCTTGAAGGTGATGATCTTCTCAGTGACTGACAGTACGGGTTTCGCCGAAATAGGTCCACCGGGGACCTTCTAGTGTACGCTACACACATTTTAAGCGAGGCCATCAAAAAGAACGCAGAAGCGGTCGCCGTCTCTCTGGATGTCTCTAAGACATTTGGCAAGGTCTGGCATGCGAGCCTTATAAGCAAGCTTTCAGCGTGCGGCATATCTCCTTGTCTGATCGGTTGGGTAACGGACTTTCTGAACCAAAGATCTTTTTGAGTAGTTGTCGACGGGTGTTCTTCGGAACCCTAGACAATAAATGCCGGAGTGCTTCAGGGGTCCGTTCCTTCTGCAATTCTCTTTCTGCTGCACATTAACGCTCCACTGAAGCCCGGTATCTATGAGTATGCAGACGACAGCACAGTTGTAGAAAGATACCTGCCGAGTAGTCGGGCTAGTAGAGATCAAGTACAGTCTGAAAGAAAAGCCATGGTGCAACGTTTGAATAACAAACTTCAGGCAGTTTCCGCATGGGGCAATGCCAATCTTGTCAAATTCAATGCCATCAAAACGCAGACGTCTCTGTTCACCGGCAAAAGGAGCCCTTTCACCTTGGGTCCTACTTTCCAGAGTGTATCTTTGGAATACAGTGACCGGTTGTTAGGCTTAGAGATATCCTTGACCCTCACTTTGGTCGGTGCATTGAGTCCAGAGCAAGAGTAGCTGCAGGAAAGCTTGCCGTTCTTGCGAAGGTCCATCAGTACTTTATACCGGGACAGCTACTTGCATTATACAAAGCACAGACCCGGTCGTGTGTGGAGTACTGTGGGCATATATTCGCTGGTGCCGCAAAGTCTCCTCTTGCGGTTCTGGACTCAATTGAGAGGCGAGCAAAGAGGCTTATAGGTGACCCTGAATTGGTTGAAGCCAACCTCCACAGCCTTAAATACAAGCGTAGAATTGCTAGCCTCTCAGTATTCTATAAGATACATTTTAGTGAGTGTGCGCCGGAATTACACGATTTAATTCCTCCGTTCCCCTTCCATCACAAGACCTTCCGACGCACGGCAGGTATCCATCCTTACGTTGTGGACATTCTCCCTTTCCGAAAGAAACGCTTTGCTTCGTCTTTTTTAATTCGTACAGCGAAGGACTGGAATAGCTTACCTGCGTCAGTATTTCCGTCCCAATACTATATGGATGTCTTCAAGAGAAGAGTGAATAGGTTGCTAAGTTAATGCGCCTTACCACCTATGACTACATTTCCACTTTCCATCAGGTGGAATGTAGTCAAGCACTAACCTAGATAGTATAAAAATAAAAATAAATAAATAATAATAATAAAGATCTAATTAGGACTTTGATGAAAAATTAGAATTAAAAATAAATTCATAAAAACCTGATTTGGACTTTAATGAACAATTAGAATTATAAATAAATTCATACAAACCTGATTTAGACTTTGATGAACAGTTAAAATTAAAAATAATATCATAAAACCTAATTTGCACTATTATGAACAATTAAAATTAAAATCGATCCAGGTGTTCTCAAGTGATAATGCGCTCATTGAAAATGTTTTATTGAGAAATTTTGATTCTAAATCATATATCAAAATAAAGCGTTATTATGTATAAATATAACCACTCTTTAATAACTAAACGTAATATATATATATTTGTATATATTAAAATAATGTATATTTTCATAGACAATAAACGCTTATATAATGTTATTTACCAGAGTTATTGTCCCCACAGTAATAACAACTCAATATATTCACTTCGCGTGGAACGTTGTTAAAATTATGACAGAATACGACCTGTCTGAATTTTATATTTTGTAATAATATTATGCGAAGAGAACTTAACAATTTTAAAAGTTTATTCTTTTGAGGTTTTAATATGGGTTTGAACGGTTGTTTGAGTGTTACATGATTTTAAATAAATATCCTATATGATGATGATGATGATGATGATCAGCCTTCTAATAAGGAATACGAGTATAATAATAAAAATATTGCTTATTTCAAAAGCGATGACTTGCTTTCCATTTTTGATATTTTAACCACTTAAGATCAAAATCCACAAACTTCAAGTACATCCTTTGTCTTCAGCATTAAGATAATATACTTAAGATCTGTTAGCATTATTCGCTCATGTCATTAGATAGGCTTATGTACATGAATGGTTACGAGGTACGCAGTAATCTTGTTTAGTTACGAATCAACTCAATCGTGTTTGTTGATACCTCTCACTGTATGATTCCATTGTACACACACATCGACATGTGTATACATGACATATATATTAAACCTTATAAGGCTGGATTTATTAATATTGTTTGTTTACTGACGGGTATAATGTCAGACAATATTTAATTTTATAATAGTTATTTCATTTAAAACGTATCATTGATAATTATTATTTGTGTATAATTGATTTTCATTAATTTTGACAAAAGTAATTTAATTTATTTTAGTTTACGAAAACTAAATCTTAGTAGACAGACAATAACATGTAAATATTTAGGCACATTCTTTGAAAAAAGTAAATATTTAATATTTTCTTATTATTTTGATTCTCTTGATGAGCCAATTTTATTTTATCATCTTCCACGAAACGCCATAACGCTGTAAGATATTGTAAATATAATTTAGTTAACTGCTGGAAAACAGTTTCCGGTAATAATAATAAATTAATTAAAACGATTGCTACACTTTAAAACATCAGGGAAGTATGGGGTTATTTCTCAAATTTATCCCAGTAAAGCGAAGCGAGCAAATCGAGGAACAAATGTACTTAAATAATTAAACTTTCAAAATCTTTTGGCAGATGTTCAAACAACCTTTTGGAGGCCTTTTCAGAAGTAACCATTGTTTTATAACACTACACTTCAAAAGATCAAAAACAATATAACTAAAATATTACATTTGCATCTCAAATAAATAATAGTCCTTGAATGTTCTCTTGGTACTAAGTAACTCAGAGAGCAGAGCCAAAGGTATGAAGACCAGAGGGTTAGCCTTTATAAGCGCTCAGTAATTATTGCAACAAATAAAAAGCCCAGCACTTCTTATTTATAGAATTTCTAGATATCATGTTCTATATTTCGGTTTTTATAGATACATCGTCTTTAAACCGTAATATGAAAATTAATGAAATGAAAAACAATACCATTAATACCTTTAACGGTGTTTATTAGTAACCACAGCTATCTATGTATAACCCGTTACCATTTTTAATGTATAAACAATGAAATATATATATTTATGTAAACTATCAATTTACATTATAACTATATGCTTATTTAAATTATAGACTGGTGAAGTTCACAATCGCAAGGAACACACATTTTCAACTTGTCTCATTCGAGTCACGTGCTGTGGTGCGATTTGCTCTCCCAATTACTATGACTGTTAACGGTGTTCAGAACGCTATATATAGATTGAAAACATGGTGTATATACTAAACTGTTCCGTCCAGGTTTAATATGTTTAAATAATTTAATAAATGTTTTTATTGAATTTAATTTATAGTGTTTAATGGTTTGCACAGTTATAAATATGGTATTTTATTTGATCATTTGGAATGCAGTAAGTTAGGTCTTACACGACACGTTTTTTTCTGTGTATACCTTCTTAATAGCCATATACCTTTTGACCTTAATTAATGTCTATTGTAACAATATCATCTATCACACGTCAACTGATAACTTTGTCAAGATACGACTGCCGACCTCTGACAACGAAATACACTCAGGCTATAATGAAATACCCTCAATTAATCTTAAAAAGATTCTTGACATTCCATTGTCTGTGACAATTAAATGTAAGTGTCTGTGACTTGATTAATGTTTTATTAAATGTATATATTTATTAATTCATTTAATAATATACGATTATTGCAATCATAACGTTAATAGTACTTATTGTAAAAAAATAATGTTACCCTATTTTGTAGAAACAAAAATTGGGTAATCTCAAAAACTAATTCATGCATACTTCAAAATTTTTATTATTTCCTGGAGGTACTGTCATTAAATATTTACACAAGGTGACATATTTACGAAATTGGCGTTTTGGTTTTAATAATGGTGCGGCAACAAAAGACTCACGTTCCATAGGCAATTACCATACCAATTAGGCAAGTAAGTATAAAGAGCACACATCCCGTAATATATAATAATAACTATAAATCTACAAAGGGGGAGAAATAGTGATTAAATCCATAGTAGATGACAAATACAAATAGGAAACTGAAAATATTGCAATAATGGTTTGGTGAATATTCTTTCTTATCTGTTTTTTCTGTGAATATTGGTTAATTACTTCAAATTTAATTTATCAGTAACTTTCATAGCATATTGTATTGTATTATATATAAAATATATTGTTATTATTTTATAAAATGATATTATTTAAATAATATTAATAACGACACATATATGTTACTTTGTAATATCATAATAGTATTAGCAATATATTAATATTCGAAATATTGAAATGTTTTTTTTTTAAGTAAAATACTTACATATATTATGGATAAAATAGTACATGATATTTTCAGTTACTGAGTACAAATGAGTTTAAGGATTCCGGCGACCTACTAACACCCAGAAAACGTTCAGATTTGATCGTGGCGTGATCGAGAGTTGACAGTAATATAGTTGAAGTCTAATTTATTTCCTTTGTATAGTGTTACACAAATGATTCCTCACATCGTCACCGGCACGAGGGCTCTTTCGCTCCACCGCAACATTATTTAGTCTAATACTTAACCTAAAACTTGTGTCACCGTAAACGTACCCTTATCAAAAGTTAATCGGGATCTTATTAAATGCTAATTTATTCCTCCCTCCATTATACTGTATATACGTATTCAATATACATATATATGATACATTAATATTCTTTTAGACATAAATCAGATTTATTCAGTTTATTATAAAATTATTATTGGTACCCACACGGAAAAAATAACAATTTTCATTGTTTTATGCTTATTATACTGATTGTTACTAAAATCTCCGTTCTGTAACTTACTAATTACTTATATTATCTCACATCAAAGAAGAAGAAGTCATTTTTATCAAAATACACAAATGTATTAGCATTGGGGTTGGTACCTAGCTATTGGAAAATAAAACAGAAGGTAAGAGGTATACCTCAAGAGGTATACCTAAACATAATGGCGTAATCCACCACCCATATTAAATTCAATAATTATATATACGTCAAAATTTAAATAGTTATATAAAAAACAGTGACGGACACGCGATAAATACGAGAAATAAAAACAAACTCGTAACGTCAAAATTTCGTCTTCAAAACGTTAATAAATTTTTACATTATGAATATACGGGTTTGAGTAAACGCATATATAATAAAGTTCCACCAGCTGTCTTAGACCTTCCATTTATTAGTTTTAAGTCTATCATCATCATCATCATATTAAATCATAACATTCAAGAGTAAATAGTGGATCGAAATATGTGGAACTTAAGTTGTTGAATCATTTGTAGGATTTATATTATAAAGTACATCATCTAAAATTGTTATATCTTTTAAAAAGAGCAGCTGTTGAGTTTCTGGCCGGCTCTTCTCAACAGAGCAGCATTCCGAGCCGGTGGTAGCTTACTTACGGACTGACTATACTGACCTTTATTTTGTATTGTAATAATTAACGATTCAAAAGTGCGTGTAAATGCCTACTTGAATAAAGATATTTTGAATTTTGAATAACAACATTTCCATAATAGAACATTCCTCTAGTTAATATACAATCTGCTATTGTATATAATAAAAATAACTCCCTGCTATGTAACAAAGTTCATTTCATTTATTTCAAATTTGGTAATATTATCTTAATATAAACTAAAATACCCTTATATAAAGTTAGTTGCTTATATAAACATTACTGTCGATGTCACAAATATTTTAATATTCAAAAATTATAAACATATATTAAAAAGTTATGAATGTGTATGTGTTTGTTTTTGTGTAGATTTGGGAAATCCCAACCATTTCGATTACAATAAGTATTTAATCAATATTTAGAATGGAATTTCAGTATGAACATGAAACCTTTTCGTAGAGAATAACATAAAAAAAGGCCTAACGTATTTTACAATTCAGCTTTCTGTAGTCCACGAACGTGACGTGCAGGCAGCAGCTAATAGAAAATAAAAAAAGTGTACAAAATTGTTCACTCTAAAGCTTTGTTCCGCCTAAAATCTGTCTGTGATAAAAATAGTATGATAAACAATATAAAATCGTCTAAATAAATCTAAATTTTATTTAGATCCAAACTATTTAGAGCTTATTCTATGTGTACTGGAGGAATGATAAACATAAACATTTTTTTAAAGACATTAACTTATAAACTCAGAAAAATACAAGATTTTGTAACAAATATTTGAAGTATTACGGGATTCGAACCCACGTCCAACAGTCTGAGTTAGGAGCAAATAAATCCAAACCATCGTAAAAACGATAAGTAATAAGGCACAAAATACTTATTAAACAATAATAGTTTGGAAGTAGATAAGTATCTATAAATAGTCTATTTAATTGAATGTTATTGTACTTATAATGTTGTGTTCTATACATTGTATTTATGATTTATCATTAATTAAGGTATGAATCTTTAATGTAAACCTAATGTTTAGCACTGGATTATTAGAGGTTTATATTTTGAGGTTCATTATTTTATGTTATTTTATATTCTAAATAAGTTGCGATGTTTTGGAATATAATTATTTGTAAAAACGAATTAAAATCTGTTCAAAAAAGATAATAAAAGAAAATATTTTTTTCTTTGTTTAAATTCTTTGTCTTTAACTAGAAATCTTTTTAATATAAGAAACTAATTACATTAAAAAGTTGTTAACCAACTTTTCTTAAACTCGAAGGCTTCTTTCGGCTGATCGTTATTACAAATAGGAATTTAAAACCGTCCAAGATTCTCTAAAGCTAACGCCCACGAATTCAATAATAAAATCAGAATTACTTTAATAACTTAATGTTAGAAGAAGTTTCAGTTAAAATATTCTTATCGAAAAAAGAGAAATCAGAACTAGAAAGATAAAACCACCAAAAAATTAAGAAAGCCTTATATTTTATTTTTTTAATAATATGTATTTCATTTAAGTTATTATATATTATGTATAAAATATCGTTTAATTTTGCTTATTATTGTTAGAATATTAAAGTATATTATATAAATATATAATATTACTAGAGATTTCGTGTACATAATTTACAAATTTTGGCTTCTTAAAACAAAATAAAAAAAAATACCTATGTGAAGTCATTATCACATAATTTGTACTCCTCGTCTTTTTGTGTCCTTTGTACTCGATAAATAGTTTTACCTTGCACATTTGAAAGCTAGAAGAAAAACATACCTCAAACATTGTATTTTATAGCGTAGTAGTTGTAGTTTAGTTTTAAACCATCTCTATACAATGAGTTCTAAATCCTGCTTGACGAGTGCAATAAGCATAATTTATAAACAATATTAAGTAAAGTAAAAAGTAAAAGTAAACCGAGTATAAAGAGGAAGGCCAGTCTCAGTGAAACTGTTCGTAAAAATATTCCGCTACAACAGACAACAAATCCGTGATTAAATCTCGAGCCGAATATATTATTTAACGACGACAATTTACTGCGGAATTGCAAAATTATAAGATTACAGTGCTTATGTCTTACTAAATATATTCATAACAAATAACAACGTTTACATTTAATATACATACATAAGTTAGTAAAAGCCGACTTTATAATGACATAAACTCATGTTCCCATTAAATATACCTACATGTTAATTGTATTGTTTAATAATAAAAATAAACGCAAATAACTTAATTTCAGTTAAATATTGTTATTTAAAATGGTTCGAAATTAAGTATTTGGAGTCAAACACACACCTTCTACAACCCTTTAAAAAATACCACTCCAATATATCTTTGCCTATTGTGCCTATTCTAAAAAACTATAATAAGTATTCTAAATTTGTGCAGGCGATAAAAGTCAGAACTATATAAGTGGGGTGCGTGGGTGATGGCCGGAATTCAGAAACATGAAATATTTGATATCATTACTTACTAGCTGTTGCTAGTGACTTCGTCCCACCCTTTCCATAATCTTCAACTCAAAATAAAATTTGTCTACCATAATTTTGAATTTATCCATTTTTTTGTAACAAAACATTCTACATTTTTTTTTATAAATTTGAAATCCAATTTGGTGTGATAGTTTTATAATTTAAAAGATACTGTTTTCTGATGGTCAATACAAATATTTGTCACGACTCTTTTAAAAACAGTTTAAATCTATCATTTTATAAGTAAAACAATCTCAATTTTTACAAATAATTATATAATATTATTTGTAATATATGTAATAATCACTATTTAATGAACAAATATAATTAATGGTTTCAATTACTGTCAATATAATATGAATATTGTTGTGTAAAAAATTACTTTAATATAATTTGTACACTGTAAAAATGTATTAATGAGTTCCATGTTTATTTTATGTTGTTTCAGTCCCTGGTGTATATACAAACAAAGTGATTTCAGAATCTCCAAAGAATCAGTTGTAGGAACTTTAATAATTTAGTTGTTTCTCGGCTTGTTTAGTTTAGTACAAGTCAGATTTTTTTTTAAGAAAAATAATAATACAATGGGTATAAAGTGAGTTTGGTCTTATTTGTGATATTTGGTCGTATTTGTGTTACTAGCAAAGGCTTTGTATTTTCGCTAGTAACACAAATAAACTATCTATTCTACTCAAATCCTGAAACATCTTATCGCATATGTACATTGTGCAATATATATTAGATATATCACGAGTATGGTTTTGTCTGCAGCTGATCACATTTGCCACAATTACTCTTAGATAAGCCTTCATCTGTTATCAGAATAATACTATAATGTTATCTATATATATATATTCTACGATATTTTTTGTAGACTAACTAAAGTTTTAAGAGTAAGTTTCTAATACACCTAATATAGTTTGCATCTAATAAATTGACTATACCATAATATTTATGATAGCACTTGTAAACTTTTGTAATATATTATTTTAATGTGTGAATCGCAGGGGAAATCGATAATTTAAACCTTAAGTAATAAATTTCCTGACACAAATGTCGATTCGGTGCTTTATCTGTGTATTATTTATATAAAAGAAAAAAAAGTTTTAAATTAATAGTTTAGGAATATAATAAAAAATATATGTTCCAAAGATAATAAAATATTATGATAAAAATGATATTTAAAAGATTTATTTACATTATCCATAACAGGCTTGAATTGTTTAAAATGACTTCAGCTGTTACAATGTTAGAATAAATTGCTAAAATTTGTATCGAATTGTACAAAAAATTAATTACATTATAATTATAGATAAATAATAAACCCTCCCGTCTTTTAGATAAGAAGATATTAAATATAATATTCATCATTATCATCAGCTAATTCACAATTTCAATTTCTTAAACATTTTCCTATCATACGATATCTCAATGGAAACTTGTTACTTTCCCGCATTATTTTTACGGTCGTTTTATGAAGCAAAGAGTATTAAATAAAAAAAGTAAAGCGGAAGGTTTTCTTCGGTATAACTGTCATGCGTTAAAAGTATTTCGATCATTCTTTGTCGAGATTCATTGAATGAGAAAGAAAAAATCTTGACAATGTTTATGATATAAGTATAAGTTTTGAAAATAAAAAAAAAATTGACATAACTAAAATTAACCTTTGTTTTGTATTCCAAAGAAAGATAGTTATAAACTGATATGTTCGACACTCGTCATTTGATCAAATAACTTGTTATACCATAGAATATCAAATGCCTGACACTTCTTTGAACTTTTATTTGTTCGCAATGAGAACTCTTTACGTGTCCAATCTACGCCTTATAAACTCAGTCCTCTAGTTGACCAAGTCCATCCTTGCTTGCATTCTCGGGGTCGTAAGATAAACTTTGTTATCCTTTTATAAAAAAGCCAAATGAAGCCAAAAAACTCGTCAATCAATCATGTTCAGGCCTTATAAACTTGATGTTCGTGGTCATAGAGCCAAAATTTCTGTTATACCATTTTCCTTCTTTCTTTTCATTAAAAGAAAACATGATGTTATATAAGGTTAAGGCGGAACGCTCATCAGTCAATCAATTATCAAAGATTACCAACGTTTTGGTGAATCAGACCTAAAAACAATGTATACTTTCATGTGTATTGTATAAACGTTAATAGATAAACGAAAATACTAAATTAGGAATGGAATAATATAAATTTACTAAATTATTGTACAATGCATAAGTGCTTTAGCTTCTTAAGTGGCTCTTGATATCAGGTAGTGAATTCAGAAGTATCACTTTTAATTTTAAATTATTTCCATTTTTGGACCCGCTTTGTTACGACGAAGGTCGTTTCTTATCTTGATTACCTTTTTTCTTAAGAACTCTCAAAAACAGTTGTTCTTAAGCAAATTGTAAATCAAAGAGACGAAGATTTTTATTTCTTTAATAACTAAATAAAAGTAATGAAATTGCGAGTGTGAGTTCGATTATTGTCTTGTTAGGATTTTATACTTATACTGTTAACCTTTCTTAATGACATTTCTCACATACTTCATTAGAGATACAGAAAGTACAAAGGGTCCCTTTCATCCCGAAAAAATACTTCTACACGGGATAGAAAAATAACATTTAGATGGTCTTCTGACATAACAAACCTGTTTTTTTACCTTTACAGTAGCAAAAACTAGTTAATATGTATATACACACATATTGATAGCTCCGCTTGGCTTACCTTGCTTGTTTTAAGGTGATGTATTTATAATTTGCCGTTTATCGAAGTTCTAAGTAAATATTAAATACAGCATTTTTTTTATATTAATCGCTTAAATCAATATTTATCAACATTTTATAATATATTAAAAAATAAAATATAATTTAAATAAAAAATCTGTTTATAAAAGAATATAAAAAAAGGTTCTTCATAAAACTTGGATCTCCAATGTTCATTAATCATTGTCATTGAGCTGGTAAATCGAGACTCGGTGACCGTTTCAACTTTTCGGGGGTTTGTTTAGGAACAATCGATCCACTGTACCCTCAGATACGGGATCTTCTTATATATATATATATATATATATATATATATATATATATATATATATATATATATGTAGAATATAATAGAGAAAATTGGCTATCAGATAGGTATCTAATGTGGAATTTGTTTATAGAAATTGTAATCGACTAAATGAAACCTTTATAGATCTTTCATATACATTTTTTAATTATAATTATTATTTCATTTACTATAACTCCTCCACCAGTACGTAATCACCGAAGCAGTTTATTTGTTTCAAAAGCAATTTAGTTTTATTTCAACAAACAGTTCTATAAACGGTTAATAAAAAACAGTTTACTGCTTTTAACATAACAATGTAAAAATATAATTTTAAAACAGCACTTTGAAATTTTTTACAGCATTATACACTTAAATGTGGGTTTTCTATAAAATGAATATTGTCTTTAATAAATAAAATAATGAAACTATATACATTATATTACATATATATATATATTTATAAATATAAATCATATAGTTAAAATATATATCTATAGCCGCATGTGAAAAAAACCTTACCTATTACCGAGGTATAATACTAATAATATCAATAAAAATATAAATTTACATAGAACAGTTTTAAAAGACTATTTGTTAAAATAAAAAATGTACATTGATTTAAAATAAAAACATACATAACATAATATAACATGGGTAATTTGAAACCTAGTACAGCGAGGATTCGGATCAAAAATTGTATCGTCACTGGCACTTTTCATCTATTGTTACTAAATTAAATCAAGGTAGTTATCTAATTCTTTATACATAAGTTCTTACAACAGATTAGGTAATCCCTATTCAACCTTTTTTTTTGCTTTATTCCCACGTATATGTGAGCCTATTTCTGGTAGTTGTCAATAAAAGATCCAATGAAACAAATTATACCTTTGAGACCAATTACTTATAGGCTACGTCAGTTTTATAAATTCATTGGCTTTCTTCAATCCCTTGTGGTCCGACCAAAATATATCCTGCAGCTTTTGGAACATTACAATTCTTTTATCTTACTTTTTTATATATCCTAGGAATCTTTATTCCTGTACCTTCAGAATAAATGAATCCATCAATTAATAACTGGTAATTATTCTTAATAAGTATCTTTATACATACAATACTTTTATACATGTGTACAGCTGATGCAATTTTTTTAGTGTCTTGAATAATTCTTGGTTGGTTTAGATTTAACTGAACACGTTTGGTGGCGCTGTCGTGTTATGTTCTTTAATTCTTTTTTTTCTTGTATACTACATTACTTCGATGTTTTGAACCCTAATTATTAATTATATTTTAGGGTGGTTATGTCGAAGAAAAATATCCAACGTCAATTCGTTTTAAATCTTAAAAACAAAACGTATAACCTTTTTGTGTGCCTATAGTATTATAATTTTCAAATTCTAGACGGTTTAATAAATCACTATAAAATTATTTATGATATATATATCCTCCAGATAGAACATTTTCAGGTCGTTGACTTTGGTCTTACATAATTTCAGATAGTGCTGCTAAGTTCATCTTATATACCATTAAAACGATCATCATGAAAATTTGTATACAATATAAGCTCAACTAGAATATTTTCTCAATAAGATAATTTTCTAAAATAAATTTGTCCTAACAATATACATTGTATTATGTTGAATTGATTTTTTTTTTCTAATGTTTCATTGTTGATTTTTATAATTAGACTGGGTTGATCGCTGCCATCAAATTCTATTTATTTTTCAGCACAGAACCATGCCTGTTATCTCATTTAGTATCTAATAAATTATCTTAACCTATTTCTTTTAACTGATAAGTTGTTACAGTATCACTATTGTAGATAATATAACTCATTACATTTTTTTTGGATAAGAACACCGGGGTGGACATTATATATTTTTAAGTATTCTTATAAAAAGGTCGCTGTGAGACACTTTTCCGCCTGACCTTATACAAGTTATTTAATGTTAGTGTAAAAGTTTTAAGGACCGGCCGCCGGCCTGTAAACCCTCTTTGGGATATCTATCATCTTTCGGTAACGTAGGAAGGTATCTACTTTTACATCCTTGAGAACATATAGGTTCTATTCTTAACAATAACATGTAAATCAGGAGATGTTTTTTTTTAAACAAAATTGATTATCTTTTCCAAAATAAGTAAAAAATCTTAACTGACTTCATTAATTAAATAATATATTATATATTTTTTCAAAACTTTATAATAATAAACAATTACGTACTTACCTTAAACACTCATTAAAAAAATGAAATTCATTTGCATTTCATTTGATATATTTGCCCCTGCTTACAATATCTGAACTGATTATTATCTGGTATCTGGTAAATGGGTTTGGATATTTATGTACTATATTGCTTTAACATTTAATAACTTCTCGAACCAACCGCAAAATGATATACAATTTTAATTTACGCTCGTTTATATCACACAAATATATTAAGCTTATCGGGGATATTACGAATAATTATTAATTTAAGTGCCTTTTATTCTTATCAATACAAACAATTAATTGTATCCCGAGGGAGTAGCTAGGGGACAGTAAGCGCTGCTTTCGCCATAATTTAAATATATGAATTTCATATTTATAACGGAAATCGTTTCATATTTATAACGATAATTGTTTCTTTGATTGCCTGTGTTATTATTGTTTAATATCTTGTATAAACGTGTTTAGATATGATAAGGTTTATTTGAAATATATATATTGTAAAAAATATGAACATGGACAGGACTCGAAACTTTTAACTTTAGAATATGGTCATTTGAATCATAACTCGAATTCTAAACTAATTAATGTTCTAAAGCCTGATATTTCCTTTGATGAAAGATATGGTATATCTGTGTGTTATACCACATTTTTCATATATTACACATTTCACATTCTATATTAAATTTTAAAGTTTTTTTAAATTTTTGTTATCAATTCATTTCATTTATATATGTCTCATGAAGATACAAAATAATTGAAAAATTATGCGTCAAATACAAATAAAAAATATCATGTTTTTTTTAAACATAGTAAATTTGTTAAGTTTTTGTTACATACAGTCTTTTGATTTAAATCATACAAAAAATATGTTATAATTATAACTAAATGTGAAACTTTGTATTTCAACAAATTTTATTTATTGTTGTAAAGGTTAAAAATTTTACATTATATGAAGTAGAATAATCCAGTATTAAAAAACGTCATTATTATATGTTATATTATTTTAACATAATTCTTTACCAAATTTAAAATATATGTATATAATATGTTATACTATGACAAGTACGTAATCTGATAACATATGAAGGCTTAACTAAGAGTAATTGTGACAAACGTGATCAGCTGCAGACAAAACCATGCTGGAAGTATATCTGATATATTGCATAATGTACATTTGGGATAAGATGTTTCAGGATTTGAGTGAAGTTAACCCTTCTTCGTTTTTTTCCAGTTTTTGTATTATTAGTATTCCTATTAAAATAATAATTATTATTAAAGAATTGTTTTGTTTCCTTTAATTAACTTTTAGGTATTAATTAATAAAATTATAATCTCATTAGTATAAATGTTTATGTCATAAGCTATTAATTGTTGTTTATGATTGATGAATTGCCACGTCGCTGAATGATTCTCTGAAAATATGCTGTTATTATGTGTAAGAGATAGTTGGACATAGACAACTTCTAAGTAATATCTATTACTTTATTTTATAGGAGGGCAAACGAGCGTAGTCGTCTCGACCAATTGGGATAGACTATTTGCCGATGCAAAGTCTAATATAGATCTCATGACATGGACAAGAGAATCTTTTTCTGCGTTACATCTACGGGTCCTGTAGACACATACGTAAACTATGACATGATACAGCCTTAGTATTGATAGATCCTTACCTTCAAAATTGTGAAAGCGGCAATGGCATAAATCTTGCCGACAAACACAAATATCCTGGCATGTGAGTATTCTTTGTGAGCGTGCTACAAAGTCTGTCAAATCTGTCCATTCATGCTGCTCTCAACAGTGTGATTTTACAACATTTTTTTTCCCTTTTTCGCCTTTGACAACACCTACGGCTACCGGGGGTGGCTGTAAACCCGAGGCTACAGTGGGAAAGTTATTTTCTTTCACCACTCAATGCTACTTTTATTTATTTATTACTATCATTATCAACAAATCTAACTTTTCCTGTAGGATTATTTCTTAATGTACCGGAGAGCACATTTTTATAAGGTTATCAAAATACAGTGTACAATATAATATATTTTTTAATATTGTAAATGTTAAAATGAACTAAGTGTGTAATATAATCATTTTTATCAAATATTCAAGAATCTGAGTTACAAAGATAAATAATCTATTGTTTCAACTAGTTCATATAAGAGTAAACAAGTTTAAAGTTGCAACAACCGCTTTTCATCTAACATTCAACTGGCTCTTTGGAGACTAAATCGGTTTGCTTGTTATATTATACACTAGAGAGTGAAACGACATACAATAAAAGAATAAAATGGAAAATTATTAACAAAATAAATTTAGTGAATTGTTTTATATCAAAAGAATATTTTATAAAAGATCATGGAGTATTTAAATAATGTATAAAATGACAATAAGACGGCTTTTTAACGATGGCCTTTAGATATTCTATAATTGTGTCTTCTTCAGATTGCTCACTGAATTATAATATATAAATCATTGTATGGAAATTAACTCGACCCAAAAATAAGAATGTACAGAACGAATTCGATCCGTTTCAATTAGTGATTTTATTAGAATAATATGATTCATTAGGTGAAACAATATTTTTTGAACAGATTTTATTTTTATATTCAAGTACTAGTATTCAAGGTATTGTCAGAAAAGTATTTGTGATTAAAACGTGTACATATTGAGTTGTTAATATTTTAAGATATAGCTTTTGAAAAGATAGGATTAGATAAGAAACGAGGTGACAGATGGAGTCGCTATCAACCGGTAGTCAGTAATATCGAATATATCACGACAATAGAAACTGCTCACGAACCGTAGGTAGTTCAGGTCCAAATCGCTTGCAAAAAATTTAAGTAGTATTATCTTTTCATAGAATAGACTTTAAATCAATTTTAAATTTAACCAATGCGATAACATCACCCCAAAGACTTATTTGTGTGATGTTTATTTTGATTTTATCCTAACAAATATACAGATGGTTTATTTTATAATATATAATTTTTTTAACTTTTAAGTTTACTAAGCTTACTTCAGTAAAATGTCTAGTCAAAATGGTAGAACTTGTAAAACATAATTACACTATTCTTTTGAATTCCTTTTTATTGAAACGTACATTATATTACTATGGTATTAAAATTTAAATATTACTACTTTATACATAATATTATATTAGCTACTATTCATATCCATTTCGCGCTCTATCGGTTGTACATTTTGGAATCGTTTCACAGAATTGTGTAAAAAATTTCGTAAAGAAATGCTTTGCCTTTTTGCCTTTGCCCCATATACTGTTATAATTGGTTGAATTTCAAATTGATTTCTTAACAAAATCCTAATTAGATGTAGAAAGATAATGCGTCTTAAATTATATATTTATTTGTAAATCAATCATGATATTTAAATAAATAATTACGTTAAACGTTCATAAATAATAAGTATTATTTATATATCTATATATTTTTTTGGCAATTCATTTGGCTTCATTGTTCCTTTTTAAGCAAGAAAGTGTCTAATAAATCAAATAAGTTTTCCTCTCTTTGCCGGCTCCTGAATGGACTCCATAATCAGATCGCGTAAGTTGGTTCGAGTAAATCACTACAGTGTATGAGCCGCGAGGGAAATTGTTTGAAAATTTGCTGAAGCTAAGTGATTGGTTTCTTTACAAAGTAGACGGAGTAGGTTGCTTCCATTATGTATTCATCCGTGTATTCAAAAGCAAAGGTAAATTAAAAGAAACGTATTTTATTTTTGTAGGTATTCGCCTAGGTTATTGTAATTCTTAAATATTTTTTTTCGTATCAACGTCGTGGGAATAGAATTTTCTACAGGGTCTGAGTCTGATGAAAAGGAAAATACAAAGAATAAGAACAGTATATCGCCTTTAGTTGGGTTTTACTCATAAAAGTACTTATTTGACTCACGGGAGTATGTATTTTAGAAGGGAAATTCATAAATTTTAAATACAGGTCATTGGCAGTTAATAAAAGGCTTTTAGACTGTCGCCTTGCAAGGTTGTAGAGGTTGTAGGTCGTTCCTTTTCTTGATAACCTTTACTTATAGGATATTTTAAGAATATTTTAAATCTAAAGAGAGTAATCTTAATTGCTTGGTAAAAGAAAGGCATTTTCCTATAATACTTATAAACTAGTTTTCTTTGAATAATAAAAATAAAATATTTAATTTTAAGAAACTATTAAATAACTTATTTACCCAGTTAATCATTAATTTACCCTAATTTTTATTTGATTGGTATTTGTTTAAATTACCTATATTAATAATACTATTCAATAACTAATTCACCAATTGAATAAAAGAAATACAAAAGGACTAACAATTATATTCAAAAAGTCATTAGAATGGTTATGGTTATACTTAGTATAAATATTGTACACTAGTATAATAATTAAGTATTATTATTTTTTCGCTAGATTCTTTTGGCGAATTCTTTTCGATTCTTATATATATATATTTATTTTTCAATTCTCTAATATTTTTGCAGAGTAACATTTATATTTTAACAGATTGACAATAGAATAACCTAAATGTTAATAAATAAAAAAAAACTAGTTATAATAATGATAACCATACAGCTTAATTGATATAAAAATAAAATCTGATTTGAAAAATCCCTACTTCGTATAAGACTAAACAAACGGAGAAACAACTAAATCATTAAAGTTGCAATAACTACCTATCGGATTACATTCAGCCCACTCTTTGAACACTGTCTGAAATCGCTTTGTTTGTTACACTATACACCAGGGACTCAAACATACAATAAACAATACTGCGTAATATTGTTTTACAGTTAAAGACTTTGTATATTATTAAAACATTTTTAGTAAATGTGTACTAATAGCTCTTGTTTAAAATTATTATATAATTATTTGTTTAAATTTATTATTATTTCCAAGGAAAGCTACTTTGTTTGATGGACTGCGTATGATATTCATAAAAATTACTGCTTTTAAAATTGTAGTTTCGCATGTTTAATAATGTTAAAGGAATTAAATGTTAAATGATGTTCATACACTTCACGGGCCGGCCTCGAATCTGCAACCTCTGCGAAGACACAGTATCCTGGATTATGCAGGTTAATTGATTTAAATATGACTGGTCAAACGAAAAATTACTGCAAAAATATAACGTGGAAAGTTTTCCTAAGTATACTTGGGGAATGAAAACGAAGATAGATGACCAATTAACTGAATCACTGAAAGACACCAATATCATTTCCCGTGATCACGATTGGACCAAAACATTTGAAATGTTGAGTTAAAATTAAAGGTTTAAAATCCGACGACGATTTCCCAGAGGTTGAGTTTCGAGTCCTGCCGGCTCGGTGAATTTTGCGTTCTATATTTATATAAAATTAAAAATAAGCTTAACGTTGCGTATCATTTTTATAAAAAAAATCAAATACTTGTTGAAAGTTAAAAATATCATATATTAGTGATTGATGTGTAGAAAATATGGACACTTTTTTAAATATTAGGAGGTCTCAGTAATATGAATATAGTATATTAAGATAAAAAATATAACCTCAATGAAAACTGTAAAGTATTTTAACATAAAAGAGATGGCTGCTATGAATATAAATAGTGGCTCAGCGTCCCTCATAAGTTTTTGTGTCAACATTTGCTTTAAATTTACTCAAAATTATACTTTATAAATATTTTGCAGTTAGTTCTTGAAAACGATGCGTCGCAGTACATTTTGAGATATTTATTATATAACATATTTTATGCCTATTGCTGAAATATTATATTGAACTTTTGGGTGGTAATTGAATACTATGGGTGGTCTACCTGATGGTACGTGTCGTTGTCATTTTAGGGGTACCCATAAGTTATAGGAAATATGAAGGATTATTTAATGAAAATTGTCGAAATGCAATTCATTTATTATTATTTAAATATTACTTACGAGTATTAAGTAACATATATGTTTTTATGTAATGATGAAACGTTATAATATTAGTGGAAATGTATATACACCAGGAACGGCCATGTTTTCTATGAGGGCATCCCCCTCGATTTTTATCCGTTTACATAACTCTGATTAATTATGAAATAAAAGACGAGTATGCCTGGAAAAATAATTGGATTATTTATAAAAACAACTTGTGAAGACTAAAAGTATTGATAATAGGACCTGTTAACGTAATGTTGTGTCTAGTCGAATGAATAGAGCGGCAGGTACTGAAGAGTTGATAATTCATTCTCGGATCGCTTGTACCCATATACATTGGACAAAGCTTACAATACCAAATAAATTTAATTATGACTTGTTATAACTGTACTAGATTTATTTACATTTCATATTCTATATAGATAATAGAACAAACATAGATTACCAGCAAAACGAGTATTGGGTTTTTGATATTAAAGGATGCCATAAATTCAAAACACTATTTAGGGAGATACGGATTTGTAGAATCATAATAATTGTAGTATAAACGTTATTATTGTTTCAAGGAAAAGATAAGACTGAGAGGTGCTTATTACTAAAGGCCACCTTGAAATATACAATTAATTGTAACCTAATATTATGTGTTATTTATTTGTCAACAATATACTCGTATATGTATATATATATATAAATTTTAAAAAGAAATTTATTGAACCTGATAAAATCATTAGCAGCTATACAAAAGATTATTGAATAAAAAATATGAAAGCAATCAACGGATTGAGTCAGTGGACTATAAATAATAGAAGGGTGTCGCAAATACGTTAAACCAATTAATGAATCGGTAATAAAATCAAATGTTTCAATAATAAAATGAAATATTTTATGGTAGGGAATTTTTATTATATAGAAACCAATTTTTCTCCTTTATAAATTTGGAATATAATGTCGGTCGCTCAGTTCCTTGTATGGAAACTAATTTCAGTTCCCGTTATTGATCCAAATAGATTAACAATTAATTTTGCTTAACAATATTAAGGGAATGTCTATTTACATATAAACATTCTAAAGAGACAGAACATATAAATTAATCAGACAAAGTCAAGTCAGAAATGAATAAATCCAGTCAGACAGAGTCAGGCAACTAGTAATATTAAATAATGTATTTTAAAATCCCAACAACTTGGTAGAAATTAGTAATAACCATAATAAAACATACATAAAATATAAGACTTTCTCAAAACTTGGTGGTTTCATAATTTCTTTAGGTTTTTGAATTTCAGGTTTTTAAATTCTAAACTTTTTTATTTCGCTAAGAATATTTGAACTTAAACTTGTTCTGAAATAAAGTTAGCGCTTATTAAAGTAGTTCTCATTTTATTAATGAATTCATCGGCGTTGGCTTTATAGAAACTTGGACGGTTTAAATCGTGTTAATAACGCTCAGAAGGTAGAGCTTGTGAGTTTAAAAGATAGTTGGCAAGTTTTTATTGTTATTAGCTTGTTGGATCAAACTAATTCTTTAGAAAAAAGAAGTATTGAACAAAACTTATAATTTGATATTTTTTTAAAAGAAATTAACTACTACTTCTTTATATTTTCCTAAAATATGAAAGAAGTAGTAGTTAATTTCAATTTAAAAGAATATGAAAGATAAGCACGAAAAACTCATATTTATTTTATCAAATAATTAAGATATTTTCTTAAGTAATCTAATATATAATATATTCAAAATGATACATTCAATAAAATCTCTCATAACCAAAATAACTAATAATTTGATATAATATATAAAATAAACACAATTTTCATGTTATAAATAAATATTGATTAAAGATTATTTTGAAATTTCAACTCAACTCTTGTGCCATGTCCAAGCGAAGATTGACGATTTGCTCTCACAGACCCCTTCCGCCGAAGTCGTAGTCCTCTATTGGCGTCTATTGGCTGATTGGCTAGGGTCATGTGCCACCGACTACGCGGGGAGATCTGTGTTTAACTTTGCTCTGGCAAATGGTCTGTCCCAGTTGGTCAAGATGCACACTCGTCTACCGGATGTGGGCAGCCATATCTTTGTAGGATCTTCTGCTGACTACACATCCCGGAAAATACCAAGTCACTGTCGAGGCTCCCTTAGGGTTCTCTGATCATTGCTTGGTACGGAGTGTAGTGCCCAATCAACGTCCGGCTGGCACAAGACCTGCGACTCGACGCGTTTGGCACTACAAGTCAGCGGATTGGGATGGAATGCGGTCCTTTTTTGCATCCTACCCATAGGGGCCGATTTGTTTCTCTTCCAATGATCCTAGTGACTGCGCTGCCGCTGTAGCTGATGTGATACTTCAGGGCATGTAACTATCTGTACCAAGCTCTATGGTACCACTTGGTAGTAGATTGCGACCTTTGTTTGATGCATCTGTCAGGGCTGCGGCAGCTGGTAAACGGCAGGCTTATCAAGCTTGAGCTAATGCGTTAGTTACTAAGGATCCAAACTCTAGAGTTCTGAAGAGGAAATATAATCGTGCCTCCAGATTAGTCAAACGGAAAATTGCTAGAGCAAAGTTCAAGCATGTCATCAAAATTGGGGATCAGCTGACAAGGTACCTGCCTGGCACGAACTCCCTACCACCACTACACACTGAGAACGACTCTCTGGCCCACACGGTAAAAGAGAAAGCCGATCTCTTGGGCACTCTCTTTGCCTTCAACTCGACTTTGGACGACCAAGGGAAGAAACTACCTATCATCCTGCGGTGTCAGAGCTTAATGCCGAAAATAGTTTTTAGGCAATAAATCATCCGAAAAGCCCTCTTTTTATTTGGAAGTTCATAAGTCGACTGCGTCAGATGGTATCTCTCCAACTGTGCTACGGACATGTGCCCCTGAGTTGACACCAGTGCTAACGGTTTCTATTTGTCTATTTCGGTACTCCTACCTTAAAGGCGTAGTCTCAGTCTCATGGAAGCGTGCCCTTGTCCATCCGATCCCTAAAAAAGGTGATAGCTCAGACCCAGCTTACTACAGACCTATCGCCATTACCTCCCTTCTCTCCAAAATAATGGAGATTATTATCAACCGACAGGTCCTAACGTACCTCGTGGATCATCAGTTGATCAATGACCGGTAGTATGGCTTTCACCATGGTCGATCCGCTGGTGATCTTCTTTTATACCTTTCGCACCGTTGGGCAGCGGTTATTGAAAGCAAGGGAGAGTGTCTGGCAGTTAGTCTGGATAATGTAAAAGCCTTCGATCGTGTATGGCACAAGGGGCTTCTTTCGGAGCTACCTTCCTATGGGCTTCCCGAGAGTTTATGCAAGTGGATCATTAGCTTTCTCGCTGGGCGGAGCATACAGGTCATTCTCGACGGTTTTTGCTCGCACCCCAAGCCCATGAACGCTGGTGTACTCCAAGACTGCGTGCTATCCCCAACTGTGTTCCTCCTGCACATGAATGATATTTTGAATATTCCTAACGTACATTATTATGTCGGATAACAGCACTGGGCATGCGGTATATTCCGTCCGTGCAGTCTCTCTCGGGAAAACGTCGACGAGTGCCGAAAGAAACTTGTGTCTTCTATAGAGATCTCCTTGGGGATGGTCTCTAAGTAGGGTGACCTGAACCACGTTCAGTTCAATCTCTTAAAGACACAGGTTTGCGCGTTTACCACTAAGAAAACCCCATTTGTCGTATCACCGCTCTTCGAGAACACACCTCTTATTGCCTCGCCAAGTATCAGAATACTGGGTCTTGACATTTCAAGCGATTGTCAGTTTCGTGGTCATCTGGAGAGCAACGCCAAGTTAGCCTCGATGAAATTGGGAGTGATTAATAGAGTGAGGCTGTATTTCAAGCCTGGCCAAAGACTTGCGTTCTATAAGGTCCAAGTCCGGCCACACATGGAGTACTGTTCTCATCTCTGGTCCGGATCACCCCAATATCAACTTCTACCATTTGACCGCGTACAACGGAGAGCCGTTCGGATTGTCGGGAACCCGATGATCTGTAAACAGCTGGACTCTTTAGCATTGCGTAGAGACGTTGCATCTCTGTGCGTCTTCTACCGCATTTACCACGGGGAGTGTTCCGAAGAGCTATTCGATCTGATGCCTTCCGCCGAATTTCATCACCACACAGCGCGCCATCGTCTCTTATACCATCCGTACCACCTGGATGCGTGGCGATCCTCCATTGTGCGGTTCTCAAGTACATTTTTTCTACATACCACTCGAATGTGGAACGAACTCCCTTCGGCGCTATTTACAGATTGGAACGACATGGGTACCTTCAAAAAAAGCGTTTACTCCCACCTCCTAGGCCGACAACGCTCTTGTAAATCCTCGTATGTTGCTAGAGTTCATGGGCGGCGGTGATCACAAATCATCTGTGACCCGCCAGCTCGTTTGCCCATCTGAACCAAAAAAAAAATCCTGTCACAAGAAAAATATATGTAACCAAACTGTATATAACTGTATATAGACATTTATATAATGTAGATGAATAATAGTTCATCTGCATTATATAAATGTCTTATCAGTTGCTTGGAAACTATATAATCAAAACAAAAACTTCTCAACGAAGTAAATACCGAGTGACGAAAGCGAATCCACTGACAAAACTCCTGATATGAATTTTGCGACGAAAAAAACCACGAACATCTTTATTCACAAACGTAAACAAACACAAAAAATGTGTTGTGAGTACGATTCTGGCTTTAAAAGTAATTTTTTGGCCATTTTTCATGATTTTTTTAACTTCTCACGGCCATATCTCGAAATAACGAGTTTTCCCAGATATATGCTATATACCAAATTTTAGCTCTAATTTGGGGCTACGAATGCGGAAATTTTCGAAAAAATCGTTGGCGCCGTTTTCGAGAAAGTGGCCGATTTGTCTCCGGCCAGTTGGCCATTTTTTGCCTTTTAACCAAAAATGTCGCGACAACAAAAGTCTTTGCCATTAAAATGGACATTATTCAAAAGATGAGCTTGAGACCTTTCCAATGATACCCAATTTGTCAATGTACGTCAACTGGTTTGGCCACAGTCCCTGTACGAAAAATGGCCATTTTTGGCCTTTCGAGGGCTGGCCACGGCCAACATGGAGGCCAAATCGAAATGTCGTAGAACAAAAAAGTCTTAGTTTTTGATGTACTTCAATCCCTGAAAGTTTGAACAAAATCAGTTGAAACTACGAATATACCCACACACAGACAAAGTAATCATCGATGGCGGCGCCAGTCAAAATTTTCAAAATGTCATATCTCATCAACTGGTAGTCGGATTTTGGCGTTTTTGGGCTTGTTGAAAAGGTCTCCACGAGGACCTTTAGAAAAATCTTTTTCAAGGTGGAAATAAGTGATTTTATACTGGTGCGGAGCCAAAAACTAAATTTTAGTCTCATTTTTCAAACGGCCGTAGAGGTGAGGCGGTAGGTACATTGCTAAGTGTAAATGCATTTTCTGGGTCTATGGGCCAAGGGCTTTCTAAAAATACCACACTCATACCAGAAGGTCTCCTGTATAAAAAAATCGATATTGCGCGTATATATACAGAGTTAGACTTTCAGCACTATGGGTGCTTTCGTCACTCTGAGCTAGCTAACGCCCGCTTTGATAAGTTTTGCTTAGTTTGGATCCATATTGAGTTTTAATAGATCTTATATTATATTTTAATCTATTTTTCTATAAAAAAATTTAAGCAAAACTAACCAGTATAGTAAACAAATACGTACACGTTTTTATTATTCACTAGTTGCAGTCTGCACGTCACGTTCGTGGACTAAAGTGAGCTGCGTTGTAAAACTCGCTCGGCCATTATTTCGTCAACTCAGTAAAATTACGCTCCACAAAAAGCTTTTTGGTTTTAAGGGAATAAGATGAAGCTTACTTCAATCCTAAAGGTCCATTTTAATGTTAGAGAAATTATTACTTACAAATTTAGAATATAACAATCTGTAACATCGACAAAAATGTATAAATTAGAAATTATCTGCGCATAACACTAATTACCATACGGTAACTAAAACAAATAGATCTGTTCATTGGTGTAGAAATTTATTTATTTATTTAAAATAATTGCAAGTGGCTATATTAAGATTCAGATATATATTTTTTTGGTTAATAGATGTTAATTAAAACATTTAGATTAGATATGATTCTCATTAAAAATAAATAGCAATGTAATTAATTGTTATCGTAAAGATACTAGTAATAACTATTTTTATAAAATAATTATAATGATTTATTTAATGATCTTTCTTTAAATTGATACCTTATACAGTTATGACGCTATTAATTACAATGAAAAAACCAATATCCAATTAATGTTTAATTAAGCAGATTACTCCAAGAGAACACAATTAATTACTCTGCGGTAAATATACATATAATAACATGCAATTCCTCGTTTCTTCATTTACTGCTAAGATATTAATGACAGTAGTGACATTAGAACGACGACACAATAGTGGATTGTAGATTAACTAGGAAAATGTTTCATTATTACTCCGACGGCTAGATAGTCATTTATCATATTTTAATTCAAATTATAAATAAATCATAAGTTGAAAATCTCGTTTTTAACGACATGGACAGAGCTTAATTGAACCAGTAATCCAGAAAAAACAGACCCGGAATATTATTTATCTTCAGGATCCAATCACATTCATTGCTTTTTTAAAAGATGTTTTTAGTTATTATATTTTTTTTTTGTGATTTGAAACTTATAAATAGGTTAAGCTATTCTAACTATTCCAAGTAAATAATTCTAAGAATAATAAACCACGAATATTGAGCCACCATTATGGAGACCAAAACGGCAATTTCGTAAATTTGTCTCCTTGTGTTTTTATTTTATTGTTGTTCATATATATAATTCTTTTGGGAAATAAAATAATAAGTTGCATGAATCTTCTTAGATGACCCAGTTTTTTGTATGACTGTTTTATAATAAACAGATAGTAGTTAATTTTACATTCCAACATTCAGATAATTATTTTATTAAAATTAATTTATATATATATATATATATTATTAAATGTTAATGGAGTCACTTAACTGTCAAGGACAATGGAAATCAAGCATTCTTTAAAGATAAAGTGAGAGTATTTTATTATTGCCTCAGAGTGTTTCGTTGTTAGATGACGTTTGATAGATTTAATAGAATAGGCATTAGCACCACATATCTCTTAACATGTTAAAAGATATGTGATCATTAAGACGAAGGACAAGGAAGGGTGCTTGTCTTGCGATAGTTACGCTCACTTCATGTTAAACGATTCAATACAGATCTATTGTTATAATTGTGAAAACCACTAAACAGTATAAATGATAATTATTGTTAATTTTTTTTATTTTTATAAAACACTTGTAAGTAAAAAGGTATTTATTATATTTAAATATTGTCCGCAATAAGAGCTCGAAGATGATGTGCTGATTAAGCTCTTTCGTATAGAATTTCCAATAACCGTTTTATTACTGTGTGTTCATAAAAGAATGTCAATGGTCGTCTTGTCATTACTGATATTGAAGTATTTGTTTCTCTTACTTTTCATGTCTTCCTCTCATGTAGAGAATCTAAAGTAGGTAAATATATTTCATTTACTCAATTTAATTTGTATAAAACGTACATTATACTTTATTATATTTAATTATCATTGGCATGAAAAGCGTTGATTTGATTATTTGAGATTTATTGAAATTTCATGTCTCATCATGATTGTAAACTTTAATAATTTATAATTTAAATAAGTATAGAAATAACATACATAGTAACAGTATTCATAATTATATTAATTATATTGTGACATAATACATTATATATTCTTAATACATGTGTATTATGAACAATATTTTTATAAATTATTATGACTTAAATATTATATGTGTATTTTAAATATCTGTGATTTTCATATGTTACTAAGGTTCAATTTGTACAAATAGTGTCTAAAATATTGTTAAATTGATATTTGTTATTTGTGTTTATTTCGATTTAAAGATTCAATGAAGATACCTCTCGATAAAAACTAATAAATTTGATATAAATTAGTTCATATATTTGTAGTAACTAAAAAGGTTTTATTTCGTTGTAAAAGGTTTTACGCATTGGTAGAGAATAGTCCTCTGGTTAGTTTACTAGCCACTTGACCAACAGACAATAACAATACTAGTTTGCTAGTAAGAGAAACTTAGTAATTTATTTATATTGTTCTTGATTTTCTGAAATAAAATGTTACAAACAAAGTTAATTTGTAAAAAGATCTCCGAAGGGCCGTTTGAATGACTGCCAAGAGTTGTTGTAAATTTAATTATTTAACTATTTGTTTCTCGATTTACTCGGTTCTTTACACAGATTAATTTGATAAACTTTACTCACTAAATCCTTACTTGGTGCTAGAATGAAGTGCGATAATAGTTTTAATTTATTTAAATTACCTCCATCTTGAAACAAGGGCCCGCTATTTCTCTTAGGTTATTAACTATATAATATATTACTGTTACGTATTTTTGCTGTTCCACGTACTATTAATATAAAATCGGTTTATAGAAATATATACATTGGCATAAATGTACATTAAATAATTAAAAGTCACCTGTTAAATACGTAACTATTGTAAAAATGAATATGTGTGTGTGTACATGTATGTTTGTGTATGTGTACAATGTAATCATGTCAGTGAGAGGTATCAACAAACACGGTTGAGTTGATTCGTAACTAAACAAGATTACTGCGTAGTTTGTAACCATTCATGTAAATAAGACCATCTATTGACACGAGTAAATAATACTACCAGATCATAAGAAGATTCTGTGTATGATGGAAACAAAGGATACGCCTGAAGATTTGTGATTTCAAGATTTTGACTTTGACTTGATTATTGTTAAAATAAATTAAATGTATAATAAATTTTGTTTTTCACAAACCTAACATCGCCTTTTCAACATATTTTAGTAACGTGGATATTTTTTTTTTTGTTACGTATATAATGTTAAAAAATTAAAGTTTGTTGCGTAGAAATAAATAATTTATTTTATTTGAAATCAAAGCTTAAAGAGTCAAAAAATATATTTCTTAATTGAACGTAGAAATAATAAACAAATAATTATAACATTTTATACAATTATAACGTTCCAATATGAAATGAACTTATATTAAATCAATATAATTAATTATTAATTAAAAATTAATATCGTTAATTAGTATTTGCCAAAACATAATTAAAATCAAATCTAATTTATAGTATACTTTAAGTGATTTTAAATGAATATAATTTACATTTATCATCGCACAGCACATCATCGCCTACAATACCATCAGTAGCACCTGGATATTTGGCGATCTTCCACTTTGTGGACATACTTCGGAGGTATTTAAAAATCGATACGATATACCTTCCAAAATACCTTCAAAAAAGCCGTATACTCCTACCTCCAAGGCCGGCAGCGCTGTTGTGAATCCTCGGATGTTGCAAGAGTTCATGGGCTGCGGTGATCACATATCATCGGGGACCCGCCAGCTCATTTGTCCTCCTCTACCAACAAAGATTATTATGAATATTATAAATTATTAATAATAATATAATAATAAATGTTAATTATTAACTCTCTTTTTAATATATTTGAGGCGTGACTATCATTCAAAGTCATTATAAGAATCAATTCTAATAGAAAATGTTAAAGAAAATATAGGTTTACGTGAATATTGTAGCTCTCGGGACTTAAGCGAAACAAATTTGTAAGTAAATGTTTCTCGAGCCTATTTAAAAATAATCGCCGTTGCTCTTGAAAAACTACAAAGTTTTACAAGATGGTGGTATTATTTTATCCTAACTATAACATACAATATTATATATTTACACCAGATTTGTGATTATTCTTGTGGTAAAAGAGTCACAAGAAATTACAAGTTGGCCAGCACGGATGTGCGCTTAAAAGGAGTTAGCCAAATCTTTTGTATTCTCATTATGTTAATATCCGTTCTAACAATGAAAGAAAAAGACATTATTGATACTGGTTTTAAAAATTTAATAATGCATTCACAATATTGAACAAACCACTTTATTGTTATTGTGTAATTTATTATTATTGTTAATAATTAATTTTGTATATCTTCTTCAAAATAATTGTTAAAGCGTTTGGTTATTATCGAATAATTAATTGATTTTATGCTACGTGTTATCGACACCTGTATGTCATATAAAAATGAATCGGGGACTCATTTCAGCGATTGCTTTGGGAATACTTTTAGTTATATAATCACTACTTATTTAAATTTTATCACCCACTTCAAAATATCGTATAATATATTTCTAAAAACCATATTCAAAATTAAAAATATTTTATAGCACTTTTTAATAATGTAGTAAAGAATTGTTATTTTTATTTAAATAAGTACAACAAATTAAGAAAAAAAACCTGAAATGGTCGAATAATTGATTTAAATTCAAATTGCAATTAGTTATATTTTTTCATCGTTAATGGTTTGAGCATATATATGAGGATATTTTTTATAACAAACTAAAGTTGGTGAAACTGGAATTAAATATTTTACAATAAACTGTCATTATGAATTTGCTGCAATTTTTTTTTAATATACACATTTCTAACAAGGGTAATCTGACTAATAACAAATTATATAATTTTATTTAGACTCTTTTATTAGAACCTAGCACCCGCGCGTAGTATAAAAAATGTCTGAAAGCATTTAATTGCTTTCATATTTTACTTTTCATACTCAGTAAATCCTACAAAAATTTAATACTTACCAAAACTCTAGGTAAAAAATTATTCACTTGAAATCAAGGCTGATGATGTACATTTCTTTTTAAAAACAGCTCTAGCTTTTCCAGCAACTTCACCTTACCAACTTAGTATTACATGAAGTTTATTGATAGCATTATATAGCCTATTCTTTGAGCAATTCTGGGTACATACTAAATATTAATTTACATTAAGATCGCTCAAGCCTTTTTTGAAGAATGACAAATAGACAGATAGGTTACTAACAGATGCCTAGTTTTGATCATAGGATTGTAAATAATACAATAACTGATGTAGAGACCGAACATACATAATTTTTTATACTACTAAAGAAAAGCACATTCTGAGATTCCTTATATAACATTAAAAGAATTTATATAATATTATATAAATATTAATAAAAAACATTTTATTCATTCAAAAAAACATACGTATATCTATATAAATAAAATTGAAGTGTCTGTTTGTTATACAAAATTAACAGCTTTTCATTAAATGAATATGTAAGTATATACAGTATTTAGATCAATTTTTACTGTTTTTAAAATTTTCTGTCTGTCTGTTTGTTCCGGCTAATATCGGTAATGGCTGGACTGATTTTAACAGGACTTTCACTGGCGGATAGCTGATGTTATAATGAGTAACTTAGGCTACTTTTATTTTAATACAAATATTCAAACCATATGAAGTAATGGGCACAGCTAGTCATAAATACAAATCACAATATGGCTTATTGTTATACTTTTTAATAACAATTTTCTCTCGTTGTAATCTCGCAATGATAAAGCAGCTAATTACCATATTGATTTACTTTACACAGTCGTAGTCATAGCACAATCAAGGTGACATGTTCTACAAATTGGACACTAGATACCGAATAACAGACTGACTCGGCATAACTATCAATATGTGCACTACTTCAATAGTAAGAATTGAACTGAATTCTCATAATTGGTATCATATGAAAGTTACTTATTAAAAAAATATGTGAACCTTATTATTAGGTACACTTTTTACTTAATGTATTTGGCTTTTAATCGGACTGACATTTAAATTATTTTTATTTTTTTGCAGAATATTTCTCTGCATATAATGAAATTCTTTGCGAAAATAACTGCAATTTTATTAATAAAATACGGTTTCAAATTTAAAGTCTATTCTATCTGGATGGAATAGAACTTACTGCAAACAATCTGCAAAGTGAAATTACCCTAAGTTTAAAGCAAATGTTGACACAAAAACTTATGAGGGACGCTTAGGCTCTACATATATTCATGGGAGTCTATCTCGTTTAAATAAAATAATGCTTTTTAGTCTGGTTTGATCTATTTTTAAGTTACTGGATATGGATAGCTTTTATATGTTGTTTTTACAAAATGAATTTGAAGTAAGAGTTTCTAATTCTGTATGTTACTTAATACCAAGTTTTGATAATTTACAAATACAGAAAATTGGTTCAGAACAGAAAAAGAAACATACGATAGTATAAAAAATACTTTTATTTAATACAAATAATAATTTACTACTATACTTTAATATTTTAATAATAATTAACAGCTAACCTTATGATAAGATATGTAAAAGAAAAATCTATAGGCCTCCGAAAAAAAGTAGAATTAAAAATATGAATTTCTACTATTCTATTTCATTATTCATCGAATCATTAATCAAAGAGAAATCAAGCTACAGAACAAGATTCGTAATCTTCGAATATTGGGTAGACCTCGAAGAATTCGGTCTGCCCATTCATTTGTCCCCTACTTTCGAATTTTGGAAAAATTTCTTCACAGGAGGTCTTCTTATGACCGCCTGAGTCCGAAATGACCATTGGTCAAAAAGTTTATATATATATATATATATATATATATATATATATGCGTGCGTGCTTCCAGATTCGACTTTTGTCAGCACGATAGCGGCCGCAGTTTCGCTCGGATCGCTTTCAAACTTTGCACAAAAATCAAACATCCAAAAATGAAGGTCAAGTTCGTTAACCAGAGAAATCCGGTCACAGGGGGCGCTAGGGCCTCACTTTTTCTGATTTCAGTTTTTCGACCATATCTTTGTCCCTATACAAAGGAGATCAATTGCGTTCATATTATATGATGTCTTTGATAAATACCTATAACTAATGTAGATAAACCGAAAACCTAACTTCAATAACTTAGGGGTGGGGGTAAAAAAACCGAAAATTTTTGGAAAAAAAATCATAACTTTTTTCTGGTAAACATTCTTGCATCACAAGTATTTTTAATAGAAAGTTTATTTTTTACTCTAAATTTAGGTACCAAAAGTTTTTCCGTAAAAGGTACCGTTTCCGAGAAAAAAAATTAAAACCACTTTTAGCTTGTAAATTTAAGGTAGGTAAAACCACGGCAACTTTTTTCTGGTAAACATTCCCTCCTCGCAAATATTTTTAATAGAAAGGTTATTTTTTACTCTAAATTTAAGTATCAAAAGTATTTCCAAAAAAGATACCTTTTCCAAGAAAAAAAATTAAAACCGCTTTTTGCTTGAAAATTTTTGATGTAAACAACGGCATCATGTCTTATTCCTAGGTAGTGAGTTATATTTTAAACGAGTTACACACGAGGTCTACCCACGCGTGTCCCCCTGCGGGCACGGATTTTTTTTATTTATTGTTAAATACGAGTATTATACTCGTTTTGTTTAAATGTTGAAACTTTTCCTTTATCTTCTCAGCTGAAAAAAATCTTATCTTACTATTGAGGTAGTGCACATATTAATATGCCGAGTCATCCTGGTATATGGTAATTAGCTACTGTGTATTATTATTTTGTTAAAATTGTTGCGATATTACAACGAGAGAAATTTGTTGTGATTTATATTTATGACTAGCTGTGCCCATGACTTCATTAAACCAAAAATATCCTAAATTACTTCTTATAACATCAGAATTAACAAACTTTAACAAGGAATGATTTTGACTGCCGAAGGAATAAGAAAATCTGTAAACAGTCGTTATTATTGTTTGGCCTACGACTTGAGCTCTATAAGGCGCAGATACGGCCACAAATGGAGCACTGTTTTTATCTCTGGTCCGGAACACCCCAATATCAGCTTTTAACGTTTTACCGTGTAAAACGGAGAGCCGTTCGGATTATTGACCCGGTGTTCTTCGAACGGCTGGACTCTTTGGCATGCGTAGAGATCCGGATTCTCTGTGCATCTTCTACCGCATTTATAAGGTTGAGTTTTCAAAAAGGTATCCAATCTGATGTCTGCCGCTGAATTTCATCACCATACAGCATGTCATCACCTCCAATACCATCCGTATCACATGGATGCGTGGCGATTTTTCCCTGTACGGTTTTCAAGAACCTTTCTTCCACGTACCATTCGAATGTGGAACAAACTACCTTCGTCGGTATTTCTATATCAATACGATATGGGTATCTTTAGTCATATATTTATTGAATTGAATCTAATAAATTCATTAGCAGTTATACAAACAACTATTACATAAGAGTATTCAAAGCAATCAACAGATTGAGTCAGTGGACTATAAATAATAGAAGGGTGTCGCAAACTCGTTAAACCAATTAATTATTCGTTAATAAAATCAATTGCTTTAATTATAAAATGGAGAGGATTAAAATGAAATATTTTATGGTGGAGAATTTTTATTACATGAACCATAATTTTATTTCTTATTGATTTGAAATATACATAAATTCGATTGATCAGATCTTTGATGTAAAATAAAATTATCCTTCCATACGAAGACTGAATAATTTAATATTTTTTAACGTTAGCAATACAATATCTATGTACATATAAAAAGCAAGAGTAAAAAGGCAAAATTTATACATTAGCGGAAAAAATTAAGTCAGAGATGAATAAATGAAGTCAAAGTCAGGCAGCAAGTAAAATGATACATTAAAATAATGTACTTTAATATCCGAACAACATTTACTAACTCTTTTAACTTTAGTCATTAGAAATAAACATAATAAAAAATTAAACAATATGTACTGACTTAAATAAAATAAAAAAAAATTTTACTCTCAAAACTTTGTGGTTTTATGTTTTAAATTCTAAACATTTTTTATTTCGATAAGAATGTTTTAACTTATAGTTGTTCAAGCTTACAGTTGGGTCTTATTAAAGTTGTTCATATTTTAATAAAGAATTCATCAGCGTTGGCTTTATAAAAACTTGGACGGTTTAAATACCTTTTAATAACGCTCAGAAGATAGAAACCCACAAGTTTAAAAGATAGTTGGCAAGTGTTCTATTGTAATCAGATTCTAAGATAAACATAATTTCTTATTGAAGAAGAGTAAACTCTTGTGAACTCCTTTTTTAACAATAATTATATCCCTCAAATAGCGCAACTCTGTATGGAACAAGAACAAGTTTTTAAACTTATTGTTTTACCTGTCATAAAATATAAACCAATAAACTTAAAAAAGTAATATTAATTCTATCAAATAATATATAAAATTATATTAATCTCTACAATAATCCAGTGTAAATTACGTTCAAATTCGAGATGTGTCATATATTCATTAATCTGTCCGTAATAAAAATAATTAGTGATTAACGTTTTTTTTTAAATTAATATTCACAGACATTCATGCCTTGCCTTTCATTACTTTCATTGTAATGTTAAATCAAAGTTACCATGATTTTTACTGTGATATTACCATCATAGTAAAAAATCATGGGAAATCATGAGGTTACCTTCACAGGAAATAGTACACCTGCAAATATTGATATATGAAATGTTTATAAATTTGTAATAATTCAATTTAAATATAAAATTTATTAAAACTGATCTATTTCTTAACTAATATTATTATTTAAGAAGCAAATTAACCACTTTTCTTCCCGTTTTTGTTCGTATATACAGTGGCCGTAGGTCGGACTATTATACCGGAAACAAAAACTTATAATTTTCTAGGGTATGGTTATATTTTATATTGTTATTATTGTTATGTTTATATATTCTTATCACTTGTCTAGAACACATTGAACAAATGTTACTTAGTTTGGATCTTGATTACATGTTGAGATTTTAAACGATCTTACATTGTTTTTTAATCTTTATTTTCTATAAATAAGAAATTTTATGCAAAACTAACTTGTATAGTGAACAATAACATAGACTTTTTTATTATTCACTAGCTGTAGTCTGCACGTCACGTTCGTGTGGACTAAAGTTTGCTGCGTTGTAAAACTCGCTCGGCCATTACTTCGTCAGCTCAGTAAAATGGCGCTCCACGAAAAGCACTTCGGTTTTAAGGGAATAATATGAAGCTTACTTCAATCCTAAAGGTTCATTTAAATATATGTTAAATATTAAAAAAAACAGACCAATGAAATTAAAAATTTCTTCCTACATAGAAACTAACACCCAAAATATTATCTGATAAGAATATTTATATTAACTAAATTATGATATAACAATCTGTAACATCATCAATAATGTATAAATAAGAAATTATCTGTACGTAACTCTAATTACTATACGGTAACTTAAACAAATAGACTCGTTTATTCGTGTATAAACATATTTATCTATTTAAAATAATTGCTAATATCTATATTCAGATGGTTGGTTCACGTCAGGAAGACATTTTTTTGGTTACATCATTATTATTAAAATATTTTATTAAGTGGATATGCTTTTCTATAAATAAATCGCAAAAAAAAATGTTTATCCTAAAGATACTAGTAATAACTATTTTAGCAAAATAAGTATAATACTAATTCTAATTAAGGCTATGAAAAAGAAAGGCTTAAGGCTATAAAAACATTAATTAACCTGGTTACTTCAAAAGGTTGCAATATGGAACATTCCAAGCGAAGGCAATTAATTAGTCTGTGATAAATATACATATTGTATAGTAGTAGTAGGTAGTGGTATAATATAAATAATCTCGTTCCTTCATCTGAGCACCAGTCATCGTATTAATGACAGCAGTGACATTAGAACGACCACACAATAGTAGATTAACTAGAGAAATGCTCTATTATGAAAATGTTAATATCGGATTTAATACTCCGTTGTTAACTCATTATTTATCTTTTTTCAATTCAAACTGTGCAATAATAAATTGACTTGGTAGTATTTCCAGTAATTTTTTCACTTATCACATTTTAACGACATAAACAGCGGAGCTTAGTTGACTCAGAAATAAAGATTCAAACACTAATTGCTTCCTCTTTTAAAAGTAGATTTATAATTATAATTATACATTTAAAACTTACAGTGGCTTTAAACTTATAAGTAGGTATACTAAATGTTTTCGAGCTTACGAATGTAAAAAATTATAAAAATAATAAACGACAAATATTGACACCACTATATGAAGACCAAAACGGCAATTTGATGATGATGATTTATTACAATACCTCCAAAAAATAAACTAATTTAATGTTAAAGTTTATTTGAACCTTTTTTGATGGCCCATGTTTGCGAGAGCTATTATAAACATCAAGTACTAATTAATTTCCATTAAAATATTCAGAAATTTATTTTATTGAATGAATAAATAGTAATTCGAGGCACACAGAGTTACATTTAACTGTCTCAGACAATGGAAATAAAGGATTTTTTAAAAATAAAGTGAGGGTTTTTCACTACTGCCTGAGTGTATTTCGTTGTCAATTGACGTTTGATAGATGATAGAGTTAGAATACAAGTTAACCAGATTAATAGATACGTTATTAACAAAGAGGACACGGAAGGGTGCCTGGCTCGTGATAGTTAGCCTCACTTCGTGATAACATTAGTTTTATAACTGTGAAAATCATGAAATAGTATAATAGCAATCTAGTACAACAGAATTATTATTTTTTTCATTTTTAAAACATTTGCAAGTAAAAAGGTATTTATTATATTTAAATAATATCTCGCAATAAGAGCTCGAAGATGATGAGCTGATTAAGCTCTTTCATATAGAATTTCCAATAACCGTTTTATTACTGTGTGTTCATAAAAGAATGTCAATGGTCGTCTTGTCATTACTGATATTGAAGTATTTGTTTCTCTTACTTTCATTTTCATGTCATCCTCTCATGTAGAGAATCTTAAGTAGTAGATAGATATTTGTATAAAACATTAGATTAGATAGCGTTGACTTGATTAGTTGTGATTTCTTGATATATCAACGTCATAATTTACTAAATAAACCTATGAATATCAAAACTGGACAGAATAGTCCATGTTTTGAATCGATTTATATCGTTCTGAAAAGCTTTAGTATTTATAGTAATTGAGAGTATAACGAGCCACAGTACGTGACTTGAATGAGACACGTTGAAATGTATGTCACCGTATGATTGTGAATTTCGTTACATCATAATTTTAATAGGTATATGTTATATCTACCTATATTTTACTATATATAGTTTTTTTATGTTGTAAACAATGATATTATAAGTAATGCGGTTTAAGTATAATATACTGATATTTTACATAACATATGCAAAAAAGATTACATTTTTATAAACAGTTTCTAAACTATTGTTTAATTAATTAATTAATAGTTGTTATTTTTTTGGTGTATTGCGATTTGAAGGTGTAATCAATATCTATGTCGATGAAAACCAATCTATTAAATATATATTATGCATACAATTTATAGGCAAGTTAAAAGGGGTTTTTATTTAGTTACAAAAGGTTTTCATGCTTTGGTACAGAGTAGTTCTCTGGTCCCTATTGGGAATAAAATCCCCGAATCGGTTTACTAGTTACTTGACCAACAGACCATCACAATAGTTATATTTACTTGAAAGGGAAATTTAGTATTTTATTTATATATTTTTTAGAGTTTCTGAAATTTCGTAACAAACACAGTTAATTTGTAACAAGTTCTCCAAAGGGCCGTTTGAATGTCTGCCAAGAGTTGTTGAAAGTTTAATTATTTAAGTATTTGTTTCCCGATTTACTCATTTTCCTTTATACAGATTTTATCTGAGCAACAACTGCCTACTTTCGGACTACAATGTGCAAACAAAGTGCAATAATAGTATTAATTTATTTAAATTACCTCTATCTGGAAACAAGGGCACGCTATTTCTCTAAGGTTTAGTAAATTATATAAACAATAATACATCACGGTCACGTATTTTACTCCTTCACGTGGAAGATATCTAATATAAATATGGCCCTTTAAATAATAAAATAATATCGAAAAGAGTGATGAGAGAACCGGATGAATTGTATTCCAAAATTTGACAAAACCTTAGCTGTCTATATACTGTTTATGTTTACGTAAACTAACATAAATTAAATTTGTGTTGTTAAAATAAATCTACATAAATTAAATATTTATCAGTCACCTGTTAAGTTACGTAACTATAGTAAAATTATAATAAATAGTTTGTTTCAAAATATCATCTGGTTAATAAATTAAAACAACAATTTTAATAAATCCTTTACAATAATATTAACTATGAGGCCTTATGTTGAATATATATATATGTATATACGCCTGAAGTTTGTGATTTAAAGGCTTTGACTTGATCGTTTTTAACAAAAGTAATATATAAATTAAAATGTTCTTTTTTATAAATCTACTTCGTCTTTGAAAGATTATTATATTTTAGTAACATGGATAATTGTATTAAAAAGTGTTTTTTCTTCAATTTAACTAGAAATTAAATAACAAACCATTTTAATGTATTTTTAAGACTGCGGAAAATATTAACAGATGAAACTTTGGAGCGTAGAAATAATAATAAAAAATTTAAGTATTTATGAGTTTGTTTCTTATTGAATGGCTTTGGTATTTTTTATAAGTTATTAAATATATTTCATTCTTTTAACATCGTGTTAAGTTCAAACAATATAATTACAGTCCATATTTATAGTATTAAAAGAACCTACAAAACAAGAAATAATATTATGCAATATATAAAATCGGTCACATTAGATTTGTCTTCGGTTATAAATTCAACAATGTTCCGGATGAAGTGAATATATATTGAGTTTCTTCTTTGAAAACAATTCCATTACAATTATATAAACATTTAGTTTTCTTTTAAAAACATTTTTCTTAAATATATAACAATATTATACTGAACGTATTTATATAAAATGTATAATGAGGCGTTATTTTGAAAAATATTTTACAAACATATTATTATAAATATGTATGTAATGACGTTAAAGTGAATGGTGGACCTTAGTAAGCGCATTGTCATTTGAGAACAACGTGACTGATTTCACTATTTTAAATTAATCATAAAAGTTCAAATCATGTTTTTATTAAAGAACATTTTTGTCAAATCTATCAGATGTTTTTGAAACATGTATAGTATTCTTGTATAAAAGTAAAAATAGGAATGTAAAGGTCAATTTGACAGCAGATCGACAGTCAACGTGCAAAATAAATCTCTAGAGATAGAAATATGTTACAAAATAAACATTTCTAATACTAGTTGTGACTATGACTCTGTTGGCTCGGTGTATTTTGTTTAGCCAAATTTCAACCATCATAATTTTACAGATTAATTATATAGTTACCTAAAGTTTCAAACAATTCAACATAACAACAAACAACAGTTTCTTTATAACATTTTTATAGAACAAAAATAAAAGTTGTACGGCGTAGTTTTTAATTAACAATTATTTGTTGACCTATTAAAAAAAAGACACGATATTTTAAGTAAATTTTACCACAACACATCCGTTAAAAAAAGCTTTAGTCAAATAGGATACGTCGTTCCGGAGATAAGTACACAAACGTTCAGACAAATAGAAAATTCTTTATAGAAGAGAATAATGAATAATCGTTACTCAAGACTTTATAATTTTAATATTTTCTATGTACAGATAGCGATCAAATACAGATTTAGATCCTCTACAGATATTTTAGTCATGTTGAGATTTATAGAAAACTCTTTTCAAAGTAAACTTTTCTTTCTTTGGTGGGTTGGAACGCCGGTGTAAGTCACTATTTTGTAATATTATCTAACACGAGGCAGATGATTCATATTTTTTATTATTCTAATATTAAATATACTTATATTAATAAAGATTAGCCCGTTTTTGGCTTCGTCGTAATCTAAAAATCTTGTTATATTTCTATAATAATTATATTATTTTCAGTTACTCTTACCGTAAACAGAAAAAAGTTAATCAATTATATTACTTATTTATTGTTACCGCACAATAACTGAAAAATAAATTGGTCATAAATTAGTCTAACTCAAAACCGAATATCAAACGAATGCTAACTTCGTTATACACTATAACAATCAACTCTAAGCTACGGAGGAAGTTAGAGATAGTTGACAAAACTAATTCACATAAAATAAATAACTAAACCAAAACCAAAACCTTATATATCATTCCAGTTTTACTAATTAGTTTTTGGTTTACAATCAGTCATGACTTTAATATACTTCTAAAATGAACTAAAAATTCTAAAATGGGTGTCTTCAATTGTGAATAGATTGCTAGGTTAAAGCGCCCTACCACCTACGACTATTTTTACTATTAGTTCCAACAATTAATGAAAAAATTTATTATAGACACTAGTTTTGGAAATCCAATAATGCATTCATAGTATGGAACGAATCATTTTATTATCATTTTGTAAAATCATTACTTTCAATGTAAATGAACTTTAAAATAAGTATTAAAGCCTTTGGTTATTATCGAATAATTAATTTCTTTTACGTGTTTGCGATACCTGTATATAATATATATTGAAACATGGCCTCATTTTAGTGATTGCTTTTGGATTTAACTCAGTTAAAATTAATACACTAAATATAGTTTGCGAATATAACAGGCTATTTATTTTTTAACATTTTTATTAATGATACAAAAGCCTTTAGTAACATCCCACAAATATATGATATAATAAACAATGACTTTATATTGAATTAATATGTAATGAAGGAAGTTATACTAGCATACTCGTCTAATTTCAAGCGAACTCGAATAACCAAAACTCTAATGCAACCATGCACTTTCACCGTAACTACAGAGTGTATGTATATCTGCGCGTCGCGTAGTCTAAAATTAGTTTTAGTCTCATCTAATGAAAATTTAATCTTAGCGTTCCCTAATGAATGCAATCATTAGCAATTTACAACTGAACGTAGATATATTTTAGATATTACAAAGATTAAAAATATTAAATATGTCACGGTATACATAAAAAAAGAAAGAAAGAAAGACAAAAGAAGAAAAAAAAGGAAAGACTCAAAAAAGTTTACTTAACGTTCATGATAACAACAATATTTTGTATAACGTGATTCTAATGATGTTTCAAAAGTCGTATCAAGCAATCGATTAAGAACATGTTACTTTAATTACGCTGTTTTTACGAAGAAGATACGTAAAGCGTATAGATTAATTAAAATAATTATCTCTAATCTCAAAACGGTGACATGTGTCAAAAGTGTGGCTCCGAATAATTAATATGTTTTTAATAAAAATAAGTAATGTTAAAATGAAATAAAGTGTATTTACCTGATTAAATATGATATTAGATCAATAAATAACATCAAAGACTATATTTTTACCAAGAATAGTTTATACAAACGTCATCTTCGAAGCTGTCAGTTTGTGATCGGCATTATACAAAATCTTCGAAAAACCCGGGGAGTAGTTTGTTTTACTTTTAATATATATCACATACGTGAAACTACATAATACTGATTTTATAATGAGCAACATCCATCCACACACCCAGGCACCATTACTTACCAATTGACATTTTTTGTCAAGTTAAGAAGTACTATAATAATAACCTTTATCGAAATTATAATGAAGAATACAAGTTTTAACATTGCGGAATGATGGAAAAAGGAATGGAGTCAAAATTGTGGTTGATGAGAAATTAATAGTATGTGACTGAGGTACAGAGGGTGAAAGATAGAATCATTGCTGTGAAAATGATATTGGAAGGTTTAATCCTTAATGTATGTATTAAGTGTATATGCTTCTTAAGCCGGGTGTGGGATGATAGGACTATTTTGTTTCTGTGATGATGGATGTTCCGGACAATGAGCAGATATTTGTGGTGATTTTAATGAGCATGTACGATGAATGATTATGAGAGAACACATGATGGTTGGGGTTTCGGTCACCGTAATGATGAGGATGAGGTCTCGCAGGAGGCCGCTCTAGCCTTCTACTGGCTACATTCAATACTTGGTTCTGAAAGTAAGATGAACACCTAATCAAATACAAAAGTGGTTGCTATATATTGCAGATAGATTATTTCTTAAAAAGTAAAAATAAAATTATGTTTAAGAAACGATCCCTACCTAAAATTAAATGATATTTGTTAAAAACTAAAAATATTCGAGTAAATTAAAAAAAAGAGTGCTTGATAAAATTGTGGATATGGGCGCTGTAGAAGAAAAATCTGTGAACGGTAGTTGAAACGAAATGGCGGGATTAATTACAAGTGTGGTAAAGGATGTATTAAGTGAAACGAAAGGAAAAGGTAGGAAATGTAGTGGTATATTGGAGATGTGCATAAGGTTCTGATAAAAAAATAGATGCGTTTAAGCAATGGCAGGAAGAATCGGATGATAATGAAATTATTAAAAAGGGAGATGAAAATGCTATATAAAGGATAATGATATATATAGAAAGTGAAAGTAGCTGAACCACTAGATCTGAGGCGCAAGAGGAGTTAAATAGCACGCTGGAATTTCCTAAAGGTCAAAAGGAACTCTACCGTATAGCAAAGCATATTGAGAAGAATGCTAGAAAAGTCATATATTTAAAATTCATAAAAAATTATGATGGAAAGGTGTTAATGGAAGATGAGGACGTAAAAGAGAGACGAAAAATATATTTGAAAATATTGATGAATGAAGAAAATAATTGGAGTGGAGTTTTGAAAAACCGGACAGTAAATAAAAGTTTAGTAAAAGAAGTGACCGATGCTGAAGTGAAAGCGGCTGTGAAAGGTATGAAGAATGGAAAAGTTGTAGCTGTAGGATACGATACCAGTGGAAGTATTACATAAATATTTATATAAGTGGCCAGCTTTGTTTTTCAATAAGTTTTTGCATGAAGGAATTATCCTCGATGGATGGTGCAATAGTTATCTAATATCCATTTATAGAAATAAAGGACAAGGTACAAGACTGTAACAGTTATCGCGGAATAAAACTCATGTTACATTCTATAAAAGTGTGGGAGAAAGTGACGGAGAAAAAGATGCAAGACGAGAGTAATGTCTTGGAAAAACAGGTCGGTTTTATGCCTGTTCGGGGCTGGACAGATGCTTTATTCGCTCTCCGTCAGTTGTGCGAGAAGTACAGACGAGCACACAGGAACTTGAAAATATATAGTGTTCGTTGATCTCGAGAAGGGGTATGACCGGATTGCTCGAAATGTGATGTGGTGGGCTTTGAAAGAGAAGGGTATACCTGGGAAGTATGTGGAGTTGGTTTGTGCAATGAACAGTCGTCTGGTCGGCCGCTGGAAACACCGATAAGTTCAATGTTAGTAGGTTTGCATCAAGCGTCGGCTCTGAGTCCCAAACTCTTTTAAATCTAACTTGAGATGCAGAGCAGATTGGTAAAATGGCAACAAAAGCTGGAGAATGTTACTCTGAAAATAAGCAGAACAAAAACAGAACCCTTTGTTTTTGTTCTGCGATTTCGGCAGTGTTTCCAGTTTTGTTCCCATTTTGTTGGATGGAGTTCCGTTACCAGTCTGCTCTGACTTTCGCTACTTTGATTCTCTCATACTAAGCGATAGCGGTTCTGTGCTTTACGTCCTGGTCAATAACCGGGACGTAAAGCATAGAACCAACACGGGATGGATTAAATGGCGACAAGTCACTGGGACAACATGTGATGTTCTAATTCCTCTTAAACTAAAGGGGAAAATCTATAAAACTATCATAAGAACTGTCGTTATTTATGGATCTGAGTACTGGGCGAGGACGGCGTTTAATGAAAAGTATTTACATTTAACGGAGATGCGAATGTTAAGATGGATGTGTAGGGTGGCAAAAAAGAATAGAGGATAAGAAATGAGTATATTAGGGGATGCTTGGAAGTAGCGCACTAGACAGAAAAAAATAGCAGTCGCCGTCTTTGATGGTATGAACATATTATGAGGAGGGATTGAAGGCATGATTTCAAATGAGTTTTTGGTATGGAAGAGTAGGGATGCACAGGCAGAGGACGGAAAAGAAGGGAGTGTGTTCAGAGATGACGAGTAACAGGAAAATGTGGAACGAAAAAACATACCGCGCCGACCCTAAAATTGGGATAAGCGCAACAAGATAATGATGATGATCTCCAATCTCAATATGTTCACACCAAGCGACATTAGAATGAATAATCTGTACTGAGTAATTGATTGCTTCTCAGAATATTTTTCTTTGTTTAACTGTTTGTATTAATTTAATTTAGTTTTTAATAAATCTTCTTCAAATTCTCTCTCCTCTCTTTTTTCTCTCACTCTAACATTTTAACAAACTATTGAAAAACAATATGAGTTGTTTGATTCTCGATATCATTATAAGATATGCTAAAATTTGTTTTAGAATCAAGACCGACCAATATTTCGTAAATATATAAATATAAAGATTATTTAATTCTTCTTTAAGCACGACGGAAGCAAAATAGAACGTATTCCGAAAACCAATTGCTCTGTTAAGTTTAAATTCAATAGGTATTCACAATATACAAACTAAATATTATAAAACATAATAAACCTTTTCTGATATCAGCTTATTAAAATTTGTATGCATTATAATCTGTATTAATCGAATTTATCCATTTTGTGACCAGATCCGATAGCTGAATGCATTTGTTTTTATTAAAATTTAGGAAAATTAATAATGTCATCAAATTTTTTAGTTACCCTTTTGAAGACTTTTTGTCCAGCAACATTTTATTTATCTTACATACATTCATTGAATATTAAGTTATTACTATTAAATTATAATTTCATGTAATTTGTATGTACGCTGTATATAAACTAAATTTATTTTTATTAAAGCCACTTTTTAACATTTGTTGTCACGTAATATACCAAGTATGGATTTTAGAAATGTAACACACAGGAATTGAAAAGCACTCATCCATTATTGAAAATTGAGGATATTTGTTAAACCAAGCGGTAAATATTTTTACACTAATATATTTTTGATATGGTTATTTGATTTATTTAAATTTTTTATTTTATACAACAAAATACAACAATTTACTTAACAAATTACGAGTAAGTCAAGAGTAAGTTAATATAAGATTCAATTATCACTATAGTGTTACCTTCTTTTTCGAAAACGATAGCTAATGAATAATATATTGATTTCCTTCTCCAAAAAATAGCGATATAAAATTTATAAATTAATAATTTATACAAAATGCTCCTCATGGACGATTTCAACAAAACACATTTACAAAATCCTTTAATAGGAACGCTTTAATAAAAGATGTTGAAATTTCTACTCGAAAGGAGCGCTTATTTAATCAATATCACCTCATTATCTTGTAAGCCTTGTGACAGCAGAAAAAAATGGTCTACGATTTTTTTATATGCTTTTATGACGAATTATTAGAAAATGTATGTGTATGTATGTAAATATTGTCTTATTTTTAGTTTGACTTATCGTGGGTTCTATCAAAGTGAAGACATAATATTTATATGATGATCACTTAAATAAGTATAACATATATACTACTACTAGTACTAGTATGTGTTTTTATTGTATAAAATACTACTATTTTAATAATTTATAAATGGTAAACCAATTTTTTATAAGTTAAAATATATTTCAAAAGTCAAAGAAACATCGCATTGTGTTGAGAAAATATAGTGATGAGAGTATAACCTCTCTTCAAGATATAAACGTTTGGAATACAGTAATTGTTGTAAATCTGTTAATAAATATAAATTTATTGTACGAATACTGCAGGGTATAGTACTTATAACTAACAGTCAGCCGTGTACATTTAAAATATAATTATAATATTATAAGAAAATTCACATGATTGCCTATACTTTAAATTGTTTCTTGCGGTTGAAAACCTATGACGTCCTAACATTAAATCACGATACAATCATAATGCTAGACTGTCCGCGTTTTCCGTTAGCTTGCTCGGACCTGGCAACTCAACTTCACACCAAACTGGAGAAAATCGGCCTAAAAATGGCATGGCCGAAGATCGAAGACGCCCAGTTTTCCTAGATTTTCTAGAAGAAATTTTCCTGGTTGCCATGAGAGGAAATGGCAGTAAAATCGCTATAAGTTATAGACCTCTGGAAAACAAGAGTCTTGTCATACTCACACCAAAAACACCTACCAAACTACAGGGATACAAAAGTCGAACCTACAACACTTTGGATAATGGACAACCTAGTACACCAAGGCTTCGGACTAGACCAGTAGCTCTATACATGAACGACGACCAAGAGAAAATAGGTTTCAGTTTCTGCATCGTATGACTGAAAAACTGGGTATACATCTCACCCGGACTAGCTGCCCTCACTAAAGGAAGTACCGATAGGGCAACAATGAAGATGTCGGAGTACAGCATGCCAAAGGTCACATTGGGGGCCTGGGATTGCCGAATAGTGTGGAAGAAGAACAAAACCCACGCACTACTAGATGCTAAATACCCAAAGTCCCCTTACACAAATGCATGCAAAATGCTCGATCACTTGAGCACACTAGGAGCTGAAAATGTTAACACGTATCCAAAAACAATAGGCGTTGACGCTATGCGAATTGGCTATGACAAAGGAACTGTAGCAGATTTCATAGGATCCATAAATGCTTCAAGGTACCACGACGTGGTAATATATGAAGACCGCGGAAAAGATCTTAGGTTCCTTACAATAAGAAATACACCAATTAGGACTACGACCCTCAAAAACACCTGGGGCGAACCGAGCAGACACGGCCTACAAAGCAGCGCCACACGCCTCAAGAGAAAACTGCTACCGAAACTCAGTCCAACAAAATAACACAGGACAAAATAAAAACCAAAAAAGGATTAATTAAGATGATTACAATGCTAAAACCGAAGCATAATTATCATAAAAAGAACAGAACTAGAGCCGACATGTGACAAATAAGAGCACCTGATTAACCATCCGCCAGCGGTGCCAAAGAATATATGCGAAACGCGTTTCTTGAGTACACAGCATCTATAAGGGAAACTATTAAAACTAAGCTTGCGATCTGTGAAAGGATCAGCCGGACCTTCGATTCGTTAAAATAATTGAAACCCCCAAAGGTGAAACTGGACTGCACAAGTTTTAACACCCGCCGAAGACTCAATACTCGTGGTAGCTTGCTGCACGGCGGCCTCGCTGGAAGTAAACATCCTCCACATGGTTAAAGTCGTAGAGAATACAGCAAGGCCCTGGGAAGAATGGGAAGCACCAAATTTCCAATGGGTCAACGGCGTTCCTGGATGTGGAATGTGGATGTGTTCCTGATCGATTTGGGTAGTAAACAACGTCGTGTTTTTCCGTGACTTGATAGCAACGACGACGACTGAGGCAGCATTAGTGCTCAGGAACAAACTTGCCCTCAGTTGTCAAAAGGATGCGAAGAAAGTCCGAACGATCGCTTCAATATTAATAAATGCCGTTAAAGAAAAGCCTGAACGACTTATCGTTAACGAGGCCTTGATGAACCATTTCGGAGCGATCATAATGGCGGCCCGACTAACAGAGGCCAAGGCAGTCATACTAATCGGAAACACAAACCAGATTCCTTATATTGACCGGCTAAATCTGTTCCAAATGAAATATAATAGCCCATACCTCATGACGTCTATCAGTCAAGAGCTCTTAAAAACCTACCGATGTCCCCCGGGCGTAAGCTATGCTCTAAACGAGGTATACAACGGCATATACTCAGTCCAGCCCATTCATTGACTCGATCTCTGAGGAACAGCTAGATTTATGGATGCTACCATCGAAGCTGATTTCCCTAATACCTTGTACCTGGTTCACACACAGACTGAAAAAGCAGACCTTACAAGCCTAGGGTACGGAAAAGGGAAAAACTCGCGCATCCTCATAATCAACGAAGCTCAGGGATTAACATACGAGTCGATAATCATCATCCAAACCAAATCCAAACCAAAATTGTGACCAAAACCAAACCTGACAAGTGTCCCACACGCAGTGGTGGCTATATCTAGACACACAAGAAGATCTACGTACTACAAGGATATCGACGAAGACGCCATTGTGAGATTCATTAGGCGGGCCGGCGATACCTCCGATAGAAATCTTATAGAGTACAACCTCAAGGTGGCAATTTCTCACCGTGACTCCGAGGCTATGAAAAAACTAGTGAACTTATTAACCGTGCTTAAATTTATGACTTATACTGATTTATAATTAATAGAATTACTTAAGCTAAGCTATGAATAGCTTGCTTAAGAATGACTAAAATAGCTTTCGGAAACTTGTGCAGGTGTACAATTTCCTGCGAAGTTACAATCGCAATGAAAATCATAGCAAAATTGTTTTAAAATCACAATGAAAGGCATGGACAAATGTCTATGGATAAACATAATAAATATAAAAAAAAAACATCAAATCAGTAGTCTAAAAAAACATCAAATCTTAGTCATTATTCTAAGGAAATCTAAAATACGACGAAATATGTTAAAAACAGGCTGTGGAAAAAAATACTATTATGAAATAAAAAGAATATATAAATAGAGATATATCTTCATAAAATTAAAATTAAAATTGACCTTGACCTTGACCTTGACTTGACAAAAGGAAGAAAGTGGGTTTTTGGTCTACATAATCAACAAGTTTTGTCTTGTCTTGTTACAAACTACTGAGCATAAAAGAAAACACAAAAAGTATGTAAATGTACATCATCATTTGGAATTCAGGTAAAGTAAAACATTAACATTTTTTTTATTTCATGCAATTATGCATCGTGTGTACAGATGTTACTCTTATTATAGCTTGCTTCAGACTTAATTGCTTCTCGAAATAGAATGTTTTGCTCTTGGCATAATTTTTATACTTTATGTTTTTGTACCTTTTTTTATTGCTAAATGTATATCCGGGACTATTGATGTAATAGGGAAATGTATTGGGGAAATTGTTTTTCTTTAGAAAAGATCAATCAATGACACTAGGCAATCGACAAGGAAGTATCAATTATAAACTGTAACCTGAATATGATCAGATGAATCAGAGGCTCTGCTGTCTGGGTCATTACTTAAATGTATAAATCATAGGAAACAATGATATTATTTATACTGAAACAAGTTTTCATTCAATATTTATACCATATATTTTTTTTATTAATTTCAGTTTATTTTTATTTTATTTCTTATGGTTGGTCTTCAGGAAAAGTAATAATTTTTTGTTTTATATAAGATTTAAATGTTTATTTCAATATCAATTTTCAAGTTTCTATTTGAATTGATTTTCAAGACCAAAAAAATATATAAATTGAATCTATTACGATTCCGTTACGAGTATAGTCCAATTCTGAATTATATTTGCTGTTTAGTGTAATTATGTTTTATTTCTATTTGTTTATTTTATCGAAAACTGAAATTCCATACCAATTATTCCGGATTAATATAATGTTTATTACAAAGGCAATAAACCGTAATTAACAAAAGTTATATTCACGAATTATGTATTTGTTAAATAAAACCTTAAAATACTTTATTAAGGGTATTTTATTTACATTTGAAAAAAAAATGTGCTTCATTTCGATCAAAAACAAGCTTAATGTTACATAAATAACAACCACGTCCTCAGATTTACAGTATAAATTATTATTAAGTGTGCTCTCAAAATCTGCAAACAATAATGTATTTATTTACCTTACATAATGAAACACATAAACACTCAAATATAAAATTAATTATTAACATTTAGATTGTAATTTAGTAAGAACTCAAACTTTAGACGATACAAGTGTACCTATGTCAATATAGTTTGAAGTTAGCTAGTGACTGAATTAGTCTTGTGGTTGAGAGTTGGCTCTCGTGACGAACGAGCTGTTAGCAAATGAGTTAGGTTAATACTGCAAAGGGAATAATTTAGTCGTAGGTAAAACGTCAATTGGTCTTGCGGTATACTGAAAATACTGTTTCTAGGATATAGAGTTATTTAACTAAAATTTCAGTAAGCTCTTAGCCATGTTATGCTAAGAGTTTACTTTAGTTGTATTTATTAATACATGTTCCACTTATTAAAGAAGAATTATTATTTTTATCTTTTAGCAAAACTTCATTTAATAACGATTCACTCTGAAAATTGCTTTTTTGTTATTAAGTAAATATATTGTTATTTTATCTTTCCTATCCTTATCCCATTTAATTTAAGGTTATTGGTGATTTTCTGACCTTTTGATATAAGCAAAAGCTAGACAAAAAATTAATATGATAATAATGATTTTATATTCAAAACAGTATATTTAGTATGTTACTTAATTTATTAAAAAATAAGTTAAAAAGTTTTAAGTTATTTAAATTTAATAATTTAAAAATTAATAATAATAATAATTCATATTATGTCCATTTTTAAAAAACCTTTAAATTTCTTAGAACAAAAACCTACTTTCTTCCACGTGCCAAGTGAGATTTTTCAACACTTTATGGAGATATATCTTATCTTTTTGTATGGTTCTAGCGATATTCATATTTCCACGATCTGGCATTCCTCTGTCTTCTCGGTATATTTGAGATTTCTAGAAAAATATAGCAAGCGTGATTTAATGTCATAAAGTGACGAGTTTTAAACTTTGAATTTAAGTTAATTTTAATGACTTTGTATTATTTATTTATTTTCTAACTTTTATATCTAGCAATTATTTTGCAAATGTAAGAAGCTTGATCTTCATTTGACTTTTCTATTAAAAGAGTATAGAAATATACATTACTGAGTGATGACTATAAGTATATTTCGCAATATTCATACAAAATACTAATATTTGTTATAAACATACATATATTAAACAGATAAATTCCACACATTTATATCTTGGAGAAAGATCATACCCTCATCACTATGTTTTCTCAACACAAAGCGATGTTTCTTTGACGACGATTCCGAACTATTTGTAACTGGTAGAGCGTGAAATCAATACGTAAAATTTAACCACAATTCTTGTTTAAATTGAATAAAGTAAGTAATGTGTTGCTGATTTTTAAAACGTGACATTTGAGTTATTTTAGATTTGTATTCTTAGTAGTAGTAGAGGAAAAGTACCAAATATGGAATACTTAAATAAAATCTCAGAAAAAATGGTACAAATTTGTTATTTTAATCAGTCTCATGGGTTACAACTAATTGCAGGTACAATCACTCTTAAAAATAATTATTAAATTGCCAATTAATAAACACTTTCCACAAAAATTATTATTATTAGCTAAAATAAATCAACCAAAAATGTAGATTTCAAAAAAGTGATCCTATTATGGAATACCCTATTTCATAATACGTAACGTATCGTTTATAGAATCAAAACAATAGAATTAGCCCTGCAAGCAAAAATTTTTCGTCTTTTTAACAAGCCGAATCGTGTTAGTCATAAATATATTTGTAAAATAGAAAAAAGTATTGTCACCACATTACAAATTTACGTTGTCTTATTATGGGATACTATTCCGTATTAGGACCTTAACGATATTCCATATTACGAACAATATGACGGCAGGAGGAAAACATGATTAACTTTTTTTTTTATTGAATATCTGTTAAATGACAGTACCATTTAAAAACTACATACCATGGTAGATACTTATTAACTTATTATGAAATATTAATGTAACAATAGGCAGAGAACATACAAGTAAAATTTAAGGTAATATGCAATTGATTTTGCGTTATCAGTGTTGTGTACTCTCACTTGCATCCGAAGCCTCCGAATGCTGCACGGTGAATAGTCGTCGATCAGGGGTAGCAGGAGGAGTAACATGAGACACAGTTCCAATATTCGTGACGCTTAATTTTTGAAATATTACTGTATTCCATATTAAGAACGTATTCCTTAATTGGTACCTTTCCTCTACAACATTTACATACTTGGAAACGTAACAAAGCATATGAAATAAAAAATTTAGACCATTTTCTGCAAAAAATATGCCATCACAAGGCTTACAAGATAAGGAGGTGATTAAATAAGCGCTCCTTTCGAGTAGAAATTTCAACATCTTTTATTATTATAAAAGATTTCTGTGAATATGTCTTGTTGAAATTACCTACGAGGAATATTTTGTATAACTTTATAATGATAACTTTTGTATATATCTTTTAGAGAAGAGACACTACATTTATAATTGAATCTCTTAAGTTAACTTTGATCTATTTAGATAAGTAATAGTATAATAAGTATTTAGTTGTACTAAACGAATCTTAAAAAACACATATAAAGACCGGTAAAATCGGTGAAAAATTGATTTAACAAAAATCCTTAATTTTCAATAATAGTTTTTAGGTTTTCCGATTCCTGTTTATAACATTTTTAAACCGTAAAATTAATAAATTATGTGAAAAGAAGCAAAAAAGAAACGATAAAAATTATTTTTACTCATAAACAGTGCATGTGTAAATAAAAAATTATATATTATATGTATATCTATAAATAGAACTCTATGATACGATATAATTTTTATATCAAGTATTAAAAACTGTTGTTATCAAAAATGCATTTTTTAAAAACGAAATGTACATTTAATAAATGTAAAGATATAATTACTATTACAAATGTAGGTTACAAATGAAACATCAAAACACAATCAAATAACACTTAGATGTTATTAATAGTACATAAATCAATGTTGCTTCAGTGTAATTAGATTAGTGTAAACTGATCACTATTTGATGTATCCCTTAACATTATATGGGAATATAATTCTCTAAACAAAGATTTATTGATACATCAACCAAATATTTACTTAAAAGGTTAATTAAAATATTTGGACCCTTTTTATTGCTTTCAATTAATCGTCATTTATTATTCTTTAAATGTTGACTAAAACAACCTACTCCTTGAGTACTTAGGTACTTAGAGACATGCTAATCTTAACATTTGAATAACAATCTTAACATTTGAATCTAAACATCTTTTAAAAAGAAACTCGTTATTTTATAAATATAAAATTGTAAAAAAAGATTTTAAATGATAAGATATATTGTGTTTTTTTTTTTATTTATATACCAAAATACTAATATTTTATAAAGTCCCTTGTGTGTATTACAAATAGATTGAATTTGAGACCAAGTCCCCAAAGTCTCACTTGAATATAAATCAAAGGCCGTTGATGCAAGTTTAATCATTTATTTGTTTCTCGTTTGCTTGTTTCGCTTTATACGAACTAGTTTAAGCAACAACCTTAACTTACTTGGTAACTCGGAGTGGTTGTTATAGCGCAATCAACTTCTTGTATGAACGACTTGGAAGTTGGTATTAACCAGTGTATTGTATGTATGATAGTTACTGTAAACTGTATTAGTACAAAAAAAAGCAGATAGTCATCAATGAAATGAATATTTTTAAAATAATTATTTGTTTATTACCACATATGATATATTTTAGAGCTGTATTTGTTCGTGCAGAATAAATGATATTGTAATATATACATTAAAATAATTAATTCTTATATATTATTAATCTTAAACTCATATTTTAATAAAACAAGTCAAAATGAATACAAACATACACAATTATTAAAGGTCAGAATATTTGAAAAGATTGATCTTCTATAGGGTATCTTACAGTGTACACTCACATGTTATATTGATCGTGTATGTTCAAAGTAAATAAACCAAGAGATAATAGCAAATATAGTTGGGTTGGTTTTCAACTAAGCAAGTTGATTGCATAGCTCTTGAGCATTCATGTTAATAATTCAGTTTGCACTTAAACAAAGACGAATTTGATAGTAAAATTAACTTTGATCTTATAGCTAATTTTGGATAGTTGATTTGTCCTACGACAGGCTTCGGAAATCAAGGCAACTGCTCAGTTTAAAAACCTTAAAAATTAAAAAAATATCATAACACTATTAAAATTTTTATTTATTACAATATTATTTACAATACGTTTTAAGGAAATCCAGGGACTAATAAAGAACAGTAGGAGTTTCTAGACAATTGTAATTTTACATGAAATGGAACTACTTTATCAAATAGTATTCTGGGTTTAGCGTTGGATAAGTACAAAGTCGACTTCATCTATATTCAGCTTACGTGCCTGTCCCTTAGAAATTATTATCAAAAATAAATTATAATCCTGATATCCTTAACGATAAACTGTAATATGTCACTAAGGAATAAAAAAAAATATTTTAATATTCATTTCGGTACTACTAGTCATCTTAAATTTAATAATTTTAAATAAAAAATCAATACACCCACTATCAGGTAAAAATAGAAGCATAGAAATTAAAATATTCTAATAATTAAATCTAAAAATAAATAATAAAAAAAAATTATAAAGTGAGCAGTTAAAATAAAAAAGTTGTACTTTAAAATAAGGTCAAATAAAATACAATTGGTCAGAATATAAAATTCGGTTACACCACATTTGTATTCCGCCGTTAGCTGTAACAGCGTTCCCAACGCAATGTGAATATTTGCGGTCTCTTTGTAATATACTGGAATAGAGGAACGTTTATATCTACAGACACCATGTATCACACACACAAAAATACAAATTGATATATACGCATATTCATATTCGAAATGCGAAGTCTATGCCATCAATATTTTTGTGTATGTGCTGTAATATGGCGAGATCGGTCGCTGTAGATATGAAAGCTCCTTTATTATTATAATTTGACATACGTCTTCTATTGTTATATAAAAATATTATTGTGAGCACATAAAACTGACGTACAAAATGTTGAATTCAAAATATCTTTATTCGAGTAAGTATTTAGACCCATTTTTGAATCGTCAATTATTACACTAAAAAGTAAGTATTGTCAGTCCGTGATTAAGTTACCACCAGCTCGTAATGCTGCTCTTCTGACCCCAAAACTCAATACTTGCTCTTTTAAAATAAAATTACAGTAGGTATGATAAAGATGTGAATGATAGAAAGTAAAAATTAGTAAAAGAAATATAGTTTGAAAATGTAACACGTTATTTATTATTTAATATATTTATTCATGACGCAGAAGCCTTTAATAATATCTTATAAATAAACTTGTACTTGTATATAATATAATAAACACTGACTTTATATTGAATTAGTACGTAATGAAGAAAGTTATACTAGCTACTTCATCTAATTTCGAGCATGTTCAAGCTAACTCGTATTACCACAAGTCTAATACAACCATGCACTTTCGTCGTAACTTCAGAGTGTATGTATATCTGCACGTCACGTCTAAAATTAATTTTAGTCTTATCAAATGAAAATTTTATCTCAACATACCTTAATAAAGGCAGTTTTTAACATTTAAAAGTGTAATTTTAGGTATTACAGTTATTGAAAATATTAAATGTAGGTTATCATTAGTATGTGTATTAGGTTTGGGAAAGTATACTTAAAGACACTTTAAAAAGTCCTTTGATAAATTTCTTAAAAGTAGTTTTTCGAATGCGATGTAAATACGAATTACTTAAATCTATTTCAATATGCATTTGAAGTTTTAATTTTAAGTTGGAATTGGTCTTTACAGAAAGGCTTATTTACAAAAGTATGGTATCAAAATAGGCTCTCGTGACACTTCCATTAAAAGTACACGAGTGACCACTAGTATTGATTTTTGACTGTTTATTTTTTTAGCTTCACGCCATGTCCCTTGCGGGGTAGCCAAAGACGAAAAAAAAGTGAAAAAATTTTAATTAAATAAAAAAAATACTTGGTTACAGCCACAAATCGAAGCCTGGATCTATTAAATGAAGCCATCGCAATATTCCAGTCATATTTATATAAAAAACCTTACTACAATAATTATTATATTAAAGTGTTTATTTAAATCCCTTCTCATATTTTAATAATAAATTCAATTCAATTATATTTGAGTACAGATTAATCAGGTAGGTTGTAAATAACGTAATTCAAAATAAAAATAACATTAAAATTCATACAAAAAATCCGTCTGCTTTACCTTTGTTATTAGTGTCGTATGTAAATTTCTTGCAGGTTCTTCTATTAGATAACATCTCAGTAGAGACTAATAAGTCTTTTATATATATACCATTCTTTGTCGTATAATTTTTCAAGCTCATCTTTCATAATTATCCACATATACTTAACACTCTTATCATTATGTAGTTTATATCCTCTGTTTAAAACGATACCGCAACAAACTAATACAACGATAAATTCCAATCTTTGCCCCATTATTTTATATCAATATTTTAACATAATAAACTGTTTTTATATTAATCTCTACACTATTAGCTTTAAAACCGGTCAATCAACTCTATACACTTTGTGACCAGATTAGATAGTGAAATGGGTTAATTTTTCAATTTAGCTTTGGGTAAATTTGCATTATAACCAACGTATGAGAATTGAAACTGTAGAAAAAAAGGCATAGTTTAAATTTTTTCAATAAATTTTTTTTTGTTAAAAAAAACTTTTCTATCTTATAAATTTGATAATTAAATGTTAATCTGATAAATAGACGGATTAAAAAAATAAATACATCGTTTATTGATAAATATTATGATATATAATCCTTGCAATAAGTATTAAGAAATGTTTAAAATATCTCATTTTGCCTTTAATATCTTATAGTTTAAAAAATATGTACCTTTCATAATATGTATATACAAGCATCTATTCATACAATAACAAATGAAGGCTTAACCGGTGATGTGACAATTTTGACAGACTTGAGGAACAGCTGCTACAAAACTATAGACTTATTTGACATATGATATATATCTTATGTAGGTGGTAAGCCTGGGGCGATGCCTATAATGAACATAGCAATATTGTTATGCTTATGATTTTAATTATAAATATTTCCAAATGTGTTTAGTCATTTTTTATTTGAGGTTTAATTTAATAAAATTATACTACAATATGAAGTTTATAACTGCACTTTCATAAAATCTATTTATTTATATATTTTACATCTCACCCCAATGGTAACCGCCAGATAAAGATTTGTATACCCAGTTCACGCCGCAGTTCCACAAATCCCCGAGTTCATGATTAAGGACAGTGAATGGGTTCAAAACTAATCTGGCGAATTCCGATAAAAAAAAGTGAGTACACCCGGTTAAATAAATATATATATATATATATTTATTTAACCGGGTTTTAAATAAATATATATATATATATATATATATATATATATATATATATATATAATATGAACTAAAATCTTTAATCAAAAATTTAGGATATTGCTTGGGCTTGTGGACAATAAAATTTAGAATAGTTCTATCCATATCGTCGGAATATCTAGTTGGACACAAAGCTCTCTGCTACTGCTCGGTACTTGAACTTAAGTAGAATGAAATGACTATATACTTTTGTTAAAATTTGGACTTAACTAAATTAACAGAGACTGTTGAATTATTAATTTGTTTTATTAAAACATATATTAGTTTAGAAATACTTATTACAAGACTTAGTTAACTAACTATTGTCACAATGTTTAGCATTATCGTCATATTTTATTGAATTTTATTATAATTTACTTGAATTTTTCAGGATCCTAATACTTTGCAAATAATTGTCATTGCATATTACTGTCATTTAGCTCATCATAAGTCATGAATTAGTTGATGACTATTAGTTTCATAAAGGTGATAATAGATGGCACTTTTCAAATTATTGAAAATGTAAATGAAGGTCGATCCATTGTGTCATCGGTGTTTATGCAGTCGATAAGGCATATTTGCCAGTGTGGTTTGTGTTTAGTGTCTATCCGTCCTCTCCAATAAATATTTTGCTACCCTACTAATTTCCTCATAATATTTCAAACGTAATTGCGTCGGTATTATACTGAATTCTAAATCTAAAAGAAACATTTCATAAACAAGTCTGTTATTTTTTATGAACGAGTTCTTTCTTTTGCATTATATTAACTGTAATCTTATAATACTGAGCTCTAAATAAAATGGCGTCGTTGAATGTTCGGCTCACAAATTGTGTTTATTTAATAACCACTTTTATAAAACTTATCGTAGCGGCATATTTTAACAAAAATTTGATTAAGACCTGTCTCTTTCACATATCTAGATGGATCTACTGAAAAGAAAATAAAGTAGGAATAAGGATCTTGTCCCAAAACAATCTTGTCCCAAATATTCTTAATCTCCAAAGACATTTTTTATTATATTTATTTTTATGTAATAAAAAAAAACAAATATATAATGTGTAGAGATTTTTGTTATTACATTTTTTATAATCGACAATTATATATTCTTCTAAATTAGGCGTTAAAAACTAAATTTTAATAAAGGTATAAGATTAGTATTTAGAATTCAAAAATGTATTATTACTTCAAATCAAAATATAGCAACATTGTATTCTGTTTAGATTTCGATTTCATGCTCCAATTATTGTAATTACTTCAAAATCATTAAAATGACCTCAATGTTTTGGGAAAATCTCGTGTTAAAAGCTCATTTCAATATATAAATGTGAAGATTAAAATTGTTTTAGTCACATAATATTATTTGTATTTTAACATACATACCTAAAAGTATGCAAAATCAAATTATTACATACAATTATTTAAGAGAATTATTTTTACGCTTTTAGAAGTATTTTTTAAGTACTTACTTGTTAAAACAATAATCCTCGTCAAGTATATTAATATAAGAAATAGTATTTTCCCGATGTCATAAAAAACGCATAGTAATTTAAATATTCATTATGTTTATTAGAATATCTTTATGAAACTGTTTTAAAATGGTTTACAATAAAAACATGAAAAGCAAAACGTATAAATAAATAGATTTTATGAAAGTGCAGTTATAAACTTCATATTGTAGTATAATTTGAGGTTTAATTTAATAAAATTATACTACAATATGAAGTTTATAACTGCACTTTCATAAAATCTATTTATTTATACGTTTTGCTTTTCAGGTTTTTATTGTAAACCATTTTAAAACAGTTTCATAAAGATATTCTAATAAACATAATGAATATTTAAATTACTATGCGTTTTTTATGACATCGGGAAAATACTATTTCTTATATTAATATACTTGACGAGGATTATTGTTTTAACAAGTAAGTACTTAAAAAATACTTCTAAAAGCGTAAAAATAATTCTCTTAAATAATTGTATGTAATAATTTGATTTTGCATACTTTTAGGTATGTATGTTAAAATACAAATAATATTATGTGACTAAAACAATTTTAATCTTCACATTTATATATTGAAATGAGCTTTTAACACGAGATTTTCCCAAAACATTGAGGTCATTTTAATGATTTTGAAGTAATTACAATAATTGGAGCATGAAATCGAAATCTAAACAGAATACAATGTTGCTATATTTTGATTTGAAGTAATAATACATTTTTGAATTCTAAATACTAATCTTATACCTTTATTAAAATTTAGTTTTTAACGCCTAATTTAGAAGAATATATAATTGTCGATTATAAAAAATGTAATAACAAAAATCTCTACACATTATATATTTGTTTTTTTTTATTACATAAAAATAAAAATAATAAAAAATGTCTTTGGAGATTAAGAATATTTGGGACAAGATTGTTTTGGGACAAGATCCTTATTCCTACTTTATTTTCTTTTCAGTAGATCCATCTAGATATGTGAAAGAGACAGGTCTTAATCAAATTTTTGTTAAAATATGCCGCTACGATAAGTTTTATAAAAGTGGTTATTAAATAAACACAATTTGTGAGCCGAACATTCAACGACGCCATTTTATTTAGAGCTCAGTATTATAAGATTACAGTTAATATAATGCAAAAGAAAGAACTCGTTCATAAAAAATAACAGACTTGTTTATGAAATGTTTCTTTTAGATTTAGAATTCAGTATAATACCGACGCAATTACGTTTGAACTATTATGAGGAAATTAGTAGGGTAGCAAAATATTTATTGGAGAGGACGGATAGACACTAAACACAAACCACACTGGCAAATATGCCTTATCGACTGCATAAACACCGATGACACAATGGATCGACCTTCATTTACATTTTCAATAATTTGAAAAGTGCCATCTATTATCACCTTTATGAAACTAATAGTCATCAACTAATTCATGACTTATGATGAGCTAAATGACAGTAATATGCAATGACAATTATTTGCAAAGTATTAGGATCCTGAAAAATTCAAGTAAATTATAATAAAATTCAATAAAATATGACGATAATGCTAAACATTGTGACAATAGTTAGTTAACTAAGTCTTGTAATAAGTATTTCTAAACTAATATATGTTTTAATAAAACAAATTAATAATTCAACAGTCTCTGTTAATTTAGTTAAGTCCAAATTTTAACAAAAGTATATAGTCATTTCATTCTACTTAAGTTCAAGTACCGAGCAGTAGCAGAGAGCTTTGTGTCCAACTAGATATTCCGACGATATGGATAGAACTATTCTAAATTTTATTGTCCACAAGCCCAAGCAATATCCTAAATTTTTGATTAAAGATTTTAGTTCATATTATATATATATATATATATATATATATATATTTATTTAAAACCCGGTTAAATAAATATATATATATATATATATTTATTTAACCGGGTGTACTCACTTTTTTTTATCGGAATTCGCCAGATTAGTTTTGAACCCATTCACTGTCCTTAATCATGAACTCGGGGATTTGTGGAACTGCGGCGTGAACTGGGTATACAAATCTTTATCTGGCGGTTACCATTGGGGTGAGATGTAAAATACATGTGACTTTTACTGCGGCGGCCATTTTGTATTAGAAATTACTGATTATTCATAACTATACTTTAAGTTAAGTTTGTTTAATTTATATTTCAAGTTTTGATCCAAACTAAGTTACTAGTACATTGAAAGTTAAATAAATGCTTGATAACAATATCGGTATAAAAATATAAAACAAACAACAGATGTTACATATCCCAAGATCGACATCAATTACTTTAATTTCAATAAGCATTTAAGCATCTATGTATTTATTCAATAAATATAAGTTTTATAAGGGCATTAAGGTTATATCTGCAAAAGTAAAAAAATATAATAGATCCGACTGGTAAATTTATACAATAATTTAAATTTTTCATCTGCTTATCAAACATACGAGTATATTACTTGCGATTCGGTATCAAACACAAAGTGAACAAAACTGATTGTTATCAGTATTTTGCTATTATTAATTTCAAATTTATACTTAGTTCTATAATTAAGAATATATGAGTTTAGTGCAACTTTATTAACGGATGTTAACTTATTTCAATTACATTTTTTTAATTAAATATGTCGTAAAATAATTGAAGTATTTACATACTATTATTATTCCAGTTTTATTTAAATTTACATACATACTGAAATTTTAATAAAATATATATATAATTTTATTTTATAAAACATTTATATGTAAACGGATTCATTTTAAAATTTAAAAAATCGTAGCTTTTGGCGCTCCGTCGTCTCTGACTACCCCGCACAGGATATGGCGTGAAGCTAAATAATAAATAAATTTTAAAAAAATTAAGTTGTTATATTTTTTGTATTTTGTTTTAATCCCTCGTGAGTGGTGTAAAACCAAAGTGATTTCAGACACTCTCCGAGGAGGCGACTGAATGTGAGCCGACAAGCAGTTGGTTCAACTTTAATGATTTAGTTGTTACTCCACTTGTGCTTCACTTTATACCAATTAGTTTCAAAAACAATTCCTAATTTCTTAAGTGAGTTGGAGATTATTGATTTATTTCAATACAGTTCTTGTTATGATAACAGCTAAAATTAGAGAAAACATATTGCTTTTTTTACAATTATTTAAAATATTAACAATTAACCTACCAGCTCATTACTAATAAGTTAGCCTATTAATGAAAGACAAGTCTGTCCGTAACTAACCACTTACATCTAACATTTAAATCCTAAGAGCGAGTTTTACAATTTGTAAAGAATGCAGGTATTGTGAGAAGTTCAGTAATTAAAGACAATGGTTCATATTCAAACAATAGTTTTAATATCTCTATACTACAACTGTGAAGAACAGCAATTTTGAACACGACTATTTAGATATTAGAGCTCCATTATATACTATTCAAAGACGTACTTTGATGTTAATAAATAACGTCATAAATTAAAACAACAAAATATAGATGTCTCTCAGATCGCGAATTTAATAGAATTTTGCTGCAATAACCTACATTTCCTATCAATAGAAATACTTCATTTAGATAAAACATGCCCGTAATATCTATTAGATGGATAAAAATGAATTTATAAGAAAAATATTTTTTCATGACCGATTATTTTCTTGTGTAGTGTTAGTAATAAAAATTTTGTTTCACCTGAAATGATAATATATATATATATATATATATATATATATACATATATTTATTTTATTTGAGATATACAGAGACCGATAGCGGATGTTTAAACCTACATTCGTGTGTCTCCTTGTATTGTAGTCTCCCGTATCCCACTCTTTTTTAAGACAGCGCATTTTCTTAATATTTCTTAAATAAGTTTGTTGATTGTGTGATATTGCTATTATATTAAAGTGACGTAATAATAATCGTAATAATCGTAAGAGTAATAGATATAGAATATATACGCAAGTAAAAATAGTAGAGTAAAAAAAATTAAATGTAAAACTGTATTAAACACATCATTGGTATTTAGGATAAGAAAACGTTAACATTTATTTTTATTCTTGTGGTTATACATCGTGTGTGCAGATGTTACTCTTATTATAGCTTCTTTCAGACTACTTAATTGCTCTTAAAAATAAATTGTTTTGCTTTTGGCGTATTTCTTACCCTGTTTACATATTACATATTATATTAAATATTTTAAAAAGTTTAAAGTTTAGCCTGAGTAATAAAAGTCCTCAAACTACAAAATGGCACAGTCATATATAACAGTGTGCATAGTTAAATTGACACAGATGGACAATTTCCATAGAGCTAACAATTTACAGAACATGTTATACTGAATACATTAACACGGTGAACGTTATATTGTTTGAACGGATACTGCTGGTTATCTTTTACCCTGAATGCGTTACGAGGAATTTAGTTTATACTATTCCGACATTAGAATATAAAACGATACTAAATAAAAAAAATGTTACGAGAAGTGATATTTAAAACAAGTCTATAACGTACAGAGTATCAAAAAAATACTTTTTTTATGATCCCTGTCAAATTTTGTAGGGTAAATATCTAAAAATCCTACTTTTTTAATATTTATCTTATTACACAACATGAGATTTTCAAAAAAACATACTAGATATATTCATACATCTTTAAGATATGCAAAATTTTTTAACCTGTAAATAATAGTAATATAGTTTTATTACACCTTAAATAACTTGAAGTCAGATTTGATTCCTTATTTACATTAGTCAGACCAAAATTTTGTGAATCAACACTTAGATGCCTTTTACTAAGAAAATTATCTAATTTTCACTAGAAAACAAAGAAATTATTTCTTTAAAAAAAGTGAAAAAAAAATAGTTATTAACAATTCTGACAAAATGTGGATTATATTTAAATATTATTATTGAAAAGGTCTACTGCATTAGACATACCAAATCCGAATGCAAATTAATTCATAAGTTGCTGCTTGTCAATATACGAGTATGTTCGATTTGTGTCCGAATAGTTCATTATGGCTTTTGTGTGTCAACTGTAAAGAATTACAGATAACATTACTCAACCTCGTTATCAAATAATGTCAGTTCTCCACTGATCGTCAGCCGCTTCTTCAAATTATTTCAACTGAGGACTTTGTGTTGCCTACAATACTCGCTGCAAATGATTTTTAGCTAAAAAAAGACGATGAAAGTTAGTGTCAAAGAGCTCATCGTTAATCGATATCAGAATTTCTTTAGCGGAAATATAAGGGCAATAACTTAACTTAACTTATCTTCACGCCATATCCTTTGCGGGGTAGCCAGAGACGATGGAGCGCCAAACGCTACGGTCCTTGCATACCTCTTTCGCCTCGACCACAGACATTAACATCTTCACACATGCCCTCCGGGGGGTCCTCATACTTTTTACGTGACCTTCCTCCAGTATCGTAGCTACTGTGTTTTCGAAGTTCACTCGAGGCCTCCCCCTGTCTCTCTTCCCGCTCACTTTTCCTTTATAAATCTTTTTTACCATTCTTTCATCACTCATTCGTTCGACGTGCCCAAACCACCTGAGCACGTTCTTCTTCATTCTTACCGTAACATCTTCGCTAGTACCTGCCATTCTGTGGATCTCTTCATTGTGGATTCGGTCAGCTAAACTGACTCCGCATATTCGACGAAAAGATCGCATCTCCACAGCATTCATCTTTCTTACATTCTTCTTCTGTGTTACCCACATTTGGCTGTAGTATAAGAGCGTCGGTAGCAAAACTGCATTGTGTACAGCCAAACGTGCAGCTATGTTGACGTTTCGCCATCTCAACAATGAAGCCAAAGCACCGTTGACTCTGTTACCGGTAGCAATACTCCTTTCCACATCCATTTCGTATCTTCCGTCTCTGCTAAACATACTTCCCAAATATACCACTTCATTCACTTGTTCTATTATCTAACCATTCACGTTGATCTTACATTCTGTTCTTTCTTCATTTCTTTCAAATATCAGAACCTTCGTCTTATCTGCATTCAGGTTTAGACCATTATTTTCACACCCATCTTTCAGAGTGGTGACCAATGCCTGCAAATCGCATACTGATGATGCAATGAGCACTGCATCATCTGCATAAAGCAAGCAATTGACCTTAAGGTCACCTACTTTCACTCCCATGACACTGTCTTTCACGCCTTGGAGACAACTATCCAAATACAAGTTGAACAACCAAGCTGACATAGCACAACATTGCTTAACACCCGATTGGATGTCAAACCAGGGCGACATGTCAGCTCCTACTCGCACACAGACTGAGTGATCTCTGTAAAGAGACTTTACAGCCTGTAGCAAGGGTCCGCTCACATTGTATCGGGGCAGTATATCCCATAATTTCTTCCTCACAACCCTGTCAAACGCCTTTTCCAAATCCACAAAAGCACAGAAAACCTTTTGGTTTAGGGCCAAAAACTTTTCCGTGATCATGCAGAGGGAAAAGATCTGATCTATACACCCTGTTCCAGGTCTAAAAGCTCCTTGGGACTCCCACAACAGCCGTTCAGATCTCTCTTGCATTCTTCTCGCTAATATTTTAGCATAAACTTTACTGCCCAAGCTGATCAAACTGATAGCCCTATAGCTTGCACAATCTATCTGTGAATCTTTGCCTTTATACAAAGGTACGATGACTGTAATCCTCCTCCTCGCCAATCGCCCGGGACTTCCCTTGATTTCCAGCATAAATTGCACCAAAACCAGAACAATTCCCAGCCGCGTGGCCCACCATATTTGATCATCTCGGCAGTAACTTCATCTGCTCCCGCAGCCTTACCACATTTCAGACTTCGAATCGCGCTCTCCACTTCTTCCAAACTTATTTCACCGTCGGCTACATCCGGGCTCAGCATTTCGCTGGTACTCAAGGCCGAGGCGTCCTATTCATACGTCTCCTTGTAGAATTCCGCCCACCGCTGCAAAACATGTGCTGGCTCTGTTAAAATTTCACTAGTCTTCGAAAGCACCCCTTTCATTCTACAGGTTACTGAACAACCCTGGGAATCACTAACTGCTCGCCAGAGAAGCTTCGTGTTTTCTCGGAAGTTGTTCGTCAACCTGTCATCCCTTTCTCTCTCAGAATTTTCACGCTTCATCTTTATAAGTGCTTTCGTTTTGTGCTTTTGTAGCTTGTACTCTCTTTTTCTTATCTCTCTCATACTTTTATCCTTACCCGAGGCTTTATAATCCAGCCATGCTTTCTTCTTTAACTCTACAGCGTCTTTCACTTCATCATCCCACCATTCATCGCGCTTTTTACTAAAACCTGTTTTCCTTTCACCACGTACCTCTGTCGCTACTTCCACCATACCATTCCTAAGGTTCTGCCAGCATACTTCAATACTTTCATTTCCAGAATCACAGCTTTCAAACTTCTTGGAAACCCTTTCTTGATATTCCTCTCTGATCGGTGGATCTTGAAGCTCCAGCTTCTTATGCGATAATTTGACTCCAAGCCAGGACACGTTGTGCGGCTGCGCCAACTTGCAAACAGACCTCTTATTCTAGCAACGACTAGATAATGGTCCGTTCCCAGATCAGCACCCCTAAACACTCGCGTGTCCATAACTTGGCTTGGAATACGCTGCTTCACTAGGAATAAATCAATCATACTTCTTTCTTCGCTCGCTCCCATGTGTACATGTGAATTTGTTTGTGATCAAACATCGTGTTTGCCACAAACAAATTTTTCTCCTTACAAAATTCCAAAATAAGCTTTTCAGCCTCAACTACTCTCTTATCACCGTACTTTCCTAGCACGCTTTCGTAATAACTTCGCGTGGTTCCATTCCATCCATTCATATCTCCACATACTACCAACCTTTCATTACTTCTGACACTACTTAGAACATCCCTGACACTCTCCCAAAACTCCTCGAGCTCGCTCACTGGAGCTGAGGATACTGGCGCGTAAACGGCCAACAAGAATACTCTTGTTATCCCCAGCTTAAAGCGAACCCAAAGAAGCTTCGGGTTGATGGCCTTGCATTCTACCATTGCATTAACCATTCGAGAAGACAACAACACGCCTACACTTTGGCAACCTCGCTCACCCTCTGAAAACCCAGCCCAGAAAGCGACCCGGTTGCCTTTTTGCTTGGTCTCAGACACACAAATAACATCCAGATCTTTGTCATCCATCACATCTAATAATTCATTCATCTTCTGTTTCATTCCATTCCACGTAGCTATTTGTAGCTCCGTCCTCCACCTCCCGTCGCTCGGAACATGGCGTGTTGGTTGGCGGTCCCCAACGCCGCGTTCGTTCATATTATAACATCAATCAATAATTATCAATTATATACAATCCCAAAATATACATATATATATATATATATATATATATATATATATATATATATTTATTAATGGAGGTACTGACATAAATATAAGATAAGATATTTAATTTTATACTAATGTTATTTTAATGATATCTACCAAGTATTTCTTCAATCAATACTTTTGAGATAACGGGTATAAAAATTACAATTTTGAAAAATGCTTAAAGGATTGGTCCAAATTTTACCTAAAAATTAAAACAAGTAGTAACAACAATTATTTTACTGGAATTTAAGAGACTTTATACATTTTTCGTTTGATTAAATCTACCCTAGATTATAGATATCTGTAGTAGGAGTCTGAACATTAAAATATAAATTATCTTATTATGTCTTTATCTCGATAAACATTAAGTAACAAAAGTGTAAGTCAAGAAAACAGAAACAACAGCAATTTACGTAATATTTTCAATGCAAAAAATAGATTCGAAAAATTGGCAGCAAGGAAAGATGGCGAAAGTCAGTTAATATGATTAAATATCTTGATACTAGTGGATAAAATGGCGACAGGTCACGGGAATATGCCACTTCCGCTTTCCTCTTGAACTAAAGGGGAAAATAAAATAGTTATACTACTTGCCGTTTTGTATGGTTTAAAATCCTTTGTTATAATAAGAGTACGCAAAAAGCATGTGCATGTTACTGAAATACGAATATTGAGATGGATGAGAGGTGTCACTAAAATAAGACATGTGTATGTATGAAAATAACACTGGTGATAGAAAAAATAAAAAGTAATCATTTGCCTCGGCATGGTCATAATAATGTAGATTGTTATAAGAGAAATAAAACATGAATGGAAATACCAAGGATATGGAGAAGAAGAATTTCTTCATTGAGATGACGTATGGTGCAAAAACGTGGAAGGAAATACCACATTAAGTGAACCTAAATAATTGGATAAGAACATGTGGACGATTGACTTATACTATACTCAATATGATACTGATATTTGTACGTATTATAACTTTGTTCCTGACGCGATCCCTAAACACCACAAATGTTTACATAAATAAAAGTTACTTTAAATATAACTTTATATATAAGAGTAGTTTTTATAAGACTAAGATTTATAGAAAAAAAATATTTGAATACATAAACTTAAAATTTACACAAATAAAGAATATATTCGTAGAATTACTTCTAAACACTATTTTTATGAAAAGAAAAAATAGTATAGTGCTATACCACATAAAAATCGTGTATTTTGATATTTCTTATGATAAAAATATATTTTAAATATTATAAACAAAACATGCAAAGTGCTAAGACGGCGAGCTTAATGTCGCTTACAATCTACTCTCGATAAAATATTACATCCTCTAAGATTTTTAAAGAATCTTAATTAATAATGGTGGTCCATATTTATAACATGTGAATATTTATATTTATAAATGTGAATTTAGGAAAAATAAATATATAATTGATATTATATTTAAGAATTCTCTTTGTCTTGAAATTTACAAGTACTTAATATTTCAATTCTTTTACTAAAATTTCAAACTGTTTTTAAAAGTACATAAAAAAAGTCTTCTTAAAACTTCCAACTATTGTTCATTAATCACTGTCATTCTGCTGGTAAACGAGGCTTCGGTGTCTTACTTCTACTTTTCACAGATCTGTTTAGAAAATTAGCAATCCCGGTATCTTCTTAACACTTGTCTTATTAAAGTATAGAATCATCAGGTAAGATAGAAATATTAATTTCACCAAACAACTTTTCTTTTCATCATTTGCAGTAAATTGACAATTGACCTCAATTCTTTAGGATACTCAAACAATCACTGAATAATGAGAAACTGTGAAGAATACTTCAAGTTACAATCGAAATAAAAAAGATTTTCTACCGGCTAACTTTAGAAATCAATATAATTTCTATTTTATATATATTTTTTAAATTTATTTAACTAATAAAATAATTTAATTCCAGACCACCTAACAAAGATATTTTGAGGATATCCAAGCAAGTTTTTGCAGAGATATTTTACTATACATTTTATAACAAAAGCCCAACAATAAACAATTAACTTACACCCGTTAACATTCTACTAGTGCATTGTACTATGGTACAGTGATTATTTATAAGATATATCATATCATTAATAACAATACAAACAATTATTCACCTTCTGATTGAGATAATAATAATGGCGGTAAAACAAGATACAAACACATTTAAAAACAGATCAAGTAATAAATATTAATTAACTCATTTTTTATTTAGAAAAAAAAAATCTTTTAGTTTTGGTCGCGGTGAAATCCATAAAACTGATTGCCGTTAATTATTTGTATTTAATGTGCATTTAGAAGTAAAAAAAGTTGCAAGCAAAGTTGTTTGCCTATCTATCTACTTAATAAAAACCCATAACGAAGACGGCTCACTTAGTAATAAATAGAAAATAAAATATAAAATAATATATGAAGATAATCCATAATATAATATTTATGATTATCCAGTTATATCAAAACTGACGATAGACTCTTAAAATATAAACAGGGACTCAGCGCCTCTCATAAGTTTTTGTGTCTATATTTCCTTTAAACATAACGTAATTATACTTTGTAAATTATTTGTAAATTCTGGGAAACCATCCGGATGTAATGCACTTTAAATTGAAAGGCGTATTTTATTAATAAACTTGCAGCTTTTTTAGCAAAGAATTTTATTCTAGAGATAGAAAAATATTGGACTTCATTTATAAAACTAATTGGTTAATGAAATGATAAAATAGTTTTCAAAGTTTTTTAGATAAAAAGCAAAATAAAACTGTACTGAGTAGTAAAGCAATTTCAATTCGTTTGAATTATTCAATTTATACAACTATCAATTTACTTTACTTAGATATTATTACTTTTTAATTCATAATACTCATGTATTTATTTTATTACATAATTACTTAGAATAACACTTGTTTAAACCGATTGCTTTTCAGGCGTATGTAGCTATTAATTTGCGGGTACTTTCACATATTGATGAGATTAAAATTGTTACTTAAGATGAGTCAGAGTAGTATTCGATATCTAGTGTCCAATTTGCAGAATGTCACTTTGATTGTTCAATCACTATGACTATGTAAATCAAATCAAAATGCCGCTGACGATAGTTTTGATAAAATTATTTGAAGCTTACAAAGATAGGACTTGGTTATGAAAAAGTATAACAATAAGAAACATTGTGATTTATAATTATGACTAGCTGTGACCATGACTTCATTCGCGCGGAATATGTTTTTTAAATAAAAGTAGCCTAAGTTACGCTTTATAACATCAGATATCAGCCAGTGAAAGTCATGATAATACCGGGTCAGTCGTTTCAGATGCTATCTAAAAGAAAGAGACGGACAGAGAAAAAAATTACAATAGTTTATTTTATCTTAGAACTATGTACTTTTATATGCGTTTAATAAAAAGCTGTTGATTTGGAATTATAAACAGATGCTTAAATTTTAGTTATATGATAAAGAATCTTGAGATGTGTTTTTATTTACTAGTATAAAAATTTGGTCCGGTCTTTATATTTTTTTTTATTTTATAACCACATGATCAAACTTGTTCATCTATAAAAAATCTGTCTATTTATTGTTCTTCAAAAATTACTTGACCGATCTTAATGAAAATTGGTATTTAGTAAGTACTCAGGATTGTGCATATTGGCTATATAATAGGCTATATCAATAAATTCGATGTATATCTATGTATATGTATATAGTATATACTAAGCGGTTAAAGCCGCAGGAAAAGCTAGATCTAATTTTATGAAGCAATCTACGTCACTCGAGTTATTTTCAAGGGAATAATTCATATCATACACGTCTGCTAACTAATTCTTTACCTAGATTTTTGGTAAATACATGAAATTTTTACAATTTACTATATATGAAAAGTAAAATATGAAAGCAATTTAAAAAGTTTTAAGACATTTTTTAGTCTACACTAGGTTGCCAGATTTTAAAAAAGAGTCTGAATAAAATTATGTATTTCTTAATAGTCAGATTACCCTTGTTAGTCATACGTCTATTCAAAAATAAAACAGTGCAGCAAATTCATAATAATAGTTTGTTAAAATTTCTACTTTTTTTTTGTTTAAAAATATTGAAACTTTATAAACTTGCATAACTAACATCGTCATCTTCATCATCTTTCTACCTTTATCCCACTTTTGGGGTCGGCACAGTATGTTTTGCCATCCATACTCTCCTGTTACTCGTCATCTCTGTACACACACCCTTCTCCTCCATATCGTTTTTCACGCAGTCCATCCATCTTTTCTTCGGCCGTCCTCTACCTGTCCATCCCTCCACTACCATACCCAGCACTCTTTTGGTCACATGCCTTTTATCTCTCCTCATAATATGCCCATACCATGACATGACGGCTACCTGTAATTTTTTCTGTCACTGGCCGTACTCCCAAGCTTCCCCTAATATACTAATTTCTTATTCTATCTCATTTTGTCACCTCACACATCCATCTCAACATTCGCATCTCCGTTACATGTAATCGCTTTTCATCCTCTCAATGACTGGTCGCCATTTCATCCATCCCGTGTTGATTCTGTGCTTTACGTCCCAGTCAATATTACCATCGCTATGTATTAGAGACCCAAGGTAGCGAAAATCCGAGCAGACTGGTAACGGTACTCCATGTTTAAATTAGAATTAAATAAACTTTATATTTATATAAATACGAAATATTGGACGGACTCGATTCTAGAACAAATTTTAGCATTTCTTATAATGATATCGAGAATCAAACAACTTATATTGTTTTTAATAGTCTGTTTAAATGATAGAGTGATATAAAATAGAGTAGAGAGAGAATTTGAAGTAGAGTATAGTTATTTAAAACTATATTAAATTAATACAAAACAGTTAAACAAAAAAAAATATTCTGAAAAGTAATCAATTATTCAGTACAGATTATTCATTCTAATGTCGCTTGGTGTGAACATATTGAGATTGGAGATCATCATCATCATCTTCTTGCCCTTATCCCAATTTTGTTATTAAAATTTTCCATTTCCATCATAATTTTTTATGAATTTTATATATATGACATCTCTAGCATTCTTCTCCCCACGCTTTGCTATACGGCAGAGTTCCTTTTGACCTTTAGGAAACTCCAGCGAACTATATTATAACTCCTCTTGCGCCTCAGATCTAGCGGTTCAGCTACTTTCGCTTTATATATATCTTTTATATAGCATTTTCATCTCCCTTTTAAAAAAAAAAAATATCATTATCATCCGATTCTTCCTGCCATTAAACACATCTTTTTTTCATTTAGAACCTTTTGCATATCTCCAATCTACCACCACATTTAGTACTTTTTCCTTCCGTTTCGCCTAATACATCCTTTACCACACTAATAATTCATCCCGTCATTTCGTTCCAACTACCGTTCACAAATTTTTCTTCTACACCGCCCATATCTACAATTTTATCAAGCACTCTTTTTTTTAATTTACTCGCACATTTTTAGTTCTTCAAAGAATATCATTTAATTTTAGATAGGGATCGTTTCTTAAACATATTTGTACTCACTAGATGTATAATTTCCAGGACAAGGAGCCTATGCTGTGAGATTATACTTTCGCCCAGCAGTGGAGTGCAGTTTTTGATGCAATTAATATAATTTTTTCTTTTTAAGAAATAATCTGCGACATATAGCAACCACTTTTATATTTCATTATAGTGTTCATCTCACTTTTAAAACCAAGTATTGAATATAGCCAATATAAGGCTAGAGCGGCCTCCTACGAGACCTCACCCTCATCAATACGTTGACCGATACCTCAACCATCACGTGTCCTCTCTTAACCGTCATTCATGCATCCTACTTGTCCATTCATCAAAATCACCCCCACAAATATCTGCTCATTGTCCAGAACATCCATCATCACAGAATCAAAATAGTCCTATCATCACACTCGGCTAAAGAAGCATACACACTTAATACATGTATTAAGGATTAAACCTTAAAATACACAGCAATGACTCTATCTCTCACCCTCTTCACCCTAGTCACTAGTATTAATTTCTCATCAACCACAATTTTGACTCCATTCTTTTTTCCATCATTCCGCAATATTAAATCTTGTATTCTTCATTATAATTTTGATAAAGATTATTATTATAGTACTTTTTAACTTGTCAAAAAATGTCAATTTGTAAGTAATGGTGCCTGGGTGTGTGGATGTTGCTCATTATAAAATCAGTATTGTGTAGTTTTATATATGTGATATATATTAAAAATAAAACAAACTACCCGGGGAGGGTTTTTCTAAGATTTTTTATAATGCCGATCACAAACGACAGCTTCGAAGATAACGTTTGTATAAACTATTCTTGGTAAAAATATAGTCTTTGATGTTATTTATTGATCTAATATCATATTTAATCAGGTAAATACATTTTGTTTTACTTTAATATCACTTATTTTTATTAAAAACATATTAATTATTCGGAGCCACACTTTTGACACGTGTCGATTAGAGATTATTATTTTTATTAATCTATATGCTTTACGTATCTTCTTCGTAAAAACTGCGTAATTAAAGTTATTTATTTTCTAAATCGATTGCTTGATACGACTTTTAAAACGTCATTAGAATCACGTTATACAAAATATTGTTGTTATCATGAACGTTAAGTAAACTTTTTTTAAGCTTTTCTTTTTTTTTTCTTTTTATCTTTCTTTCTTTCTTTCTTTATATACCATAATATATTTCTAAAATATATATACGTTTAGTTGTAAATTGCTAATGATTGCATTCATTACGGAACGCTAAGATTAAATTTTCATTTGATGAGACTAAAACTAATTTTAGACTACGCGACGCGCAGATATACATACACTCTGTAGTTACGGTGAAAGTGCATGGTTGTATTAGCGTTCTGGTTATTCGAGTTCGCTTGAACATGCGCGAAATTAGACGAGTTTGCTAGTATAACTTTCTTCATTACATGTTAGTTCAATATAATGTCATTGTTTATTATATCATATATTTATGGGATGTTACTAAAGGCTTTTTTGTCATTAATAAATATGTTAAAAGAAAAATAGTCTATTTTATTTGCAAACTATATTTAGTATATTAATTTAAACTGCTACTGAAATTATACTTACTAAACTACTAAAATAATAACTCTGCACAATTGCAACGTGCATAATTTTAACATTATAAATTAGTATAATAAGAAATATTATTCTGTTCTTAAAATAGTTTTTTTTTCATATAACAACAAAACAAATAGGTTAAATTATAGTAGAAAAGGAGAATTAATGTCTGCAGTGACCGTTCGCGTTCAATATATACTCGTACCATAAACTAAATCATGACTTTATAATAATATGAACAAGTTTATATATTCATTTATATTTTGTGTCTATGACATATGATGTTTATAGATTCGAACGCTCATTTATTGACAGTATACTACAAAGAGACCGCAAACATTCACATTGCGTTTGGAACGCTGCTCGGCTTCCAGCTGAATACAAATGTAGTGTTAACGAATTTTATATTCTGACCAATTGTATTTTATTTTAAGCTTCACATGAGTTTATATCTTTTTTACTGCTTACTTTATTATTTCATTTTTAGATTTGACTGTTATAAAGTGTTTTAATTTTTTTACTTCTATATTTACCTGTGAATAGGTGTTTAGGTTTTTGAGACAAGACAAGATTCAATTTTAGACTACTTATAGAAACAAATATTTAAATTATTACTAATTATTTTTATTCCTTTGTAACATTATAATTTTTTTTCGATAATATTTTTAAAGGAAGGGTACAGGATATTAATATAAATGTACTTATCCAATATATTCAATTTAGTACTTATCTATTGCTAACCCAAAACTCAGAGACTACTCTGTATAGATAGAGTAAGAGATATCTTTAGTTTTTAAAATTGTTATATGGAAGAAAATAAGATACATATAGTTAAAGCAAAATAGTCTTTGATTTCCTTATTTTTATTAAAATTATAACAATAATGTTATAATTAAATCGGTGCCCATTAGTAGCTATTTGGCTGCTACTTACATATGAGCTGATTCGATAAAGTGTTCTTTCTCTAACAATTATATCAGGGTTTAGTAAGCTTGATAGTGAGGAACAAACCGGAAACCTAATCCCTTTTATTTTTCCCCCTGCTGCACTTTACTCCTCCCAGAATCTCAAGGATGGTATAAAAAGTATTGTAAGCAATAATCATTTAAAACTTTAAACATTGTGATCACTGATATGGATTCAAAGTGGAAAATATTAATAAATATAAATAAAAAAAAAATTGTAATGATATTTTGTGATGTTTCAGGTTTTTAAACTAAGCAGTTGCCTCGGCTGCCTTAGGACTACCTGACGAAGCCTGTCTTACGACAAACCACTTATCCAAAAATGACTGTAAGATCAAAGTTATTTTTACTATCAAAATGTCTTTGTTAAAGTTCAAACTGAATTATTTACATAGATGCTCAAGAGTTATGCAAATAACTTGCTTAGTAACAAACAAACCACGTTGGGCTTACAAATACACCAAGAGATATATGTACATTTCTATGGCAATAAACTGTTACAATTATTTTAAAAATATTAGTTTCATTGACGACTGTCTGCTTTTTTTTGTATTAGAAAAGTTTATAGTGTACTTGCATATATTATTCAATACCAATCAGCTTCCAAGTCGTTCATACAAGAAGTTGATTGCGCTATAACAACCACTCCGAGTTACCAAGTAAGTTAGGGTTGTTGCTTAAACTAGTTCGTATAAAGCGAAACAAGCCAGCGAGAAACAAATAAATGATTAAACTTGCATCAACTGCCTTTGATTTATATTCAAGTGAGACTTTGGGGACTGGCCATCAAATTTAATCTGTTTGTAATACACACCAGAAAATTAGGAAAACAATGGTATTTTATTATGTAAATAAAAAAGTAAGACAATATTTACAATTTTCTACACAATTATTATAGTAAATAAAGATAGTGAATCTTACACTAGTACCATACATGAGAAATTTGCAGCAATTAATGTATTTAAGCTCAAAGAGTACGTTTTTTAAAAGTATTTTAATATGTGTGTAGATATAAAATATAAATATTAATATAAAAGTTCTTTTTCTTCAACAGTTTAAGAATATAAAATAACTAGGATCCGCCGTCGTGCGCTGCGGGAGTTGAGCTGAGCGCCCTCCCCTTCTTTAATGCTAACAAAATTAGCATGTAATATTGCTCTATAACATGCTCAGCAACTATCGGTTTAGAATCTTAATTGAAAAGAAAATCAGTTCATCAATAAAATTATAGCCATATATCTGTCTTTTAAATGAATCTCAACATTTACAAACCTTAAAGCGCACGCACTGCATGAAAGAAAATAATAAATGATATGGAATGTGATATCGTCGTTCGTGATCGGTTACCTCTAAAACTAATCATTTGTTTTACACGGAAATCTCAGGGAATGATGAGCAGAAGTTTTTTTTGTTTTATTTATTTTGCTGAAAAATACATCTATAGGTTTTAAAATTACCAATGTCGTAAAACAGCAAAAAGAACGGTTAAGAGCTTCGCTTACGATCAATTCAAAAACTTCTTAGTAATCAATAAAAAAGGTCCAAAAACGAATAATCAATTTTTTTATTAAATATTTTGTTGATGTGTTTTGATACAGCTTTGTTTAGAGAACTAATTTCCATGAAATGTAATGGATACAAATATTTATCAGCTTACATTAATTTAATTACACTAAAACAACATTGATTTATGTACTATTAATAATATCTAAATGTTATTTGATTGTGTTTTGATGTTTTATATTTATATAATTCTGTTTTTATATAATACTGAAATACATACACATTTCAAATAGCAATATAAATATTGACAGACATTCATATAATATATAATTAAAATTATTTTCATTAAACCCACTTTTCACATTTTTTTATATAATTTACCAATAATAAGTTCTAAAATGTAATAAAAAACATTGGACCGCTCTTATTTATTAAACAAAATTAACAGGTTTTTGTTAAAACAACCGATAAATCGTTTTTGTACGCTATGTTTCGGTTCTGTTCTGTTCTGGTTCTTATTATATTTTTAATTATATACTACAAAATATAACAATTTATATGAGAAATTAAATTAATTTATATTCATAAGAAATTATATACCTTCTTTATCGAAAATGAACCAATAAAAAAGAATTTTTTATTAAATTAAATATTATAAACTTATACAAAATATTCCTCGCGGGTGATTTCAGCAAAAAACATTTACAAAATCCTTTAATAGGGACGCTTTATAATAAAAGATGTTGAAATTTCTACTCGAAAGGAGCGCTTATTTAATCACCTCATTATCTTGTAAGCCTTGTGACGGCATATTTTTTTGCAGAAAAAATGGTCTACATTTTTCATTTTATATGCTTTGTTACGTTTTCATGTATGTAAATGTTGTACTACTACTGAGAATACAAATCTAAAATAACTCAAATGTCACGTTTTAAAAATCAGCAACACATTACTTACTTTATTCAATTTAAATAAGAATTGTGGTTGAATTCTATTCATATCGATTTCACGCTCTACCAGTTACAAATACTTCGGAATCGTCGTCAGAGAAACATCGCTTTGTGTTGAGAAAACATAGTGATGAGGGTGTGATCTTTCTTCAAGATACAAACGTTTGGAATAAAATAATCATTATAAATCAGTTAATAATAAATAATATATTGTAAGAATAATACTTAAAATCATCAGTGAGTAGTGTACATTTAAAAAGTATTTTACATCGACAATTCACTTGATATTTAAGCCACAGAAGAAGGGATAGAATAGGAAAGAAATAAAATGAACCAAAATTTTATTCTTAAATAACCTTTTAGCCATGTTATGCTTATGGAGATTTAAATTGAATATCTCGATATCCCAGCAACAGTATTTCCAATATACCTAAATACCAATTAACATTTTACCTACGACTAAATTATTCCCTTTGCAGTATTAACCTAACTAACATAGGTAACTTCAAACTTTACTGACATAGGTACACTTATAATGTCATCTGAAGTTTGAGTTCTTACTAATTTACAATCTTAAGATGGCAATAGTTAACAGTGTGTAAAATAATTAATAAATAATTAATTATTTGAGTGTGTGTAAAATAAATACAAATGTTGTTGATCTCATATTTAGAGTGCACACTTTGCAATATATAATTCTTAAATCTGAGTGCGTGGCTGCGGTAATCGCTGCAATAATGAATGCAACATTAATCGTTAACTTATTTTTTGTATGAAATATATAAATTTAAAATAAAATATTACTGATAAAGTTTTTTTTTGTATATAAATGTAGAATCTTCGAAAATATTCTATTTAAAAGTTTTGTTAATGTTAAAAGTTAAAGCTTTCAAAGGCCTTTAGCAAACAAAACATTATGTAAATCAGAAAATAATTGGTATGGATATTTTAGTTTTCGATAAGGCTAACAAATATGGAAATGAAACATAATAACACGAAACAGCAAACATAACACAGAGCTGGACTATACTCGTAACTGGATCGTAAAATATGCATTTATTAATAAGTACGAGTAGAGGCAAAATAAAATAGAAGAAACATACAATGCTTTTTGTTTTATTTTATTTTGAAAATAACTTTAATACACATACAAAGATTTTGCCGTACCATAAAATCTATTAATAACAATTTCATTCGGAAAGTTACTCAAAAATTTACATAACACATTATTGTAATGAAGTCGTGTTAATGTCGACAGTGACTCAGAGATTCCCTAAAGCAATGTCTGCACTTTCTGCATATTACATACTCCTAAGCTAATCAGTGTACAGTAATATACTGTACACTGATTAGCTTTAGCTTTGAATTTAGATCTAGTATCAATGTAAATAACGACATGATAGCTCAGTTAGCTCAGCAACGAATACGGAATCCCAGTGACAACTGGTTCTATTTTGATTGATATTTTTTTTTGGTGTAATTTAAATATAACAAAAACATTAAATATAATATTATATATTTATTTATAATTTATCTTAAAGTTAAAACAAATTAAAAAAATAAGTGTTAAGAAATTGGAAGAAAGAAAATTGAAAAGAGAAAAAAAAGAAGAAATATATCATTTATTAAGAATAGCCAAGAGTAGAAATTTTTATAGTTTTATTGCTGATCTGCTTTATTAATTATTCTATATACAATTCAAATTTAAGTAATTAAATTATCTGCCGATTATTATATTAATAATTTATTTTGACACTTGAAACGGTAATGGTTGTGAAAAATTAAATAGTAATTAAAGTAAAATATCATAAAAAGAGTAATATGAAAATCCTTTGAAAATATATGTAGGCTGAAAAACCTTTGACTGTTAAAAAGGTATCAAAAGTCATGTAGGGTTAAGCTCTTAACTCTTTAAGCCTAATCCTATCTTGATCGCAGTATAACCAGGCCGTAGAACTCCATGGGCTTGTAAAACATTAAAATTGTTAATTACATGAAATACTACTTGACCAAAACAGAGGAATCTTAAGCTTAGGGCTTGTTGAGTATTACGGTAAATGTATTAATTCTATATATACTCATCTTTAAATAGTGTTATTCTTTATCCGATACAAACTTGCATTGTATCGGAAACCAGCGATAGACGTTCTACTTTATAAAATAAATAAAATCCTACAACAGTGTTGAACGGTTGTTGAAGATTTCTAGTCGAGACAATCTTTGCTTCTAAATTTAGAACGCGCACATAATGTTCTCCTTTTTCTCTAGTGCAAAATGTTCGCAATCAGCAATGTTATATATTTATCACTATCTAAGCTACAACTAGTTATTTTATCTACAAATAAAAATATAAAATAATGTAATATGCTGATGAAAACATTTCCATGAAGCCAATGGATTGAGCGTCAGTTCATAAAAGTTACAAATGTGCCACGACATCGTAAAAAGAATAAATTACTCGGGAACAAAACGAAAACTCTGTCACAATTGAATTCAATGTAATTTATTATCTTTTGTATGATAAGAGGAAGGGATTTTAATATTCGTTCTTATTGCATTTAAATTAAAATCAGATGTAAATTAAGAACAACGTCCAATCACATTAATAGATATCAGAATTGTCACCAAAATGGTATAATTGATTTATAATTTACAATACAATCTGTATAACATTTATATTAAAAAAGATTTAAAACAATACCATGTACATATTTACACCTTTAAATTAAATTATTATATTACATTAAATTAAATAATAAATTGAGGTTTTATATTAAAATTACAATTTATGTTATAATTACGATTTTAAATTTTAAAACATTTCTTAATCTCATTGAAACAAACTTTCTCCATTGTTAGAAATAGAAAATTGTCTAAATCAACCATATAAAATATTTTAGGAGACGCCCTATTTGTTATATATAATTGTATTATTTTGAAATAATATATTTACGTACCTACTTCTTATATGTACTTTTTTATATATTTCACAGTCAATCAGACTTATTATAATTTATGATAAGAGTTTAATGCAAAATATATAATAAAACCATAAAGCCCGATAAATTCTATTTTCATTAAAATGACAATGGCTCGGTTTAAAAATCAACAATCACAACTTCTAAACTATTCTATAAAGTTGTTGGCTTCCACCGTCCTCTAAGTTTTAATGGAGTTGTAGGTAATCTGTGTTATTACAAACAAAATATAAAAAAGATCAAACTTTTAGTTTAAGTCCACGATGAGTTTTTTAATAAAATTAGAACGACCCTTATAGAAAATAAAGAAACCTCAACAGAAATTTAAACTAATGTTTTCGCAGCTAATTAAAAATGTTTTTAATACAAACAGAAAGAGAAGGTTTCTGTAGTTAAAAATAATATATTTTTTGTATGTATGTTCATTACAAGCAACTAAATCAATAAATGTCTCAGTAATTTTTTAACTATTTCAAATTTTATTTTCTAAAAAAATTAAATTACTTAAGAATCTATTAAAATATTTACAAAATAAAGAAGTTTCTTAGAATAAATAATTCTATTTTTAAAACTTAACTAAAGCTAAATACAGACAGATAAAACTAAGAAACTAAAATAACAAGTATTACTAAAAACCTTAATAGATTATTAATTATAATTATTATTAATCTCTTCTGTCTTTCATGTTCCGTCTACAATAATAGTATATAGGTCTAAAACACACACAAATAAATATTAGAACACCAACTAATAGAACAAACAAAGCAATTTTCGAATCAATACTATCAAAAAATGTTACTAACAGTGTTAACCGACAGAGATTGCGTGATATCGTGCAATACATATTTATGTTTCATGAAAAACTGCATCGCGATTGCAAACTATATAAATATAGACTTCTATTCACAGTGAATAGGAAAGATTATGTAATCATAAAAGTACGTAATATTATTGTATTTTTTTTATTTTATCTAATAACACAAAAAATAAAATATAGTTTGTTAAAATATATTGTATTATTTTCTACAAATTTTATAAAATATATTGCTTACTTAAAAAAACAGGGTTTTTTAATTTAACATTTTTAAAAATTTTTCTGATATCTTTATTATTTCAATGTCCTACAGAGAAAAAGTTAGCTTTATTCATTCCTTATAGAATGAATAAAGCTAACTAAAGCTAATATTAACAAATTATATTTATGTTGAGAAATCCAATACTTTATTTAATACATATTTTTCTATTTTATATAATTTTATTAAAAAAATATTCACCTTGAACCATTCATAGTAAATACTTGTAATTATGTCAAAGGACTTTTTAGATCTAATAATATTCATAAATCAGTAACAAACTGAACTAAAGTATAAATTATCTGAATAACTAATATTTTTATAGAATATAAGATAAAAATAACCAGAATAAAAAGTTTTCTTAACACACGGTAAATAAAATACGTACTATTATTCCGTATAAAAGCACATTGCCCCAATTATTATACTGCTGAAAACAATAAAGCCTACACTCTCAATAACTAGCACATACATGAAATAAAAAACCGCAACGCGTATTTCACACACGGTTATTATAACAAAGACAAAACCTTAAAACTTATAAAACAATGGAAATAGTAACTTATATGATAATTATTATAAACTTAAGTAATAACTGTAGATTTGTTACAAAAAAAAAACATTTTAATTTGAAAAAGCCCAAATAAAAAGCTTAGAAAGCTCACAGACGCATCGCTAATCGTGGTACGCGAGAATCAATTCAATTTGTCCATCAATATGAGCTACTTACTACCTGTAACAGGTATGGGCTGGCAGGGGCCAGGGCGGGCGGGATAGGGAACAGTGCAACCGCTGCCTCACTGACGAGTGGACGCGCGCGCTTCGACCAATCACGCGACCGAACTTACAGTGAAACGTTTAAACCAAGTGCTCAGTTGAAACTTGTGGGGTACGGGTGGCTTTCATTTAGGATCATATAGAGGTACGTAATATTTTATTTTTGGAAACATATAAAGAATGTGTTTTTTTAATAAACTGAAATATCTCTGCGAAATATTTGTTTTAGGTTGGTAATTGAAATATTTTTTGCTGCGAAAGTATTTCCCGTTTTATGCATGACTTTATTTTTAATTTGGTATGCAATTAATTAAACGAGAACAAAGCTAGGATCGGCGTAGTTTAACTTGTTGCATACCGCTGTAATCCTAACTTATTTTCAGATTTTGCTTCTAAATTATTTAGGATTTGGGCTTTCTAAATATATAAAGAAATGTTTTATTCAATTTAAAGATACTAAAGTTTTTATTTAAGGAGTAAATATGTTGAGATATGAATAAATAGGTAAAAAAATGTCTAAAAAGGTATGTCAAAGTTCTTAATTATTTTTATAACTACTAAAGAAACATAGAATAATGAAAGTATAGAGGTTCCTAAATTAGATTAATCAACAAAGTTGCAAGATCTTTAGAAAATTTAACTGAAGCTTCATATTATTATACGTTACCGATCTTGCAAATGAAACTTTAAGCTGAGTTGGACTGAAACTTAAACAAAGGACTGCTTAAGAGAAATTCTAATCCGGGTTCGATTCTAACATCAAACTAACGAAGATTAGATATGACCACAGACCCTTCCTATTTAATGAATTTAGTTCACATCTATATAAGAATATAAGAACTTATTTCTATAAATATTTTTCACTTTTTGTTCAATTTAGAGTATAACAATTAAACTAAATTAATTATTTAAGAACTTCTCAGGTCTGCTATACGGCATCACGTTATTCCTATTTCTAGGATATTTAAATATATGCGAATTCATGTTAGGGATTATGACACCGTTTTAAAATGAATTTAATATATTTTAGACTTAAAGGTACTGAAGATACGACAAAAGATTTTTTATCTTTAGCGCTAATTTGTAGTATTGCAATAATTACAAAATGTTTCGAAAGTGCTAGAGATGTATAGATATCCTAAGTTTAGCACTAATATCACAAAATTGGAAATTAAAAGGAAATTCTAATAATTTTAAACAATTAATATGTACCGGTACATATAGATGTCTTGGCATGTAGAAAGCATAATATTGGATAGATTTTCTGATCTGGCTCCACGAAGGGGAATAAATAAGAATTAAAGGGAGAGTTTGGATGAAATTCTGAAATTATTAAGTAAATATTGTTAGAAAAAGACAATCTTAACTTAAATAATCCCGGCAAAAGTGTGGCAAGGGAGGACATTTTTTCAGTTATATTGTACATTACATGCGACCCGCGGCGTTATAATTAGCAACTTTTATATTTTATATTACTTTATCTTAATAAAGTATTTGTTCATTTAAATCTAAATTAAGTGCGGAGAAACAGATTTCCATGTACTGCGAATAGAAATGGAAATTCGGTCATGCGGTTTTGCGAAATGGAGAAATAAACGTGTAGTTTCTACTCGCTTAATTTAATTGTTGTAAATAATCGCAGCTACTGTAAACCCCATTCCCTTAACTATTAATAATAAAATATATATTTAAGGAAAGTTTAAGAACTGTAAATATAGATATAATGTTTCATACAAAGAATGCGTTTCAACATATAGTTTCTTTGAGGGAAATAATATAACTTATATATATAAAACATTTGTATTACTGTTTAATAGATTTTTTGTCCTCCCATCCGTCCATAAATCTTAAGAAGGCTTTTTATTTTTTGTGTTTAACTTTGCTGATATCGGATTTCATGCGATTTTTTGTTCGATAAACTAGTAATGGCTTCTGAATGTAATCTTATATGTTTTTGATGTATAATAATATTGTCCTGGAGCAGTGTATTATTATAATTGTTAGATATATGTTGCAAAAGTCAGTTTTTTATGTGCACTTATGATAAAACAGACTTTTTGCTCGGTTCCAAAGGACATATCCATTGCGAAGCACCTACAATGAATTCCATTGATACTCTTCTAACTTAATAATAATACTATTTTTCTATTAAAAACATCTTTTTTCAACTACACTGTTTCCAGATTTATAAAAATGTCGTACTGAGATAAAATGTTTCAATACATCAGAGCCGTATTAATAGTTATTAATAATGAAACATAAAAGCAATGAAAGCTAAAAGCTTTTTCTCAGAAAACATTATTAACATGAATAAAATAAGAACAAAGAGCATTGTATCTTATATCTGGATATTGCGTATTTACATCAAAAAGATAACTTTAAAGTATAAAGAGAAACGACTATATTTCCGAGGTAGCTGTTAAGTAATTAAATTGTCATTAGGCTTTGATATAATGTGGCTCGTAAAAATATAAACAAACGGTCGGCCATGAACAAGTCGCGACAGAGCAATCAGAACTATGTATTATATTAATAGTTTACTACTTTCTTACTTTCAAAACTCTAATATTATTTCTTTTCACATTTGTTTTCAAAATCTTTTATTTTTATATATTTTCAACTTCAAATTATGGACATTTATTCTTATTATTGACGAATTTCTCAGACATCAAATACTTAATGTTAAATACTTTTAGGTTAATTGTAGATGAATCATTGAGTAACAACAAATCTTTTAAAATCTTATTTTATATTTAAGTGTACAAAACGCTTAGTGCATATTTATAAATTTTACTAAACTTTAAGATCTTAAATAATTTTATAAAAGTAATCTAAAGACATATTTTTATAAATATTTTATAACTAAATATAAACTTTTGTATCTTATTCAATGAAAATTGATGGACACCTTTTGCCAATTCATTATATATATTTCAGTTGTAAAGGTAACAATATGGTAAATATTTTAATCAGAACAACGTGTACCATTTTCTGCTGTATATTTAATATTCAAAGATAAACATTTAAATACAGAAGAATAAGTATTTTCATGAATTGTATGGACGCCAAATCTAACAATGATACTTAAATCGCTTTTAATGTCTCCTAAAGTCGCAAAAACCAAGTTGCATTATATTTCACTTGGCACAAATTTCAAACGCTCTATAAAATAAATGGATCGAAACTTACAATTACTCACAAGATCTGGTATTGGCATGTTTGCATTTCCCTCTCTTATAAAGCTTTAAATTAATAACTTCAAGATTGTAAATAATACATATATAATACTATATTCTTTATACATTAGTCATGCTGCATAAATATTTTTAAAATAAGTTGGTATTGTGGTAATTTTAAGGTATAATTCAGCTCAAGTGTGAATCTTGTTTCTGTAGATAAATTTTAAAGTTTATAAATAAGTAAAATAAACATGTTTAAGTTTCTATTAAGTTAAACTAAACCACTTCACACAGCAGGCGATTGAACAAAAGTTTCAAATAAGATCAGTCTCAGTTGCTAAGAGAATTACTTTGCAATAAATCTACTAGTCATGCTTTCAGTAAATATTTGGGACGAATTGTTATCCCGTTTTTGCTTTAGTTTGACTTTGCTGCTTAAAAAAATTTATATAGGACAATAATTATATTATTCATAATTTAAATTTATATAATATCGTCATTTACTAAACAGTTACTTTAAAAATATCTATTAATCACCGAAGCTTGATTATTTTTCTGTGTATTAAAATCATTCAAATTAAATAAACGACTTCTCTCATATAACAACTCAGTTAAAATATTTGAAGCATCAACTGAATAACATGCCAAATTCAAAGAAATGGAACAGCCAAATTGTATTTGATAAGAAATGAATTTAAAGTGCATTTAGCATTCACCGGTTAATACGTATTTAATCTTGTTTATCTAATACATGCATTTATTAATATTGCATACAAAAGCCAAGAATTATGATTAAAGAGTTAAGCAATCGAGTTTTCATAAATAGTTTGATTAGTTTATATTGGCACAGTTTATAGCAATGCTATGTAATAGTTATAGGATAAGTGTGATTATATGTTTTCTCTTTATATCAAGGAAAATTAGTTTGAATTATAATACCCGAAATTGTTATAAAGAATTATTAAAATAATCCAGATAAAAAGTGCATTAGTAATAAATATCATTTCTACATTTATCTTACTAATACGTGAAGAAAAATACTCCAGACTTCATTATTTACTACGATATGAACAAGGTTTTGGGGTCAAGAGTGAAAATGTATCCACTTGGGAAGCGTTTAGACTTTTATAGATATTTTAAGGATTTAAATATTATATCTATGATATGAAATTACTTATAATTACATTATCTTTGCTATTTTGAACTATATTACTTTTGTATTTCAAATAAAACTTTAAAAATTCCTAACTCGAAGTTTATATTTTTAAATATTTGTATGATTGATAATGATTGTGTAGTTTCTTCAAAAATAAATAAAAAAATAATTCCAGAACAGTAAATATAAACCCTGACTAAATGTTCGAATTAAATAAATTTCGTTTCTAAAAAATGCATTTATATCAAAGGCCCCCTTTTCTCCGAGATCCGAAAGCTTATAAAACCGAAATATTTCATAGGACTCAATTCTACCTCATTTGTCGTCTACATTGCGCCGTGTATCCTCCTGATCTATGGAGTGATTTCACTCACAAGGGCGCCCTGTAAGTGAATATATTTTTTCAATTTCGTGCCTCCGGCTGTCAGGGTGGATGGCTTTACGCAACCGGCCTGGTTTTTTAAAGAGCTGTTCAGAATGTATGTTACCCTGGTAATTTCGGATTCGTATTTTATTTATCGTTTTATTTTGTTTCAGATATATTGTTGTTCTGTTGAAAAAACAACATGTTTACAAAAGATATTCTTTCTATTATTATTATAGCTGAAAATATTTTGATATATCAAGGTTATGACAAATCTGCTCAGCTAGATCTGAATTTAATAACCCTATCTATCTGAGGACAGAAGAAAGCACTCAATAGATCAATAGATTTAAAAAGATATCGTAAAAGTGTAAGAAACTGATTGATCTTAATAAAAATCTTAAAATAACAAATTCTACAACGTACTAAATTCAATAACAAATTAATATTTTCTTAAAATAATATCTAGTGTGTTGGAACTAAATACTAGGTACCGTGTAAATCTGTGGATAAATAATGAGGTATAAAAATCCTAAAAGAATTGCCACAAGAAAATACCCTCAACGCTGGGTGTTATTTATTATGATTATCAATGGTTTTATCCATGGATTTTTGCGACAATACCTTCAAGGTACAAAAGAACCCTTCCAAGCTTCCAAAATAACTGAAATGGCTTAAAATATTACAAAGACCTCCTGAATATAAATATTATTTTATGGGATAAGTAATTAAAGTATATATTACTATTATTGTTTACTTATGTTTAAATATGTTTTGACGAAAAAGTCCCTTATTATTTTGTACTGTCACGGACATTTGTCACGTAATGGTGGCGTCCCCGGTGTAATGATTTGGAAACTTGAAAATCTTTTCGATATCAACCTTGGGTTTGCTGTCCCTTTTTGCTGTCATATTTTAACCGGATGTTACATTTTGACACGTCATTCTGTGATGATTTTTATAAAGTTACTGCTATTTTTGTCATATTTGCGTATAATTTAAACCATTTAAACCAAAGTAATATTCAGTGAACGTTAAAATATGAAACCATAAATCGTCCTGCCTGAAACGTTTCCCAAAAAAATGTAATTTGCCATATGTTTTACGATATTCGAATTTAATGATATTCCTAACGGCCATATAATAGGAGCTGTAACAGAGATTTTTTATATGTTATCGTCAGTCATGCTGATATTAAATATACATAGATGCCTTTTATCAGAATTATTACTTTTCACGGAAAATTTCAAAAGAGCCTAATAGAGGCAAAATCTTATTGTATTCTGCTATTATTGCTATCATACTTTTTTATATTTTATACACTTATCGTTTATAATTTTGGATTTGCAACACTAATTAACTTGCAACACTTAATAAAATTACAAAGTAATCAGAATGTTAACCAAAATGATTACATTAAAAAATATACAGTGATTACATACATATAAGAACATTAATTATGTGTTATGTAAATATAAAATAATTATTAAAAACATCTGAGACTAATAAAGCAAAGAAATTTTTAAAACAGTTATATAATACTTTTTGGCACCTGGCGCCTCACAACAAATAGTACTTGGGATCACATATGAAAGTATACCTTGGAACCTATGTTCCATACATAAACTTCATGTAAATAAAAATCGATTTCATATATTACTAGCTGTGCCGACGACATCATACACGCCGTATATAATTTTTAAAACAAAAGTAGACCAATTCACTCCTTATAACATCAGCTATCCGCTTGTGAAAGTTCTGTTAAAGTCGGTCCAGCCGTTTCATAAATAAACCGAAGCAAACTGACAGACAAAAAAAAATAAAAAAAAATTTATTATATATTTATACTTTCAAATGCATTTGGTGAAAGCTGTTAATTTGAAATCATAAACGAAAATTTATTTTATATGTATAGATTTAACTGAATTCCAGCTCACGTCATACAAGAATGCAATGATACATCCACTTCGTAATACAAATACATATTGAATAAACCTAAACTAATGGATAACATGATAACTAAAAGCTTGATTCACGTCACGTTTCTACAGCTACAGTGCTATTCAAGGTAATACAATCAGATGTATACATATTACATGTAACATGGAGTGTTTGATTGTGAATAGCTGTTATGATATTAAATAAAATTAATAAATATGTTTACTTATTTCTTATTTTAATTAAAATGTATTTTATAAAAGCTACAAATTATCAATTTCAGTTTTCAATTATCTTTTAAATAAATTTATAAAATGCGTTCTTTTATAAAATATAATTTATTTAAATACAAAGCAATTTTTATATCGATTTTACACCGATTATAAAATCGAGTTTCCGGTAAAATGAACTGTTTATTGAGGCGACTTTAATAAAATGTGTATTTTTGGATATTTTACTTTATGTCAATATCTCATTTATATTTAAACTATTCTAGAAACATTCGATTTCATAGTTTATATTTAAGTGTACACTTTCCTTATTATATCGATTTACTCTTTTTATGTTAACGCTACTTCACCATTCATACTGTTTCAAAAAAATCCTCTTTAGCTAAAACGTGATTCTATTCGAACGAGGAAAATAAATCCTTTAGACAACCGCAAAAACTCCATACAGGAAGGAACGTTCGTGTTACAAAATGAAGAAAAATACCCGCAAAAAATATATTAAATTAGTTAAAAAATCAAGGTAATTTACAGAAGATCTCGAATGGGGAGGTCGTAGATTTTTATTTGGATTAAAATCTTTGTTGGGAGATTACATACCGCTCCTTTTTCGTGAATAATTGATTTTCTCATTATGGCGCGAATTGTGGACCCAAAGAGAATAAGCGAGCACCAGCTTACCCTAAATTGAGATATAGTACTGAATTTGTGGTAACCATTATAAATTCTTATTTTGAATGTCGAAAATTCTTTTAATGATAGTTATACTATCATATTTTAATAGAAGTAAAAGGAAAAATATACAAATTAACTTACTATTTGTGATAAAGACAAATTGGTTTATTCGTAGCTCACAAGTTTTTTTAACATTTTTGTTTTTTGTTTGTTGTTTTAAGTAAATGAAAATATTGCTAATATACACTCTATAAAAAAAGTTACTAAATATTTTTGATAAATAAACATTGTATTTTTAAATCTAGATTTTAGCTTGTAGCTTGTGCCATATGATAGAATAATTCCTTCCACAAATGTAATTTTAAAAACAGTGTATTCATTTGCATAGAAGTAAACTATAAAATACAAAACACTGTTCCATTGTATTTTATTGTTAGAAAACTTATCTTTAGACATATATATTATAAAAAGCATTAGAGAAATAGAACTAGATAAAAAATCCTGATTATTCTTTTTTTTAAAGCAACGTATTTCAAACGGATCATACTAAATAAAGTTTGTTCCCGAATACATTTCATACATGATTGAGTCAGGACTCTACTCGTTATTGGAAAATAATAAGTAGGAAATTGTCATAAACTTTGTTTCCTGAAATTCCGATATTTTCAATTTCTCAATTTTGCACATGAAATATTTTTAAAGCTAGTTTTTTTGACTCTTCGTATTTTATAAGGAGATAATGTAAACATATTCATTTTCATATTTTTTTTATAGATAACTGTTTCCAGAATCGTCAGCTCCCTCCACCTTCTCTCCAGACACAAATACTAAGCTATCATCTCTTACAAATGATATAGTGTAGTTTATACAAATCCTCATATTTAAAGTTTTATTGGAAATATATTTTATAGCTTAATTGTTTGCCCATAATGATGAGACAATTTTCTGAAATGGAAAGTATTCTAAATGCTGCCTTGTACAAACAATCTATATCTAGACTATGATTTATAAAAAATCATGACTGAATTTTATTGAACAATATTTGTTCAATAAAATTCAGTCATGCACCCGTCAAAAAATACTAAATTCTTAATATATGATTTAGGGCTTTTATAAAAAAAACATATTTTTCAATATTATATGCAGATTAAAAATCATTTTTACACTTGTATATAAACAATATTAATATAAAAATAAGTATTTATTTATACGCTTATAATTATTTAATCTGATCTTTAATTTTTGTTTCAGATAATCTTCTGGCGCACTACAGTTTTAATTCTTAGCTATTATAGTGAAATATTCTACTTAATTACGTAGTCATTACATTTTTCCATCTTCTTAGAGGTAAGCAATAAATTGAGTATTTGAAATTATTATAAAATTTAAAAGTACACAAATTACATTTGTGTATGATAATATGTTGCAAGCGACTTTATTTGACCTAAACACTGCCTTGCGACTTGAAACTTTTAGTCACATATTGTAATTATAATTTTTTTACATCCATACATTTTAAGTTTTATTGTAATCATAACCCAAAATAATATTTAACTTTTGCTTTAAAGGTAAGAATTTTTCGGATCAAAAAGTAAAGTCTGGCCATAAATACTGTTACAATTAAAAATAAACTAAATACAGTAATACCCCGCTTTACGCGAGGGATACGTTCCAAAAAAAACCGCGTTAACTGAAACTCGCGTATAACGGAGTTTATGATTAAACATAGTCAATAATTATTACAAAAAAATACAAATCATTTTAATCAATCACTTTAATTCTAGGAACACTTTATGCAATACATACTCTTATTTTTTACGTAAAATACATCTATTGTTGATGACTACATTATATTTATACACACTCTTTCATTCGCACAATTTGCATTCGCGTTATAGTGAAACCGCGTATAACGGGGTCGCGTAAAGCGGGGTATTACTGTATTACTTTTGAATTTTAAATCTGTTATTTTTATTCGATTGTTCATTGTGTTTTCTATTCTAATTGTCGTGCCAAAATATTGTATAATATTTGGGTATAAAATGGAGTGGGGTGATAATGAGAACCAAATCGCCGTGATTGCTTTACATACAGTAGGAACCAAATAAAATTTTTAAAATCCTCCATACGTTTGCCATTAGTAAAACGTTTGTGTACCAGACTATTGATAGGTACAATAAAACCTCCTACTTAAACCTATTTGCAGCATACAAAGATCTGGCCGTCCTCGTGGTATGGTACAAGAAGGGAAAAAATTTGAAGAAGTCATATCCGAAAACAAAAAAAACATCTTGGGACATGAATAACACCAAGATGTCGCGTATTTAAAAAAATGACTTAGGACTATGAGCCTATGAGCGACGCACTATTATTTTTTTAACTGATAATTAAAAAAAGTAAGATATAAAAAATAAAACTGAAAGATTTTTTTTTTACAATTCTGCAATATTTTAACAAACAAAACGACACTATTTATGTTGAAAGCTCTAAAGAAGCTCCCCAATTAGTCAACAGTACAACGTGAGCACAAATTATCCGATTCAGTGATGGTTTGGTGGGTGTTAGTTTTGAAGGAGACATACTTTTGTAAAAAATATGTCAAAATTCCGGGAAAAATGTATCAAGATACCATTCTTTAGAAGGTTGTTAAGCGTCTTAACAATACCATGTTCAATAACCAAGAATGGTTCTTTCAGCAAGACTCGGCGCCGGGTCGCAAAGCTCAATTCACCTAATCTTGGTTAGAAAAGAACGTTGCGGACTTCCTAAAAATTTGTCTAGTTGCAATCTCTTATAATTAATTATTCCCCAAATAAATTTATATTTTTTCCCGTGACAATGTGAAAATTTAACAGGTTCAAAAATAATCCATATAATTAACAAATTATTTTCATTCAAAACTTGCCTCCTACTTATCTTGTATTATTATTAACAACAGTTAGCTACGTTCCATTATATTAGCAATACAATAAGTACTTCTAAACGATTATAACGTGTAAAGGGCGGTGCAGACTGTCAACTTTATAATCACTACGGAACAGCGAGATATGGTTCCCCGATAAGTTGGCCTAGTTTACATCACGCTTCTCTAAAGGCTTCTTCGCTAAAATGGCTACTATAATACTATGAAAACTGATTTTTATCTACTGTTCCGTTTTATAGAGCGTTATACAGTTTTACACAAACATAAAGTAGGTTTGTGTTATATAATATTTAAAAAATATATTATATTACATATTTGATGGTGCGAATTTAAACTTTAACTAATTCATTTGTTAGATTATGGACAGGTTACGGATGGAACTTTTTAAAATAAAAATTAATTAACTGTAACAAGAGTAACTTTTACGAAATAATTATTATGTATTAGAATTGTGTTTTTATACTCAAGCGCAAAGTGCAATATTTGTAGCAAAGACCACAAAAAAAGGTAACATAACTTTGTAACTAAAACCCTCGTCAACTTCTTTACTTCTTGCAAACATAATTCTCGAATGAGTACTCTTAAAATCTTGCCTCACCTATAAAATGTGTCACATAAACAACAAAGAGTAAATAAGATCCTAAAGTAAACCAATATTATAAAAATATCAATTCAGAGAAATTTGAAATACTATATATAAATGTATTTGTTTAAAGGTAATAAATTTTGGAATCCATTTCGATATTTAATCTGAATAGAAAGCTATTAGAATGTTCACTTTTGATTGATTGACATTATACATAAGTTTAATTGTATCTGGTATCTCCAGAGAAATCTATTTCGGTCCAACAGATCATAGTAAAATCAAAACAAATTCGAGATAGGAATTCGGAATCCAATAATAACATTGAATAGATTGCAACACGTTAAAGAGCAAATATATTTAAGTCTATTCCAGTCTTCAAACTAAAATAATATAGAATTCTAGAATTTATACTGAAGGTAAAGTTCCTTATTAAATATTTCACAGTTAAAACTGGGATTTTACAGGATTCTGAATCTGACGCCGAAGCGAATGAGCCTTTTTGTGGGACGATAATATGTATGTTCTACTACCTTAATATTTAGAGAGACAAACAAAATAAATACGAGATTCGAAGAGAAAATGAAAGCGTCGATTCTCTTGAGATTTTTCTAGATAACGTGAATGCAAATAATATTATTGGATAAAAAATATGTATGAATAAGTTGTTAGATCTATTATTAATAAAATTATTATTATTTTCAATCATTGATTAACTTAATTATGATCTTGACATTTTTTTTTACTTTATTATTGTTTCTAAAATTAGTTTTGCGGTAATAAATTTATTGGTTGTTCTAGTCATCTTTTTAAATATTTATTAAAAATAAAATTTAACTCTATATTACAATTATCATATATATTATCTATTTCATGAGATGACATCTATGTTAAAATTGTCATATCTTTTACCCATTTTGAGAGAAATGTTCAAGAATATTTCTAAAAATAAAAAAGACAAATCAGAAATTAGAATTGATGTTACATTTAGAAGCTCTTACCATATGCAGAGTTGTGATAATTAACTCTATGGCTCTGACAATTGGAGGCCGTTATCCTTATGATACGTGTGATTTATTGTTTGATCGCTGACAATTGCACTGTTAATCAAATTGTTTATCAAACAATACCCCTGATAGTCATCGAGGTTATCTGGTACAATTTCAATTTACCCAAATTGTACTGATATTCTGACAAACGGTTTACAGAATGTTATAACAAATAACAAATTATATAAGTATATATCTATATATATTTATATGTATATGCCTAAGAAAGAATTTTTATTATTTTTCTGTAATAAATTAATTTGATGAAGTAATTATTTGTATATACACTTTGTCACTTTCAAGTACAAAGTTCTAGTATGCGGTTTGTGGTATATAATTTATGTATATTAGGCAGACGGTTGCCAGCTTTCTGAGATCAATATGTATTCAAACCCGTTAGGCTTAACTTATCTTAGAAAGATCGATACAGATTTACAAAAACAGATTTCAAACCTTTTTAGCATAAAAAGGGTTATTGACAGGATAAGCAAGTTTCGGATAGATTAGGTTTTAATGCCAAGATTTTTAAAAATCCATTGAAATAAAAGAGGCAAATCATTGTTTTATACTCTATTTTTTATAAGATACATGGAAATTAAAAATATTTTCAAACAAAGAACCATAATAACATGTTTAACTTCATTTTATCTTAACATCCTAAACGAACATAGTAATAACATTTCACAAATTATATTTTTGTAGTGGAGCAATTTACTTTTGATCCTTGAAACTTGTCTTCATAGAATGAGATGCATGTTATTCAATTTCAAGGCAACTTAATATAACAATTTACATTCGTTGTCTCATTCCTACGACTGACCCATTGTTGGTAATTTTGTTCTGTTTGTGGATATGGAATTGCTGGAATCTTGCCATATATTGACAAAATTTCTTAACCTTGCTTCCTCTTGGAAAGATATCCAAATCAAAAACCCATATTTAGAATCATATACTTGTATATGTATAGCTCTTTTAATATAACCTGTTTTTTCTTTGAACAGAATAAGAATAAAAGATTTATCAATAATACTCAAAAAAATTCTCGAATAATCTGTATCATTGGATTAAAATTTAAGTGAACAAAGAATTTTCTTGGTATACAATTGGATTAACATTATAAATATAATTTTAATCAAATATTTCTAATGCATGGCAGCAGTCAAGATCACAAACAGACAAGGTGAAAGAAAGTAAAAATATTTATCAGACAATATTTTCTTATCTTCAGACATATAGTTCAGGATGCACACAAAACGTAGTAATGGTATCTTAAAATGATAAAGGTCTCAGAGTTTTTTCCCAAATATATATAGATGGACAGATTTTTTTAAAAGCATTTATTGTAAATAAATATGAATACTGTATAATACTAATAAACCTTTCACATATCGTAAAATTTCATATAATCGGTTGCTCTTAAACTGTGAGGGGGTTCAAAATAACAGTTTTACTTAGATATCTGCGAAGGTTGAACTTAATATAGATACTGATAACTTTTATTACATAATACTTTGTGTTGTTACTGTCATCTGTGATTGAATAGCAATTATGACTTATAAGAAGTTATAAAACAGAGTAGCTTATCATAATAAAATATATAATATCGCTATTGACCTTTAAAGTTTTCATCAATAAAATTCTAAAACACTAAAATGACCGTAGATCGTTTAAAAGTCTTACAAAGTAATTAAATCCTGTCGCATAGCTCAGCAAACTGTGGCGAAGTTGTGAAATGATTCCCAACTCCGGTACTTACAGTAAAAGGCTCTTGCAGTTTTTCCGACCGTAATATTTTTTACAGTTAGTATAAAAATATGTTTTGTTTTTCCATATACATGTAATAAGGCTATATAGAGAACGAGGTTGTTGTATATATTAGGTTTTTGCCTAAGATGTAGAGAATATTATTAATTTGAGATGAAATACACATTTATATATTTTTTTGCGTTGTAAAGTAATGTGATATAGATAATATTTGTAATTTTATATACCTCATCTGATAAATGTCATCAATTTCAAGGCAGCAAAAGCTTAATCGAATTATTATATAATCAAAAAAACATAGTAAATGTAATCTGTAAAATAAACTTAAAAAGTCAGAACATAGTTCCCAAGTTCTTTCAGAAATTTCAATTCACAAGGCGAGTATCTGATCTGAATTTGAAACGGTTTATACTATCATAAGTTTTTTTATAGCCTTTCTATTTGAATTCGATGCTTAAAAAGTCGTAATAGATACACAATAGACGGAGCCTGTACCCAATATTTAAAGAGTTCGATAATAAAGATACATCTAGTACACGAATTGAGGTTACTTTTAATACATATTTTGTCAATTACAAATGGATTAATTATAAATACAGCAGGGTATATACAATTTTAAACAGGTTAAGTTTACTAACTCACTCACACACACACACGCTCACATACGCACATAACAAAAGTGAGATTATAAAATACATATGTGGATATATAATACATATGCACACACTCATATGATTATACACATAGTGTGAGGTCTGCGCAGGAAGCATTATACTGTAACTGTGGACAATGTTTCGGAAGCTGATAACAGTACAGCATCTCGCTTGTTCACATTAGTTTAAGTCGAGAGATATTCTCTTTCACAAACCTATATAAATTTTATGTTCTAGCAAGTCTAAGTCTACTACATATATATATATATATATATATATTAAAAAGCATACAAGATTGATATTGGTAAATTTACTTAGTGGACACGGGTTCTTTTTTACAAAGGGTAGGATATACCATATTTACATAAGTTAAATTAATTTTGATTCAAATATTAATATAACTATTTTATCATGTAGAAAATCCAGTATAACATTTATTAAGCAAAATTGTAATAATAATGTTGCACATGCATTTCACCGTAATAATTGGGTCGCTCATTTTATATTTTCCTCGTTTGCTTTACATTTTCTTTGTTGCTTTCCACATATTTATGTTTATTTGTGATTATTATTCTGTAAATAAACATAAATAACTTTTATTTAATATTATTTATTGCACAAAGCTGCCACTATATATTTGAATTTATGAATGTTATGAACAACATAATTATTTAAATGACTCTGTTTTTTTTTATTTATTTCTTAATTATTCTTAAATTATACTATAATATTAATTAAGTAATTCTTTTTTTATCAATTTTTAGATGTTTCATTTAGGTATCAATACAATTTCTTTAGAATTGGTACCATGACACACATTACCGAGAAACTTAAAATACGTGACCTAAAAGAAATGACATTAAAGTTAAAACGAATATTTCATGGATGATCCATCCTCAGCTACAATTCACAATTATAGCAACATTTCAAAGCGGATTTTTAAATGATTTCAGTAAAATATTTTTAAGTGTAGCTTTAATTTATTAAGAAAACTGACATATTTTTTACATATTATACACATATATATATGTTGAAATTACTCTCAATTTTCAAGGTCAGAAAAATAATACTGAGACGTTGAAGAGAAAGCAAGTGTTTGATCAAAAGGTTTCTTCAGCTATAGGTAAGAACAGAAATTTGAACTACGTACTTCAATGGAGGGCCATAAAGCCCTTTGAGGTGCGTTTTATGGAGCTTTGTTTCTAGAATCATCCACTAATACGTACTTGAATATTCAAAGTACTTACTTCAAAATGCAACAATAACACTCGAATAGTTATGAAAAATGTAACAATGGTGACGTTTTAATTCCTCAAATTGTTTTAATAATATTTTTATTGCATTATTGTAATGGTACCAATATTAATAAGTGTAACAACCGTGTCCAGAAAATAAATCTAAAAGTTTATATTAACTTATACCGTGCTCTTATTATGAAAAGATCCTCATTTCTTCAATAAGTCAAGAACTTAAAAAGGTTGGCCTCTTTTCTCGTATATAATAAAAATACATAAGACGAAGAAATTCGGGATAAATTATGAAATAATTGGCTTTTTCCTTGTGTTACGAATTAAGTAATTTTCTTCGTAAATTTACTTTAATTACGGGATGCGGGTGAAATAATTACAGCAAAAAAATATATATAGACCGCAGCTATTAATTGCTTTCTATAACAATATAAGTATAACAAAATACTTTAGCTTATTAATCTGCTTAAAGAGGAAAATGTTTTATTCAACATATGTTTTTTTATAGATATGTTGAATAAAACACTTTCCTCTTTAAGAACCTTAGAGAACATACACCAAATAATATTCAATAAGCTTGTTACATAAACGAACTTTCGCAAAACAAATTGTTTCTGTCATTATATTAAATGAATATCTACAATGATACTTATTCTTGCGGTAATTTATAAATAATTCTATATATTAGACTTGCTATTATTTATAAAATTACATTTAATTATCTTTATATGATTAATATATAGTGTGTATTATTTGAGCTCAGCGAAACAAAAACTAAAATTTGAAATATTTCATGACGTCATTATTTCTCACTCTTCAAAGTCATTAAAGTTGTTGAATTTGTAATGAGAGTCAATTGAAGCAAAGGTGATTGCGTTTTCATGACACGAGCGCTCGCTTTTCAAAAGTTCAGGTAACACTATTCAAAAAATTCTAAAGATCATCTATTCATTAGTGTTTTATTTATTCATAACATTGAAACTGTATATAAATTATACCAATAGAAAATCATTTTTATATACTTTATAAAACTTTACATAAATTGTGGACTGTAGAAATGAAACTAAACTATATATAGTATTTCTAAAATAAATTCGTTTATAATAACTTTAAGAAAATATATATATAATATGTTTTATTTTAGAAAAGATTGAAAAGGGAAAGGTTGTTAATGTAATAAAATAGAATACAATATAGGTTGAAAATACATTTCTAAAGATAGAATAAAATAAATATTTTCACGGTTCATTAAAATATAAATATTCAAATTTAAATCAAATTATTTTTATTCAAGTGTCATTTACACGCACTTTTGAATCATATATTATTACAATATAAAAAAATTGTGTAGTCAGTCCGTGAGTAAGCTTCCGCCGGCTCGGAATGCTGCTCTGCCGAGAACAGCCGGCCAGAAACTCAACACTTGCTCTTTTTAAAAGTAATTTAACATTTTCAGATGTATACATTACAATATCAACCCTGCAAATGAGACAACAACTCAAGTTCCACACATTTCTATCCACTAAAAACTCTTGAATATTCGATTTATTTAATAATTCACTTTTAATGAATAAGGCGTTACGATTATATAAAATATTTCTTTAAAATAGATTGTAAATAAATTCAGTAATATTTCTTCTTTCTGGATAAATTCAGTAGTATTTATTAGATCTTCTATCCTGGAGAAAAGTGTTAAATAGATATTTATCAATACAACCTAAAGACACATAGAATTACTTTATCAGTACAGTTCCTTTGTCATCTATATAATAATATTTAAATTACATACAGCATACATTAAATAAAATATGGAAAATAGGAAACGATTAACATTATATGTCTTATTCATAGAGCTTCTGGCAATGGCTTCAACCTCAAACGCACAAGGTCACGGAATGAGAACAAAATAATATAATACAGACGTACCCTTTACATTGAGAATATCAACATGCCCTGTCAAAACATTATGATTATAAATACCGGGTATTATAAACAGTATATACAGAATGTAATTAATTTATTCCGCTTGATCGTTACAAATTAATACCGTTTGAGTCGGTGGGCAAATCACGGTACATTTGTTGTAATTTCACGGAATAATGAAGAGTAATTTAACATTTTGCCTGAATTGTAAAAAATAATCGCTTCATTTTTATTGAATAAATTTATAATAAGGAATGAATTTTTTTTAATAATACATTGTTGGAATTTTACTTTACATTGAATCTGTATATTTTTTTACTCTTTTAATGAGAATAAAATCTTTGTAATATTTCACAATAGATTAAAATACACGTCACCTAGTCAGTCGAAACATTTTCTTTTGAAATTTTCAAGTAAGATAATATTTTTCTTGTTAGCATTAGTAACAAGCGCATGCTGAAGAAGGCTATTATCTATAACAGCCTCTCAGGAACACCGAGAGACTTTAGGAGCCAATTATTTTACAAGAATATTCAACAGCACCCTCCCTACTTTGAATACACTTAAAATACAAGAAGAAATATCGTAATGTAATATTATGTTTGGTAATATGTACCTGGTTATACTAATGTATACTATACATACTGACATTAAAGTATGTGAACTTTAACCACTTGTTCATATTTAGGACTAGTGTAATTCATACACATTCTAAGAGCAATGAAACGGAATGGTAATGAACCGTATTCATAGGTGAAGTCCTCTTCTATACTTGCTATTTATGTATGTGTTAAGTATGTGAATAACTAACATGATACTATTGAATAAAATGTGGTAACTTATTTATTATCGCACTTCTTTAAATATTGAACATTATTAAAGAATGTAAACTGATAGACGCTTTCATCTCGATTTTTCGTGTTAATGAAATAACCGAAACACGGAACTTCATGTTAAGTTAAAATTCAATCCAATATACGCGAGTTGAACCCGTAACGATATTTCTTTAACTGTAAATTTAACGGGTCGTAATTACACAAATATGTTAATATTCTCTTTGACAAATCATAAAGTGATATAAATTAAAATATGAAACATTTTAAATATATTAACCGTGGAAAAAAGGTAGAACATTTATAAAATAAATGCAAAATATGGAGTATTTGCCAGGTGTTCCATTTAAAGGAATCAGGCCACAGCCCTTAGAGAACATCTTTTATAAGCTCGCCTTCTGCGAGCCTATTGTGTGCGTACGCCATAAAATAGGTAAATACTTAATGTGAAAATTAGGTCGGTTGTACGGCATTGTTCAAACTTGTTGGACTTTAATGATAAGCCTTTAAGTTGATACCAATGAACCTGCTCTAGTTACATAACTTCTGACTATATTGAAATTCATACATGTAGTTATAAGTGGAGCTTAGTCTGTTGTTGACTGCAGCTAGTAATACCCTTTCACAGATGTTCAGCGGAATTTCGTTCAGTAATATTGCGGGAAGCCCAATCTCCCTTTCCCATCTGTATTTCTGGTTATTTTCTTCTATACATACAAAGTAATACACGCATCTGTAAATCGTTTTTTGTTGTTAAAGTTTTTCATGGGCAGGTCTTCCCATTAACACTCAATTGATACTAAAAATACAATACTACTGATGAGGTAATCACAGTAAAAAGACTTGTTAATAAATATAATATTTCATTTTTTATATTAATTTTAAGCCTAAAATATGCGAGAACGTGGGAAAACGATGAAGATAAAATTTTATGTAGAAGCTCCCTTGGCTTCGGTGTAATATTTGAAAGCGACGCTGTATCGGGAATTTGGGAGATTTTCATATTTAAAGAGACACGCCACTCAATACCCGAAATATTCCTTATAAAGTTTTATGTGATAGTTATTTGGTACAATATGAAGTGTATATTTTTCTTAATAATAATACTATAAACATTTATTCTTGTTATGTTATTTATATACTTTTTTAATGCAAATTCTGTTACTAAATAACAAAATAATGTTTAAAATTCTTAATAGACAAATATAAAGACATTATCATTATTCAAATATTCAAAACCATTGTAAAAATGTCGAAATTTCATTAAAGAAATTAAATTTAGATTAATAAATTATTAGTTATACCTGTAATAGGATTTCTCGCAGAGGAATTATATTGGATTACGTGTAATCTAATATGTATTGTATTTTGCTATATATCATACAGTTCCACTTGTAGAGATAAATTAATTTATGAAGGTTTTTCCAACTAGTTTAGAATTGAACTTCATTAATAAAATGTCACAAATCTTAACTAAATTTTATATAAAGTATACAGTAAATAACATAAATTCTTTCTTTGCATTTCATGTTATTTTCAAACCTATATACTTTTTTGAATTATGTATCGAGTCTATTATGCGATATAAATTATTTAAGCTTGACCACCGCCCCTAAGATGTCGCGTAATAGACCCAATATATAATTCAAAATGTGAACAAGTAGCGTTAGTTTTAAAATAATATAAATATATAGTTATAAACCTAACATAGCGTACGTCGTTCATATTATACCATGTTTTTAAAACCTTATACCTCCTCACCTTTCCATGTTTATCTCAGTGCAGTTACCATGATTCATGGTTAAAACGATTCGGGCAGCTTGAAACAAAATGTGCACTCAATAAATCAAGCATCATAACATTTACTTCTGCGTATAACGTGTTTCGTGTAAATTGTCGACGAAAAACTGTTTGGTATAGTCTGGTTTTTGAATTAGTCGATTCTATATATATCATAGACTCATGTTAATAAATCGATTATTATATTGTACTAGGCTGCTTCTTGGTTAACTCTTTTTGTATGATACTATTTTTTACTAAAAAAAAGTTAAAGATTCATTAATAACTGATCGAAAATGCAATAATATTGAATATATTTTATAAAGTTATAATATAAACTAATGTATTGTATTGTAGTCATCAGAAACATCTATAGTTACCATATAATGTGGTATTCCGTATTTACGTTGATTGTTGCTAAAATACTGTGTCAGCATATAATATGCGTAATACAGCTATTACCAAAACTTTTTTTTTTACTTTTGAACTACTTAACATAAAAGTACTATAAAAACAAAATATTAATGTTTCATGAAATAATTTCGTTTATCTTTTGCTATTTCCCAAAAAATCAAAACTTCAACGACTAAAAATATGGGTCGACAGCATGAAAAAAAATATTTGTCTCCTAAGAGCAAGTCGTAAAGAGTGAAATGTCGTTTTGTTTTATTATAAGACAGCCTGCTATGAAAATCTTTGGCTAAAACTAGAATTTCCACCTTGATTTTGAGATTCAAAAGACGAATTGAAAAAGAACTATCGTACCCACTTATTAAGCTAAAAGTTTTAAAAGACACTGGATTCGAAGAATATTACGATTAAAGAAATATGGAAAAATATCATACAAGAAATACATTTCTTAATGTAATTTGGAAAAATTTCAATTATCGCTAAAGATCTAATACACAATTAATATAACAATCAATCAATCACATTTGAAAAGGTAATTACAGAATGATTGTTTTCCAAACATTCACAAATTACTTGAACTCAATAAACAAACGCAGGTACGTCTTGCCACAAATCCGCGTTCACTTCCACACAACTGCATATCGGCAGTTTGCCAAATTCACGCGAATTTGGAAACAAAATCACAAACTTCGACGTTTCCTTTCGGAAATACTAAAGATTGCGCATTATGGGTAATAAGCAGTTCAGGATATTGACTCTCATTTTACCAATGCTTTTAACATTGCACTACATAGTTCTGATAAATATTACCTTACTTTTTAGTATAATAATTATATTAATATAGATAGTTTCGAGGCTACTGGAGAAGAGTTATCAGTTTAGGTCTTCTCATTCTTGAATAATATCATGGAATAGCTTATTTGGTCTTGTCTTTTTATTTTTACACACATACTTTATTACATACTATTGTATACACACTGCAATTAATTTTTATCCTAAACCTAGCTAAAACTGCAAGACAAAATCGGCATTTAGACTGATAATAAATGATAATTGTTTAATATCTCAAGAGAGCTCAAACATGTTATTTTAACATACATTATACCTACACCATAAGTATTATTATGGTTATTATAGATAGGCGTTGAAAAATGATAAAGCCGTATTTGTTATTTGCAATGGTTATTTAGTTATATTGCTACAGGGTTATTAAAATATAAAAAACTATGTAATAAAATAATTTATGCTGCACTTAAAAAAGAGTTCAAAACTGAACTTCCTTTCCTCATTAGTATTTATAACGATATACCTCTTCCATTCACATTTTAATTCTATACCTTGTCTAAAGAATAAAATTAAAGGCTTAATTCACAACTACGAGATATTCCTACTCAAAATTTTTCTATCAAAAGAGTTAATAAACATAACCTTACTTCTTGATACGCATTTATTGTTACTTGGTTCATAAATCACAAAGAAACAATATAATAGTTAGACCAGCAAAAATAATAGACATTAAAAAAAACTATAAAAATAATCATATGTGCAAATAATAAGGAACACCTTACCACAATAAAAATCATAGAGCTCATATCTTTCAAACAAAATAACACATCTATCATCAACAGAGGAATCAAACATATCAACAAATGTACCCTTTGCCATGCGCTAACACAAGCTCGCAGCTGATAACTCCATTACATAATTCTGTATTACGAAATTCCAGCTCTGAAAAATCACATGCCAATCTTAATTAATTGTTATTACGCTTTATGTTATGGTAACAGAATTTATTACATAAATAGAGGATTCTGCTAACATAAAATTTTGTAATTTTGGTATCAAGACATTGATGTTTTTACAATGAATTGAAATCCATAAGTCACTTGTACATAGAGCAAAACACATAATAGCTAATGTGGGTGGGCTTGCAAAAATATAACTGAAAATAAAACCAAATAAATGATCAGTAGAACAATATATCTTTGATACTGATTGATGATGATGATTTTTCACGTCACAAAATTCTAAATACATTTAAATTCAATATTGTTTCTTTCACTTCCGCTTCCAAGTTTTCATCAAAACGAAGATATTTACATTTTAACCGCCAAGGAATGTAGACTTTGATTGTATTTTGAATTAACATCCTGTTAATTTAATATTGGCCTCCAATAATATGCTTTAAGTAAATAAATTCTTAAAAATATAAATTAACAAAAGTACGAGATAATATTACTGAAGTTGAAGAGGCACAAAACATAACTAAATAATTATAAATTCCTCAGCAACTATAAAGATAGCCAAAGCAATTAAAGCAACAGCACGGTCTATTACAAATTATGTGTAATTTCGGTTAAATTCCAGGTCTATAAAACTAACAATCGTGGGTAACCGAAAAAACATTAAAACCGCATAGGACACGTAAGATTACAGGCATTTACCAATCACGCACCGTCATTCCGTCGTAAACATATAACAATGGCCAGATGAAGCAAAAATAGATGTTTAATGTAAACAGTGCGGACAAAGCGATCGCTCGATGAAACAGGCCAACTCTTGACCTTCTGGTACGCTTTATAATTTACTCGATTTTATTAATAACTTTCTTACATCTCATCCGCTCGTGATAGTTCGTTTATGCACTCGAAATTTTTGTGGTCTATGCTTATGTTTATCAATAACAAGTGGATCCTAATGGATATAGAAATTCCTTTATATTATTTATTCCTTTCAGATAAGATAACATATACATATGTACTTACTACGTATTTTCTCAGCAAAACCAAACCATCCAAAATCTATTAACATATTCGTTTCCAATGGTGTAATATTCGAGATTCAATGTCGATTGCAGGTAGGATCGTAATGTTTTACTGCCCAAGGAGGGTTAGCGCAGTTGCTCACGTAGTTTCTGCAAATTATAGGTACATAAAATCGAACAATTCACTTATTTCCGAACATGTGGTATTTGACCTAGCTTGCGAATTTAGTAAACGGAAATCCGTTCCATATATTTCTAGGTGAAGTTTCTATTTTATACTTTTAATAATAAGCATATCCAGATTTTTTTTAATACTTTAGAAAATTTTAACAATTTGCGGTTAAAATGTTTTACGTTTACCTAACTTGCTGTCCCAGATATGTCATTACATTCTCTTGAGGGGTCCAAACCAAAATATGTTTACTAGAAGTCGATGAATACGGTCAGCAAATGAAGAATAGGTATTTTCTCGTTTCTGAACCTTTTAGAAAAGAAACACGAAACAAGTCTATTAGCAATTATCATACTATTGTGCTATCTTGTCCCACAGCTTAACCTTAAGCTTAACAAACCTCATATGCAATAAAAAGGAAGAATCCTTAAACTTAGGACGGGTTACTTAATAACTTTTCTCCTATATACATTTTCATGGCAATTTTTTTGAAATACATATATATCAGCCAGATTCGGGAAAATATAATATGTCCCGATTTCAAAGCTAGAACTTTTTAATTTAAACTCAAACATTCTTACAACAAGAAATGGTTGACATATTTATTTATAAAATAGAATGTAAAATAAATTATATATCATCACAAACAGACAGAATGTAATATTTGCTATACGTATGTTATAGATAATTGGTAAAGGGCGAACTTGACCTATCAATAAATGAAGCGAAAACAAAGCTATCACTTTCTAAGCTTGAGTTATCAGACGGTGAAATGACTACAGGAATTAGATTTATCTTTTCTTTAATATGAGTGTATTCATTAATATCAATGATATGTTGGATGTTATATCCTTTATGGTATTTTTTCTATAAAGTATTAATCTTTGAACATATTTTGCGAAACAAAGTAATATGGAACATTTTGTAGTCCGTGTTTTTTTAATAACACATTTATACAAATTTCTTTATTTTTTTCGCAATACACAGTTATATAAGAATATTTTATTATAAAATTCCAATTTCATCTATCAATATTCAAAATTGTCCATACCGTGGCACCTGATGGTTAGATCTGGATTTACCGATCGATTGCGTACACAGACGATAATTGAACCGACCCCAGTGATGACAGCGAAACGCGAGATGAATTAAGTTGACTTTATACGAAACACTTCGTTAAAAGTTATATTTTTGAATGCCTAAAGTTATTAAAAGTTTGATAAAACTTTATATTCATGTAACTTCGTAATAATTCTCAAGTTACTTAAGCAGAATTTTAAGAGTTCCTTGCCAGATGGATATAGAATGTTATAAAATATTACTGAGAAACTCCATAATCTTCCTTCGTAAATCATAAGTATAACAAATTGTACTCATTGAATTCATATGAGAGTATGGGACCGAGTGATTCTGAGATTTGAAATCACATTACTTAGATTAAATAGACATAAGCCTCCATTTATAGAATGAGATGAATTTGAACAAGAATTCTAAGGATAAAACAAATTCTAAGTGTAGTATAAGAGAAAACATTACACACTATGTTTTTTCTCTACCTTTGTTAGCTAGTCATATTTATATTTGTTTAATTACTCGCCCAATTTATAAATATATATTATATTATAGTAATTCTTACTTCAAATACGTAATATATCATTTGAAACTTTGTGTTTATTAATTTGTTTCCTTGTTAGTGGACTGATTTTATGAAATATTATGCTAATGCGTTATTTTATAATTACTAACAAAGAAGCTTCTTTATTTTATGTCATCCCAGAGCCCTTAAAAATTTGTTAGTTGGTGAATAAGAGTTACTTTATACCTCTGTTCTTATTGTCTTAAAATTTTCTCTTCCTTTGGGTTGAAAACGTCGTCATATTTTTTCGCGTGAAGAACTATTCTGCAAATAGAGTATATTTTTTAATTTCATAAAATATATTTTCAAACTCTTTCTCTTTTTATAAAATATTCTCAAGTAACAAAAATAAATTCAATTCATGATAACATTGCATCCATTGAATCTCTCAGCGCATCTAGTCTGAAATCGCAGACAGACGAAAATAACGCTAACCTATTGTATTGGTTCAATACACTTTCATACATACATACATATCCATTGTATATATATAAAGATCATTCAAGAGAAACTTTCATTATCGGTTCAATGACATTATTAAAACTAATTAAAAGTTCACTTTTGAAACCAGATCAACATTAATTTAATTTTTCTTAATGTATTTAAGTTTCACATAATACAAATGGAATAGACACAAAAATTTTATTTTATTATATCATACACCCAGCTTTATAGTAAAGTTATATAGAATTAAGCTTATATTTGGAAATACATTTTTTTCGTATCTCCTTTCGATGATTTATTCACAAATCTGATGGAATCATAGACACTCGAAACAACGTTTACCTTTTGTTCGGAATATAATATACATAATATACAAATAAAACATTGAAAACACTCCCTCATCCGTGATTCAATTGGTGCTATATAATATATGGTATTATGAAAAGGAAGAAGAAAGGAGTCTTTTAGACTGCCTTATTTGTCCGTTTTTCTTCAAGTTTATTAAATATTTTTGTAGGAAATTATTAAATAATCATTTCAACCTTCATTCATTACTTTTCAAATGAAATAAATTTTTTAACAATTAATATCTCATATTGAATGTTTAAAGGAAAAGTGTTTCTACTTTTCATTATAATTACATTTCAATTCATTATACCTTGTATTTTAGAGTAAGTTATGTTTCAAAAGTTTTAATTAAAAGATTTACTTTTTTTTATTGTATAATTTAATTACTTAAAAGTTTCCTTAGTTTCTTTGACGGTGAAGGTTCAGAAAATGTCTTATCTTTTATAATAATTTCGAAGCTTCAGAAGTCAGACTGGTAATACAAACCCTCTATTACAAAAAGTGTAGTTAACAACACCTGCTTTTTATTCATTATGCTTTTATATTGAAAGAACTTGCGCAAAAAGTTTTAATTAACAATAGTTAGTGCCTTAATGAGATTTTTTAGTCATTATTAAGATAAGAAATGATTATTGAAAAAATATTCTTACTTTTTTTTTTATTATTGCATAATGTATTGTAATTAAAAAGATATTTTGTAATTAAAAGTCAAAATTTGTTTTCTTATTATCAGTAAAATAAGAAAATTGGTTGATCTAATAAATATCCATACTTATAATAGCCAATTTTATCAAAATTTATCCGATAGCTGTTATTTTTTGCGTGATAGGTGAATAAATAAACAAATAAATATACAGACAGGTAACAATTTTAATAACTATTTTTATGTACTGTTTCATCTATTCTAGACGGTGAATCTCAAAATAGAGTAGAGAGGAGGCTATTTATTTCTATCTATAAATTTAGTTTCATATTTCCATCCTCACATATTTGCAGCATATTTTTCAATATTCATAGTGAATTCAGAATCCGTTATAAATAGTTTAAAGTTAACGTGTCAAAATAGTTGCATGTTAATAGCGAATGTAAAAGCCCTATCACAAGTAATTCATAACATTTTCAAAAACAATTTTCGTTTGATATTAATAACAAATTGTATGCTATTAAAACAATTATGTCACGTTTTGCGCTTCGATAATTTTATACTTTATAAAATGCGTCATTTAGAATGTATATTATTAAACGAATGGCTAATTGAAGTTTTATAACTTTGATATAAACAAAACGATATTCAAGAATTAATCCGGAAAACTAGTTTGATCTGTATCCTATAACCCATTTACGGTCGACCTTTACTGGGAATTTCGATGGCAGGCGTTCACTTTGTTACTGTCACTGTATGGCTATTCTTAGCGATTAACCACTTTATTGAAACACGGATAACTGACATATATATGTCTTTGAAATCTTCATACTAGACTCACGCTATTTACAATACATTTTTTTATATTTATAACCCAATATTATATTACGAATAAAACATGAAATATTATCTTTATAGTATCACTTTTATTAATATTCCTGTCTCCAAATATAATATTTGTGAAAAGTTCTTAATAAGATGTCATAGAAGTCATTATTATTCTAAATCAAAGGAAACTTTAAAAATCACGACTCCTATAAAGTATTTTTGGTGTTCAATTCTTTTTATTATATTCCATCTAGCGTCGCCTCAGTAATTTATACGTTGACAGATTTTAGACGACAAATTAAAAAAAGCGTTTCAGTTTTTATGTAATAATTTATTTATAATATCGTGACTCAAGATCGCTAAAAGTTTAGTAATGGTTATTATTATATATTTAGTTAATGATATCAAACTAGTGACTGATTGACAATTCGAAAAAAAAACTATAATTCAAAACAACGTACAATAGCAATAACAACATTATCATAAAATGTTCAGGATATTATAAAATGTAAAATTAATGGAGTGTGCAGAAAGGAATCTTGGTATACTTAGCATGATTTACGATGCTGTTGACTCGATAGGAATGGAGTTGTTAGTTTGTCACATGAGTGATTAATTTTGATACTGTATTTGCATGGCCTCTTTAATATGAATAATAGTTCAGATGGAATTCTATTCAAGTTTTGTATTCTTTGGTACGTCCAGTTTTGTTCACCTTTATGACATAATATTTTTATGGAAAAACCTAATATTTTTGGTTATAAACTGAATGATATCAATGCTCTTTTAATCCTTCAAACAATTATACAAAATTGTCTTATAGTCTTATAATCTTTCAAAATTGAGCTTATATTTCTCGTGACAAATATTGAGGTGGCTCGAAATGTGCCCCTTTAAAATATATTCGGATGGCCGAGCCTTTATGCCTGTAATACGAACGTCAGAGCCTTTATAGCTGTAATAGCCATCCCTAAACCCATATCGAGACGAAAGTGCCACAGTTATGTTAATTGCTATAACTTTACTGGGTTTGCCGAGCACTCCTGTTAATGAGATGCGTGCTGTATGGAAAACGTGAAATACAAATACCAATGTTTTCGCATTTATGTGAATATTTAATATGAATAAGTATTGAATTATACGTCAAGTAGATCCATTTTGCTTTAAAGTGACAAAAATGTGGCAATGTTGCATATTAATAACTTTAATATTTATTATAAACTTTCGATTTATTAAACGATATTAATAAATATTTCGAATTTCACAAATTGTATGAGAGATATGTTCCGTTTTAAATGTTAGGTATTATTGAAATATCGAAAAGTGATTGTGTCACGAACCATCGCGTAATAACGGATATCTGTAGTGACAATCGATTTGAAGGGACAAATTGCGTGACTATTTCCATTGGGAACCTGTATATAACAGTCGTTTCACAACAATAAATAGCTTTATTAAAATAAAAAATATACATATTATATAATTATGCATATTAATATTCAAATTTGAATCATATTTCCGCTCGAAGGGGAAATAATATAAATAGTTATCTTGTAATATTAATTGACTACACATATATTCACAAAATAGTTAAAAGACGAAAGAAACAAAGAAGAACAGAAATAGTAAAGACTATAAAGATAATATTTAAAAAGATTTATATACGTTAATGAAGATAGGAAAACAAATAAAGTGGCTTGCAAAAACTAAAAACTAAAGAAAATAACCTTTCTTTCTGAACGGCGACGTTTTTTATTTAATTATGTAAAACGCAATCAGAAATACAATAAAGGATAGAAACATAAAGCTTACAAACATTAAAACGATTTGGATATTAGCTTATCATAAACTAATAACCTTAATGTTCAAAATAATTGTTATGTCTAGACTGATGGTCGTTATTCGTTTCAGAATTAAAAAATTATTAAATATTAGTAATTATTGCAATTTAGCTTTTGAACGCTAAAATGAAAAGGAAAAAGTTTTAATTTTTTTTGTACTTTAATTAACATCACACCACCATTTTATACCTCGGTCTAATTAAAACTCTTTTGTAAGACGAATATGGGTTACATATAAAATTTATAAAGAAGTTTTTTTGAGATGTCTATGTAGTGCTCTTTAATTATTAATAAAGTATTAATGACAATTTTCATATTTGTATATATTTTTACCTTTCGCTAAAAAGGTGATTTCACTAAAGTGATTCAAAACATATTATGAAGCTTTATAAACAATAACACTCTCATGTTATTAAGTGTCACTTTCACACTTTCAAACATATATATAAATAACCGTATTTTAAACACAATAAAACAAAAAGACAGATTTTTTTCACTAAAATCCATTAGCTAGTAACCCTCCCATAGTTCAACATGAACAAAATTAGCGGTTCGGAAAAAAGATACGTATAAACGAAAACTTCGACTAATCTATATCTATGGTAATTTGTTTTTAAATTCAAAAGTAAATAAACTTCGTCTTCCTTTCTTGTGATAATATTATATCTTAAAATACAACCATTTCCGCTTAAGAATCGGTTGAGTATTATGTATCATGTAACGCCATAAAACAATAGACGGAAGATATACGATATCCAAATATAACTATCGATATATGTAAACCAAATATTCTTAGGCATTTTACGATTGAGATGTTAGCATCAAATTTTTAGTCGTAAATGTAGGAGTGTTTGTTTTTCTTGAGTGCTTTAAAACATTTCAATATTTTTGCATTAAGGAATTAACATATTTTTCAGTTATTGTGAGTGGGTTATGAAAGATATTATGAAACTATACTGTTAGTACAATTGGTGCATCTATAAACGATTTTATTTTCACGAAAGGGAAAACTAATTCAATGCTAATGAATTGAATTATTTGTCTACACTTTGTTATGATATTTAGTTAAACATAAATATGTACGAATGTTGTAATGGTGGAAGCTTTTCTTAAATATAAACAGTTAACGATATTTCATTCTTTGGTATTGTACCAAAAAGTTAGAATGCATAAAACATAACAAGATAAATAGACGAGACCCAGGTTTTATAGAGCGTAAGATTGCGTATCTTTATTTAATGTTTCCTTTTGCTGCCGAACCGAAAAATATTACAGCCATATGAAATATGATTCCTGTATTTTGAACATTAAGAAAAAAATAACACCATTCTGTAAAAACGAATTATGTTTTACAATAAGAAAGACGCTTTAATATATATATATATATTAATTCTAAATGAACAAGTTTAACGCATGCTTGTTGAGACTTGGCAATACATTACAGTCGTTTTAATTGTTGGTCGTAAAATTTTTGTTTGTGTCCACAATCATTCAACTTCTGTCAGGCAAATGAGGCCTGCACTCATGAACTCCACAAAGCGTCTTTCATCTCCAGAATACTTTAAATTCCAATTATATTTTCTCCCAAATAACTTTTATGATACGACCGCTTTTAATGAGAAGGGACGAACCCAGTTAAAATGTGTTTCGATACTTTCACATGAACCGTAAAAAGTAAGTTATATATTATACGGTCTCCTTGAAATAGCAATGTTACAATCCTAATTGAAGCTCATAAGTGAGTAATAAAATAAACTAAAAACTTTATTAAAAGTTTATTTACCTTGACAGTAGTTACAAATGCTATTTTCATATTGTATTCTTGCAATATGCTTCTATAGTATAAGATGATTAAATTATTCTGAGTAAATATTTTTTTTTACTTAAAATTTAATATTTTCTCTGAAGTTATCATTATAATATGCTATATGCATAAAGAATACGATTCCTTTTACTGCTCAGTTTCGGTTCAGGGGGAAATGTCATACAATTGGCAACTTTTATATTTCAAGCATATTAATAATTACCAAATTTATCTATTAAGTATAATGTTTCATTTAAAAGAAAGTTCGAAAAAACTATGAAAGAAAAAAAAACGAAATGAATTATATAATAATGATTTGTTTTGTTATTAGTGATATGAATATAAATTTGGACGAATCATTATTGTCGAAAGTCAAATAATTGGGATGAGGGAAGCCTTATCCCAATTATTTAAGGTCGAAGCAAAATCTCTATTCTTACGTCAATGTAGGGATATGCTTTTTCATCATATAGTTTTTTACACACTCCAGGGAGCATTCCGTACCAAATAGCATGGCAGGTCGAATTACTATTTTATTGATTTTCAACTTCAGTTTATAGTAAAATTGTACAAAATATATATTTATTAAAATAGATAAAAACAAAGTAATACATATAATATTTTACTAAGATATCTTCGAAATTCCCAAGCATGTAGCCAAATCACTATTTGTTTAGGCACTGGTATTTAATTTAATATATTTCTTGTTGCAGATTCTATCTACAAAATTCAGCAGTCATGGAGCAATTTTCTGACCCGCTGACAAAATCTACGCACCCTTTACCAATTCAGACTGACACATATCTGTATAGTTGAAAATTTTCCGAAAATGGTTAAATAGTAGTGTAGTGTAGAGTAAGTGATAATGAGCTTATAAGTTTAGTGAATGTCAAGTGAAAGGAAGATGCCTTACTACGGGTACCGTGAGGGGTCGGACTCTAGTGGGGGGTGTTCAGATTCTGAGGGGGACTCTGACTCAGAAGGGGGTTTGAGCACGGAGAGTACAGTGGGCCAGGGCTTACCCTTCCCCGGCTTTACCCCCGTGGCCCTCAGATATTTAACACAGGAAACAAGACCGAGAAGTTGGTGTCTGAAGCTCATCACCAATCCATATCCTTTTTAAAATATGTGAAATAATTTAATTTGGTAAACACTATTCTATTAAAAAACAATCTGAAAATTTTTGAAGGTCATTGTTTGCAAGAAGTAGTGAAGTAATTAAATATAATTCATTTCTTAAAATTTTATTTATATATTTTTCAATAAGTATTTATTTTTTAGTATTTTAATATATTACTTATCAGGTAAGTTTATAGAATATAGAACTAACAACCGTTACCTAATGTTAACATGGCGTGATTGAGCTGCAATTTGCTATTTCATATTATAGAATATGGAAAAACTCTACAAGTAAAAAACAATATTGAAGTACATTTGTATGGTTGTTTTATACAATATTAATATATTAAGCACAGGAGAAACATAAAATATGAACAAAACAATTACAATTAATTCTGTCTACATGATTTACTAATAACGTACATCGGTGTCACATATAAATTTGTAATCAAAGGACAGGTATTGTGCGGACTTTGTAAACAGGGATTTGGCCATATTGGCCAAGGTCGCAAGGGATCTGCCGCATAACACATCTTGTTAGCTCTGTTGCGGACTTTTGTAAAGGCGGATTTAGCGTATCAAGGACGCGTGAATTTTATGATACAAATTCTGTTTTGTATGTAAAAGAGATCTTGTTACCGTTGATATGACTTTGACATAGGTCAAATACTATTAGAATAACATTTGGCTTATACCCTTTTGGCTTACAATACATTTACAAAAATACGTTTAATTATGGATTTACTGAATTCATTGTAAATAAAAAGCGTTATAAGATAGTTATTTAAACAGACATGAAATTTTCTGATATGACTTATCTTGTATAATAGTTCTAAGTGCAACATATATTAATCGTCATTAATTAGGCGGCAATTATTAATTATTAAGGTCGGTTTACACACTAATACCGTAATCTCTGGAGATTATAATATAGATTATATGAGGTTTGTGGAATGGTAATGTATACATTATTAACATTTACTTGATTAAAATTTTTTATGGGTAAGAGAATAAATATATTAATATAAATCTTTTAATATATATTAAATATACTCAAATTTTGTTAACATTATATACGAAATTAAAGTATTTAACATAATAGTGTACATGTTATATTTGCTTTACGAGCCATATGTAAAAGTTCAAACAAAAATGTAACAGAAATACAGAACAAAATTGCAAACCGTACATAACTATGAGCATCTATCGTATAAATTATGAAAAACGAATCTGGTTTGTTTCATTCTAACAACGTGTGTACAATGAAGATATATTTCGTATGGTACAAGATATAAGAGAAAGCGATTTAATTTAATTTATTTAAAAAGAATATATGTTTTAAATATAATTAATACTTTCTTCATTGCTTGAATGAATAAACGTGAAAAAATGTATTGCGCGAGAATAATAAAAAAATACCCCCTGCGGATTTCCATTCAAATATCGGTTATTGAAAGCAGTCGGCCATTATTAATCGCTCTGAATATTCGTATATATAACCATATTCAATTCTTAGACAAATATAATAGTGTAGTCAATCTGTTAATATTTTAAGCGATTGCGTATTTTAAAATTATTACTGATGCGTCGATCAAATTTAAACCTTGTCTCAGAAATTATAAAATTACAAATAATAATATAATAAAATAGAAAAGAAAAATATAATAGAAGAGTTAATTAATCTACAAAATCTGAAAAAAAAAATTACAATGTAAAAGAATATTAACAAAAAACAATAGTGTTTTCATTATTTTTATGCATTGCAATATTAATATCGGTCTCTATTTTCGGCGGATGTTGTCAAAATAATTGCAATGTACAAAAGTTCCAAGCTATTGCAAGCTATTTCGTGACAATAGTTGGGATTAATTTGGATAGAAATTTGCAAAGACAATGGCTGATGGAACGTGAGGATAAACCAGAGCTTTCGTACTTTTGTTCCTGAATATGATGTAGAATAAAAACGATGTGTGCTATTTTTTAGGTGTACCGCTTCTTTTTTGGTTATTTTCCTTACTGTTTTATAATCTGTAGGATATTAAGTTTAGTGTGCTATTATGTATGAAAGTCGTAAAAAATATTATTGTTCATATCAACTTTATGATTGAATGTGTGTTGTTATATTTTGTACATAAAATATAAATATAAACGTTAGAATGAACTCTTATTCGACATTACCACGAATATTTTGTTACAAACATTTTGGTTTGGCCATATTATTTTTTTATTCATTAAATCCCAATTTCATAGATACTACAAAAAATCCATATAGTCTTTTCTATCTACGAGACTTGTGTTTAATAATTAATATCACGAATTTATATATAATTATACAATGATTACAATAAACATTTGTTAGTAAGATACTAATTACTATTCGATTTAGTTATGTAATAATAATTAGATAGTTCAATCATTTTAAAATCATATGTACATTATGTATTAATCTATAAAATAAACTAATTAATTTCAAATAACCTTTACCAAGCAAAAAGCTTTGCTGTAAAATCAATATTTGCTCATTTATACACAAATCCTATCAGCGAATGGAATTAGAACAAAACATGCCTATGAATATAATATTTAAAATCATAGTTAATTTTTTTAAGGAATTATAATATATTTACAAATATATTGTTATTTAAATCTTAACTATAAATTCTCTTGGCTTTATATATATATATATATGAAAGATTTCATGGTGACATCATTATTTTAAAGCAAGAAAGAAAATTTATAAGAAAAGCAATAAATGACCAAGAAGAAGGAATAAAAAGTGAAGACTTTCGAAGTTTAATAAAAGATAAGACCTAGAAATATCTTCTATCCTACGGAAATCGCATCTTTCTTCTCGAACTACGCGACGTGTTTTAACTTCATTATGTAATAGCTTTAGCATCATTTACTAGCGATTCCATTACTGGAACTTCCTGATAACTATGTCATTCTACGGAAAATTCATAAAAAAACGAATACAAATTTCAGAATTTATTAAAGGAATGGCTGCTATCTTTCATTATCACGGTTTAATAATTATTATCTTGGCTGCTTATCAATTCGATATATTTATATTATTTTAAATTTAATCTCTAGATACGTGTTTATATTTATAAATTTAAATATCTATTAAAGCTATATGAGGTATAATCAGGATAAAAAAAATTTACACCAAGTGAAAACAAATATCCAGAATGGATTATGTAAGGACAATCTAAAATTGTCCCAAGAGTTGAACACTGGTTTCCTTTATATTAGTAAAACGAATATGACGCCGCTTTATTGAAGAGTTGTCAGTTTCCATAGACCATAGATGTGATTGTTTATGACTAAGATTTCTGTGTAAAAGAAAAAAGGTAATTTTAGAGTTTATCATAAAAATAACAACGTAACTGATAATTATCAACATTAATAATGTCAGATGGTCATCGTCTTATTCTAATCGAAACTTCTAATTCTTAAACTTGGCACAAAATAAATGAAAACAAAAAAATCCTCTAACTTATTCTATAAATCAAACATGTGAGATTAGGAAATAATTAATGTAAAATTGGATAAATAAAACACTAAACCTAATACCACTTAATAAAAATCATAAATCTATTTCTTGACCCGTATCATCTTGACTCCAGGCAACAACAGTTTTCTTAACATGCTACACATGACTTATAGCGTATATTATTTTTACATCGCCTGGTAGGTCTATAAAATTGTATTGTAATAATAAATAAACAGCCACGCTATTGGCTTATATCCAAGATAAAAGTTTTTACGGAACGTTAAACCATATTCTGTTTTTCGCATTATACCCACTTTTAGTCAAGATTAATTTTTAAAATGTGTTATTTTTTTAAATTAATTTGCTCTTTTCTCTCTTTTATACACTCTCTATCTCTTTTCTCTCCTTCCTTATAATATCTTTAACACAGTCTAAAAATCGAAGCTCTCAAGGTCTACTTACATCAAATGTTGTTTATTCGGTATGTTCTCAAATTTAAAAAATCTAAACTACTATTCTTCATCTTCATCTTTTAATGATCATGATACTAATTTTAGTAAATAATTTAGATGAAGCGATTTTGTCTAACATTTTAAATATGGATTCTTTTTCAGGCAATTATGTGAAGTCAAAAATATAAAAAAAATACCAAAAGCTATTCAGAGAGGCCTTATTGAAAATCGCTAGGCCATTTATTTGAATGAGCCCGCCGTTGAACAGAAAAACTCAGTTAAGCTTAAATTATTTAAAAAATCACAGCCTTTTTCAAAATGCGAAAAATTTTAACAATTGTTTATTACATAATAATGAATCTTGTTAATTTAATAAAATGGTATTTTTCCTCAAGACTTTATATATTTTTTTATAATTGGCTGCCCAAAAGACTCTAGTTGGATAAAATAAAAATGTTGCTAATTAAAAAAATGTAGCACTTTTATTGCAATTCAATTCATTTGCATTTTCTCCGCGTTCTCTCATTGATAAGTGCTTTAATCCGATCATGTTATCTGTTGGAGCTCACGGCAATTAGATAAACTAATTGGTGGCCGGGAGCTTCCGATAATTATCAGACCTAAGTGATAGTTACACTATTACGTCAGGCACTACAGAGAATAACACTAACCCGCAATGGTCGCATAACAAGTAATTTGCTAACTAGGGTACTTTGAGTTGAATCTTATATTATGTTATCTGATACAATAGAATGAAACAGGTAGCTTGTTAAACAACCTATTCTATTATTAATCTCAAAAATAAACATTCTTTTTAAATCACAAAAGAATAAAAGTTTTAAGAGAAAATATTTTCTCAGCTCTTTTGCCAGCAAGACAGTAAGTGGGGACTTATAAGAATAGGGACTTGTGGGGTTAATATTCGTTAATCCTAAATCCCCACTTCTTATGTTTTTGCTACTCCAAGTCATCCGGATTACGATTTACGAAGGAAAACTATACAAATAATAATGTGACAAAGACTGTATAAAATCTTCAAGTATTGTAATAGAAAGAACTGCACTTTTCGCTTTTTATTTTAATAAAATTTATATGTGCTTGTTTAATCAAATCAATAATTATTTTACATAGCTACGTTTAATCATATAAAAATAAATATAAGTAGTTAGATTTTTTTCTCCGTGTTTTGTATATAAATCCATTATTGAATATTATACTTCTGTTCCGAAATTTAATATACTCTCTGTTAGGTTACAGAGTAAATATTATAAAAATATATCACAAAAGAGAAGTAAAACTTTAATTGCATTACCGAAATAATGCTCATTTCTGGAATTTATAAATATTTGTAGCACCACTTTGCTGACATGCAAATAAATCACGCAAACCGGTATTTTCCGCTCCAATCTCACTTTTGTAATTTACGTTTTAGTGAAGTCATTGAATAAAATAAGAATAGTTTTTTTATAAAAAATATAACACGAATAACATATTTTATACATTTACAATTACAAATTCAGTTTGATGAAAATGTAACCTCTGAAATGAAAACGTAATTTTAACAACGTAATTCTATATTTCAATTGAATGCATTTGAAATATAGAAATTTAGAACTTACTAACAAATATCAGACTTCACGCGAGCGAAGCCGCAGGCGAAACATTAATATAATCTTAATATGAAAATCTAGATAGTGTGCGACGCGCCACTCGTAAAGAAGGAAATATTCAACTTTTTCACAATAACTATTCAGTTGATAAAACTTTCCCGTCGCGCTCATATTGTAATATATACCGAGCTTAAATTATTCTTTCTGGAAATTGCAAAAGTTTCAATGTTTGTTTGTTTATGATTTATTGCTCGAATACTAAGATACAAAAATCTCTGTTCAATTAAAAAAATATTTAGCTTCAATAGATAAAAAATACAAAGATGTGATCCTCAAATGACAATATTAATGTCATTTACGAATATTTACCGTTTGTTGTATAACTTGTGTATTCTCTGATATTTTAAGATACCGTGAGTAATCTTGTTCTATCCTAAACCTAATACCAGAAAACCTGCATACTCCTTTGCCTAACTAGTCGACTACATTCATTTTGCACCAGCTTTGAGAGTAAAATATACGGCTATCGTATCGTATCGGCATGACATGTTTTGTAGCATTCCTTGTATCAGTCAGATATTTGATTAAAACGAAGTGTAACCTTCAGAAATACATCAAATATTTAAATCGCCAATCACGATTTCTTATCTTATTAAAAACTTTTAAAAGCTACGAGAGATATAAATAAAGTATAATTTATGTTGTATATAAATAATATGAATATAAAAAGTAAAAACGATAAATAATTTAATTATACATAAAAGCATTTTAGATTCTCTCGTCCGGAAACATTTATTGAAATAATTTAATTGTAGAAAATTTCATTTCAAATAAATAAAATAAGTCTCGCTTTCATCTAAGTTCCATTTCTTGTTAGAGAATTTATGGAAAATTTAATTTTAATTTCAATGTATTTAATATTACATTATATTTTTCTACTAAAAAATTTATTATGTATCGAATGATTTAATAATTAAATAATGTTAATGCCATATACTTACAATGGCTACCAATGATTTCATATACGGAAGACATTGCATGGTATTTCATGGAAATTAATAACTTTTATTGCAAATAACTTTCCATCATCAGTTGGTCGATAAGTTAAATAAATAGGTTAGAATAAAATATTTAATAAAAAACACCCCATTTTTAACGTATATAATTAAAGAACAGTTAAGACTTTTATATTATAAATTTAATTAAATATCCACGCATGCCAACAACTGTAGAACAGATTTAACGTGTTTACTGCTTCATATCAGATGACGTCACTTCCGCCTTCCGTCCGTGGATCCACCACGACATCCGACTGACATTGACTCCAAACGCAATAATTTATTTGTAGAAATTTTACGTTCTAAAATATTTATTTACCTTTTATTACAGCTGTGTCTTAATGAAGGAAAGTTTTACTATGTTTTAGGATCTATTAACATTATTTTGGTTTTATTATGGCGGTAGTTGTTGATGCCATCAAAATGCGACGCAGCAATAGTATAGTTACGACAACTTGGATTTGATATTTGTTGATTGTGTTATGAAAATTATAGTATATTTAATCAAAACAATGCTTTAATCGTATTTTTACAAAACAAGCTATCACTACTTAGATTGATAATCTGAAATATAAAGCATAAAACAGCTCACAAAGGAGATCCTTCACAAAACCTTTTGCAATTCAAGAATTTCAAGAACGATTGAAAGCAAATAGAAAATCGTTTTATTATTTCAATATTCTCTCTGCATTTTCAAACAGAATATGTACATTCGTGTGTCGATATTATCATGGACCGCGTAAAGAGAATGGTATCAACTCGTCAATGAAATTCGTTCATGTCTCCAGTTGAGTTTCAGTTTCATTTGCACCACCTGCAAACTATTATAATAAAATATTCGATAGTGCTTGTACTTTGGACACTTAAATTTAAAGTTATAGCATATTTTACGAGACTATTTCACAAATTCCTCCATCATGAGCAAATTTTGAATATTTTAGTAACTTGTATATTGAATATATTTATTTACAATATATACGTTGTATATCTATTATACAATAGTTAAGTAATTAACTCTATAATCAAGAACTATAGAAATTCATAATATTTAACTCATCAAGCTAGATTAACATATAAAAATGGATTGATTTATTAGAATCGAAACATACGAATCTTATAAGAAATTCATTTACAAAATTGTTTTACTCGTTAGTAATACGTAAAAATGTTAAAAAAAAACTTTAAATTTTCTGTCGAAAATTTCGTTGGGGACAGGCAACAATTAAGACACCACATTACTAAGAAAGGCATAAACTTTAACTTTTTAGTTAGTTCTGTATTAAATATATTTATTATGGAAGGAAACCCAGTGAAATCAAGGTTGATTATTGTATCAGAGTCCATAGTTTTTGCTTTCACATTTAACTACTGACAGATTTTATAATTCTCATTAAATAAAGTTACCTTAAGGTTTTCTAAAGTACAATTTTAAATAAAACCGATCACCGATTTATATTTTACCAACAAAACATATTTTTTTTAATATTCCGAAAATCCATTGCAAGAATAATGTTGAAGTGCCTTTTTGTTTTAATTTAATGATGTCAGACCGTTGGCGTAGCAAGAGATATTAAGAATCCACGATCTGTTATATAAAAGATACCAATCACTTGTTTTCATTAAAATCTTTTATTAAAACAGTTTCTTGTTTATATTTTGTATCAATATAAAAAAATACCTTTGTTATAAAATTCATTTATTTCACTCGTAAATAAAACAAATAAATTTGAAAAAAAAAATATTAAAAGTATTAATAAATGCCTGTAAAAGTATTAATTAATAATATATTAATATTTTTTCCATCTTTTATTGTTGAAATGTTTTCATTTGTATATCAAAATGGGTAATATTTTTTACTTTAAATGCTTATACAGTATGTGATTATATAAATGTAAAACGTGGTTCATTACAAGTGCTCTATTTCAAGCATGCCTCATAGAACGGATTGAATACTGTTATGGATCTGAGCCAAACTGTTCAACATACCCTTGAACTGTATCCTCAATAAAGGTTCAATTGAATTTCCGTGTATTGATGAAGTTAAGTAAATTTATTTAACAATTTTTGTCATCATTTATCAATTTTGTATTTGAAATATAATTATAATAAATATAGTAATATAATTGTATACTTAAACAATAAAAAAATATAGTAGAAAAATCATAATTCTCTCTGGCCGTTATATTTTATCGTGTTTTCATAACATCGAAAAGGCCACCGCGAAGTATCCTTACGAATTTGAATAATGAAACGCTCTGAATTGAGAATTTGGCTTGTAAACTTGAACAATTCAGACGATATAGCTTTTGAAAACAAATTACTATGAAATATAACTTGCAATATCAGAAAAACAAAATGAGAGTGTTTAATAAAACAAAAAAGATGATTAAAATATACAATATTATTATTAGTTTACTGACTGAATTTTGTTATTATTGTTATTTTATTATTATATACAAAAAATCTAAATTTAAGGACAAGCTGTTTAGAACAACAGTTCTCTTCATACTGACGAGTAAGTATATTATAAAATAACTTTAAAATTATTTATATTGTTAGCTCGAAATAACCAGGAAAACCTTGTGATTTGGTGATGTATTACAAGAACGTAGGCAACATGCAGTCTAGCTTGAAGAGCTATTGTTAAGTTGAGATTTGTGTTGAATACAAACCGTACTCTCCATACCGATATCATTACAGTTGTTCACTTAGTTTAAAATAACTGGATATTTGAGCTCCGGTTGTACTTTTAATATCCAAAAAAAACAATAATGGAAATAAATATAATTCATGGCTGTTTTGTTATTAACAAACTTGGTAACGTAAAAAAGTCGAACATGTGCTCTATCCTTATTTAACCTAGCTGACAAACATTTGTTTACTTCAAAATAATCGAAATAGAAATAAATAATTATAAATGAGTTGAGTATTCTAATTTTATTTTAGATAAGTAGTATCGAATCGTTGACGGAAATGACAAAATATCTTTAACTCGAGCGTTAGGATAGATTTTATTAAATGCTTTGTGGTTTAAGGTCCATGATTTATGATTTTCTTGCGTGACTGTTACACCCTTGACGATTTCCCTTAAGGTTTTTGAAAGCACTTAAGATAGAAAAGTTTTCTAATAATCCATCACTTTACAGTTAGTTCTACTACTACTAGTTTATTTTTCATTTTTTATATATTTTTGAGTATAATACTTACATATATATGTATGTATATTATTGTTATCAAAAAATTCTAAAAGTATTGAATTAATTTCAGAAAATATTTGATCTACATTATTATATACAAATCGATCTAAAATTTAATATTTTTTTACAATGCCTATGGATGTTTTGATTACTCAGTATGGACTTTTTTTATATTTGAAAATATTAAAAAAGAAAACAATAAAATATTTACTCTTTATGTGACAAATATTGAATTGAATTATTCGTCCGCGAACAGAACTGTGAACTAAAACTAGCGAAATATGTAAATTGTTTAAAATATGATACGAATTGACAAGTTGTAATAAATGATAATACCATTATCAAAATAAAACTCCATAATAATTCTCCATATAATTCCATACAATCCCAACATTTTTATTTACAATTTTATTTCAAACTCCGTATCCGAATATCGATAATTTTAGATCCTGAGACCCTGTTGCTCATTGCAGAACTTTATAAATCATAAAATATACTCGATTTTTTATCATTAACCTCGTACATAATAATAGCTTGTTCAAAGAAAGATAAAAGGTTGCGTAGTTATTTTTTCACGGGCGGGTCGTGCAAGACCCGTAGGTGGGATGGATTTTACAGGTCATTAGAGAGATGAGGGTTAACAGAAATAGGCCAACAACCGTCTTTATTTTTTATTTGTCTATTATATTTAGTTTTTCTTATATTTAATATTACTCCAAAATCTCTATATCATTATTTGGTACACAGTTTTGCCAATTAAATTTAATTAATAAGATAAAATTATTTCTTTCTTTAAGTATTATATTCCTGTTGTCTTTGTCAATTTCTTAATTCTTAAGCAATATTTTTTCTACGGTAATTATTGAATATAAATAATTATTGTATTTTAAAAGTAAAATTTAGTAATATATATCTTGTTTAAATAATACAAAATCATGCAAACGGAATCTATTACGAAAGATAGTAAATAATAACTAAAACTTTGATATCTAACTAGCTCATAGTTTAATCTTTATAATTAAAGTAACTAGATCAAAACCTAAACTTCACTGAACAAACATCCAAAATACTTTATAAATTGCGATGGAACAGAAATATATTTATAATATGTCATAAATTTACGCGTTTCCGGGAAGTGTAACATGAACAGGTCATTAGGAATCACTACCGCGTTTAACATAACTTCCGTCAAATAACAATGTGGAAAGTTTTAGAATTACAAAACTTTCCATAAAAATAATTGCGCAAAATGTTATGCTGTCGCGTGCATGAACGACATTTATGTATTTGTTGAAATGGCGTTTGGTATTTTCACAACCCGTGAGTTACTCCTTATGTAATAGTTTATTTGATTAAGATTTAATACACTGAATTTTAGTTAGTAGACTTAGTAGTTCTGGAACTCAGAGCGGGGTGAATAAAAACTATCGTAAACATATCTATATAATTGACATATTTGACAGATATTAGATACACGCACTGAGCTAAATCTGCAGCTTTGTTTATCTGTCTGGTTTTTTGCCTTGAATTTCTACCGGTATAAAAATAGTTCGTTTCCCAATTAACAGAGGAAAATATGATACTCAATTACCATTAATTATCATCTTGTGCTCGGTTTGATTCGAACGAAAGTAATTAGAAATAAAAACTGATAATAAAAATAGATAGAAACGTTAATTAAGAGATTTTATTTCATTTGTTTGCCGGTTTCGTTTTTAGTAGTTTTTTGTATTCGCGTGCATCAAAATCAATATAAAAGCCGGCTATTTACGCGAATGTGAATTGCTATACGTTTAATATTGATTAGCGTGACACATTAAAATTACTGGGGACTTGAACAGCAACCGTTAGGTAAACGATAGTAAGTCACTTTACGACTATTTTATGAGCCACCGGAGCCAGTATGACTCAGAGTCGGTTGTCTGAAGAATTCTGAAACCAAAGTTGCCATTAGTGGCTTACATTCTTCAAAGGTCAAAGAATAAATAACTAAGAATTTCGATTTTTATGAGAAATTATAACACAGTAAAGTATAATAATAGGTCATAACTTACTTTTTATGTTAATGGTGCAGTAATATTCATTTGAATAAAATGAATAATAATATATTAATAAATTACGTTTTTCCACATTGCATTAACGCTTTTAAATATAGAATGCATTAAAAATACTCTCGTAAGTAATGTTTCTCATTATGTTATAAAAGATACTGGCTGAATATTTAAGATGAAATCTTTTATTTTACTTAAATAAGACTTTTGCAAAAACTCAAGATAGCGATCATGCCAGAGAAGTGCAATAAAAGTTTAAGTTGAAAGGACCAAAATAAGGAATTGCTTACAAAAAGGAAAATTACAAAAATAAGAGAATTTTAAAGTACCAATTCACGCGAGTTCTAATACGAAATATTTATAAAGTTGTTTTTCTGAACTCTGTTATAGAAACTAATTAATTACATCTTACTAACATTTATGGAACCCAATATTATAAACTTACTTTTGTCAATTAAAAAAAAAGTATATTTATTATGTAGTTTTTGCACACAGCCTTAGTAAATATTATGAAACGACATCCAAGTTTGTCTCTTTATAAATAATTAAATTGACGTATCTTGAACATCGCTATTCAGTCCTTGTCATTACCATAGAGTTATGACATTGAATGTTGAACATATAACATTGTATGTATGTTCTTTTATTTTCATTAATTATATAAAGTTTCACCTAAAATAATATAAATTTGTATCCTTTGTCACTTTTAATTCAATGAAATACACTACTCCTTTATCATTCTTATTTTAACGTGTTTTGTTAGGTTGTACCCGTTCAAACGAAATCATGAATTAATGAATTATTATAATGTGTCCGCAGCTACATTTACATAACAAATGGTTAATCAAGGTAATATATGTTAAAAACTATGAACGGCTCTGTTATATTTCTGTCTACTACATTTTAAAATTAAAATGAAGGAATTCTAAAACAAAACGAGCATATCTGATAAATATAAAATCACCCGTCAAACATCGGAATCGTTTATACGAATCTTGAACTTGATATTTCAGTGTCTATTTTCATTATATTTTTCCGTTCCAATGATCTTCCAAAACAATAATTACGGTAGATATCGTTGTTTGTTCTCCATGACAGCCGGAATTACTGTTTGTTCACAATAAATTTACGAGATGTTTTTCTTCTCCCCGTGACGCAATAGGCAATAAGGAGCGCGTTTTCTCAACTATAATGGTTAATGTTTTTGTTGCCAATTCTTTTTCTTTATCTATCAGTCCTTGATGAACTGAATTAGACACAATAACAATTTTAATTGTTATTCAAACATCGATTTCAAAACATGTAGCACCAATTGTTAATTAAATATTAAAAAGAAGAAACCTTAATTAATTTAACATGATCAAATAAATAAAACTCCCCTGACTCGAATACGAGTACTGTCAGATAAAGTTGGAACATTCATAGTAACTGCGATGTTTACTTTGGGACAACAAAGTTTCGTAGACGACAAGCCTACTGTGCAAAAACAAGTTACAGTATGCAAATAACATTGTGAATGTGCCCTCCTAAATTTTCCTACAAAAGTTGTGCAATTCTTCATGCGTACGCTGAATATTCTCCCTTTTGAGAAGTTTTAAAACAAGTATAAACACGCTAACAAGTTTTGTACTAGAGTTGTGAAGTAACTTTTTGTTTCTGAAAATTGTTTTTAAATTGAAATTATCATCTAAGATGTTGTAACTTTATGTAATACTTATTTTCTCTGTGTAATTTTAGGTCTACAATAAAAGCTACTGTACTTACTAACTTTTAAAGAATACATTTTACGCCTACGCTTTCAATTTTTTTCAGATGAACGAGGACAAAAAAACTTACTAAATATATCTGAATTTTGAAATTGAATTTTGAAATTGAATTTTGAAATTTCCAAGCTGAATGAATATACATATTTATTTATTGTTTTTTTTTTTAATTTATTTTTATTCGAAGAAAAATATATTTAATATATATTTAGAAAGAAAAAAAAATGTTATTGCAAACCTAGATGTATTTTGTTTGCATTTTTTTCTGTAAATAGTAAGTTTCAATTATAATATTATTTGAATACAATTTGTTTAGATCACAATTGTAGGGACGAAACTTAAGTAAACAGTAACAAAATTGAAACTCAAATAGAAATTTAATATTTAAATGGGAGAGTAACATCTGTTAATCAATCGCAATAATCCTCTGGGATTAATTGAAAATCGTAACACTACAGCGAAATCCTAATTAAGCCGAATTCGATAATGAATGCTAGCAACCATAATGAAATGAACATGTTAAGAGTCGGCTTTTGTTTGTTCAGATTATACTTTGTTTATAATAGAATGGTATTTAATATGGTATTTTTTATATTATATAATCCTCTGACCTTAATGGCCGTAATACTCTAGTGATTCAAGACGCCCAACAATGTTTCACTATTGTCTTGACATAAAATCCTTTATGGCTGAAAGTAAAAATTTAATTAAAAGTAATGAAAATCATTAGAGACAAAATGGTGCTATTACTAAATAGATAAAGCTGCAAATCATTTAAATTATAACATTTTCATTTTACTTTTTGAATAACGGAAAGGAATTTTAGTCTCACAATGGCGTTACGTTAGTTTAAGGACATTAGAATATCTCATTTTTAAGCAGTAATTTAAAGTTTGAAACTTTAACTAACCAAAAATTTTTTATACCTTTTAAATCGTTGAAAAAAATACACAAATTTTATTATATATTTTGAATGACTTACTAGTTTTGTTACAAACCAAGTCTTAATTGGATTTCATTTATTATTTTATATTTATTTCCTATCGGAATAACTCTTGTGTATGTTTTGATATTACTACAGAACCTTGATAACGGTGATTACTTACTACCAGGAGAAGCTTTCTCTTTTACTTTTTTTATTACAAATAGCTCTTAAGTTCACTTTTAAGTATAATTCCCTTAACCACGTAGTACATGGTTTGAAAGAATATCAATGCTGGTTATTCTACTGAACTGCGTGACGCTGGGCATGTACCAGCCCTGTGTAGATGACCAGTGCGTCACCAACAGGTGTAAGATACTACAGGTTTGTATGCTTTGTTATATATGGACAAATTTGATGTTTAGTCATCTTCTCCTTATCTTACTTATTTAAAGTCGGCGTAATATGTCAATTCATTTCAATCTCTTCTGACATAGCCTACCGTATTTCAATGAAGTCTTGTCTTCGTCATATTATTTTAATGCACTCCATTCTCTCCATTTTTACTTCTTCTATATATAATTAAGAGTTTTTTCTTCGATGACTATTGTCGAATTTATTAATGTTTATAATCACTTGACATCAAACTTAAATAGTTTTATGAAAATACAATCCACAGGTGAGAATAATTATCTAAAAAGTTTGTGTATAATAGTTTATCTGTCTTTAATAAATATATTATAGATATAACATTTTAAAACATTAAATTAAGTGATGTAAGTTTATTAATTAACTTGTGCAATATTTCAGGTTTTTGATGACATTATATTCGCATTCTTTACTCTGGAGTTGACTATTAAAATGGTAGCTATGGGTGTTTACGGACACGGTACTTACCTCGCCGATTCTTGGAACAGACTGGATTTCTTTATTGTCATGGCTGGGTAAGTGATAGTAATAAAAATAATTAGTAAAACTCAAAGTCAACGCTAAACACTAAGTTTTTTTTATAGTTTTCATGTTTTCATACATAGTACTAATGAAACATTATATTTAAAGCGACATAGTTCCAGAGGGTTATGGTAGTGGAATCAACATCCGTGGAGAACTATTATATATTGCCATGCTTTGATTCTCATTGTGTATAAATATATAAATAAATATTTGAAAACCTTTAAAATTAGTCAATAAAATAAGTAATAAGTTTATATAAAATACTTTTTCATATTAAGAAAGATCTTGTCGCTTGGTAGAAACGCCAAATAAAATTTAGGAATCTCATGAAAAATTCATTATTATATCTTACACCAATTTCAGAGCTCTAGAATATGCTTTGAACGTAGAAAATATAAATTTATCTGCTATAAGAACGATCCGAGTACTGAGACCCTTGAGAGCTATTAACAGGATACCGAGTGAGTATATTAAATTTAATATCTTTTTAGGTAAGAATTTTTCCGTTCGGCGTCAACCCTCACACGTACATACATAGTCTAAATAATCTAACGAATGGTTTTATGTGAAGGCACGTATAATAACGCAGAATCAATAAATTAATAAGGTTAATACAATACGACTCACACCAACTAAATTGAGATTCTTTGTACACTTTATGAACTAATAATAGTTCATAAAGTCCTTATATAAACTGAAGTACTCTCTAACGTAAAGATTAAATCATTCAATCAAAGTTTAAATAGTTAAAATATATAGCAACTAAAACTAAAAACTTAAAATCGTTTTAAATAAATAAAAACTCGATCTACTTTCAAATGCAAACTCTCAAATAAACTCAATTATATTACCTATTTTGCTACAACCATTTTATCCTAACTAACCCAGTTATCTGGTCGAACAAGCAATTTTCCTGGTTTGTAGGAAATCCCTGTCGAGGCACTTACAGAAATTAGCTTCGAACAAAAATTGAAAGTGTAGGCGGTCGATCGATACGCAACAAGTGAGCCGACTTTGAGAATATTAGATCATGTCAGCCATTGCCGAGAACAAATTTACATTTTACCTGGAAAGCCATGTTGCTGTAAAACTAGAATAAATTGGCTGGGATGCTTATGAATATATGAGTTATATTAGGTACTACGTAGATTTACCTGTGTACTACCTAGACTTGTTTGACATTCCTATTATAAATAATGCTATGAAAGATAATGTTTTCTGTTGATTGATTTGATTTAATCTAAAGTTTTTTTTTCTTTTAAAGCAATTAAATAAAATCTTATTATGTAACCAATAACATACGATTTTCGGTAATTTATTTTAAATAATTTAAAGTGTTTTATGTAAGATAAAAAAAATAAGATCATTGTCTTATAGGAAAATGTTTTGAAAATAAAAATAAAAATAGAAATTCTGTTGAACTCAAATTTGTTTAAGCAAATTTTTTTCACTTCCGGTTGAAAAAAATAATTTTATTACTACATTATTTGTCTACTAAAATGAAAAAAATATAGTATTTTATATATATCTTTATGGGTAAATATTGAGTCTATATTACTGTATATGAGTCCATTAATAATAATATTATATATTCGATGATATGAATATTTTTATAATCAACCAAAACAGCAAAACTAATAAAGAAATATATTAATTATATAAAAATTAGGAACCCAAAATCTTAAAATATGTTTACCCTTGCTCATAAATAACTCTGAAATGTCGTAATCATTTCTTAGAACTAGTACCTAATATGATTTATTATCTGTTGTAGAAGAGCAACATCAAATTACAGACGGGATATTACTTACAAAGAATACTTGACCTCTTTCACAGATATCTTTTAATATAATAAATATATTCGCTAAATAAAATTCTATGTCGAATTAAAGATTACGAAGTAATTCCATGATTACTGATATATACCAAATGAATTTCATCATCTATTATAGCTATATTCGTAACAACTTAGTAAATAATTAATTTTAATAAGAGTGAAGTACATTAACTGTTACGTTTAAATTTCATTAAACTTGGATTAGAAGTTAGGAATATATACATCATATTATCTATATTCCGAGTAATATTAACGGTAGGATCTTGAATTTTGGGATAGTTTCGTCGTCAAGTCTAATTCGTTAAGTGGAACATAGCAATTGGTATGTATAAATAAAAATAATAAATGTATTCATCATTCGAAATTACAGTTTTCCGTATTCAAAAACAATTATAAATCAATAAAGTGTATTTACATTAACCAGTAAATAAATAATACACAATAATTTATTCAAAATATAATTTATGTATAAATAAACACAACAAACGAATATATAAAAAATAATACATTGATTTTGTAAATATTAATTCATATTTATATTAATTACTAGAAGAGACAATAAATCTCTAACGAATTAGTGCTGTCGCGACGTGTGTGTCTAACGCTGTGCGATTTAATTTGCGGTCAGGTCTCAGTGTGCCGGTTGTTTGAGTCCCAGATGGGTTTTGAAACTTTGCTATCTATTTATTCAACTGACAGTTTGAGTGCTTGTTTTTGAATTAGTCTACAGTTGTTCTAGAATTTAATAACAAAATGTTTTTAGACTTATAAACAAGTGCTTAAATCATTGCATTATTTTATAATTCAAAAAAGCCTTTTACGTCCGGTATAAACAAATATCTCACTTTAATATGTAAACTTTCATTAAATTTTAAGCATGTAGGTAATTAGGAAAGTTAAATAAATAAAGACACCCTTGCTGATTATCCCCTCGCGTATACTTTGAGTTAAGCTTATTAAAATGTTGCTACCTAATTGTTACTAATGAGAATGTAAACTACATGATACGAGTACATTGGTTTAAAAAATATATGTAAAAGTTTGAAAATGTTTGTTTGTTGAATAATTTTTTGTATATCTCAAATACTTTATTTACTTAATAGCTTTTATAATTAGTTACTTAGTGTTTAGAAAATATATGTACGTTTACCTTATGTACTTCCTAACTAAAATTACGGTATTGGTTTATCATTGCATTCTTGATTTATAAATCAAGAAGGGTTTCAATTGAAATCAAGAATGAATGAATGCTTTATAATTATAAATTTTGGTGTTGTTTAACGGTTGGTACAGTGCTATTTTCTACACTTTTTATGTATGCTAAGTTTAATTAGCATACATAAAAAGTGTGGACAATAAGATTTTTTGTAGATTGTCCATAATAATTGAAGAATTTATAAGACATTTGGTTTCGTGCCACCGGTATTTTATGATATTAAGGGAAACTTCACAGCAATGTACGAGGATGAGGTGAATGAATGCGTAATAATAAGTCTGAACTGAATTTAAAAGGTTATTATATTTATCGAAGGGATCAGTAGCTTTGTAGGTTTTTTTAAAAATATTATACTATACTACCAGGTTCTCAAAGTATCTTGTGTTAAAGACTAGAATTTTCAACATGAACATTACGTAAACTGTTAGTAGTAAAATCATTAAACATTCACTGAACTAGTATACATGAATAATTAATCTATTCACAAACGACATTTCGAATGGAATATAAGTTGGAATATTTATTGTTCTAACTCCATATATATGCTAGCTATAAAGTTTTCAAATGCTTAAAAGCCTAATTTTGAAAAAATATTGATGTATATGTATTTCGCAGGTATGCGTATTCTTGTGATGCTACTCCTGGATACATTACCGATGTTGGGAAATGTTCTTCTTCTGTGCTTCTTCGTTTTCTTCATATTCGGTATTGTTGGAGTTCAGCTTTGGGAAGGGATTCTGAGGCAGCGGTGCGAGCTGGTTTTACCACCAAACGTTCTGCGACCCAAGTATGTTATACAATTTGCACGTAGTAACACTATTTAAATGAATCAACTATATAAAATAACAGACGAGTTATTTAGTATATATTTATTTATACATTGTTTGTTATTGCATCACAGTTTGCAATTTTGAATGCAATGTTAAATCCATTGAATACTAAAATAGAATATAAATTTCAGTGACTTGAATAAAATATATTTTTTGTACCATTTGCTCGAGAGCGCTCGTCTTAGAGGCACGTCCTATTGCTAAATTTGACTGCATGCAATATTTAACGCTTTGCAAAGAAATATCCACGTTACTAATTATAATTTATTGCCAGTTTTTAATCTACTAACACACCGCGCATGATCAGAAAGGCTTACTTTACTCAACGTTAATATTGCATTCTGTCAATACACAAGACCCCGTTTGAAAAAACACGCATGACGATTCGTATAACAATACTAGAATTCGCATGTAATTAACATTATTTACATGTTTCACAAAATACTAATGGAAACATACACAATATTTAACCGACAAAATTTAAATTGAAACGTAAGAAGAACAATCAACTTCATGGAAAAAATATGAGGCTAAAAAAAATTTCGTTCTGGCCATTTCGCTCCGTTTTTAACAGGAATACAAAACAATTCACATAAAACAAAACATCGTCATCTCTCCTTCAATTTATTTTCCAGAGACCTGTCAGAATGGTACAGAGTGCGCGTCAGAGTGAACTCGTAAGAATTTGGGATAAAAATAAGTGTTTCTATGGAAAAGATTATTTCTTAATAATTCTGTTGTATCGTGAACCTTTACACATCGGCCGTCCAGATGTGCTATCTCTGCTTTCCTTTATAAACTGGCAGTTTTATAGTCAATACTAAATTTTCATTTAATCCCTCGATCATTAGCCTTGCATTAGAACGAATACAAAACTGCCAGTTTAAGTCTAAAATGTGATAGACATCGGTTGCTCTTATTTTTTTCAAATATTCTTCAGGTCAATAGATGATTTTTTTCTCATTCTTTACATGCACTATAAAATACACCACAAAATATAAAATTGTTCATATTATACAATGATACATTTAAACTTTTATATTAAACATTAACAGTGTTAGAGCATTATACTCAGATCAATTACTATTGTAGCAGTATTGAATTTATTTAAAAAATGAATAATTGTTGAGTTACTATTAACATTCACAAGACATGTAATAAATATAGTGTCCAATTCATATCATCTTATGTATGAAAAGAAAAAATAAACATTAAAAGCCTAATAGCTGTCATCAAGGTCAGGAGTACCGCAACTGACGTAAATCCAAATAACGGGTCCCTGGGTTCATGTTACAGAGACCCGTTAAATGGTAATTACCGAAAGGCTATTTGCCCTAATCTTTCCAACCCTTAATGCTCACCTGGATCTCTTAGTGCTCCTTTATAGGCTTATACACAACTCGATAGCTAATTACTTTCATCGTTCTAACCCTTTTCTGCTTTCATTGTCTGCATGCGGTCCTAATTGTGCCATTTATTGTTCAGTACGCGCATGAAATAATATCGCTGGAATCATTGAACTGCTTCAATTAGCTCATTTATAAAATAATAATCTAAACTCTCATATTGCATCCCAATATATGTATTTACAATTCAATCAAAAGCATAATTACAATATAAATCATTTATATTAATATAATATCATATCAGTATAATTTATTAATTGAGGTCTCCAAATAACAAACTATTTTGAGTAATTAATTTAAAGAAGCGAATCTATAGTCTTCGTGTTCCGCAACAGGATCGCAATTTAGTTCAAAGACGAAATAATAAAGTCCCGCCAATTCAAATGTGATGAAATTCTTCTTCTCTGAAATCAGAACTCATGAGATTTGTTTTATTATATAGCATATCGTTTCACTACGAGTTCTCAAAAGAACTGGATTATATCTGCACGACACCGGAAGACAGCGGAATGCACCTCTGTGGAAACTTCCCTCCATATCGATATGGACCAGTTGTCTGCAATGATACAGCAAAAGCATTCTCTTACAACTTCCCAACGAATACCTCATGCGTTGACTGGAACCAGTATTATACCAATTGCACACAACGTGGTCCAAACCCATTCCAGGGCACCATATCTTTTGATAACATAGGTCTTGCATGGGTCGCTATATTTTTGGTAAGTATGTACCCTTTATGTCAATTAATATACTGTACTTTAATTTAAAAACAAATTACAGTATAAAATTACAGTGCCTATTATATAATTTACATTACATTAAATTACAGTATATACTGCATAATACAGCATTCAATTAAAATGCATTTTTAGGTTATATCTTTAGAAGGCTGGACAGACATTATGTATTATGTTCAAGACGCCCACAGTTTCTGGGACTGGATATATTTTGTTCTATTAATTGTCGTAAGTAATGTTATATATCTGTTATAATAATAGTTTACGTAAAACAAATACTTCCGTCGAAATATCTTAATTGCGTCTTTTTGTTATAGATTGGATCATTTTTTATGATCAACTTGTGCTTAGTCGTTATAGCAACACAGTTCAGCGAAACAAAGAAACGTGAAATGGAGAGAATGCGGGTTGAACGAGCTCGCTTTACATCGTCTTCGACTTTAGCATCGTCTACAAACAATAGCGAACCAGCCACTTGTTATGCTGAAATAGTCAAGTATGTCGCGCATTTGTGGAGACGATTCAAAAGGCGAATGGCAAAAAAGATCAGGTAAAATGTATATTATTTTAAACGTTTACATATAAAATAATAATATTTTTAAATATTTTATCTGCCTTATTCTATCTTATAATTTATTTTATTACATATAGAGTATATAAGTATCAACGTGCGCAATTGAAATGGAGGACGAGTCAAGAAACTCTTCAATTGCCGGCTAATCGTCCTAAACAACACCATCCTTGCTGTCCCCGAGTACATGTACAGGTATATAATAAATTTAAAATGATATAACTATTAAAGGTATTTTTAAGACTAAATATATAATACCTTGGATAGAAACCAAAGAAATTAATTGATTAACCATACAATAAGTTAATAAATGAAACTATGAAAAACGTCAATTTATTATAAGTGTTAAATTAGGGAAACGGTAAAGGAATTATAGAAGACGTTGGCGACGAACCTCTCAGCAGACCAAGTCTATTGCGTGTGCCATCACTTTCAGCCGCTGATCTCGAGGTGATTTTTAAAATTTATCTTATACTTATCAATTGAAGAAATTTTTGCCTGCCTTTTTGCTTGAAATGTAGTCTTATCCATAAACTATGTGTACATAGTATTTAACTTTACTTGTTATCATTTTCTGTGTTGTATTCAGAATGCATCAAATTTGTCGTTGCTGTCACCGCCGTCACTAGCTCGAAGACGATCTTCTGTTATGTTCAGTGATACAGTGTTGCTCCACGTGCCAAACGCTCAGCATCTAGCTCACCCGCATAACGTTTGCTCTTCGGAAAAGATGACACAAACAGGTAATTTACGATTTAGAAATTAAATTATATTAACCGTATACTTAAAAAAAGGATAAGACTTCACCAGTCACTATTCATCTTTTTTGTTAATGACATCTTAATTAATATCTTCAGCTCTTAAACTTTATAACAAATTCGAATATTTGTAGATTCATTGTGTCAACGTGACTGGCTTAAGAGCCAAAGTGGTGAGTCTAGAAAGGTAGATCTAGACACGCTGTTAGACAGGCATGCGCAATTTAATCTAAGTCTCACTTCTCTTCTACTTCCTAGAATTATTCGGGTATAAATTTAGAAGAACTATGTTTTTAGAACTATGAAGAAGAACTATGTTTTTAGAATTTGGTAAAATATTATAAGTGAGGGCTATACGTCAAGATAATTATTAAACGATTAAGCAATATTTCATTACTGGGTTGTTCCAGTCTATTGTAGTTTTTACTTTTCAACCTTCATCGGTTTCATATCATTATTTATGCTTTATGATGATAGTTAGACAAACCTTTTATGTATCATAAAATAAAATCTAAATAATGTAACAATGATATCAAAGAAATATTTCGTTTAGAAAGAAACATTTACTTTTCATAGAACTAAATATGATATTATGAACAAAGTAGTGACTAATTTTTGGGGCATAGAATTCGACCTGCCACCAGGAGAAACCGCAGAAGATCGAGCAGCAGCTGGTGGAACCATGTCTTGTCAAGAATTATTGGCTTTATCAGGAGCTTTATCAGCCGCTTTACCAACGGGTCAAGTGGCTTTAGATACGTTCTTTGAAGAATTAACAAAAGGAATCAGTAAACGGGCCGGCGACGACAAAATGGAAACTAAAGTAAGAACAATAACAATGTCCAAATATACAGTTGTATAGCAAAATTACATTAATTATTGCAATTTGTATAGATTGTGGAAATAGACGATTATTCATGCTGCGCGGAGTTAATAGCAGCGGAAGCTGCAGCAGCAGAGAAGAAGAAGGGACGATTTACAAACGCTTGCATTAGGTTGTGGCGAAGAATTTTGAAATTCTTTTCATCACAACGAAAACGTGTAAAAACAATTGTGAATCACAAATATTTTCAGCAAGGTAACATAATTTTTAAATATTAATTGACCCAATTTCACCATTACAATTTTTTTTATTTATCGTGTTTTTCTTTATAGGTATATTATTAGCCATTTTAATAAATACTTTATCAATGGGGATAGAATATCATAATCAACCTCAAGAACTGACAGTCATCGTAGAAATTAGTAACGTCGTTTTCTCTGGAATTTTCGCTGTGGAAATGCTGTTTAAAATTATTGCTGAGGGACCCTTTAAGTATATTTCGAATGGCTTTAATGTTTTCGATGGTGTTATTGTAATTCTCAGGCAAGTTCTTTAAAATAAAAAAAATGTATGTGTTGTAATGAATTTGTCAAGACATTTTAAATGAATTTTAACAGTGCATTTGAGTTAGCCCAAAGTATGGGTAACGAGCATGATCTGGCTGGGAGTTCGGGGCTGTCTGTTCTACGTACATTTCGACTCTTACGTATCCTTAAACTGGTGAGATTCATGCCAAACTTGAGACGACAGCTCTTCGTCATGTTACGGACCATGGACAACGTTGCTGTATTCTTTTCGCTCCTGGTTCTTTTCATTTTTATATTCAGGTAAATAGTGAACATTTTTGAGAATCATTGAAATTTTAACATCGGTACTATGAGTGAGAATAAAGGGATGATAATTTTTAAAGTAGGTTATATTTTAAGATAAAAAACAAACGATTAAAACTTTTAATTAAAATGCATGATATAAAATTAATTATCGGAAAAATACTTTAATACATATATATAATTTAAAAAATAATTTGTTATTTATCTTTTTTTTTGTTTTGGTTTTTTTTTTCAATATTCTTTTACTATTTATTTTGATGCTTAAACGAAAATTCATTTCTTCCATCTTGTCTAATAACTGCAATTATAATATTGACTTTTATATAAAACCACTTCGATTAACTTAACTTTTCTACAAACTTTGTTTCATATCTCTTGGCTTTAAAGTAAATTCTATTTAAATACTGTTGAAAATTCTTGTCAGCTATACTACTCGTCCCCCTATTATAACTTTTAACTTGTCTAAGTAGTTGTTAGATTGTTCGAGTAGCCAAAACAGTTAAATCTTTGTGTATTCTTTCGAGTTCTATTTTAATTTCAAGTAGCCAGGAAATATTTACGACTTACATGCGATATAGAGTTTGTACGTAATTATCATACCCGCATCCTTCGACCCGTGCACTAATTATGAGTGATCTATCCTATTTTTATTTTAGCCTAACCCTTATTTGTTAGTTACTTCTACCTCTAACAATATACCTATACACACACTACCACTATCCACACTGTTAACAACTTTTTTCTCTTCTATTTAATCTTTTACTGTATAGTCTTTCACGCTTCCCGCTTCTTTATCCACTTCTGTTATTTTACACCTGCACTTTATCACTTTTCATTTTAGATTTTAAATACACCTTATAATGTATACAGTATATTAATGTCTCCTCTATCGAAAGGTCTGTAGTAAACGCACTTTTATCTAATCGTATATTGCGTGATAACGTTCAGCATCCTCGGTATGAACCTCTTCGGGTGCAAATTCTGCGAGAAAGATGAAGAGGGCGATGTAGAGTGCGACAGAAAAAACTTTGATACTCTCTTGTGGGCCTTTGTGACGGTGTTTCAGGTATTGCACATTTTGAATTAAAGTACCTAACAGACAATCCAAAAACAGACAGAACTTGCAACATTACTAAACGCTTATTTACGGGTCCGTTAGCAATAAACACTTACGGCAGAATGACAATCCTTTTAACATATGATTGTCCTTGTGACGGCTTATCGACTAACCACGCGAGTACACAAACAACTCGCCTTTGCTGCACGCATTCGTCTGATTAATTACTGACTTAAGGTTTAAAAGAATACGCCTGCAGCATAGTGCGAAGTTGAACAGGCGTTCAGACGCGTAACCGCTACCCTAGAATCCGCGTAGAGAAGAATAGAACCATTGGTAACAGAATTGCTCCAAACATCATTTAGAATCACGAATCACTATGTTGTGCCGTACAGTATATTCATTAAAACTATCGACAGCACATTTAGTCTGAGAGCTTGGTTAAAGTAGGGTAGATTGAGGTTGATCGTATCGTCGCGGGTTACCCTTCGTCAGATATACTAATTCCACTACTCAAATAAATAATAATTTCTCTCACTATGCATGCTGCTTCTAAAATTACTAGGTCTTTATGAAACAAGTAATCTTGATGAAGTATATTATTTACTTCTTTTCTTTTATATTACTGCCTGCTATACCTTTTTTCAGCAATTTAACTTGTTTCGTCAAGGAATCCTGCAGTTTTCCTTACTTCGGAAAAACCTTAATTTCCATTTCTTTCCCATCTATAAATATAGTTTATATTTTCTTTAATATTCAGATTTTTTAACGTTTACAAAAATTTTAAATATTATTTTTTGCATCAAAACTCTTTAATGCATAAAAATGAATGACTCAATATGATAAATAAAATATTATAAATTAATGAATGAATTTATTTGTATTTTATGCACTTTTGTTTGCCTATTTTTATTTTTCGAAATAAATTGAAATGCATATTATTATACAGATAAAATGAAGCAGTATAAACTTTTGAATGCTAAGGTACTATGGGGAAATCGCACTTAATAACATTGTATCAAATGCAGTATGATTTAGATTTATTAACCAAACCGTTGGTGACAGCGTACCAATGGCGATAACACTGCTTCTTAACTAATGTTTCCGTTTTTGTAACGTTTAGATAGTAACAAAAAGTAATTTTAACTTTCGGTATCCCGAGAAAACAATTGTTTACATAAAATTTCTACATCGAAGTAGGTTATTTATCGTAAGTTATGATGTACTTCAGGCTTATCAGCAGGTTGCAGTGTTACCGTCGCGTACGCATCATTATATCGCCAAGGTGACTCGATCGCGGTATGCGCATAGCATTTTGTTTTTATTTCATTTTTTTCATCGGTACAACACGCAGTATTCTGGGCATGTATCTATTCGGTGGTAAGTTTTGCAAGTTCGTCGAAGATAACGGAAGCGAGCGCGACTGTACCTGCCCTGAGATTATTTCACATCATCCAAAATGTGAATGCGACAGGAAACATTTTAATAATATTCTCTGGGCTACCGTCACTGTGTTTCAGGTAAGTTTATATTTAGCTAAAAAAAATACATTGTCGATTTATTTTGCGATCCCCGTTGAATTTGCTTTTATAGAGTAGACGGGGCGTGTTTCTCGTACAGTTATTAGAATGTAACCAAGTTTTAAGTCAGAGTTTTAATTAAATCAATTATAAATTGTTGAAAGTTTTACAACTGGAAGCGAGAAACTCACTGCAGTTATCTATTATACTAGAATAGTTTTACGTAATGCATCCACAGAGCGTATAGTAGTTATTGCATCTTGCTTTTAGAATAGATATGCTGGACCCTTTCGCTTGTGTACTCCAATCGCCGTCTGTGTAACCTATCATTACAATTTAAATTGTTGTGTACACTAACACGACAACATGAACCCTGTTAACACTTAACATGTTATGTAACATTTATATTTTTATTTGTATTACTTTTTTAACATTAATACTAACAACTTTTATACAACGTTGAGGCACGACTTATACACAATACGACAGCACACCTCGCTTATTATTATTTATTACGGATAATATTTGAAATTTCATGTTGTGGTAGAATGTTTCGATGTGGTTGGTTTAATATTTAATCATATTTAAAATTTCCAGGTTTTAACTCAGGAGGATTGGAATGTTGTTTTATTTAACGGTATGGAAAAAACGAGTCATTGGGCCGCATTGTATTTTGTGGCTTTAATGACATTCGGAAACTATGTTTTATTTAACTTACTCGTAGCCATTTTAGTAGAAGGATTTAGTTCGGAGGTTTGTTCTTTATAAAATTTTCATTTCAGATCTCATAATCATTATAGGTAAAACATCAACTCCCCGCAATTCAAGTATTTTTTAAAATATTTTAATATAATTTTATAGAGAAACGAAAGAAGAGAACGAGAGCAACGTGAATTGGCAAAATCTAAATTATCAAGTGAATGCTTTTCTGATAATAATGAATTACAATATGACGAATCTAATTCAGGATCTCACTCTAGTGACAGTTTTTCTCAGGTAACATTTGAATTTTGCGATTTGGCAAGTTCGGAAATATTATAATATGGTTCATTTCCAAAGCTAAGATTGCCAAATTATCAAACATAATATATAATAAAATACATTACAAATATACAAAGATTGGAGTTGAAGACTATATTTACTTCAGCGTAGGAACATTCGAAAAATAATTTACCATGTGTAGTTTAAGATAATTTCAACGATTTTTTTCCTTATTCTTTTCTTTGAAATCACAGAATGAAATAAAAAATTATTGGAAATCGGCGGACGATGTTAGAAAAGCTAAAGATGATGTGAATGATCATAAAATTAAACCTGTAAAAGGTCGTCGCAAGACGAAAACTTCTGCCCATCATCCTTCATTATGCAAAGATTGTGCCCAATCCAATAAATGTAACATACAAAAGGTAAGTAAACTTTATGTATTGTGTAATGGTGTCAAAATAAACTCTTAATAAATTCTTAAGTAAAATTACTGTTAATACCATATGAATAACATTTTTAATTTCGAAAGAACCAAGAATAAAACTGTAAAAAACAGATATGTTTACATTTCAGAAACTTTATAATTTTCACTCTTTCGAGAAAAAATTACTGAAAGAATAAACAAACAAAGCCTTCTTTATTGCACAAAACAGATTATTAGTATTCACACTTACCTATAATGTTAATTATATTACATTATAGGAATCAAAAATGCTAGCGTCAAATACGGCAACAATTGAAAACGGAAATAGCGTTGTTGTACCAATGATAACTCATACGGCAGCTACTCCTCAAGACTCGCCATCCACAACCCTGGAACCAGGAGCGACGTTCAGGGATTTTAACGTAGCTTTAACATTAGAAAGATCCACTATGCTATCCAGCTTAGATTCTATAGATAGGACATCAGTATGTATTATTTATGTTTTGTTTTGAGTAAAGAAATATAAGTTAATAATAAATAATAGATTAAAAATTTTTGGAATATTATTGTAAGACTTTGGATAGTGAATACTAAAATGTTTACTTTTTTCAATCAGTGCACAAGTATACCAGGATTGCTCAAACCACCAAACAGCTATACCCTCACACTTCACTCAGCAGCTGCTCAATTAGGTGCTGAAAAAGCTAGACTACCGCCAATGACTTTGGTTCCACCACCACTCACCCTCGCTCCCCCACCATCTAGGTCTACGTCTCCTGGAACTATAACGCCCACTACCCCTAGATCCTTACCATCTCCAATATTACAAGAAAAAAACTTTCCAATTATTGTCGCCAAAGACGAAAATTGTCTTAATGTTAGTGATAAATCCAGTTTGTTGAGTTCTCAAAAGTAAGTATTTAAAATATTTATTTTTAAAAAGAATTAATCATTTATTATAGTTTACCGAAACTTTACTATTATTACTATAAAACTAATTTAATAATTTACGTTAGGAGTCTCACTACGTCCAACGTTAACGGAGACGATAAATGCCGAGTACAAAGAGGTTATAGTTGGAGACTGTCACGACCAAGTTTGAGACGCAAAAAACAAAGAACAGGTTCTGACTCTGATGCTGTAATTCTTAATAATGGAAGGGATCACATTACATGCAACGGTAAGAATAAAATAAAATTTATTGCCAAACAGAAAATGTTGAAAGGCTTTGATGTAAATTTAAAAAAATACTGCTATCACCACATCAACAACACATCAACAGATATAATGAAATTTATTTATTTTATTTTACTTCAAAAATTGTACGAACGAACCTTTACAATATGCTTTTCAGGTTCAAGTCTCAGAAAGAATGAGTTGCTATTATCTTCAACAATAGTTATAAAAAACGATACACAATCAGAAAATATCAACAACAGATCGAAAGCACAGTTGCCTGCTCCTAAGGTATTGGCTACGCAAGCAAGACGAGTTTCTGCGCATACAACACCAATTTTACCAGATGTATGTACAAAACATATTTAATAAGTTTAGAACAATGTGGATTTTTTTTAATTTTCTCTTATTACATTTAGGTATCATGGAAAGCGCCAGAAGTTGGTGCAGGATTTTCATCAGATTCAACAGTAAAATTAGATGCTGTTAAATCTCCACCTCACAGACTTTCTTTAACTAATGACTATCTTACAGGTGAGAAAAATATAAAATTATAAGGTGTTTTTTCAATAATTTAGTAATTGCTTTCCTTCTAGTGACATCAGTTTCGGAAGTAAAGTCTAGTAATTTAACACCAGCAACTTCTCAAAATGTACAAATACAACCACGAAATGAAGCTCTAAGAACTAACAATCAAGCTTTACCATTGATTAAGCAGATAAATGAAGAGGTAAATTGACACCAATGTAATACAAAAAAAATACAGCATATGTCTATTTCATAACAACGAATACTAAAATCATGCATAAAAAATAATTGAGAGAAAACAAAAAATAATTAAAAACCTATGTTAAACACGAATAATATAAACATTTTGCCACAGAATTGTATTTAAAAATATAAGACCACAGTTAAAATAAATTTTGCTCAGTGTTGGCTAGGGTTTATTAAAATCCTTTATAAGATTCTTCGCAATTTATCGTGTAGCATTAATTGGTATCAATTTCCATTTACGTATGCAAATTGATACCGATAAAACGAAAGACTAAGAGATTTTTATTTCAATTACTTCCACATATGTTCTGCTTAGAGAATTCAACGTGTTTTATACAAATTGACAAATAAACAACCTTATATTCTACTACAAAAGTTATTTTCAGGTGGCAATAAACAACAGTGTTTGTATATTTTCTTCAAGATTCGATAGACGGCGGTTTAGATTTAAAGATCTTTTTCGTTTTATGGAACCCACGGGGTGTCTGAAAGAAAAAGAAGATTATTCTTTGTACATATTTGCTCCAGATAACAAGTAAGAAATAAAACAAAATGTTTGTTCAATTATTTACTTTCCTCGATGTTCATGCGTACTGAAACATAAAATAAATATTAGGTAACGTATCATGGTTATATTGAATTCGTATTGGCCTTTGAGATACTTGGGATCTCAGTCTGTGTGGAATTCCAATTACGTGTTAGAGGAGATTGCAAATTCTGAGAACGGATATATTGCTATTATACTTATGAAATGAACAATAGTTATCGATCCATATTATATTAGTTTTGAGTTATTAAAATTCCTTGTTATATTAATGGATCGATGATTAAAACTAAAATCTTTTTCATTTTATCTACCTAGTTCTATGTGTTTATAAACAAAATATTTAAATGTCGGGATGATAAAAATTTGTGTTTATTATTATTACTAAGAGTAATTTAAGATGTTATTTTTACAGAATAAGAAGATTATGCACTTGGATGGTTACTAGAAGTGCGTTTGACAATATAGTTCTACTGTTTATAGCATTAAATTGTATAACTTTAGCCATGGAGCGCCCGAACATTCCCCCTGATTCCAAAGAAAGGGCTTTCTTATCTAGCGCTAATTATGTTTTTACCGTCGTTTTCGCTGTTGAAATGTTCATCAAGGTATTTTCCATGAAAAGTTTTCTCTTTAAAATCTTACTTTTATAACATTATTTTAGGACAAATAAATACTCGTAGCTAACATACCTATCAAACAAATTAAAATTATATTATCTAAGATCTGGAATGTATTAACTAATTCTAATAATAAAACCACCAAAATTAATATTCATTATCTTTTCAAGGTTGTTGCATCGGGTATGTTCTATGGATCTGAAGCTTACTTTACATCTGGTTGGAACATCATGGATGGTTCTCTCGTCATTATTTCTATAATTGATCTGTTAATGTCTTTGGTATCCGAATCCAGCCCACGTATTTTCGGTATATTAAGGGTAAGTGTATCAATCACCATTCAGCTATGTGGTTGTCGGAGCAGAAACGATATATTTTATTACTAACTATACTATTTGGAATAAATTTAAACAATTTTTTTTATATTTATGATATTATACTTGCTGCCATAAAAGTACAATAAATTTATATATCTATCCCATGTCAACAGGTAATATTTTAAATGGTTTTATTATTTTAGGTCTTCAGATTATTAAGGTCTTTAAGACCCCTGAGGGTTATTAATAGAGCCCCAGGATTAAAATTAGTAGTTCAAACTTTGTTATCATCATTAAGACCTATCGGAAATATAGTTTTAATATGTTGCACGTTTTTTATTATATTTGGGATTTTGGGCGTACAGGTTAGTGTATATATATATTATTCATATATTTATTTCCATTTTTTATCACTTTAAAGGACAACTATTAATGTATTGTATTATTCTTTTTAGCTGTTTAAGGGAGCATTTTTCTTTTGCGAAGGAGCAAGTATTAAAAATGTTAAAAATAAGTCAGATTGTCTGGCAATAGAGGGAAATGTATGGGTTAACAGAAAATACAATTTTGATGATCTTGGTAAAGCTTTGATGTCATTATTTGTACTGAGTTCAAGAGATGGATGGGTTAATATCATGTACACTGGACTGGATGCAGTAGGTGTTGATCAACAGGTAAATTATGTTTACTTTAATATTGTAACACTTATTATCAGCACAAATAATATTTATTGTATGTAGCATTTATACACTATTCTAATTAAAATTTATGTGAAGGATGAAATTTGATTTAGTTAATCATATAATCAATTTTTTTTAGCCAATCGTAAATTACTCTGAATGGCGACTTTTATACTTTATTGCATTTATATTGTTAGTGGGATTCTTTGTATTAAACATGTTTGTGGGGGTTGTGGTTGAAAATTTCCATCGATGTCGAGAGGAGCAGGAGAAAGAAGAACGTGTCAGACGAGCTGCAAAGAGAGCTCTTCAGATGGAAAAGAAAAGACGAAGTAACATTTTAATTAAAACGTACGATGGTGACAATAACAGAACAGTTAATTAATGACAAGACAGACAGTGCTTTTTCAGAACATATATTTTGCCACTTTTACCCACTTTTTGTAGTAAATATATTTCGTTGTATCATCTAAAGTTAAATTATTAAAATGAAATATTTTTTGTGGCTAAATCACAAAATATATTTATTGCAACTTTTGTACATGTTCTAGAAATGTCAATAGAACATTGAGATTTTAATGAATGTCGTGTTATTGTCGCCACGTAAAAGTAAAAACATAATTGAGTAAGTTTCTAAATTATTATTCTTTTTAAACATATACTTATTATATTTTCAGAAATGCATCAACGTCCATATTATGCGGATTATTCACAATATCGTCTTTTTGTACATAACGTAGTCACTTCTAAGTACTTTGATCTAGCAATAGCAGGTGTCATTGGTTTAAATGTTGTAACTATGGCAATTGAATACTACAGGATGCCACCAGCCTTGCAATACGCTCTCAAAATATTCAATTATTTTTTCACAGCAGTATTTATACTTGAGGCAATAATGAAACTTGTAGCATTAGGTTTCAAAATTTATTTAAAAGACAAATGGAATCAATTAGATGTTATAATTGTCATACTATCAATAGTTGGCATAGTTCTAGAAGAATTAGAGACAAATATAATCCCTATAAATCCGACAATAATGAGAGTAATGAGAGTATTAAGAATAGCAAGGGTTCTCAAATTACTAAAAATGGCAAAGGGTATAAGAGCATTACTAGACACAGTTATGCAAGCTTTGCCCCAAGTTGGAAATCTAGGACTTTTATTTTTTCTTTTATTCTTTATATTTGCCGCACTAGGTGTCGAATTGTTCGGTCGTCTTGAATGTTCAGATGAGATTCCGTGTCAAGGTATGATTTTAAGACATTTTTTCCAAAACAATAAACGAATATTTCTTACAAAATTCATTTATTTCTTTACTAGGTTTAGGAGAACATGCTCATTTTGCTAATTTTGGGATGGCATTTCTTACATTATTCCGTGTTGCAACTGGTGATAACTGGAATGGCATTATGAAAGATACTCTGAGAGAGGATTGTGATAGTTCCGTAGATTGCGTACGGAATTGTTGCGTGTCAACTATTATTGCCCCAATATTTTTCGTTGTATTCGTACTAATGGCACAATTTGTACTCGTTAATGTTGTAGTTGCAGTAAGTATAAAATTTGTTTTATTTTCTTATGAAATTGGTCCAAAAAGTTATATTATAGTTCAAATAAATATATTAATTTTAACAGGTTCTTATGAAACATCTTGAAGAATCTCATAAACAAATGGAAGATGAAATTGATATGGATGTTGAACTCGAACGAGAGTTAGAAAGAGAAGCAGATGATGAAGAAGATAGAGCTCTTTGTCGAGCACTAGAACAATGTGTATCGCCTCCACGACCATTGAATAAGGTACTATCACTTCCAGCAAATTTTATATACAGCGAACCAAAACAACAGCCGATACCTTCACCTGCACGCAGACGTCGCACATTACATTCACATCATGCTTTGTTGCCGTCTGCTTTACCTCAAAGGCGAGCATCTCTGTCACCTCATGCATTTGGACGACGTCGACAGGATTCAACCCCAGAAACTCCATACCATCCAGCGTTATATGAAGAAGATGCTAGATTTATTGACGCTGATGACATCGATGAACTTGAACCTGGTAGTCCCCCACGCCGTGATTCATTCACTCAAAATAGGAGACAACGCGTCGATAAAATTAACTCTCTTCGTGGAGAAGAAGCGAGATTATTACGACCCGCACCAGTTCTTCTTGCGGTTCCTACAGCAAGACAAAGTGTTAGACGAAATAGTGCTAAAAGATCTTCCACAGAATCAGGATCCACAGGCAAATTTAGTCAAATTTCAGTCCAAATACCTTCTTCTCCAGAAGAGAACAACCAACAAATAACTGAAGAAGAAAAGATAAGAATCGTTATAGCTGAACGAAGAAAAATAGATACTACAAAACCAGATCCCGAAGATGTGGAACTATCAGAACGAGCTTCCTAGTCCAGGCGGGGCCGGCCGCAACAACATCATGAAGTTTATATTTAGATTACACAAATGTGAAATCTAAGTAATACTTCTTCTCCTCTTATATCCTCTACGCCTATCCACCTATATCCTTAACTTCAGTAAGAGTGTAATGGAAAAGTGGTAAGTTTGAACTCGGTAAAAGCCCAAAGTGACACAGTGACTATATAAAATACACAGTGAATGTATGGAAAAAGACAGTGAATATATAGTAAACATCAGTGATTTGTGTCTATAATTGATAAAATTTGGATTACTCCTTTATAACCGATTGAATGACTGTATTTCTTAAACCGTTTGAGATGTTTACCTTATCTATTCCAATACATACCTTATTTTCCCATCGCGGCCGGTTCTACTTTTACAAAACAACAAGAGACTTTCACTAATTTAAGAATTATTTTTAATTAGTTAGATAGCTGTTAGAACTAGTCAATTTGTGGTGGTGGGATGTTTTCTACGAGTGCTAAAGTTCTCTTTATGTCTTTAGATAATTTATTCGTAGGGTGCTCGCTTTTAAGATTTCATTCGTTGTGTGTAAATTTCTCTTTATAAAAATTCTATAAACCCTCAACGAATAATCTATTTGTGTCCTAATATATTATTTTTGTTGATGTTTGTAAATTCGTTTTAGATATATATTCGGATGTTAGTTTTAATTTACATTTTAAGTACGGGTTTCGAATCATTGAATTTTAGATTTACATATATAAGTCAACGATTTGAAAAGCCTATCATAAATTGTTCGTTTGTATTTTTTTGTTTAGTTCGTATAACGTACTCCTAGTAAAGGACTGCTTAGACTCGTAGTGAACTGTTTCTAGGTAGATCTATGTCAATCCTTAATATTAAAACAGAACCAAAAGTTCACGAATTGAGAATAAATCTTTTAAGACAAAAACAATATTTTCTGAATATAAATAAATCCTATTTTCATACAAAATCATGTACTTATTTAGAAGTTTAACTGGCAATACGCACATGTTAGAAGGTAGTTTACAAGTGAATAACGAAATGCAGGTTTCACTTAATCAAATACTTTAGCATTACTTTCGGTAATACTTACAAAAGTAAAGTAGTGGTCTGAATAAGTAGATATTTATTGTTCTAATATTGCTAAAGAGCAATTTCTTTTCTACTGTGCCAAATTTACACTATTAATTTATTTATTCCATAATAATATTAAGTATATTTCTTGATTTCTCATATCTCGTATTCTATAACCATTTGTTATTTTTTTTTAATTATATTTATTTAACAACACTTAATACTTAAAAACTGTTTTCCGTAATGTATAATTTATTTTTATGTAGTTCTTATTATAAAGACGTAATTAGTTAGGGAAGTCAGCAATAAATTTAATACTTCAACTGTGCCTTCCTATGTCTATATATTAGCTTGTGAAATCGTTGGGAGATAGACTCAAACCTTGATGTATTTTAGTAACATTATAAAAATATGTTATATAATATGTTAAAACTACATTTAAAAAAAAAAATTGAATTATGTTTGAAATATTTATCATTCCTTGTCAATGTTACAAAATTTTCATTACCGCCATTATTAATTTCAAGACTATTTTTTCCCATTAATATGTTTTCGATTAAAATCTGTGATTAATCTACCGTTATCTAATTTCTTTTTTAATTATTTCATCATGTCTTCCATTACTTAAAATCTTTTCTTGATGTAATAGAATTATAAATTTCTTTTAATATATCGAAATAGTAAAATATCATGTATAATGAATTGATTAAATGGAATTTAGTAAACTTAAGAATAGTTATTTCGTGATAAAAGCAAATTTCGTGATAAAATGTTAAATTGTTTTTCGATACCGACTGTATTATAAGTTTAAGAGGTATGAACAATGTTCATTAGTTGGTTACACCTGTTAAAATTAGCCGGTGGACTGTCGAGTTATAAAAGTTACGAAATGTTAGGTTGAAAAATAAATATAAAATCGAATTTGTGTTTTACTTGTCTGAAAACCATTAATAAAAAATGTTATGAAAGTTAATCACTATGAATATAAGTCTAACCTCTTTTTATGTAACAACTTGTATAATAATTTGAGAAATTTGCAGGTATAATTTGTAAAACAATATCAGTTTCGTAAACCCAAGAGACACGGTAATTGAGTTAGGTTACAATCTGCCTGCCACGTCAGAAAATGATCATATTTGCATAATTTCTTTTTGTGTGTATCAATTATAATTACATTTACGATAAAGATTGTAACGATACGAAGTTACAAATTTTATTCAAAGCCTTTTATGTGTCAAACATTTTCTTAATATAAATACGATAAAAAAAAATTAACCGTTGCTTTGTGCGTTCAGCTATATTAACTATTTATTGTTTTCTAAGGCTGCGAAGTAATATAAACTGTATTTTTATGTGTGTACATATTTAAATAAATTATGAGTTAAAGATGAACCAAGGCAATTTTAAAATAATATATAATATTAGTTAATGTGTGACAAGCGAATTTGCGAAATATATACGTGTTTATTGATTAATTGCTTTTATTAATATTTTAGAAAGCTTTTGCAAAGAGCAATTTTAATTACTACACTAATTAGTTTTCGCAAACTAAGTTCTCCGAGCAAAATAAGAAATATTTCTAACCTGAGCTTTGAAAAACATTCCTTAACTTGCGGAAACTATTTTCATAAGTAATTTGTTCTGCTGTCAGTCCGTCCGGAGCCGTCGTTACCTTGACCCATAAACAAGTTTCATTTTGAACTCTGCTGTAAGGCTTCTGGCTATCCATTTCAAATGTTGTTTACTTTACTATAAATATTGATTATAGATAGCTGTTGCGAATGTGACTCTTTGCTACATATAATTTTAGTGGAGTATTTTTATTGAAGGTTTATTTATCATGTTTACTTATATACCAGGGTCGCAGGAATAAAATAACAAAGAGAAGAACACAAGGGATATAACCTAAATAAAATGTATGAAAGATAAAGAGGAAAGCTGTTAACAAAAAACTAGGAAATTAAAAAACGATGGAATTTATATTTTATAAAAATGTATGAATAAAGAATATTCTGAGTGAAGTGGTGGATATTGTACCAACCAATATGGTTTTAAAAATTTTAGCGAATATTGGCATAGTAAAAAGAATGTAAATCGAACTGGATTTGATGTAATCCCTGTGGAGATACCTCTACACGAAAGTTTAGATATATGGAAGTGATTGACTTAATTCTTTAAGGAGTTATTGCAAGAAGAGGCGATCCCTGGTGAATGGTGTCTTAGCTTGTTGGGTGGTTTTTAAATAAAAGAGTGAGGTACAAATCTTAAACAGCTACAGAGGAATAAAGCTCAAGGCATATTATATGAAAATCTGGGATGAAGTGCAAATGCAAGATAAGACTTCAATTCGTCAAAGTCAAACAAAATCAGAAATATAGACATGCTCATAACAAATTGCATATGGTGGTCGTTGACCTTGTAGGCGTTAAAATAAAAAGAAGTTGGTTGAAATGATATTAGATAGACACGTTTTGTATAGGGTTGAATGGAATATAGTAAAACAACTATCCCAAATGAATGTGAATGGTAAAAAATGAAAAGAAAAGCCTACAGGAAAAGTATATAAGTATATTATATACATTTTCTAGTAGAGAATATTAACGTTATGGATATAAAACTCTGAAAATGAACAATCGTTTATAAAGGTTCAAATTTGTGTTCCCTTTTTAAAGTTATTCATATTAATTTTAATATATTAAACTGTAAGACAAAACCAACATAAATATTTCCGTTCCTAAAAATACTCAGTCAAATAGTGGTCAATTCGCACACAAAAAATACACCGGAAGGAAAGAAAAGCAAAGGGGAATACAAAGGGAATTTTGGGACGGACTGTTTTATCTCCTGTTGTTTATCTTTTAGGTCATCTCCTCTTCTTTAGATTCCGTTTATTTAGTAAAGCAATTAAGCTATATCATGTTTAATTAACTAAATAATAGTAGTTTTAGTTAGTTTTGTTTTATATAAGAACTTTTCGCTGTAAATGCGACCCAATTGGCACTTGATTTTTAATCGACATTTTCTACCATACTCCTCAATACATAATATACCATTGTCCAATGTCGTTCCATTAATGCTGCGATTACGTTTGTCCTTTGCGAAAATGGTTAAGATAGTATTTCATCTTTTCCTCAATTTGCAGTTTACTGCCAGGTGTTCACGATTTTTTCTACAATACAAAATATTTCAAGAGCTTTTTCTAAAGAAATTAACTTAATAACATATTTTTATAAGGACTTTAAGAAGTTTTAGTATATCTTTCCATGTTTAGCTACAGTTGAACCCACATCTGAGACAAGATAACTAGAAACTCCGGGTCTGAAAGAGATAAACATCAAAATGAAACAAAACACTATGTTTAAAGTAATTATCCCGAACGAGGAAGGTCCAGTTCCTGAGTTAAGCTGTACCTAACTACAATAAGAGATAACAGGTGCCAAAACTTTAAAGCTTTGAATTTAGTTTATTTTAAAGCGGTCTTGTTTTAGGATAGTTTAATTTATCCGAGTAGTTTTTGATCCTCTACAGACCGTAGTGACCCTATATATATATATATATATATATATATATATATATACATATATATACACAGTGTATACATAAAACGGATTTTAAAACGAGCTATGTATAGATCTGTAAACGCCTGTGTAAACTCTCTGTCGTATAGTTTGTTTGTTTAATAATTTCTATGCTCATAAAATCGTTTCATTACTGTTGAAATCTGGAATAGTAAAGCAGGCAAGAAAATGTTATTAAAAATAAAACTTTACTTGTATGAGTATATAAAATTGAATATTGAGTGTATTTCTAACATAAGTTAATACGTATTTTATATATCATGTTCTTGGAAGGGTATAGTTAGTTGTATCCATACTTATTTCTGAACTATAGGGATCCGCATTCTTACTTATTGACCTCGAAGACAACTAACTCAATATATCTCTTTGTTCGAGAAACTTCAGATAAAAAAAATCAATAAGTTGTACAATACTATACATGAATAGTACATATAATTTTCTTATTCTTAAATATATTTTTTCAAAATGTAGGAGAATTTAAGTAAAATTATACATACAAAATGATTTTGTGGATTCGTACAAAAAGACAACCACTAACTCCTCTTTGGGTTTCATTTCTGGAACTTTAGACACGCAAAATCACTTACTAAGCATTTTATCTCGCAACGGAATGAAGCAAAACTTAAAAGTTTGTGCTTTGTGTGTTTTGTACTCAGAACATAATGCAAAATCCAGAGAATAACTAAGTTTTGATTTAATCTTTTAACTGTATATAAAATTTGTATAATACTAGAAATATAAGCATAGTTCCATTTTAGATTTCTTTACTCTATTTATTTTATTAAGAATACACTTATTAATAAGAGAGAGCAAAGTCGAATTTGAAAAAAGGAAACAATCATTTATTTGTTATTCATTAAGGCGAGGAGTAATATAGGTCAATGTAATCTCCGTTTAAACAAAGATATTTTATATCAGAATTTGAATTACATTTGTTTTATAAAATAATGTTTTTTTATATCTACTTAATATATCAAAAACCTCTTTTATTAACGCAGTAATATTTATTCGGTACCTTACAACATAATACACACACGATAGAAATGTTGAATATCATATTTATAGTTAATAAGTTTTTGGTAGTAAGAAAATAATAATATTATTACAATTATATATACAAAATATGGTATGCAAAAGCATTAACCATTGTATTAAAAACGAATGTAAGTATTTCACTTAGTTTTCAAGTAGATACCACATTATACTCGTATATTATAAATCTATTTTAGAATTGTATGTGGTAGATTTAAATATATTCCTAACTTCTCTTCTTCTTTAAAGTCAATACGCTAGCTTCCAAGATGTTAATATATAGAGGAGAATGCGTTGTGAATAAAAGCACAGAGAGGCTTGTAAGCGTTTCGGACGAGACCTGTTGCTTTATCGATTCCTCTCGTCGCGTAGCGCAAACTCCAGCCGCTGTATTCACAATCCGGAACTGAGTGCCTACTTCGCTTTTTTAGTTTTATCATTGATATTACTTAAGAAATAATATATATATCTTCTTTAGAATATATTTTTAACTATATTACAATGTTGCAGATACATTTATATGATGTTATTAGAATTATTGTGTTAAAGAGTCCAATTTCAATCAATCATAATCATAAATTAATTACCGTCCCGTCGCTCTACTCATTAAATTATCAAATCAACGATTTTTATTGATTTGAATTTTAAGTTAAGATAATTGTACCATATTGATAAAATCTAACGATTCTCTCAGACGACTATATAACATTAATACCAGAAAATTTTCACCTTAAATAGTTAAGAGATATTTTTATCTCCAAATAACTATAATCTTAACGTTTACAAATGCAACACATCAGTGCATTTAATAAAATAATACCATTGCTAAAAATTAATCAAATATTTTTTAACAAAATAATAAATAAGGTCATTCTATTTTAATGTTTTTTGTTGATAGAAGTTTCAAAAACCGACAAATTGGTTAGTGGACTACCACTATCACTAACATCCTGAAATAGCTTTACAAATCTTTGTCACCCTTAAGAGTATAAGAAAGGTAGGTTTGAGCACATGTAGTGAACAAAGCATGTTTAATTGTTTGTTTGCACGATCAATCACAAGATATGAAATTATTGTCTCAAAAAAACACAATCATTTAACTATAATTATTATTTTTAAATTATTGCACGTCTCAACCTGGATGGACAAGTGAGCCACAAAATATCAACATTTAGAATTCTTATTGTAAGCTGAGTGGTCGATTGATTTGGAATGTCAGATTGTATCCATTTAAAGATTTAATTCATTATTTTCTTATAATTATGTGTTAAACAAAATCCTGAGAACGGAAGTAAGGCGCAAGGCGGCGGAGAAGTTGGTGGAAAAAGAAAGCTAGTTGAATAATTGTTAATTAATGTTATTACAGTTATTAAATTATTATTTTTTTCAAAAATAAACAACTCTTCATATTATTAAAATTATATATATTGTTTATTTAATAAAGCTGTGCGTATGTACTATAATACTCGTACAACATATGTGTCATGATGTAGAATAAATATTACGATTTTAACTTTATTTTAAATGATAATATATTTTAAATAAAAATGTGTTAAAATATTATGACATTAACATAAATTCATTTACAAATAATATGGTTTCAAGTATCTAAATTCTTCAAAGGGGAATGTTATGTTCACACAAAATTTCTTGAGAATGTCAAAGTTTTGATCTGGTTAAGAAGTAAAGTAATTAATGTGCGGATCCTCTTCATCATCTTGTAACATACTTACTTATATCACTAAATGTGACTGTTAATGCGTTACAAGCGAAATAAGAATAAAACCGTACTGCGGAGAGTTGTAAATCTACAAGAGGATTATTCCTGAAGCATGATAAAACTACTATTATACAGTTCATAATACATGCAATAAATACAAAATTATTCATACTTTCACGAAACATATTTAAATATTCTATATTGTTTTTACATCTATTAGTAATGTTAAATTTACTCTTTACGTTTTATTTCTATAGAATGAAAAATTCATCAACGCCGGTAAGACTAGAACCAGCGATCAATAGGTGCTCGCCACTGTAAATATTGTCAAAGTCTGAAAGGGTTTTTATAACATATACGCATACACTTGACTTATGAAACGCCACATACAGGGTCTCAGGAAGTAGGTACGTCCGTGGAAAAGAAACCACTGGAAACTCCATATATACTCATTTAACAAGAATATATATATATATATATATTTATCAAATACTAACAGATAAAGCTATCACTCAACTCAATGACTCGTGGATGCGAATAAAGACATTGAACCAAGCTCAAGTGAAATCGATTAAGCAACAGGTCTCGTCCGAAGTGCTTCATATAATATGCCGTATATACAATGCTTCCAAGTCGTACATTATGTAAGGGAACGGCCGCTTGTGAATATTTTAGTGAAGTTTTAATTTGCAGCACTGCCTCCAGATGTAATACGGATTTTTGTTGGTTAACATACGGTAAATAATCAATATGAAACAAGATATAATAATTGTTTAATAATATAAATATATTTTTTATTTAGTGAAATATATAAATCTTTGGTTTTATATTTCAAACTAATATCAAATGAATGAAACACTGCCCGTGTTTCATTCATATATTTTTATACATTTCGTTCCTCGTGAACTTATTACGTTATTACTTGATTTTACTAGTCTGGAAAATCCTTAATAGCTTTTCTAATATCCCAATATCACCCTAAATGTGCGGAACCTAAAAAGGCAATTTAATTCCTCCACTAGTGATACGTGTAATGGATTACTCGGTCCTCCCAAAGGCACTGCATGGTGTACTATTAACAGCTTTATACGTGCCATTGACTCGATAGGAAATTGAGTGAACGGAAAAAATACAATTACAACGATCACTTTATTTATATAATATCACATATCCAGGTAAATATTGTTGGATATAAACATTAAGATTTATGAATAATATAATTATTTTGATGGAATATTGTTCCTTTAGGGGTACTAAATTATTTTCAATGTATTCATTGTATTCTATACATATATTGATAATTTATTGAATGTGTAAAGCCTTCAGCAAAAAAACCTTCAATTTTAATCACTACCGACTTTTTTTTTGTTTGTCTCTGCTGTTAGCCCTACTGGCCATGACAGCGTCACCGTCACTACCGACAGTGCTGACTCTGCTTTACAAGCATGGATTTTCAATTACATATCCACTGAAGTATACAGAATACACAATAATAACTTCTTGATAGCTTTGTAACATGTAATGCAGTATTTACTATTTTATTTGTATTTTATATAACATTATAATGTTTCAAACCATTGAGACTGAAACAATCAAGTCTATTAAATGGTTGTCGTTAAAGAATTCATTTTGAGTATAAAAATTACTTCATACCTCATTTCCGACGATTATATTATTCGAAGAAAAATTTGATATCCTCTGAAACTTCGTATCAAATTTTTGAAGAATGTCTTCCTATTTTATTTGTATACTAATAAATAATTTAAAGATTGTTTATAACATTTTTTCAAAAACCAAAATACATATGGATAGAAATAGATAAGACAATTTAAACAATAAGTAAGTAATAAGTGCCTGAAGCAACTTATTCACAGCTATTAAGTACCATAAACTGTGTATTAAGTTAATTATAAACTTATCTAAACTGGAGCTGAGCGGAGATGAGTGGGAGAACGTATCAATTAATACGATTCATTTGAAGTAAATTGCTTAAACTTAAATATTATATCAGCAGTAGATATGTATTATCTTGATTTTATTTAACACTACTTTTATCTTTAGGCATTGCCCGTATATATTATGAAAAAGATTTAATAACTTCTCCACTATAATAATTCGTCATATTGCTATCCTGTATGAGTGGGACTACCCGATCAAAACAACCCGTGTACGAGGTGCAATCTAATGAATACAGTTATGTTGTTCCATCTCTCTAGGTATTTGATTTCTGATAGCGAAATTAATTAATACAAGACAAATGGTATATTAGTTCATAATTATGTTATATTGAAGTTAACGCAGATGCAATTGTTTGCTGATAAATAGTTTGTAATGTTGACAAATATATCAATAGTAAATGGATTATTATAAAGCTTACAAAAGCTTTATTTAAGATAATAATTACACCAGCGCCATCTAGTATGCAACAACAACAACAAAAAGTAATAAATTAGGATATAGTAATTCTTAATGATAGATTATCAAGCTTACTTAGCTTCATATCTTAAAAATAATTATATTACAATTTTATATACTACTATAATATATGAAAATGTTTACTACTGCCTCGATTAAACATAAAATAGGTATTTATTACACATAACTTTTTTAACTTAAAAATAACACGTCGATCTATGTTAATAACTTTTATTTCTATGATAATAATGTGCGTGATTGAAAAAAAATATTGAATATATTATAAAGATTACGAGTAGCTGCTAGCGCCATCTACATTTAGAGTTACGAATAAAATTATAGGTAAGTAGTTTGTAGAATTACCTTACGTAATTTTAAGTATAATTACTCGTATATATACATATATAATTTATTTAACAAACAAAATTTTATTAAAACTCATAAATTTGCAATTATTTTCAATATGAGTTGTAGTATAGGTATACTTATTCTATTATTTTTTAGAGCTAGGTATTATCCCAGTTGCTCTACCAGTAGAAAAGTCACTGTGTTGCACCGATCTTGATTTATTTAATATTTTATTTGTAATTGTCTTCTTCTAATCTGTTGAATACACACAACGGAACTTTTATTTTATTTCGTAAACAATAAATTCTTTTTCAATACCTTATTTTTTGCTAATGAACGAAATCTAAAAGATAATTTTAATCTTATTCCAAATTTTTTCGTAATAGATTTTTTTTACTAAGAAATTACTATCATATTGTTGTAAGTCAGAAATATTTTTGAAACCATCTTGTTCACTTCTTATTATTATTCTTTATTATTTTACATTTAAATGTACAAAGTACATATTCTGAAAATGACGGCTAATAAAAATAAACAATTAATTTAACTGTTCCCACAAAACAGGAAGAACAATTTAAATACAGAATAGGATGTATTTAAATTATTCTCAAACAAAGCGCTTTTAAATAAACAGAAAGTTTAAAATTCAGCCAACCGTGATCATATGTTAGTTGGGTGAAACTCAGGAATCACCGGACCAGGTTAAAAAAAAATACATTTTTAATTTGTAAATATTTTTTTATATTTATATTCACTCAGAATAATTCGCTTTGTTATATATAAATACAATAGAGTTTTTACACAATCAGGCAAATTACTTTAAAAAGGTGTAAATAATCAGCAAGATATAGAAAGTATATAATACTTTTTCTTCTGTAATGATTGACTTTTTTAAAACATTCATATTTTATAAAATACCTACTATTAAGAAATTAGAATTCATCATTTGTCTTTGTAAATAGTTATCAACTTTATTTTAGGACAAATTATAATTACTACTATAATGAAACGAAAATGCAAATTTTGTAATTTTATTACTCGCAGTCCATAACAACGAAATATATTTAAAACAATATTCTACCATCTAAAAGGTATTAATAATATTATTATAACAAAGCAGAGCTCATGATTTTATAATATAAAATGAATGAAGTAAAAATATTTTTTAATGGTAAATGTAGGTCTAGTCGATCATGTAGAATTCGGACGAGACCTGTTGCTGAATCGATTTTTCCCGCCGCGTAGCGCAAACTCCAGTCGCTGTCTTGACACAAAACAACATGACAAACAGTGGGCAATTATATATTTAAAACCTACAAGCTGTGCTGATAGAAGAAATTGCTGAGTTTTATGTAATATTTTATCTCTAAAACAAAATGTACTAATATCAAAGTACTTTAATCTTTGTTTAAATAACGTCCCCAAAAGCTCACTAATACGATACAGAAAAAGTGTAAAATTTTAATGTGGTCTTGAAACTGTCTTATTTTTTGCTATCTTCTAAATTGATGATATACTAATATTATAATTAATTTTTCTAAAGTCTAATATCATGTATGAAATAGACATATTGTATCAATAATTTTATAACTCTTTGACATCGATTGACTATTATTTAAATTAAAATATATCAAAAGTTTTGCAGTGAACTATTCGATCTAATATTTATATAAGACTGTTGGACGCATTATGGTAAAATGAAGCATTAAATTTCATTTTAAACAGAAAGTCTGCCGAAAGAACACATGCAGCTTTTGGTAAAATATTTGACAAACAAAGGCTTTGAAAACAGTATGCAAAATACAATGTTTACTCTGTAAGGTCTGTAGGTGGAAATTTTATGTTGTTAGTTGTGGTTAGTGATTTTGCATTAAATAATGTTTATGTATTTATTTTTAAGTATGGAACTACGTAATGCATCTGTATTTAATGTGTACCTATGTTATTTACTAAAAGATATTGGTTTATTTGCAATTCACACAAGGTAGAAGTGCAAATTCCGAAAAGTAGCCTACGTAGATTGAGATGGATATAGAGTATCAGGAGTGTTAAGATAAATGTAAGGTTTATGATTCACCAAGCTTAAAAATTATTTTATACATTAATGTAAAAAATATATCAAATTTGTACTTTTAAATAAAGCTATATCAGCTCAACTAAAAATTGTACAATAGTATTAATGCCATCTATCGTAAGTTTTATAAAATAACAACTGCAATATATGTCTTACTTTACTTTAAGATATTGAGCAATAGATGGCACCATAACAGCCATTAGCAATATGTCTTCTATCTCTTTCTCTCTTATATCATTTCGTAAAAAACAACGCTATTTTTTAAATTTATAAATTTGATTAATAATTTACGAATTCTGGATACAATCAGAGACATGAGGTGGCTTTTCTTCTTTCTTATGTATTGTTATTTGTCCTTGCTAAGGTTTATCAGATTTATTTTAGTAATTTACTTCCTAAATGAAAATATTTTTATAAATAGGTTTTTAACAGTTTAATATGATGAAAAAATTGTAAGTTGTAAAAAATATTAAATAAAATATTTCATTTCCTCACAATTCTGCTCCGATTATCCTTTACCTGTTGAGTCGACTTTGTCGCATTGGACTATAACAACTAGTAACTGTCTTGAAACAAACTATTATTACTGTTCTAAATAATAGACAACACGGTATTAAACACAATAGTAATAGTAACTCTGAGCGACTATTTAAAGAATTTGTAATTCATTCAATAACAGGATATATTATTGGTATATCATAGATCAAAAGATAACCCTAATCATTTTTATATTAATGGGACTTGAAGAGAAAAAAACTTAGGTTTTAAAAACATAGTTGTACGTAATTATACTCGTATGTTTTGTGATATAGTTTTAATGCAACGAGGTGCCTGAGAACTGTGGCAGCGCTCATAACACTGATTTTAGAAACAAATGGTAGTTATATATTATGTAGAGGATTGTTTGTTTTTTGGTATTATGTGTATGGACACTTAACACAAAATATTTTGTTTATTTATTTATATTTTCCTTATATTCTATTATCTTCAAATGTAATTACATAAAACCGAGTGAAAATGTATGTATGCATCATATACTGATTAATATTAAACAATCACAACTCCTAATAGCGATGTCATACCATTTTAACTCTAAACATCTTGCTAAATGCCTGAATTTAACAAGAAGAATATATGTTACGTAACAACTTCATAACTTAAACTGATATATTGCAGTCCTCCACTGAAAGTATCCTAAATGAAAAATGCAATTTATAAGCTTCTATGTATTTATTTTATAAATCTCGGAACGGCGACCACGACGTCAGGTGTTGACTTCAAACAAAGCCAGTTAGTTCAAAAGATTGTTGGAAGATACTGTGTCTTCAACTTATGTATTAGAGGTAGCTAGTTCAAAAGTGAAAACAAATAATATCGGGACACAAATTGTGGTTATGTTTATATTTTTTGTATCTTTTATTAATAAGTTGCATTATATTATGTATTATGTATATGTTGTATTCATATTATTTTGACTGTTGTACACCTCTTCCGTCTTTATTTGTTGTAACTTCTATGACCTTGGGGTTACCTGGAAGAGATCGCTTATTAGCGATAGATAAGGTCGCCTATTGCAATTTTTTTTGTCTCTTATTTTCTTGCTGTTACTATGTAATTTTTTTTTGAGGATGTGTAATAAAGAATATTATTATAATTATTATTTATGTAACTAGTTGTTGCCAGGAACTCTGTTCCATCTATTCTCTCTTCATCTTCTTACATAAGCATTTTTTACTTTTATTTCTTTTATTGTCATAAGCATATAATATAATCTAAAACCACACAAAATATAATCTAATTGCGTCCAATAAGTAATTTGTTTGCAAATTATCGGAAATTATGCAAAGATATGTCTAATACAAATATTAAAATGTTTTCTAGACACTAGATGCTTTTTCCATAAACATGATTATGCAAATATCTTAAAAGTCAGTTTACAATTTAAGTATTAAGAAATAAATATTAATTAAGAAATATAATTGCAAGTTAAATGCATTTTTTTAATTATTAAACCTTACTCAGTACTTAGTTCATAATGAGGTGTTCACGATTAACTTAAAGAGGCTAAGAAAAGTTCAAATTCACTCTGAATGACCGGTAAATTAGATTTCCTCCACAAGAAATGTCGTTATCAAAATTCCCTGTCTTTTTGAGTTTATTTTATGTAACAGATTTTTTAATACATTTTTTTTTTAGATCCTATGGAATAATGATTAAGTAGTATTGTATAATATACATAATAAATTATTCAACTTAAAATTGTAACCTTTTAGAGAACAAACACTTCCAGAACAAACACTTACCGTACTTTTAGTAGTACATTTAAAATTCTATTTCCTTTTTTACATATTACGGAGATTTACAGAGTACTTTTAAAATCATATGAAAATTTCATTAAGAAAAGGATTTCCCCGAAATATCCCCACTATTAAGATACCCTCCATGTTTCCGCTTCAACTTCACTCATACTAATAGAAACATAAACATTAAAATGCGAAATCGTTCTTACGGTTCTCAAGTGACCGCTTACAAACAACATTTTGTTTTTCTTATATGGATAAGCGAACATAAATGTTCTCTGAATGACAACTACCTTGTTTTCGGGACTGTGTTATAAATGACCTGCTTACAAACACCTTGTACTAATAGTATGTATTCTAAGAAATACATGGAATAATAACCTATTGTATAAAATTGTAATGGTCATTTTCTCTCTTCGAAATATTTTCAATACTTAAATGCATTTACATAAAATACAAAACTTTATTAGATTAAATTAAGTATTTATGTTTTTTTATCTATCTAACTAACCTCTGCTACAGTTTAAACTCAACACTTTTCATTGCAAATTAAATATTACAATTCTATTTATCAGTGTTAGTAAAGTAAGGATAGAAAATAAAAGAAGTCTCCCAGCACAACTTCAGCTATCATTAATTATTATGTACAAGAAAACGAGAACGAAGAACAAATTAGCAGTGGTGTTTTCTGAAAATGCTGCATGCTCCTTATATATATGTATACAAAGTTTTTGTGCAAGACTATGTTTCTATATAGAAACCGTAAATAAAAATTCAAACGTATTTATTTTGTAGGTACAGAACTAATAAGTCTTTTAAAAATAAATGAATTAATTATCAAAATGAATACACGTTGTAATTGTTATTCAATGCTATACCTACGTCATGATGACGTTAGAAAAATGTATAAAAAAAAGCTAGAAATATTTAAGAAATTTTGTAATATACTTAAATAAGATATAATATTGTTAACAAATAAATAACCATAATAAATAAGCCAATGTAATTCCTCCATTTAAACCAACTTCTCACATATCTTATCAGTCCTTTTAGATTTAATGAGACAATTTCGGTTGTCATTTGAGAAAAGGACGAAATAAAAGTCTTTAAGATGTAATCTCTACTGTTTACGAGAGCGATTTGTTGTTAACGAGATGGGACGGGATGCGAGCAGATGATTTAGCTCGTCTAAGACATTGTTTAACACCTTTTTTATGTCTATGAGGTGTGCGGTTTATAATATTTTCTTTATTTCCTTTCTTATGATAATATAACGCATTATTTTCTATTTCATAATTTATTTTATATTCAAAATCTACTCAAAGATATCAAAGATATATTACATTACTTCTTTAATAAAACATATTTAAGTGTCTGACAATAAACAATGAAACACAATTATTAAACTGTAATCAAAACAGTGTGAAATACCTTTTTATATACGCTAACGTCAGAAATATAGAAAGTTAACTCTTAATATTTCTTCAGCGTGTGTGTGTATAGTGTTGTAATCGTAGTATATATTTTAGTTTTGGTCCATGTTACTTAGTTTTCAAGTGCATTGTATTAAAATATTGAAACCTATTCTGTTTTTTCTTTAAATATCTTAAGATAAAAGTAAGCTTAATACTTAAGAAGCTGATTTCGGTATTTCTGTAAACCACCTCGAATCGAATTCAGTAAACCTTTATATAGTTATTACAATGGTTTGGCGCGCATTTATTTCATTAAATACTTTTTATATTAAAAACTATTAAAAAAAATATTTTTTCAATAAATAAACAACACAATAATATTCCTTAGGTTTTTGTAACGTAAAATATTTTTATAAAGTAATTATAGCCTTCTGGTCTAAATTTAATGACACTATTATTATTATTTTTTATATCATCTTTCATATAATTTGTTCATCCTGTGAGCTTTTTAATACTACATTATTTATTATATAGTATATACTTAAAATGAAAGCTTTGAAACTGTTAATTGGTAACAGTTTATAATATATCTCTTTTTATGTTCATATTTATAATTTAAAAAAGGAATAATTGTTTCTTTTTTGCTCTTTTTCTTGCTTAATTAACATTAATTAATTATGAGCGATATAAGAATAAAGAAATAAAAACTTATTAAAAATATTATTACATAATGACGTTTAAGCTATTTTTAATGTGTCCTAATTAAGGTTTTGAAGCAACGACGTTAATTGAATACAAATAACTTCAAATCTGTCATTTAATTTGATAATTAGTATATTGTCTTATCTCATTACAATGGGAGTTGGTTTCCAATCTCTTGGAAATAATTATCTTATATTGTTAATTAAAAAACTTTCTGTGAACTGAATTGTGCCGGTTGAAGCAGTCGTGTCTGAAAAAAGGTAAATATTATTTTTAAAAAGTCTTTCAACATAAAATATTAGAAATATAAAAAAATAACATGGTTTAAGACATATTTTAATTAAAAAATAATCTGTTTTACTTCAAATTGTATTGAATATAACAATTTTAAAAGCAAATATAGGTAAAGTTAGCTATTTTATAATAAAAATATTTATTCTTTTCAATTTGCCTACTATAATTTCAATCATTAACTATAAAATTATAGTCATCAACAATATACTTATTAAAGTCTAATATTACAAAAAAAAAAACAATTTACTACACTTACTATAAGATCACTTGGTTTTGTACTAGATATGTTCTTATAAAATAAAATTTTTACTACTCTTAATAAATAAAAACTACAACATATTTTAGATAAATTTATACACAGCAAAACCTGAACCTTTAAGTAATTAAAATGAGACAGAGCTGTTGAGAAATTCTCTCCTGCAGTTCTCTAGCCTTTTATTCTTATGAAGTTGGAGAAAGAAAAAATCAGAGACAGGATTTCTTACATGTTAAATATGATACATTGAAGCAATGTCATGTAAAAAAATGCTAAGTTTTTAATTCATAAAAGACAAACTTAACAGAATACATTCTTAAAATTATTTCCGGTTACATTACAAGCACTTTATATCTCTAGTGTACTATTAGTCAAGCTTATAACTAATTGGACTCGGTGGTTTGTACACATCTTGTACTATTAATTGAAGTACTGAATTGATATTTCTACTGGAAAACTTTTCATACTACTATAATACATAGACTTAATTACTTTTCTGTTGAATTATAAGTGGGTCCAAGATTCTTTACAATTATTATTTATATTTCAATACTATAATGAAAGCTTGCTAATATATCGTATTATTTTACCAAATGATATTGTGCTCGTGTTTGTAATAAAAGGAATAAGGATGTTATCATTTTGCTGTTCATATATATAGAATCAAACAATCTTCTTATTCATAGTGACATTTTTGTTTTTAAACTTGCAGGTATTAGACAAGTAAACATAATAAGTCCATGAGTAATATCAATTGATATAAATAAATATAAATGTAATCTTTATCGCAGTCGATTTTCAATAGACTTTAGTCGCTAATAACTTAATTGTTCAGAAAACAATCAAATAATGGTGTAATATTTTCTCACTCTACCTTCTCAAATATTTTATAATACTCTTAAACCATTTCAAATAAGCATGTTAATACTAAAGAAAGCTCATTATAAGTTGTTTCGTTTTCTAAGCACACTGCGCAACTTAACAAGCTGAGATACTCGTATGTTTGAAACTACACAAACCTAGTAATTAGAGCTAATAATGACAGACAAATACTCGTGAAAGGCTGGCTTTTAATAGACAGTAATTGTGAAAAACACATCTGCAACATATTTCCAAGTGTTGTAATTCTAGTTTCATGCAATTTCTTTTATAAATGTTTATTGTTTGTACATCACTAAATCAATCCTTGATAAGTTTTTTAAGTATTAAAATAAAATGTTCAGAAATATTTGAAATAAAAATAAATAATTTCGTGCACAAAGAGGTCAGAATGTTTAATAGCAGACTGTTTTGAATAAAAAAAGAGTGTAGTAGATGGGAGGTAGGATCTATTCAGTGACGTGTCTAGTTTGAAGCCTTCAGCTACAACTCAGCTCTCTTTGCATTAACTACAAGCTTTTGCGTTTGACTTTCAGACTGAATGCAAACAACTACATATTTTAAAATATAATTAGACCTATGAGAGACTTTTAGGAATATAATATGTAGAGGATGGTCAAAATTAATCATTATTAGTATCTATTTTTTGCCTACAATATCTGTATTATAGTAATGTGTTGGATTAATTAAATAACGAATATGTTTTTTCTTTGCTAAACACGTTACGGGACCTTTGTAAATATTGCTAAGGGTTACATCCACACCCACAAAGAACTTTTTAAGTATAATGACAAGCTTAGGTCTTATTTTACATAACAGAATTTCGTAAACAGAATAAGACCTTTAAAAAAAAGGTTAACCACAAGAATGTCACATGATTAATACTAATAGAAATTTAGCTTTCTACTTAGTTTAATTTAATAATACTCGGATAACATCAACTGTCAATTAAAAACAGCTGACCTGCAATCTATGAAGCAATAATGGTTTTATATATCTCGTCTATCAAGTTAATTGCTTTTTATCGCAGAACTAGTAACTTGTGATAGATTTTATTACAGCTTGTGGATTTCTCATTTGTTATTTCGCTACCTAATTCAAGTAAGTAATAAATACTATAGAATATTATCTTTGTCCAGATACAGTGTCACTTCCAAACAGATGTCTCAATAAAATCCACCAAAAATAGTTATCCTCTATTAGTAATAATTCAATAAACGCTTCATGTATTTATTTAGTTTTACAGTACAGATATTGAAATTCAAAGCAACAATTTATTCAAATGTTAAAGTCTGTTCCACATCTTCACTATTACATTGGTAAATACAAACAAACACTCACTCAGAACATCAATATTAAGTTATAATACAAATTATCAATTATATTTTTAATGTGACTCGAGGATCGAATAATTTCCATTTTCATAAAATGTTTAATTTAAATAAAATCGTACCGAAATTGGCTTTACACTGAAATTTTCAATAATAATAATAATTAATAATTATAATGTTATTTTATAATGTGACATTTTATGTTTATAACTGTCATAAACATAAAATGTCAAATGTCTTTTAAATTTAGCTTTATGTTACTAAAAAGGATTTATTAACACAGTTATCTATTATATAAAAATGAATCGCAAAATGTGTTGGTAAGCGCATAACTCAACAACGCATGGACCAATCTTAACAATTCTTTTTTTTAAATGTTCCTTGAAGTCCAAGGATGGCTCTAACGGCGAGAAAAATTTGAATAATTTCCAGGGAAACCCTAAAAAAGCCCTTTTCTTTTTCCTATACAAATATTTTAAATGTAGAATAAATAACTAAATGTAGAGTCAATTTGAACTGTATTGCTATTCAATAAAGTTGATATTAAATTACAAGCACTCATTGTTGTCTAAACAATGTAGGTGTCTTGCTAACGTCAAAGAGTCAATTCGCGCTTTATTGTCGCTGCACAACGTTCAAATTTAATCAAATGAATGTGTACACCCGACCAAATTGAAAAGTCAAAAAAAGTAAATGTAAGATTTGATTGGCCTTGGAATATTCTTTCTTTTGTTTTAGTTTCGGAATGCGACATAAATTGTCATCAGTTTTCACGTCATTGCATCTGTCAAACAAATTGCGTTAAAAAGCGTTTATAATATTTAATAATTAATTTTGATTGTATAAATACCTGTGATTAATAATTATTTCATGTGAATAAATTTAGGTAATTATATACGATATGCCTCCTATAAGACGAAGTAATTTAAGTAGAAGAACCCGAAATGCTACAAACCAAATGAATTACCGATCTTATCATACTGCACATGAACGTGACGACCGAAATGAACGCGAAAGAATTCGTATATCACGAACGCGGGAAGCGAGAGCGAGAGATTCAACTAATAATCGCGAAAGTTTGAATCGAGCTGCTTTCAATTATGATTTGTCAATTGACTACAGTAACCACCAATGTGTTGCTATTGGATCTATGAACTTGGTTTGCTCTTATTGTAAGGAATTGAAATACAAAAATGAAGCAAATGGATTGTGTTGCGCAAATGGGAAAGTGAAATTGATACCATTGGATCCACCACCAGAGCCATTGTACTCATTGGTTTCAGGAATAGAACCAGATTCCATACACTTTTTGTCAAATATTCAACAATATAACAATTGCTTTCAAATGACATCATTTGGGGCAACAAACGTAGTTCGGGAAAATTTCATGCCAACTTTTAAGGTATGTATTATAGCAGTTAATCATTATTATTTTAATGAACAAAATTTGCTGTTAACTAAGTAAATATGTGTCATTAACCTTCAGTTTCCTAAACCCCAAAACATATATTACTTAGTCATTATATTATTTGGTGATTCAGTATTAGCAACACTTTTATTATTTTGAAACACAATATAATTATTTGACGATGGATATTAGTTACAACTAATTATTACATATTGACATACCTAAGCATATCAATTATTATTTGGTGATTCAAATTAAGAGACAGATATACTTTTTAGGAACAAATATTATTTCTATTTGGCAAAAATCATTTTTTTTAATTTACAGATACAAGGCCAAATATATCATAGAGCAGGTTCACTGTTACCAGTGTCAGATAGCAATTACAAATTTCTGCAAATTTATTTCATGGGCAATTCACCACGAGAAATTGATATGCGTTGTTCACATAACAATTCACTAAAGAGGTCTATTGTAGAACAATTACAAACTTTATTTCATGAGTACAATCAATTGGTTATGTTGTTTAAAACTGCACTGGATCGGATGCCATCTGATAATCACAAAATTGTAATCAGAGCTGATAAAACACCTGTTGGCCAACATGCAAGACGTTTTAATGCACCAACTATTGATGAAGTTGCCATCGTTGTAGTTGGAGAAAACTTGGAATCCCGTGATATTGTTTTACATCGTCGGAATGATCAATTACAACGTATAAAGGAAACACACCGCTCATATGACGCACTGCAATATCCCATTATATTTTGGCAAGGTGAAGATGGCTATGATTTTTCAAACAAGATGATAAATCCCATTACAGGTAATAAAAAATATTAGTTTAGCTATGGAGCTATATTATCAGTCACTATATTATTATTTTTTTAATTTTCAATATTATGAAAACAAAAATCTATTTTCAGTTCCGAAACCAACAAAAAAGTCAGTTCAATGAACTATTATTCCTACCGCCTAATGATTCGTGAAAATGAAGACAATCACATACTCAAATGTCGGCGATTATATCACAAGTATGTTGTAGACATGTATGTTAAAATTGAAACGGAGAGATTAACATTCATCAGGTTGAATCAGACCAAACTCAGATCTGAAGAGTATATTCACCTTCGAGATGCGATTAATACTGATGGAAATGCACAGAATGTTGGTCGGATGACTATTCTTCCAGCAACATACATCGGAAGCCCTCGACATATGCATGAATATTCTCAAGATGCCATGTCATATGTTCGTCATTATGGTACAGCAGATTTGTTCATCACATTTACATGCAATCCACACTGGATAGAAATCAAGCAGGAGTTATTCCCTGGGCAATCACCTATTGATCGTCATGATATTACAGCCAGAGTCTTTAGACAAAAGTTGAAATCTTTGATGGATTTCATTGTGAAACATTATGTGTTTGGAGAGACACGCTGCTGGATGTATTCTGTGGAGTGGCAGAAACGGGGATTGCCACATGCACACATTTTGATTTGGTTAGTTGAAAAGATAAGGCCAAATGAAGTTGATGCAGTAATATCAGCTGAAATTCCTAATGTAGAAGTAGATCCTGGATTGCATGAGGTAGTTATTAAAAACATGATACATGGTCCCTGTGGAACTCTTAATCAAAATTCACCGTGTATGGTGGATGGTAAATGTTCAAAGCGATATCCACGGACATTAATATCTGAAACAATCACTGGTAATGACGGTTATCCTTTGTATCGTCGCCGATCGACAGCAGACAATGGAAGATCAACAATTGTCAAATTAAATCAACAAGATATTGAAATAGATAATCGCTGGATTGTTCCATATTCACCCATTTTATCAAAGACCTTCAAAGCGCACATCAACGTTGAATCTTGCCATTCAGTAAAATCTATTAAATACATTTGCAAATATGTAACCAAAGGGAGTGATATGGCTGTGATTGGTATTAATGCAGAGAATTCCAATGATGAAGTTACCCAATACCAAATGGGTCGCTATGTTAGTAGTAATGAAGCAGTTTGGCGAATATTTTCTTTTCCTATTCATGAAAGACACCCTATTGTTGTTCATTTAGCTGTGCATTTAGAAAATGGACAAAGAGTATATTTTACAGCACAGAACGCAGTAGAAAGAGCTTTACAGCCACCATCTACTACATTAACCAGATTTTTTGAGATATGTCAAAACGATGATTTTGCTCAAACATTGTTATATTCTGAAATGCCAAAATATTATACTTGGAATCAATCCTCAAGAAGATTTATACGACGGAAACAAGGAAAACCAGTTACAGGATACCCAGATATATTTTCTACCGATGCGATTGGTCGAATTTATTCAGTACATCCAAGCAATGATGAATGTTTTTATTTACGACTGCTATTAGTCAATGTACGTGGCCCAACATCGTTCCAACATGTACAAACTGTTAATGGTGATTTGTGTGGATCATATAGAGAAGCTTGCCAGCGTTTGCGATTGCTAGACAATGATGCTCATTGGGATCAAACTCTCAATGATGCTGTAATATCATCACAAGCTCATCAAATACGAACATTGTTTTCTATAATCATATCTACCTGCTTCCCATCAAACCCAAAGGATTTGTGGATCAAGTACAAAGATAATATGTGTGATGATATTTTGTATCAAATACGGATTAGAAGGGGAAATCCAAATATACAAATAAGCGAAGAAATTTACAATGAAGTATTGATTTCAATTGAGGACATGTGCTTGATGATGTCAAACAAACTATTATTTCAATTAGGCCTGGCCGCACCCAATCGTCCAATGCATGATGCTTTTAACCAAGAGTTGCACCGAGAAAAACTGTATGATCTCAACACTTTGAAAGAATTAATTCAAACGAATCTTCCACTATTGAATGAACAACAGAAGTATGTATTTGATACACTTTTGAAAGTAATAAATGATAAAAGAGGAGGGATTTACTTCTTAGATGCACCTGGTGGTACAGGAAAAACTTTTTTGATTTCATTGATATTAGCAACAATTCGCTCACAAAATAAAATTGCACTTGCACTCGCTTCGTCGGGAATCGCAGCAACTTTGCTTGAAGGTAGTAGAACAGCTCATTCAGCACTAAAATTACCATTAAACATGCAAAGCAACGAAACTCCAACCTGCAACATTTCGAAGAACTCTGCAATGGCAAAGGTTTTGCAGCAATGTGGATTGATTGTTTGGGATGAATGCACGATGGCACATAAAAAATCTTTGGAGGCTTTAGATAGAACCTTACAAGATCTCCGGAGCAATAATAACCCATTTGGTGGTGCAATGATTTTATTAGCAGGAGATTTTCGTCAAACATTGCCAGTGATTCCACGATCAACGCCAGCTGATGAACTTAATGCCTGTTTAAAGTCCTCCAATTTGTGGAAACATGTGAAGGTATTACACTTAAGCAAGAATATGCGTATCAAGTTGCAAAATGACAAATCTGGAGACATATTCTCTAAACAACTCATTGACATTGGTAATGGCAAATTTCCTATAGACACCTTGACTGGTTGCATTAACTTTCCTCAAGGTTTTTGTCAGTTAACTAGATCAAAAGATGAACTTATTCAAAAGGTGTTTCCAGATGTTGCTCAAAATTATAGAAACCATGATTGGTTGAGCGAACGGGCTATATTGGCTGCAAAAAACATAGATGTAAGTGAATTAAATTTCAAAATTCAAGAGCAAATTACAGGCGAATTGAGGATATATAAATCAGTTGATTCGGCTACTAACCAAGATGATGTCGTTAACTATCCGCCTGAATTTTTAAACTCGCTGGATTTACCAGGATTGCCACCTCACAATCTTCAATTAAAGGTTGGTTCGGTAGTAATAATGTTGAGAAATATCAACCAACCGCGTCTTTGCAACGGCACACGGTTAGCGATAAAAAAATTATTGAACAACGTGATAGAAGCAACTATACTGAAAGGAAAGTATAAAGGAGAAGACGTTTTGATACCACGCATCCCAATGATTCCGACTGATGTACCATTTGAATTTAAACGACTACAATTTCCAGTGCGGCTTGCTTTTGCTATGACCATAAATAAGTCCCAGGGGCAATCATTAGGTGTTTGTGGTATTAATCTAGAAAACCCATGTTTCTCACATGGTCAATTGTATGTTGCCTGTTCCCGTGTTGGAAAACCATCAGATTTATTTATATATTCACCAGGTAATCAAACAAAAAACATTGTGTATCATAAAGCACTAAAATAAAAATAAAACAGATTTTTGTTAATAATTATGATTCACTGGATTTACAATAACGCGATTACTGAAAATACTTATGTAAGTTTTACTTCATTATTTTTTATTTCATCGGTTATGAACCCTATGTTAATAATAATAGTAATAAATAATTAATTATCTCTATACTTTGTAATTGAAGCACCCACTTTATAAATATTTGTCACCTTTAGGTTCCCACTATCCCTTTAGATTATTTTTCAATCAGGTTTGAACCTTAAGTTCCCCTCTTGGTTTGAAGCCCTCTGGCAGACATCCCAATCGGGGTTTTTAGTGGGTCTCAAAAGGGTGACCAAAGTTCGTGGAAGCTAAGATACTTAAGTCACCCGAGCTGACCTTTTTCTTTAATTCTCCTGAACAGAACCGTCACCATGATGATAGGGCGATGTGTGAGGATCAGCAGAGTAAAAACGTCTAAAGGTCGAAATATAAACTGCCACATTCCAAATCTATTTGACAGAACGAATTCTGCCGAGTTGTATAAAAATTGTATTTATTAAAAAAAAAAATCTTTTAAAATTTAAATGTTTTGAGTTTAACTTTCATTGTATGTATTAGTAAAAACCACCAAATACTTTTAATTATGAACGTCTTAATAAAATGATAAAGTAACATATTAAAAAAAGGAAAATTTTACGATTTATTTATTATATTATTTAAAATATTAAATGATAAAAAAAATCCACCAGAATTCTTAATATATATAAATCACGTGTCGCGTTATTTGTCCGCGATGGACTCCTAAACTACTTAACTGATTTAAATAAATTTACACACCACGTACAGTTTGACCTAACTTAAAAGATATAATAATTTTCAACTCAATTCATAGTCGCAGTATTATTTTATTGCAAATTATTAGTTTATCATTTTGCAGTTAGCTCTTAACAATTCTAAAAGATGGCGGTATCTATTGACTGGATTGAGTAATTACGAATGAGATATCTACCCTACCTACCTCATTCGTAAGTTTAGTGTTCCAAGTTATTTACTAAAAACTTTGTAATATACAAATAGTGTTATAAACTTGGATAAAATTAAAAAAATAATTATAATTATTTTGTTTTGATTTTTGCTTAATATCGACTATAAGAAAACATTATGGTTTTCATGACAGATGTACTCTGAACGTTACCCCTTAAATAGTTTAGTACAATGTAATATATCAAAAACAATAGTCACAGCAACGCGTGACCGGGTCTGCTAGTCTATTATATAAAAATGAATCGCAAAATGTGTTGGTAAGCGCATAACTCAACAACGCATGGACCAATCTTAACAATTCTTTTTTTTAAATGTTCCTTGAAGTCCAAGGATGGCTCTAACGGCGAGAAAAATTTGAATAATTTCCAGGGAAACCCTAAAAAAGCCCTTTTCTTTTTCCTATACAAATATTTTAAATGTAGAATAAATAACTAAATGTAGAGTCAATTTGAACTGTATTGCTATTCAATAAAGTTGATATTAAATTACAAGCACTCATTGTTGTCTAAACAATGTAGGTGTCTTGCTAACGTCAAAGAGTCAATTCGCGCTTTATTGTCGCTGCACAACGTTCAAATTTAATCAAATGAATGTGTACACCCGACCAAATTGAAAAGTCAAAAAAAGTAAATGTAAGATTTGATTGGCCTTGGAATATTCTTTCTTTTGTTTTAGTTTCGGAATGCGACATAAATTGTCATCAGTTTTCACGTCATTGCATCTGTCAAACAAATTGCGTTAAAAAGCGTTTATAATATTTAATAATTAATTTTGATTGTATAAATACCTGTGATTAATAATTATTTCATGTGAATAAATTTAGGTAATTATATACGATATGCCTCCTATAAGACGAAGTAATTTAAGTAGAAGAACCCGAAATGCTACAAACCAAATGAATTACCGATCTTATCATACTGCACATGAACGTGACGACCGAAATGAACGCGAAAGAATTCGTATATCACGAACGCGGGAAGCGAGAGCGAGAGATTCAACTAATAATCGCGAAAGTTTGAATCGAGCTGCTTTCAATTATGATTTGTCAATTGACTACAGTAACCACCAATGTGTTGCTATTGGATCTATGAACTTGGTTTGCTCTTATTGTAAGGAATTGAAATACAAAAATGAAGCAAATGGATTGTGTTGCGCAAATGGGAAAGTGAAATTGATACCATTGGATCCACCACCAGAGCCATTGTACTCATTGGTTTCAGGAATAGAACCAGATTCCATACACTTTTTGTCAAATATTCAACAATATAACAATTGCTTTCAAATGACATCATTTGGGGCAACAAACGTAGTTCGGGAAAATTTCATGCCAACTTTTAAGGTATGTATTATAGCAGTTAATCATTATTATTTTAATGAACAAAATTTGCTGTTAACTAAGTAAATATGTGTCATTAACCTTCAGTTTCCTAAACCCCAAAACATATATTACTTAGTCATTATATTATTTGGTGATTCAGTATTAGCAACACTTTTATTATTTTGAAACACAATATAATTATTTGACGATGGATATTAGTTACAACTAATTATTACATATTGACATACCTAAGCATATCAATTATTATTTGGTGATTCAAATTAAGAGACAGATATACTTTTTAGGAACAAATATTATATAAAAATGAATCGCAAAATGTGTTGGTAAGCGCATAACTCAACAACGCATGGACCAATCTTAACAATTCTTTTTTTTAAATGTTCCTTGAAGTCCAAGGATGGCTCTAACGGCGAGAAAAATTTGAATAATTTCCAGGGAAACCCTAAAAAAGCCCTTTTCTTTTTCCTATACAAATATTTTAAATGTAGAATAAATAACTAAATGTAGAGTCAATTTGAACTGTATTGCTATTCAATAAAGTTGATATTAAATTACAAGCACTCATTGTTGTCTAAACAATGTAGGTGTCTTGCTAACGTCAAAGAGTCAATTCGCGCTTTATTGTCGCTGCACAACGTTCAAATTTAATCAAATGAATGTGTACACCCGACCAAATTGAAAAGTCAAAAAAAGTAAATGTAAGATTTGATTGGCCTTGGAATATTCTTTCTTTTGTTTTAGTTTCGGAATGCGACATAAATTGTCATCAGTTTTCACGTCATTGCATCTGTCAAACAAATTGCGTTAAAAAGCGTTTATAATATTTAATAATTAATTTTGATTGTATAAATACCTGTGATTAATAATTATTTCATGTGAATAAATTTAGGTAATTATATACGATATGCCTCCTATAAGACGAAGTAATTTAAGTAGAAGAACCCGAAATGCTACAAACCAAATGAATTACCGATCTTATCATACTGCACATGAACGTGACGACCGAAATGAACGCGAAAGAATTCGTATATCACGAACGCGGGAAGCGAGAGCGAGAGATTCAACTAATAATCGCGAAAGTTTGAATCGAGCTGCTTTCAATTATGATTTGTCAATTGACTACAGTAACCACCAATGTGTTGCTATTGGATCTATGAACTTGGTTTGCTCTTATTGTAAGGAATTGAAATACAAAAATGAAGCAAATGGATTGTGTTGCGCAAATGGGAAAGTGAAATTGATACCATTGGATCCACCACCAGAGCCATTGTACTCATTGGTTTCAGGAATAGAACCAGATTCCATACACTTTTTGTCAAATATTCAACAATATAACAATTGCTTTCAAATGACATCATTTGGGGCAACAAACGTAGTTCGGGAAAATTTCATGCCAACTTTTAAGGTATGTATTATAGCAGTTAATCATTATTATTTTAATGAACAAAATTTGCTGTTAACTAAGTAAATATGTGTCATTAACCTTCAGTTTCCTAAACCCCAAAACATATATTACTTAGTCATTATATTATTTGGTGATTCAGTATTAGCAACACTTTTATTATTTTGAAACACAATATAATTATTTGACGATGGATATTAGTTACAACTAATTATTACATATTGACATACCTAAGCATATCAATTATTATTTGGTGATTCAAATTAAGAGACAGATATACTTTTTAGGAACAAATATTATTTCTATTTGGCAAAAATCATTTTTTTTAATTTACAGATACAAGGCCAAATATATCATAGAGCAGGTTCACTGTTACCAGTGTCAGATAGCAATTACAAATTTCTGCAAATTTATTTCATGGGCAATTCACCACGAGAAATTGATATGCGTTGTTCACATAACAATTCACTAAAGAGGTCTATTGTAGAACAATTACAAACTTTATTTCATGAGTACAATCAATTGGTTATGTTGTTTAAAACTGCACTGGATCGGATGCCATCTGATAATCACAAAATTGTAATCAGAGCTGATAAAACACCTGTTGGCCAACATGCAAGACGTTTTAATGCACCAACTATTGATGAAGTTGCCATCGTTGTAGTTGGAGAAAACTTGGAATCCCGTGATATTGTTTTACATCGTCGGAATGATCAATTACAACGTATAAAGGAAACACACCGCTCATATGACGCACTGCAATATCCCATTATATTTTGGCAAGGTGAAGATGGCTATGATTTTTCAAACAAGATGATAAATCCCATTACAGGTAATAAAAAATATTAGTTTAGCTATGGAGCTATATTATCAGTCACTATATTATTATTTTTTTAATTTTCAATATTATGAAAACAAAAATCTATTTTCAGTTCCGAAACCAACAAAAAAGTCAGTTCAATGAACTATTATTCCTACCGCCTAATGATTCGTGAAAATGAAGACAATCACATACTCAAATGTCGGCGATTATATCACAAGTATGTTGTAGACATGTATGTTAAAATTGAAACGGAGAGATTAACATTCATCAGGTTGAATCAGACCAAACTCAGATCTGAAGAGTATATTCACCTTCGAGATGCGATTAATACTGATGGAAATGCACAGAATGTTGGTCGGATGACTATTCTTCCAGCAACATACATCGGAAGCCCTCGACATATGCATGAATATTCTCAAGATGCCATGTCATATGTTCGTCATTATGGTACAGCAGATTTGTTCATCACATTTACATGCAATCCACACTGGATAGAAATCAAGCAGGAGTTATTCCCTGGGCAATCACCTATTGATCGTCATGATATTACAGCCAGAGTCTTTAGACAAAAGTTGAAATCTTTGATGGATTTCATTGTGAAACATTATGTGTTTGGAGAGACACGCTGCTGGATGTATTCTGTGGAGTGGCAGAAACGGGGATTGCCACATGCACACATTTTGATTTGGTTAGTTGAAAAGATAAGGCCAAATGAAGTTGATGCAGTAATATCAGCTGAAATTCCTAATGTAGAAGTAGATCCTGGATTGCATGAGGTAGTTATTAAAAACATGATACATGGTCCCTGTGGAACTCTTAATCAAAATTCACCGTGTATGGTGGATGGTAAATGTTCAAAGCGATATCCACGGACATTAATATCTGAAACAATCACTGGTAATGACGGTTATCCTTTGTATCGTCGCCGATCGACAGCAGACAATGGAAGATCAACAATTGTCAAATTAAATCAACAAGATATTGAAATAGATAATCGCTGGATTGTTCCATATTCACCCATTTTATCAAAGACCTTCAAAGCGCACATCAACGTTGAATCTTGCCATTCAGTAAAATCTATTAAATACATTTGCAAATATGTAACCAAAGGGAGTGATATGGCTGTGATTGGTATTAATGCAGAGAATTCCAATGATGAAGTTACCCAATACCAAATGGGTCGCTATGTTAGTAGTAATGAAGCAGTTTGGCGAATATTTTCTTTTCCTATTCATGAAAGACACCCTATTGTTGTTCATTTAGCTGTGCATTTAGAAAATGGACAAAGAGTATATTTTACAGCACAGAACGCAGTAGAAAGAGCTTTACAGCCACCATCTACTACATTAACCAGATTTTTTGAGATATGTCAAAACGATGATTTTGCTCAAACATTGTTATATTCTGAAATGCCAAAATATTATACTTGGAATCAATCCTCAAGAAGATTTATACGACGGAAACAAGGAAAACCAGTTACAGGATACCCAGATATATTTTCTACCGATGCGATTGGTCGAATTTATTCAGTACATCCAAGCAATGATGAATGTTTTTATTTACGACTGCTATTAGTCAATGTACGTGGCCCAACATCGTTCCAACATGTACAAACTGTTAATGGTGATTTGTGTGGATCATATAGAGAAGCTTGCCAGCGTTTGCGATTGCTAGACAATGATGCTCATTGGGATCAAACTCTCAATGATGCTGTAATATCATCACAAGCTCATCAAATACGAACATTGTTTTCTATAATCATATCTACCTGCTTCCCATCAAACCCAAAGGATTTGTGGATCAAGTACAAAGATAATATGTGTGATGATATTTTGTATCAAATACGGATTAGAAGGGGAAATCCAAATATACAAATAAGCGAAGAAATTTACAATGAAGTATTGATTTCAATTGAGGACATGTGCTTGATGATGTCAAACAAACTATTATTTCAATTAGGCCTGGCCGCACCCAATCGTCCAATGCATGATGCTTTTAACCAAGAGTTGCACCGAGAAAAACTGTATGATCTCAACACTTTGAAAGAATTAATTCAAACGAATCTTCCACTATTGAATGAACAACAGAAGTATGTATTTGATACACTTTTGAAAGTAATAAATGATAAAAGAGGAGGGATTTACTTCTTAGATGCACCTGGTGGTACAGGAAAAACTTTTTTGATTTCATTGATATTAGCAACAATTCGCTCACAAAATAAAATTGCACTTGCACTCGCTTCGTCGGGAATCGCAGCAACTTTGCTTGAAGGTAGTAGAACAGCTCATTCAGCACTAAAATTACCATTAAACATGCAAAGCAACGAAACTCCAACCTGCAACATTTCGAAGAACTCTGCAATGGCAAAGGTTTTGCAGCAATGTGGATTGATTGTTTGGGATGAATGCACGATGGCACATAAAAAATCTTTGGAGGCTTTAGATAGAACCTTACAAGATCTCCGGAGCAATAATAACCCATTTGGTGGTGCAATGATTTTATTAGCAGGAGATTTTCGTCAAACATTGCCAGCGATTCCACGATCAACGCCAGCTGATGAACTTAATGCCTGTTTAAAGTCCTCCAATTTGTGGAAACATGTGAAGGTATTACACTTAAGCAAGAATATGCGTATCAAGTTGCAAAATGACAAATCTGGAGACATATTCTCTAAACAACTCATTGACATTGGTAATGGCAAATTTCCTATAGACACCTTGACTGGTTGCATTAACTTTCCTCAAGGTTTTTGTCAGTTAACTAGATCAAAAGATGAACTTATTCAAAAGGTGTTTCCAGATGTTGCTCAAAATTATAGAAACCATGATTGGTTGAGCGAACGGGCTATATTGGCTGCAAAAAACATAGATGTAAGTGAATTAAATTTCAAAATTCAAGAGCAAATTACAGGCGAATTGAGGATATATAAATCAGTTGATTCGGCTACTAACCAAGATGATGTCGTTAACTATCCGCCTGAATTTTTAAACTCGCTGGATTTACCAGGATTGCCACCTCACAATCTTCAATTAAAGGTTGGTTCGGTAGTAATAATGTTGAGAAATATCAACCAACCGCGTCTTTGCAACGGCACACGGTTAGCGATAAAAAAATTATTGAACAACGTGATAGAAGCAACTATACTGAAAGGAAAGTATAAAGGAGAAGACGTTTTGATACCACGCATCCCAATGATTCCGACTGATGTACCATTTGAATTTAAACGACTACAATTTCCAGTGCGGCTTGCTTTTGCTATGACCATAAATAAGTCCCAGGGGCAATCATTAGGTGTTTGTGGTATTAATCTAGAAAACCCATGTTTCTCACATGGTCAATTGTATGTTGCCTGTTCCCGTGTTGGAAAACCATCAGATTTATTTATATATTCACCAGGTAATCAAACAAAAAACATTGTGTATCATAAAGCACTAAAATAAAAATAAAACAGATTTTTGTTAATAATTATGATTCACTGGATTTACAATAACGCGATTACTGAAAATACTTATGTAAGTTTTACTTCATTATTTTTTATTTCATCGGTTATGAACCCTATGTTAATAATAATAGTAATAAATAATTAATTATCTCTATACTTTGTAATTGAAGCACCCACTTTATAAATATTTGTCACCTTTAGGTTCCCACTATCCCTTTAGATTATTTTTCAATCAGGTTTGAACCTTAAGTTCCCCTCTTGGTTTGAAGCCCTCTGGCAGACATCCCAATCGGGGTTTTTAGTGGGTCTCAAAAGGGTGACCAAAGTTCGTGGAAGCTAAGATACTTAAGTCACCCGAGCTGACCTTTTTCTTTAATTCTCCTGAACAGAACCGTCACCATGATGATAGGGCGATGTGTGAGGATCAGCAGAGTAAAAACGTCTAAAGGTCGAAATATAAACTGCCACATTCCAAATCTATTTGACAGAACGAATTCTGCCGAGTTGTATAAAAATTGTATTTATTAAAAAAAAAAATCTTTTAAAATTTAAATGTTTTGAGTTTAACTTTCATTGTATGTATTAGTAAAAACCACCAAATACTTTTAATTATGAACGTCTTAATAAAATGATAAAGTAACATATTAAAAAAAGGAAAATTTTACGATTTATTTATTATATTATTTAAAATATTAAATGATAAAAAAAATCCACCAGAATTCTTAATATATATAAATCACGTGTCGCGTTATTTGTCCGCGATGGACTCCTAAACTACTTAACTGATTTAAATAAATTTACACACCACGTACAGTTTGACCTAACTTAAAAGATATAATAATTTTCAACTCAATTCATAGTCGCAGTATTATTTTATTGCAAATTATTAGTTTATCATTTTGCAGTTAGCTCTTAACAATTCTAAAAGATGGCGGTATCTATTGACTGGATTGAGTAATTACGAATGAGATATCTACCCTACCTACCTCATTCGTAAGTTTAGTGTTCCAAGTTATTTACTAAAAACTTTGTAATATACAAATAGTGTTATAAACTTGGATAAAATTAAAAAAATAATTATAATTATTTTGTTTTGATTTTTGCTTAATATCGACTATAAGAAAACATTATGGTTTTCATGACAGATGTACTCTGAACGTTACCCCTTAAATAGTTTAGTACAATGTAATATATCAAAAACAATAGTCACAGCAACGCGTGACCGGGTCTGCTAGTTTATAATAATATAGTATATACAAAGTTATAGTAAAATGTTAGGAAATATTGCAAAGCATTATGTTCTTGCATTATGTTCAATAAATGAAACTTCATATGCTTTTATTAAACCATCAGCTGTTGTATCTTATTTTCTTTCTTTCTCACTTCCTTTCTCTCTATGTACCACTTTTCTTTCTTCCTTCTTCTTACTCCTTCTTTCTCTCTGTCTGTCGCTTCACCTTTTTATATCCTATTTTTCTTATAATTAGATTATCCGTTTGTCAAAACATTTATTATTAAATTATATATTATTAACACTATAATAAAAAAATTCAAATCTAATAAAAGAAAAAGCTTTACATAATAAACGTTGCTCTATCTTACCTTCCTTACAGCTATACATATTACTCTTTTCAGTTGAAGATAAAATTTCTGAAGGCAACTTTACGAGGTACAACGGAACGACGATAACACCTGCCGTCCATATTTATAACATACCACAGATAAGTTAATAAAATGTATCTCCCATAAAAGTCACTCTCAGACTTTCATATAAAACTCCAAGAAATGAAAAATAATACAAGTATAGTTCATGAGACTTCTGTGCCTTAAGGGGGGAAGTCCATGTAGAAGCCTCAAAATCGGTCATTTTTTAAACGTATTTTTAAAGGTGATAAAATAATAATAATGTTTTGAAATTTTAACACAAGTTTATTTAACCTTTAAACAATACAAAAAATTATATATATATATATAATATAAATTATTAAAATTATTATTATTATTATTTTTTTCAAAATGGCGGCTCTGGATCATTTTTTGTCGGCTGCCTCCGGCGCGAGGTCCCAAACTGCTGCATTTATAGCTCTTAATCTATCGATCTGAAACAAAAAAACTGAAGTGTTTTCTTTTAATAAGATATTAACGGGAAGGATAAACCTAAAAAATTAAAAAAAAATAATGAAATTCATTAAAAAATAAGCCTTTGAAAAAAAAGTTACGATTTAGGGCTGTTTTTGTGACATTTTTAATCCTTAAAAAGTGATTTATCAATGCGAAATATCAAAAGTTTTAGGTTTGTCCTTCCGGTAGTAATGTAGAGAAAGGCCTCACCAAATTTCAAACAGATCGGTCGATAACTTTTTGAGTTACAACACGAGCAGTTTTTAAAAATACAGTTTCGAGATAATCGCGTTTAAAGTTTTAGGACAGGAAAATGACTAGTTTTTATTACTTACTTATTAATCAGCAATGCCAGGTCCATACAATAGTCCTTCCTCCTCTTCAAAAAGCTGATTTTCTTCTAATAGCTGTTGTTTACGAGCTGTACGAGCATCTTTTGTCTCTGAAAGGCTTTTGTGATTTTGTCGGGATATTCGCGCCTCGTCTGTGTTGAAAGCAAAAATTTTTGCACAAGTGCCAACGGTCAAGTTTAGACGGTTCATTATCTGTAAAACTGAACTGAAACCTTCGTTGAATATCCCAGCAGCCATGTATGCTGAGATTTCAACTATTACATGGACACTTGGCAACAATTTTAAACCCGAGATTTCTGCAAGCACTCTCACTGAAATTTTTCTTTTGATTACACTCTGAGCACTTCACAATTTCAGATAAAGCTGTGAACACCGTAAAAAATTCAATTATTCTGTACCCGTGCAAAGGATTAATAACTATATCTTCCATATCACGCGTATGGAGTTTTTTTCCGCTGGCACTCTCATTTAGGCTTGTACTAGCTTCGTATTTTTCACCTTTATCCATAAACTGATTGCCCTGATAACGTCGTTTTCTATAAGGTTTTCGTGCAATATAATTCGGCAATTTTATACTTTAAAATCGACTGAACGCGACGAATATTCAGGCTAGAATAACTATATTTCTCGACTAAACTTTATTATTGTAGTATATTACACGTGTACAGAAACGAAAAAGTAGATAGTCGATTTCCAGTTATAGGACAAAAGAAATACAGTTATTAATTAATTAATTATTACGGTAATTACAATAGAAGGGACCCTTTTGTATGGAGCGGTCCGACTACCTGAGTCTCTACTTAACAGTAGGCGCTCCGGCTTGCTCCATTCAAATAGCTATAACTCAGTAAATATTCAAGATTTTATTTCCCCCTCTTGTCAGTACACGCTCAATATACCATACTTTCAGATTATCGAATAAAAAAAAAAACGATTTTTTGAAAATTTTACATGGACTTCCCCCCTTAAATGAAAACCTCGCTTAAATAGTTTTATTCTATTTTTTGGCTAATAATAAAGTACACAAAAAACGCCTGGATGAAACATTAAGGTGGAAGGGATAGCTCAGTTTTGAAATATCGAGCACCAATTCCCAGAGGTCGTAAGTTTGACTAGGTTTGATAAATTTTACATTCATTTCCATTAAAATATTATGTCCTATGTGAGATAGACTAATGCGAATTCTATTGAGCTCGGACATTTATTATTATAGTTCTCAAGATAATAACACAAACATCAAAACAATTTGTAAACTACATTACCCAAGTTGTTATTTAATAACTAGATAGTATAATAAAATTTTATACTTTTAGCAATTAAGAAGAAACATAATAATTTAACCCAATATATTTATACATAAGTAACAATAAGCTAATACAATAATATATATAAATTGTAATATATTATTTGTATATAAATGTGTAACATTTAGCTCTCAAGAGTCTTGAGAATATCTTGAACATTACTTTATAAATAACTAGCAGACCCGGTCACGCGTTGCTGTGACTATTGTTTTTGATATATTACATTGTACTAAACTATTTAAGGGGTAACGTTCAGAGTACATCTGTCATGAAAACCATAATGTTTTCTTATAGTCGATATTAAGCAAAAATCAAAACAAAATAATTATAATTATTTTTTTAATTTTATCCAAGTTTATAACACTATTTGTATATTACAAAGTTTTTAGTAAATAACTTGGAACACTAAACTTACGAATGAGGTAGGTAGGGTAGATATCTCATTCGTAATTACTCAATCCAGTCAATAGATACCGCCATCTTTTAGAATTGTTAAGAGCTAACTGCAAAATGATAAACTAATAATTTGCAATAAAATAATACTGCGACTATGAATTGAGTTGAAAATTATTATATCTTTTAAGTTAGGTCAAACTGTACGTGGTGTGTAAATTTATTTAAATCAGTTAAGTAGTTTAGGAGTCCATCGCGGACAAATAACGCGACACGTGATTTATATATATTAAGAATTCTGGTGGATTTTTTTTATCATTTAATATTTTAAATAATATAATAAATAAATCGTAAAATTTTCCTTTTTTTAATATGTTACTTTATCATTTTATTAAGACGTTCATAATTAAAAGTATTTGGTGGTTTTTACTAATACATACAATGAAAGTTAAACTCAAAACATTTAAATTTTAAAAGATTTTTTTTTTTAATAAATACAATTTTTATACAACTCGGCAGAATTCGTTCTGTCAAATAGATTTGGAATGTGGCAGTTTATATTTCGACCTTTAGACGTTTTTACTCTGCTGATCCTCACACATCGCCCTATCATCATGGTGACGGTTCTGTTCAGGAGAATTAAAGAAAAAGGTCAGCTCGGGTGACTTAAGTATCTTAGCTTCCACGAACTTTGGTCACCCTTTTGAGACCCACTAAAAACCCCGATTGGGATGTCTGCCAGAGGGCTTCAAACCAAGAGGGGAACTTAAGGTTCAAACCTGATTGAAAAATAATCTAAAGGGATAGTGGGAACCTAAAGGTGACAAATATTTATAAAGTGGGTGCTTCAATTACAAAGTATAGAGATAATTAATTATTTATTACTATTATTATTAACATAGGGTTCATAACCGATGAAATAAAAAATAATGAAGTAAAACTTACATAAGTATTTTCAGTAATCGCGTTATTGTAAATCCAGTGAATCATAATTATTAACAAAAATCTGTTTTATTTTTATTTTAGTGCTTTATGATACACAATGTTTTTTGTTTGATTACCTGGTGAATATATAAATAAATCTGATGGTTTTCCAACACGGGAACAGGCAACATACAATTGACCATGTGAGAAACATGGGTTTTCTAGATTAATACCACAAACACCTAATGATTGCCCCTGGGACTTATTTATGGTCATAGCAAAAGCAAGCCGCACTGGAAATTGTAGTCGTTTAAATTCAAATGGTACATCAGTCGGAATCATTGGGATGCGTGGTATCAAAACGTCTTCTCCTTTATACTTTCCTTTCAGTATAGTTGCTTCTATCACGTTGTTCAATAATTTTTTTATCGCTAACCGTGTGCCGTTGCAAAGACGCGGTTGGTTGATATTTCTCAACATTATTACTACCGAACCAACCTTTAATTGAAGATTGTGAGGTGGCAATCCTGGTAAATCCAGCGAGTTTAAAAATTCAGGCGGATAGTTAACGACATCATCTTGGTTAGTAGCCGAATCAACTGATTTATATATCCTCAATTCGCCTGTAATTTGCTCTTGAATTTTGAAATTTAATTCACTTACATCTATGTTTTTTGCAGCCAATATAGCCCGTTCGCTCAACCAATCATGGTTTCTATAATTTTGAGCAACATCTGGAAACACCTTTTGAATAAGTTCATCTTTTGATCTAGTTAACTGACAAAAACCTTGAGGAAAGTTAATGCAACCAGTCAAGGTGTCTATAGGAAATTTGCCATTACCAATGTCAATGAGTTGTTTAGAGAATATGTCTCCAGATTTGTCATTTTGCAACTTGATACGCATATTCTTGCTTAAGTGTAATACCTTCACATGTTTCCACAAATTGGAGGACTTTAAACAGGCATTAAGTTCATCAGCTGGCGTTGATCGTGGAATCGCTGGCAATGTTTGACGAAAATCTCCTGCTAATAAAATCATTGCACCACCAAATGGGTTATTATTGCTCCGGAGATCTTGTAAGGTTCTATCTAAAGCCTCCAAAGATTTTTTATGTGCCATCGTGCATTCATCCCAAACAATCAATCCACATTGCTGCAAAACCTTTGCCATTGCAGAGTTCTTCGAAATGTTGCAGGTTGGAGTTTCGTTGCTTTGCATGTTTAATGGTAATTTTAGTGCTGAATGAGCTGTTCTACTACCTTCAAGCAAAGTTGCTGCGATTCCCGACGAAGCGAGTGCAAGTGCAATTTTATTTTGTGAGCGAATTGTTGCTAATATCAATGAAATCAAAAAAGTTTTTCCTGTACCACCAGGTGCATCTAAGAAGTAAATCCCTCCTCTTTTATCATTTATTACTTTCAAAAGTGTATCAAATACATACTTCTGTTGTTCATTCAATAGTGGAAGATTCGTTTGAATTAATTCTTTCAAAGTGTTGAGATCATACAGTTTTTCTCGGTGCAACTCTTGGTTAAAAGCATCATGCATTGGACGATTGGGTGCGGCCAGGCCTAATTGAAATAATAGTTTGTTTGACATCATCAAGCACATGTCCTCAATTGAAATCAATACTTCATTGTAAATTTCTTCGCTTATTTGTATATTTGGATTTCCCCTTCTAATCCGTATTTGATACAAAATATCATCACACATATTATCTTTGTACTTGATCCACAAATCCTTTGGGTTTGATGGGAAGCAGGTAGATATGATTATAGAAAACAATGTTCGTATTTGATGAGCTTGTGATGATATTACAGCATCATTGAGAGTTTGATCCCAATGAGCATCATTGTCTAGCAATCGCAAACGCTGGCAAGCTTCTCTATATGATCCACACAAATCACCATTAACAGTTTGTACATGTTGGAACGATGTTGGGCCACGTACATTGACTAATAGCAGTCGTAAATAAAAACATTCATCATTGCTTGGATGTACTGAATAAATTCGACCAATCGCATCGGTAGAAAATATATCTGGGTATCCTGTAACTGGTTTTCCTTGTTTCCGTCGTATAAATCTTCTTGAGGATTGATTCCAAGTATAATATTTTGGCATTTCAGAATATAACAATGTTTGAGCAAAATCATCGTTTTGACATATCTCAAAAAATCTGGTTAATGTAGTAGATGGTGGCTGTAAAGCTCTTTCTACTGCGTTCTGTGCTGTAAAATATACTCTTTGTCCATTTTCTAAATGCACAGCTAAATGAACAACAATAGGGTGTCTTTCATGAATAGGAAAAGAAAATATTCGCCAAACTGCTTCATTACTACTAACATAGCGACCCATTTGGTATTGGGTAACTTCATCATTGGAATTCTCTGCATTAATACCAATCACAGCCATATCACTCCCTTTGGTTACATATTTGCAAATGTATTTAATAGATTTTACTGAATGGCAAGATTCAACGTTGATGTGCGCTTTGAAGGTCTTTGATAAAATGGGTGAATATGGAACAATCCAGCGATTATCTATTTCAATATCTTGTTGATTTAATTTGACAATTGTTGATCTTCCATTGTCTGCTGTCGATCGGCGACGATACAAAGGATAACCGTCATTACCAGTGATTGTTTCAGATATTAATGTCCGTGGATATCGCTTTGAACATTTACCATCCACCATACACGGTGAATTTTGATTAAGAGTTCCACAGGGACCATGTATCATGTTTTTAATAACTACCTCATGCAATCCAGGATCTACTTCTACATTAGGAATTTCAGCTGATATTACTGCATCAACTTCATTTGGCCTTATCTTTTCAACTAACCAAATCAAAATGTGTGCATGTGGCAATCCCCGTTTCTGCCACTCCACAGAATACATCCAGCAGCGTGTCTCTCCAAACACATAATGTTTCACAATGAAATCCATCAAAGATTTCAACTTTTGTCTAAAGACTCTGGCTGTAATATCATGACGATCAATAGGTGATTGCCCAGGGAATAACTCCTGCTTGATTTCTATCCAGTGTGGATTGCATGTAAATGTGATGAACAAATCTGCTGTACCATAATGACGAACATATGACATGGCATCTTGAGAATATTCATGCATATGTCGAGGGCTTCCGATGTATGTTGCTGGAAGAATAGTCATCCGACCAACATTCTGTGCATTTCCATCAGTATTAATCGCATCTCGAAGGTGAATATACTCTTCAGATCTGAGTTTGGTCTGATTCAACCTGATGAATGTTAATCTCTCCGTTTCAATTTTAACATACATGTCTACAACATACTTGTGATATAATCGCCGACATTTGAGTATGTGATTGTCTTCATTTTCACGAATCATTAGGCGGTAGGAATAATAGTTCATTGAACTGACTTTTTTGTTGGTTTCGGAACTGAAAATAGATTTTTGTTTTCATAATATTGAAAATTAAAAAAATAATAATATAGTGACTGATAATATAGCTCCATAGCTAAACTAATATTTTTTATTACCTGTAATGGGATTTATCATCTTGTTTGAAAAATCATAGCCATCTTCACCTTGCCAAAATATAATGGGATATTGCAGTGCGTCATATGAGCGGTGTGTTTCCTTTATACGTTGTAATTGATCATTCCGACGATGTAAAACAATATCACGGGATTCCAAGTTTTCTCCAACTACAACGATGGCAACTTCATCAATAGTTGGTGCATTAAAACGTCTTGCATGTTGGCCAACAGGTGTTTTATCAGCTCTGATTACAATTTTGTGATTATCAGATGGCATCCGATCCAGTGCAGTTTTAAACAACATAACCAATTGATTGTACTCATGAAATAAAGTTTGTAATTGTTCTACAATAGACCTCTTTAGTGAATTGTTATGTGAACAACGCATATCAATTTCTCGTGGTGAATTGCCCATGAAATAAATTTGCAGAAATTTGTAATTGCTATCTGACACTGGTAACAGTGAACCTGCTCTATGATATATTTGGCCTTGTATCTGTAAATTAAAAAAAATGATTTTTGCCAAATAGAAATAATATTTGTTCCTAAAAAGTATATCTGTCTCTTAATTTGAATCACCAAATAATAATTGATATGCTTAGGTATGTCAATATGTAATAATTAGTTGTAACTAATATCCATCGTCAAATAATTATATTGTGTTTCAAAATAATAAAAGTGTTGCTAATACTGAATCACCAAATAATATAATGACTAAGTAATATATGTTTTGGGGTTTAGGAAACTGAAGGTTAATGACACATATTTACTTAGTTAACAGCAAATTTTGTTCATTAAAATAATAATGATTAACTGCTATAATACATACCTTAAAAGTTGGCATGAAATTTTCCCGAACTACGTTTGTTGCCCCAAATGATGTCATTTGAAAGCAATTGTTATATTGTTGAATATTTGACAAAAAGTGTATGGAATCTGGTTCTATTCCTGAAACCAATGAGTACAATGGCTCTGGTGGTGGATCCAATGGTATCAATTTCACTTTCCCATTTGCGCAACACAATCCATTTGCTTCATTTTTGTATTTCAATTCCTTACAATAAGAGCAAACCAAGTTCATAGATCCAATAGCAACACATTGGTGGTTACTGTAGTCAATTGACAAATCATAATTGAAAGCAGCTCGATTCAAACTTTCGCGATTATTAGTTGAATCTCTCGCTCTCGCTTCCCGCGTTCGTGATATACGAATTCTTTCGCGTTCATTTCGGTCGTCACGTTCATGTGCAGTATGATAAGATCGGTAATTCATTTGGTTTGTAGCATTTCGGGTTCTTCTACTTAAATTACTTCGTCTTATAGGAGGCATATCGTATATAATTACCTAAATTTATTCACATGAAATAATTATTAATCACAGGTATTTATACAATCAAAATTAATTATTAAATATTATAAACGCTTTTTAACGCAATTTGTTTGACAGATGCAATGACGTGAAAACTGATGACAATTTATGTCGCATTCCGAAACTAAAACAAAAGAAAGAATATTCCAAGGCCAATCAAATCTTACATTTACTTTTTTTGACTTTTCAATTTGGTCGGGTGTACACATTCATTTGATTAAATTTGAACGTTGTGCAGCGACAATAAAGCGCGAATTGACTCTTTGACGTTAGCAAGACACCTACATTGTTTAGACAACAATGAGTGCTTGTAATTTAATATCAACTTTATTGAATAGCAATACAGTTCAAATTGACTCTACATTTAGTTATTTATTCTACATTTAAAATATTTGTATAGGAAAAAGAAAAGGGCTTTTTTAGGGTTTCCCTGGAAATTATTCAAATTTTTCTCGCCGTTAGAGCCATCCTTGGACTTCAAGGAACATTTAAAAAAAAGAATTGTTAAGATTGGTCCATGCGTTGTTGAGTTATGCGCTTACCAACACATTTTGCGATTCATTTTTATATAATATTTGTTCCTAAAAAGTATATCTGTCTCTTAATTTGAATCACCAAATAATAATTGATATGCTTAGGTATGTCAATATGTAATAATTAGTTGTAACTAATATCCATCGTCAAATAATTATATTGTGTTTCAAAATAATAAAAGTGTTGCTAATACTGAATCACCAAATAATATAATGACTAAGTAATATATGTTTTGGGGTTTAGGAAACTGAAGGTTAATGACACATATTTACTTAGTTAACAGCAAATTTTGTTCATTAAAATAATAATGATTAACTGCTATAATACATACCTTAAAAGTTGGCATGAAATTTTCCCGAACTACGTTTGTTGCCCCAAATGATGTCATTTGAAAGCAATTGTTATATTGTTGAATATTTGACAAAAAGTGTATGGAATCTGGTTCTATTCCTGAAACCAATGAGTACAATGGCTCTGGTGGTGGATCCAATGGTATCAATTTCACTTTCCCATTTGCGCAACACAATCCATTTGCTTCATTTTTGTATTTCAATTCCTTACAATAAGAGCAAACCAAGTTCATAGATCCAATAGCAACACATTGGTGGTTACTGTAGTCAATTGACAAATCATAATTGAAAGCAGCTCGATTCAAACTTTCGCGATTATTAGTTGAATCTCTCGCTCTCGCTTCCCGCGTTCGTGATATACGAATTCTTTCGCGTTCATTTCGGTCGTCACGTTCATGTGCAGTATGATAAGATCGGTAATTCATTTGGTTTGTAGCATTTCGGGTTCTTCTACTTAAATTACTTCGTCTTATAGGAGGCATATCGTATATAATTACCTAAATTTATTCACATGAAATAATTATTAATCACAGGTATTTATACAATCAAAATTAATTATTAAATATTATAAACGCTTTTTAACGCAATTTGTTTGACAGATGCAATGACGTGAAAACTGATGACAATTTATGTCGCATTCCGAAACTAAAACAAAAGAAAGAATATTCCAAGGCCAATCAAATCTTACATTTACTTTTTTTGACTTTTCAATTTGGTCGGGTGTACACATTCATTTGATTAAATTTGAACGTTGTGCAGCGACAATAAAGCGCGAATTGACTCTTTGACGTTAGCAAGACACCTACATTGTTTAGACAACAATGAGTGCTTGTAATTTAATATCAACTTTATTGAATAGCAATACAGTTCAAATTGACTCTACATTTAGTTATTTATTCTACATTTAAAATATTTGTATAGGAAAAAGAAAAGGGCTTTTTTAGGGTTTCCCTGGAAATTATTCAAATTTTTCTCGCCGTTAGAGCCATCCTTGGACTTCAAGGAACATTTAAAAAAAAGAATTGTTAAGATTGGTCCATGCGTTGTTGAGTTATGCGCTTACCAACACATTTTGCGATTCATTTTTATATAATAGACTAGCAGACCCGGTCACGCGTTGCTGTGACTATTGTTTTTGATATATTACATTGTACTAAACTATTTAAGGGGTAACGTTCAGAGTACATCTGTCATGAAAACCATAATGTTTTCTTATAGTCGATATTAAGCAAAAATCAAAACAAAATAATTATAATTATTTTTTTAATTTTATCCAAGTTTATAACACTATTTGTATATTACAAAGTTTTTAGTAAATAACTTGGAACACTAAACTTACGAATGAGGTAGGTAGGGTAGATATCTCATTCGTAATTACTCAATCCAGTCAATAGATACCGCCATCTTTTAGAATTGTTAAGAGCTAACTGCAAAATGATAAACTAATAATTTGCAATAAAATAATACTGCGACTATGAATTGAGTTGAAAATTATTATATCTTTTAAGTTAGGTCAAACTGTACGTGGTGTGTAAATTTATTTAAATCAGTTAAGTAGTTTAGGAGTCCATCGCGGACAAATAACGCGACACGTGATTTATATATATTAAGAATTCTGGTGGATTTTTTTTATCATTTAATATTTTAAATAATATAATAAATAAATCGTAAAATTTTCCTTTTTTTAATATGTTACTTTATCATTTTATTAAGACGTTCATAATTAAAAGTATTTGGTGGTTTTTACTAATACATACAATGAAAGTTAAACTCAAAACATTTAAATTTTAAAAGATTTTTTTTTTTAATAAATACAATTTTTATACAACTCGGCAGAATTCGTTCTGTCAAATAGATTTGGAATGTGGCAGTTTATATTTCGACCTTTAGACGTTTTTACTCTGCTGATCCTCACACATCGCCCTATCATCATGGTGACGGTTCTGTTCAGGAGAATTAAAGAAAAAGGTCAGCTCGGGTGACTTAAGTATCTTAGCTTCCACGAACTTTGGTCACCCTTTTGAGACCCACTAAAAACCCCGATTGGGATGTCTGCCAGAGGGCTTCAAACCAAGAGGGGAACTTAAGGTTCAAACCTGATTGAAAAATAATCTAAAGGGATAGTGGGAACCTAAAGGTGACAAATATTTATAAAGTGGGTGCTTCAATTACAAAGTATAGAGATAATTAATTATTTATTACTATTATTATTAACATAGGGTTCATAACCGATGAAATAAAAAATAATGAAGTAAAACTTACATAAGTATTTTCAGTAATCGCGTTATTGTAAATCCAGTGAATCATAATTATTAACAAAAATCTGTTTTATTTTTATTTTAGTGCTTTATGATACACAATGTTTTTTGTTTGATTACCTGGTGAATATATAAATAAATCTGATGGTTTTCCAACACGGGAACAGGCAACATACAATTGACCATGTGAGAAACATGGGTTTTCTAGATTAATACCACAAACACCTAATGATTGCCCCTGGGACTTATTTATGGTCATAGCAAAAGCAAGCCGCACTGGAAATTGTAGTCGTTTAAATTCAAATGGTACATCAGTCGGAATCATTGGGATGCGTGGTATCAAAACGTCTTCTCCTTTATACTTTCCTTTCAGTATAGTTGCTTCTATCACGTTGTTCAATAATTTTTTTATCGCTAACCGTGTGCCGTTGCAAAGACGCGGTTGGTTGATATTTCTCAACATTATTACTACCGAACCAACCTTTAATTGAAGATTGTGAGGTGGCAATCCTGGTAAATCCAGCGAGTTTAAAAATTCAGGCGGATAGTTAACGACATCATCTTGGTTAGTAGCCGAATCAACTGATTTATATATCCTCAATTCGCCTGTAATTTGCTCTTGAATTTTGAAATTTAATTCACTTACATCTATGTTTTTTGCAGCCAATATAGCCCGTTCGCTCAACCAATCATGGTTTCTATAATTTTGAGCAACATCTGGAAACACCTTTTGAATAAGTTCATCTTTTGATCTAGTTAACTGACAAAAACCTTGAGGAAAGTTAATGCAACCAGTCAAGGTGTCTATAGGAAATTTGCCATTACCAATGTCAATGAGTTGTTTAGAGAATATGTCTCCAGATTTGTCATTTTGCAACTTGATACGCATATTCTTGCTTAAGTGTAATACCTTCACATGTTTCCACAAATTGGAGGACTTTAAACAGGCATTAAGTTCATCAGCTGGCGTTGATCGTGGAATCACTGGCAATGTTTGACGAAAATCTCCTGCTAATAAAATCATTGCACCACCAAATGGGTTATTATTGCTCCGGAGATCTTGTAAGGTTCTATCTAAAGCCTCCAAAGATTTTTTATGTGCCATCGTGCATTCATCCCAAACAATCAATCCACATTGCTGCAAAACCTTTGCCATTGCAGAGTTCTTCGAAATGTTGCAGGTTGGAGTTTCGTTGCTTTGCATGTTTAATGGTAATTTTAGTGCTGAATGAGCTGTTCTACTACCTTCAAGCAAAGTTGCTGCGATTCCCGACGAAGCGAGTGCAAGTGCAATTTTATTTTGTGAGCGAATTGTTGCTAATATCAATGAAATCAAAAAAGTTTTTCCTGTACCACCAGGTGCATCTAAGAAGTAAATCCCTCCTCTTTTATCATTTATTACTTTCAAAAGTGTATCAAATACATACTTCTGTTGTTCATTCAATAGTGGAAGATTCGTTTGAATTAATTCTTTCAAAGTGTTGAGATCATACAGTTTTTCTCGGTGCAACTCTTGGTTAAAAGCATCATGCATTGGACGATTGGGTGCGGCCAGGCCTAATTGAAATAATAGTTTGTTTGACATCATCAAGCACATGTCCTCAATTGAAATCAATACTTCATTGTAAATTTCTTCGCTTATTTGTATATTTGGATTTCCCCTTCTAATCCGTATTTGATACAAAATATCATCACACATATTATCTTTGTACTTGATCCACAAATCCTTTGGGTTTGATGGGAAGCAGGTAGATATGATTATAGAAAACAATGTTCGTATTTGATGAGCTTGTGATGATATTACAGCATCATTGAGAGTTTGATCCCAATGAGCATCATTGTCTAGCAATCGCAAACGCTGGCAAGCTTCTCTATATGATCCACACAAATCACCATTAACAGTTTGTACATGTTGGAACGATGTTGGGCCACGTACATTGACTAATAGCAGTCGTAAATAAAAACATTCATCATTGCTTGGATGTACTGAATAAATTCGACCAATCGCATCGGTAGAAAATATATCTGGGTATCCTGTAACTGGTTTTCCTTGTTTCCGTCGTATAAATCTTCTTGAGGATTGATTCCAAGTATAATATTTTGGCATTTCAGAATATAACAATGTTTGAGCAAAATCATCGTTTTGACATATCTCAAAAAATCTGGTTAATGTAGTAGATGGTGGCTGTAAAGCTCTTTCTACTGCGTTCTGTGCTGTAAAATATACTCTTTGTCCATTTTCTAAATGCACAGCTAAATGAACAACAATAGGGTGTCTTTCATGAATAGGAAAAGAAAATATTCGCCAAACTGCTTCATTACTACTAACATAGCGACCCATTTGGTATTGGGTAACTTCATCATTGGAATTCTCTGCATTAATACCAATCACAGCCATATCACTCCCTTTGGTTACATATTTGCAAATGTATTTAATAGATTTTACTGAATGGCAAGATTCAACGTTGATGTGCGCTTTGAAGGTCTTTGATAAAATGGGTGAATATGGAACAATCCAGCGATTATCTATTTCAATATCTTGTTGATTTAATTTGACAATTGTTGATCTTCCATTGTCTGCTGTCGATCGGCGACGATACAAAGGATAACCGTCATTACCAGTGATTGTTTCAGATATTAATGTCCGTGGATATCGCTTTGAACATTTACCATCCACCATACACGGTGAATTTTGATTAAGAGTTCCACAGGGACCATGTATCATGTTTTTAATAACTACCTCATGCAATCCAGGATCTACTTCTACATTAGGAATTTCAGCTGATATTACTGCATCAACTTCATTTGGCCTTATCTTTTCAACTAACCAAATCAAAATGTGTGCATGTGGCAATCCCCGTTTCTGCCACTCCACAGAATACATCCAGCAGCGTGTCTCTCCAAACACATAATGTTTCACAATGAAATCCATCAAAGATTTCAACTTTTGTCTAAAGACTCTGGCTGTAATATCATGACGATCAATAGGTGATTGCCCAGGGAATAACTCCTGCTTGATTTCTATCCAGTGTGGATTGCATGTAAATGTGATGAACAAATCTGCTGTACCATAATGACGAACATATGACATGGCATCTTGAGAATATTCATGCATATGTCGAGGGCTTCCGATGTATGTTGCTGGAAGAATAGTCATCCGACCAACATTCTGTGCATTTCCATCAGTATTAATCGCATCTCGAAGGTGAATATACTCTTCAGATCTGAGTTTGGTCTGATTCAACCTGATGAATGTTAATCTCTCCGTTTCAATTTTAACATACATGTCTACAACATACTTGTGATATAATCGCCGACATTTGAGTATGTGATTGTCTTCATTTTCACGAATCATTAGGCGGTAGGAATAATAGTTCATTGAACTGACTTTTTTGTTGGTTTCGGAACTGAAAATAGATTTTTGTTTTCATAATATTGAAAATTAAAAAAATAATAATATAGTGACTGATAATATAGCTCCATAGCTAAACTAATATTTTTTATTACCTGTAATGGGATTTATCATCTTGTTTGAAAAATCATAGCCATCTTCACCTTGCCAAAATATAATGGGATATTGCAGTGCGTCATATGAGCGGTGTGTTTCCTTTATACGTTGTAATTGATCATTCCGACGATGTAAAACAATATCACGGGATTCCAAGTTTTCTCCAACTACAACGATGGCAACTTCATCAATAGTTGGTGCATTAAAACGTCTTGCATGTTGGCCAACAGGTGTTTTATCAGCTCTGATTACAATTTTGTGATTATCAGATGGCATCCGATCCAGTGCAGTTTTAAACAACATAACCAATTGATTGTACTCATGAAATAAAGTTTGTAATTGTTCTACAATAGACCTCTTTAGTGAATTGTTATGTGAACAACGCATATCAATTTCTCGTGGTGAATTGCCCATGAAATAAATTTGCAGAAATTTGTAATTGCTATCTGACACTGGTAACAGTGAACCTGCTCTATGATATATTTGGCCTTGTATCTGTAAATTAAAAAAAATGATTTTTGCCAAATAGAAATAATATTTGTTCCTAAAAAGTATATCTGTCTCTTAATTTGAATCACCAAATAATAATTGATATGCTTAGGTATGTCAATATGTAATAATTAGTTGTAACTAATATCCATCGTCAAATAATTATATTGTGTTTCAAAATAATAAAAGTGTTGCTAATACTGAATCACCAAATAATATAATGACTAAGTAATATATGTTTTGGGGTTTAGGAAACTGAAGGTTAATGACACATATTTACTTAGTTAACAGCAAATTTTGTTCATTAAAATAATAATGATTAACTGCTATAATACATACCTTAAAAGTTGGCATGAAATTTTCCCGAACTACGTTTGTTGCCCCAAATGATGTCATTTGAAAGCAATTGTTATATTGTTGAATATTTGACAAAAAGTGTATGGAATCTGGTTCTATTCCTGAAACCAATGAGTACAATGGCTCTGGTGGTGGATCCAATGGTATCAATTTCACTTTCCCATTTGCGCAACACAATCCATTTGCTTCATTTTTGTATTTCAATTCCTTACAATAAGAGCAAACCAAGTTCATAGATCCAATAGCAACACATTGGTGGTTACTGTAGTCAATTGACAAATCATAATTGAAAGCAGCTCGATTCAAACTTTCGCGATTATTAGTTGAATCTCTCGCTCTCGCTTCCCGCGTTCGTGATATACGAATTCTTTCGCGTTCATTTCGGTCGTCACGTTCATGTGCAGTATGATAAGATCGGTAATTCATTTGGTTTGTAGCATTTCGGGTTCTTCTACTTAAATTACTTCGTCTTATAGGAGGCATATCGTATATAATTACCTAAATTTATTCACATGAAATAATTATTAATCACAGGTATTTATACAATCAAAATTAATTATTAAATATTATAAACGCTTTTTAACGCAATTTGTTTGACAGATGCAATGACGTGAAAACTGATGACAATTTATGTCGCATTCCGAAACTAAAACAAAAGAAAGAATATTCCAAGGCCAATCAAATCTTACATTTACTTTTTTTGACTTTTCAATTTGGTCGGGTGTACACATTCATTTGATTAAATTTGAACGTTGTGCAGCGACAATAAAGCGCGAATTGACTCTTTGACGTTAGCAAGACACCTACATTGTTTAGACAACAATGAGTGCTTGTAATTTAATATCAACTTTATTGAATAGCAATACAGTTCAAATTGACTCTACATTTAGTTATTTATTCTACATTTAAAATATTTGTATAGGAAAAAGAAAAGGGCTTTTTTAGGGTTTCCCTGGAAATTATTCAAATTTTTCTCGCCGTTAGAGCCATCCTTGGACTTCAAGGAACATTTAAAAAAAAGAATTGTTAAGATTGGTCCATGCGTTGTTGAGTTATGCGCTTACCAACACATTTTGCGATTCATTTTTATATAATAGATATCGGTCCCAGAACTCAAAAGTCATGTGAATCTAAAGAACAATTTTCTAGGACCTTAGTAATATCTGAGCTTTAAATTTATTTCAACATGAAACTTGAAATAAGTTTTTTAAGACTAACCTTCAACTGCGAAAGAAATACTATATTAAAATTTTATTTAACTGATAATTTTGAGTTAATTGGTAATAATCGATATAAGAACCAAATAACTAATAAATCTTCACAATAATTCCGTCATAGTATAGTAGTAGAGAAATAATACTTTTAAATTTAATTAAATAATTAAATTAAATTAATTTAAATAAATAAAGTAAAGTACAATAAAACAACAAAATTATATATACAGAGATACATATATATTTTTTCTTTCACTCCTCTGAACTAATTGGTATATAACTCTAAGTCTAACGAGATAGTTTATATAAAGTATTTGCATAGTAAAAACTAACCATCACTTAGTTTTCAGGACCGCGATATAAATGACCGTGTTTACTGTTCTCGAGCACCTCGTTCCAGTAATAACTGTATCGTAACACAGACGACGACAATATTATACAACCTTGTGTTTTATATCGAAGTTATTAATAATATAAAATAGTTTACTACATAATAAACTCTTGTACGTGACTTCGTTTGAATAGTTTAAGAGAAAGTTATCCATTTTGGACGGTTGTCAATAAACATATTCTAATTCTTGTACTTACATTTATCCCTATTTATAATCCATTGAAAATATAATTAGAAAATAAAAAAAGGAAAGTTCTATAATAATCTTAAGTTAAGAAATGCGATGATAAATTGAAAATAGTAAATAATTAAATAATAAAGTAGAGAACTTTATAAATTGCTAAAACAAGTTTATAATTTTAAATTCACCTTTAGTTTCTTCTCACGCTTGTAGTCGAAGTAAATTATTTAATTTCTATAATCTTCATAAATTTAGGTTACAAATTACATTGTATTTCTTTTGCTTTATTCTAATCATTATATCATATATAATTTGAAATAACCTTCTGGATAAACTTACCCTTATAAACATTTGTGAGCTTCTATTTTTTTAAAAAGCTGCTATGTTAAATGTTAAATTAAATTTTCACTTGGTAATAAAATACCTAATACATTTTTAAACTTGAAAAAAAGGTTGTTCTTAATTGTACACCTCCTTGTTAGTAAATAGATTACAAAAGTTAGTGGTAATGACAGGTTCATATGCTCTAGGAGAGAAAACAACGTAATAATAACAAGTTTGAATTTTCAAACTATTAAAGTTACTCCGAGGAGTATCGTGTTCGGCAAACAAATATTATAACACGGTTGTTGGTTAGTTAAAGTTAGTTTTATTTAATGAAAAGCGGAACATTATTTAGAGAATTTATCTCTTAACAACGTCCTGCATCTTATCTCATATGTGCTATTTAGAGTCAATTGGCAATAAATACTAACAGCATTTATTTAATCTCATAGTTCGTGGCTCGCATTCAGGGACTTAGTGAATTAAACATACATTTCAAAGACGCATAGAGAAGTATAAATTACTATGTTTTTTGTTGTGTTGTTTTGTTTTACATTTCATTAAACTTAATAAATATTCTGAAAAAAAAAATTTACAAAGTAAGCAATTATTTAGGTTAGCTTAGGTTAGGTTTCTAAATACTTTTAACACACTTTTTGATATTTAAGTATAATTTCTAATAGAGTAAAATATTTCTTAGTTAGTACTAATAAAATTTAATTTGTTAGTACTAATAAAATAAAATTCAATTTTACTTTAATTCTAATACAGATTTTTATTGGATAATTTGTTAAAATAGCATTGTAATAAATTAAGTTCAAAATTATAAAATTATTTAATAATTTACGACCTTTTATAAAAGTTAATTAAATAATTTCCTAAACAAGATTTATGGAAAATATAACAACCTGTGATCTTATATGTTATTATACATATAAAGGGAACACTACGCTACCTTAGACTTCCAGTGTGTGATGACTTTGTTATTATGTTATTGCTTGATTGATTGATATGTGGGGAACCTAAGGCAATGTAACTCCTCCACTAGTGATACGTGTAATGGATTACTCGGTCATCCCAAAGGCACTGCATGGTGTACTACTAACAGCTTTTATACCTTCCATTGTGTCGATAGGAAATTGGTTGAATGGAAAAAATACAATTACAACGATCATATTATTACTATAATGTCACTTATCCGGATGAATATTATTAGACAGTGCAAATAATGTATAAAGAACAATTAAGACCTTTAAAATTTATAATTATATAAACAATATAAATATTTTGATGGAATACTTCACTTAGTGGGTCACTTCGTGCGTCACTTATTTATTTTCTGAATATCGATTCTATTTATTATATTATGTATTCACACCTTGATGGTTTATTAATCGTGGAGTAGCATACAACCTCCGTCCATCATTAATCACTACCGGCAGTGCAGACTCTGCTTTATAAGCATGGACTTTTAATTACCGATCCACAGAAGTATACAGAATACGCAGTAATAACTTGTTGAGGATTTTTTAAAATAAAATGCAGTACTTCATATTATATTTTTACTTCATACAATATTATTATGTTTCAAAGCATTGTGAGTGAAACAGACAAATCTTTTTCATGCTTTCTTTATATAAATAATTTTGCGTGTAAAAATAACTTCATGCCCAACTTTCCGATTATTAAATTATTCGAAGAAGAATTTGTTATCATCTGAAAATTCATATATTATATTTGAAGATGATCTTCCTTTTGAATTATATGTCATAGTAATTAATTTAAAGGCTGAATTATAATATTTTTTTCTTATAACAAAAATACATAAAGAAATAAATAGATCGTTTCAATTTAAGCAATAATTATTAATAAATATATCTATAATATAACATACACGACATGATAAGTAAACTCCTAAAATATACAAATTGTGCCTGAAGCAAGATATTCGCAGCTGTTAATATTTAAATACCATAAACTGTGTTTTAAGTTAATTATAAACTTATCTAAGCTGAAGCCGGACGGAGATGAGTGGGAGAATGTATCAATTAATCCGATTGATTTGAAATTGCTATTTACGACTTCGGGTAAACTTAAATAATATATCAACCGTAGATATATATTATCTTGATTTTTTTTTCACTCTTCTTTTATCTTTTGGTTTGCCTGCAGATATTTAAAAAAGTTTTAATAACTATACCATTGCTCCAAAGGTCAGAGCAAGTTTATGATTCACCGTGGTAACGCTTCGTAAATTATTAAAATATTTCTTGAATGTTGTATATCAGGGATAATGAAGCTCTTACTTTTAGAATTACAGTAATTAAGTTTCAGATTTTATAAATACGAATGTATTATTATATATTCTTCATTCATTAAAAAAAATACAGTAATTTCCATATTGCGGGAGAAAACAATAATAAACAACGAACATAAAATACGAATAGGTTATATAAAGGAATAGTAATTTTTTGTGTCTAGATGTTGTTCGGAAAGATAAAAAACCTTACTGATTGTAATTAATGTCAATCTGTACATCTGTACATATGGATTCCTTAACGACAATGTGATAATGTGTCTATTTTCCTATTCATAAATTTCATAAAAGCCTCTAGCACCGGATATTATAATTTGTGCTTTGTTAACATGTTACGTTTGACAAAACGCTATATAAACGGAATATGTAAGCGCTTTTGTTGAACAAAATATTATAGAATATTCATAAAGTTTTGGTAACTTTAGTTGTTTGTACGTTGTGCATTAATAATATTTTATTTTATCCAACACTCACACTTATCAACTTGTCATACAGAAGGATGCTATAATTAATAGTTCACGTTGACATTCTGTGAGGGTGGCACTACCCCCATTAAAACAACCCGTTTACGAGATACAGTCTAATGAATACAGCTGGGCTGGGCTCTTCCATCTCTTCAGGTATTTGATTTCTGATTGCAAAAGTAATTAGTACAGAACGAATTAGATTGTTTATTAATAACTCATTTTCTATTAATAGACTAAATATTGTTAGATTATTCGAATCTAATTCCTATTTACTAAACACTATAATACAACATAAAAGTAGAACATTTTAAACGTAAATGACTTCCTATAAATTATTCTAATTTAAATTAAAATGAGTATGAATTAAAACGTTACGCTAAAAGATGGCGGAAGATTTACAGCGCTAATTCAAATAATTTCCGAGATGTATTTAATTAATTATAAACGAGAATATTATTGTTTTATTTCTTATTAATATTATTCTTATCATAGTGCTGTAAGTAAGAAATATATTTTAAACCACCTTCTTCACCTGTCCACCCGATCTTTATTATTTTACATTTAAAATGTACAAAGTACATATTCTGACAATGACAGCTAATAAAAATAAACAATTAATTTAACTATTACAAAACAGGAAGAACAATTTAAATACAGAATAGGATGTATTTAAATTATTCTCAAACAAAGCGCTTTTAAATAAACAGAAAGTTTAAAATGCAGCCAACCGTGATCACATATGTTCACCCAACTAGGGTGAAACTCAGGAATCGCCGGACCAGGTTAAAAAAATATTTTTTAAATGTTGTTTAATGTTGTATATTTCTTATACTCATTCAGAATAACTCACTTTGAAATGAATAGAAAAGGGTGTAATATCTTAATATCACAATCAGTCAAAATACTTTAAAATATATTAATAATTAGCAAAAAACAGAAAGGATACAAAATACTTTTTCTTTTGTAATAATTAACAACTTTATTAAAACGTTACTATTTTATAAAAGACCTACTATTAAGAAATTAGAAACCATCATTTGTCTTTTCAAATATTTATCTTTATAGCACACAAGAAAAAAAATCTTAATGGTTTATCTAAACTTTATTTTAGGACAAATAATAAAATTGACGAACTTCATATGAAATTACAAACTAAACTAGACAAGAAAAAAAAGAATATAGATTAAAATATATACATATAGACTACAAAAGGCAAAACCGCATCAATAATGATAATAAAACTATAATAACCTACAAATATACAAACATACACGCAAACATAGATACTTATAACTCAACACACTTATTATAATTACGAGTATGTTGCTCAAAAATCGTAAACAGGTTGAAACATCCGACCAGATCGTAAAAAGCAAATAGAGCTATAGAAGAGCCATTACATCCTTTTGTATGGTCCTTTTTCTCAAGGGACGGTCGAAATCGTCTCGTAAATGGAAAAGAAGCGGATAATGGTACGTAAGCAGTTGATTTAGATCAGAGAAATAGTATGTTGCGAGATGTACAACGGTTAATTCTGCTTTAACATTCTAGTTCGGCACAGCTGATTTTCTATCTATATGATATTTAGTATAGTAGCAATTAACGTTTTAGTTCTCAACGGAATTTAATAAAAACAACAACAACACAACAAAACATACATATAAATATACAACAACAACAAAATACATTTAAAACAATATTTGACCGTCTAAAAAATGCCATATATTGTTTTATTATTATTTTTCTTATAGCAACAACTATGATGAGGACTAAAAATATATTTTTTATTGTAAATGTAGGCTTTGTCGATCGTGTAGGCGATTTCCCTCACCGCGTGATGCTAACTCCAGCCGCTGCCGTAACAAAACGTCATGCTATTGAATATATACAGAGTGTCATTTGACATCTTCACCTCGATCTTTACATTTATTTAATGACGTTTGAATATGAAGTCTTCATATCGGATATTTTAATTTTATCTACTAATTACTTCTTTAAACTACACGACGTATTCCTCGAGTCTGTAATTTCTTACTGTCATTGCTAGATGTTATAGAGTTTAAAATATTCTTATGATATTAAATAATATAGAATGTGCATGTAAGAAACTGAATAAGTGGTTATATTATTAAGAATATATACTTTCAAAGGCTATTTATTTCACTTTTCGAAAGTAGGTAATTAAATACACAAAATCTGCAGCTGTGCTAACTTTTCCGATAATAAAATAATAATAACAATATATAATAAAATATAATTGTATCAGATCTTATCGTTGTTAAAAAATGTTAACTTTTAATAAAATAATCGTGTGTGTAAAAAAATATTCAGCAATATCCACCATCATCCACCAACTTCATTAACGAATGCTAAATATTGCATTAAAACTGTTTTATTTTCTGGTATCTTCTGGTTTACAGAATAAATAATTTATTAATATTATTAACAAAGACAAAGAAACGCTCTGAGAACAGTTTGCAAAATACAATGTTTATTCTGTGAGGACTGTGAGGACTGACTGAGGACTGTAAGTGGAAATTGAATGTAGTTAGGTATATATATGCTTATTTTTAAGAATGGAACTTTGTGATAGTATATCATTTAATAAGTACCTAGTTTATACATATCGTTGATAAGATTTATCAAAACTGTCATTACTTTAGGCTTAAATAATAACTCAGATAATTTCCGCAGTTGCAGCTCGCTTTAACAGCTAGAAACTGTGTTGAAATTAAAAAGAAAGAGACATATCACTACTCTAAGTGATGTATATCATAGTATTAATCAATATGATCATAAAATAATAACAGGAACTCTAAACAATTATTTATAGGATGTGAAAATAATTCAACAGCAGAGTATATGACTTTTATCTCAAAGTGGAAAGGTACCTCTCCGTATAATTTTTTATGTTAGTGGGAATTTCAAAAGTAAGGATAGAGCTATCTTTTAATAATATAGGTTTTAAACACATAGTTGAACGTAATTCCATTCGTATGCTCTCTTAGTTTTACTGTAACGAGGTACATGAGAACAGTGGCAGCGCTCATAACAATGAATTTAGAAACAAATAGTAGTTATCATTTCTCTAGAGAATATATCGATATGTTTCCTTGTAATAATATAATATTAAAGTAATTTAATACAGCCTAGTATTCGAAATATTTACATTGGTATGAAACTATGTATCATTTTCTTTTCGCACTTCCTTCTTTGCTAATAAGCGTACACTGATAGTAAAAATATTTATTTATTCCGATTCAATTACAGAATAATTTATTTTCTTCTTTTCAATAAGACTCGAAAAGATACCAGAAAACTGTTCTGAAAAAATACTTTACCCGAGAGACCAATATTTTATTTTATAAGGAAAACTACACCGGAAAATTAAATATATTGAAACTTACTATTTGTTTCATGGTTATTTATGTTTTCTTTATGTTTTATTATTTACAAATGTGACTACATAAAACCAATTTAAAAATTTTATATTAAATGATTAAGTTCAGTTCCGAACTGACTTACCGAGAACTCAATATACTTCAATAGACTTCCGCAAAAATTCATATCCGTAGCCATCAACAGTAATAAGATATCAATAAGTTACGACTATCTTATCTAACATACGATGATAAAAACTATATACATATTTTTTTAGTTTAGAAATAGTACCCGCCTTTTGCAAAGCTGACAAATGCTATTATTTTTGATTGATTGAAGGCATAATACTATTATTGACATCATCCAAGTTAGACTCATAATAGTGACGCCATATCATATTTACTTTAAACATATTGGCAGGCAACAAGAAGACTAAACCTTAATTCACTGAAGTAGATAATATGTAATATATTAGATAACAACATCATAACTTAAACTGTTATATTGCGTTGCTGCACCTTTAAGAATTATTATATTGCAGTCCTCAAGGCATAATAAAAGTGTCCTAAATGAAAAATGCAATTTACAAACATCTTTGTATTTATTATATAAATCTGTGAACAGCAAGTCTGACGTCAGATGTTGACTGCAAACGGTGCCAGGTGCCAGTTCATAAGACTGCTGAAAGAAATTGTGTCTTCATCTACATAAGTTATAGAGGTAGCTGGATGAAAAATGAGGACAGGATAGCTTTTATGAAAAACAAACAATTTTTTTAATATATACGAGTATCATTGGTGTTATTATTTATAAGCATATTTGTGAGTACAACAGGTATTTGAAATATTAACCATTGTATTGTCATTATTGTAATTTAATTTTACATTTAAGATTGTATTTAAATCACGACAATAATAATCTCGTGAATATACGAGGGGAGGTCCAAAAAGTTCGTGGGATGAAAGGGATCTAAATAATATAAAACAACAAAACTATTTTTCCTTTTCAATATAATCACCCTTAAGCTCAATACATTTATTAGACCTATGAACTATAGAAATATGTTTTATCTTTTCCGTCAAAATGAGCTGAAATGGCCTCCCTTACCTCATTGTCGTCGCAAATTTCCTTCCCCTTAAGTCTTTTTTTAAATTTGGGGAATTAAAAAAAGTCACTGGGGGCCAGGTCTAGACTGTAGGGTGGGTGAACTAGGGATTCGAACCCATACGTGTGCAGAGCAGTCATTGCAATTCTGCTCTTGTGAACCGGCGCGTTGTCTTGCAAGAGCAACACACCCTTTTTCAATTTCTCTCGCCGCTTTTCCTTGATAGCATCTTTTAATTTTTCTAATATCGTTGCGTAGTATTCTCCAGTTATAGTCCTTCCCTTTTCTTTGTAATCAATCAAGATCATCCCCTCACAATCCCAAAAAACAGTAGCCATCATCTTTCCAGCCGACTCCGTCACCTTAAATTTCTTTGGCGGTTGTGTCCCCTTTTTATGACATTGCATGGACCCTTGTTTGGACTCAGGCTCAAAGTGATAAACCCATGTTTCATCTCCCGTAACAATTCGGTCCAAAATCTGTGCAGGTTTATCTCCACACAACTCCAAAAAATGCTTTGACGCATCGACGCGCTGTTCTTTCTGAAACGGCGTGAGCATTCTCGGTACCCATCTTGCACTGACTTTTGTCATACCCAGGCGATCATGTAGGATTCGCAAAATGGTGGTATCTGATACTCCAACTAATGCAGATAATTGTTTTTTCTTCAAATGGACATCCTCTAGTACAATTTTCTACACTTTTTCGACGATGTCCGATGTGGTGGCCTCAACTGGCCTTCCTGAGCAGGGGTCCTCTTCAATTGACTCTCGATCATGTTTATAAAGACCATGCCACTAGGGCACTGTTCCAAAATGGTTTTAGCGTTCTTTCCTTGCTTGGTAAGGAATTTTATCAAAGCGCGGTGTTCAATTTTCTCCATAGTTTCAGTTTTCTTCCGGATTGATTTGTTCAGCAGGCGACTGTTCGTAAACGAATGACGCAATCGGGTTGAAACTCGGTATTTATACTAACGATGAGTCTCCGATTCGTATGACACCAAGCGAGAGCCCCTACTCCCGCTCCATCCTCTCCATTCCACGAACTTTTGGACCTCCCCTCGTACGTAACAAAATATATAAATTTTCAAACCTGAATGTAAAACGTTGTTTTGTTTCGTAATAATTTTCTATTTGATGAAACAAAAGATAACTAATAAGACCAAATGAACTTTGGTCGTCCGAAATTAATTTCCTTCTTTTCTTCAAATATTTTTATCTTTAACAATTTTATTTAAAATAATAATTGTGTCTTTAAACTTGCTTGATATTATCCTGTTATATTTTCTCTCTCTTTTCTAATTGTATTTTTATTTCAAATATTCAAATCAAAATTACTAATTAATTTCTTATATTAAATAATATATTATCTATAAAATAATAACTAAAAAAAAATTAATAAAAGGGCTCAAATGGTAAAATTTTTAGATGATATTACTTATATTTACTTTAATGTAGTGCGATGTTTTTTAGTATTATTAGTCATATTAATTAAAAATAAGAGTTTTTGAAGCATATTCAAAACTTGTCGTTCACTAGTTTGACAAAGTTAAACCTAATAGCATTTTATTTATAATTATAGAGATATTTCAGATGTCATAATAACATATTAATGGAAGAAGTGAAGATTAGAACTTGAATTATAAAGGGTAAACGTTATTTTAATTTTAAAAGGTTTTTGAGTATAAAAAATAATAAAAAGATAGAACACCACAAATGTTGTATATACATTATGCAGATATAAAGTTTGAATTCAACACTTTTCATTGCGAATTAACTGTTACAATTCTATTTATATTACAGTTTTATTCAACGTCGGATTGAAAATAAAAGAAAAACATAAAAAATAAGGTTTTACGCTCACATAAAATATTTTTCAGTGTATTTCTAGTCTCCCAGCATCACTCCAGTAATAATTAATTACTTTTTACAAGAAAAGAGTATGTAGAATAAACTAACAGCGAGGTTTTCTGAAAAGTGTGCGCTGTATATATATTTACAAAACTTTTACTGCAACTGTAAACTGCAATTCAAAGTTTTTTAACATACATAAATAATATATAATATTTTAAACAAATTTACATAGAGACGTGCGTCAGAAACGTATAAATATAGTTAATAATAAGATATAAGACTTCATTCATAAGCTTTACTTATTTGATTCTGATTTTATCATATAACTATTAGAAAACAAATAAACAAACATTATAAATGACTACTAATGTACTTCCTCTATAAAACTTCTCACATACCAAATCTGTCCTTTCAGATTTAATGAGACAATTTCGTTGTCATTTGAGGAAAGGACCAAATAAAAGTATCCGAATTGTAATGTATCTGCTATTTATGAGAGTGATTTGTTCAATATGAGACGGAACGGGATGTGAGCGGGTTTTGTAACTTGTCTATGATATTAATTAAAACTTTTGTTTACATTTGTGTTTGTATAAGTGTATAGCTTGAAATATTTATATCTATCTCCTATTGGATGAATTATTAAACAGTTGACAATTACTTAGAGACATCAAAGATATATTACATTCCTACATTACTTCTTTAATAAAAATATTTAAATAGCTGATAGATTGAAACACAATTACTAAACTCTAATCAAATGAACGTTAAACATCATAAATATAGGAAGTGATATATATTGAGCATGTGTATGTGTACTGTGTTGTATTATAATATCTTAGTATTATATAATACTTAATTTGGTCTTTCTTTCGTGCTTCACTATCAAAACATTTATATCATAATATACTATTATATCAAAACATTGAAACAATGTTTTCTCACCTCAAATCTCTAAGGATTAAAGTAAGCTTAATATTTAAGAAGCTTATTCTTACTGCTGTCGCAGATAAACGTGAACCCGGTCTTTGTGTAAACCACAAGTCAAAAAGATTCCAGTAAACCTTTAAACTCTATTATACAGTAACGTCGGCGAGCATTTATTTAATAAAATTATTTCTTACATTATGAATGCTTTTTAAAATTCAAAAACAATAATGTTGAAATAAATAAAATTCTTTAGTTCTTAATAAAATAGAATGTATTTATTAAAAGTAACCATAACTTCCTGGTTTGTATTCATACATAATATTTTTAAAATATTTTCAAAAAACAATACCTGCTAAAAATATTTAAAATATTGAAATAGCAATTGAATCTGGAATCATTTTATATATAATTAAAATTAAATAATCGTTAAATTCTTAGTTCATAATAATTTATCTTAAAACACATTTGTAATTATGAAAACCATTCATAGATTCTAGTAAAGTTTCAGAGCAAGATAGAGGAACTTCGGAGAAAACAATAAATATTTAGGACTAGAATACATTTCTGTATTCATTAATAATTGTTTTGTGAATATAAATACTTTATATTTTACAAAAAAAATATGTCTAAAAATAAAGTTCTTATGAATGATGGAAGACAGTGCTGTTAAAAACACAATGACACACTACACAATACTTTAAATTAATTTAAAATATACGGAATATTTTTCAAAATAAGTTTATAATAATTACGAACAACATTTTTAGTTCTGTAGGAGGCATATTTTAGATATCCTTTTCTTGATGGTCGCATTAAATACATTTTTAATCATATTGTATTAATAAAATCTTTGTTGAATGCTATTGAATTGATATTTAAAAAATAAGGTCTATTCACAAATAAACAAATAAAAAGTTATTAAAATGATTGATTATGAAGTGGCGATTAATATATTTTTATGATTACAATGAACTCCAAAAACGTGATAATTCTACTGTTATCTATTATGTAATATCAGTGAAAGTCGGCTTTGATTCTCCTCCGGGATCATTCTGCTTTAAAGCAATGAATAATTCATATCGTTAATCACAACATTATCTTAATTTAATTGTATACCGCTGTTAACTACTGTTATGTGTTGAGATATTATGCGGGTTGAGACAGTCCACTCCGAAAAAACGCTGAAAATATAATTCTAAAATCATAATGTTCTATATAAGTCTTTTTTTATTACTTGCTTTAAAACTACTATTAACTTATAATTTACAAAAGGCAATCGCAATTGTAATATCCGGAAATGCTAAAAGACAAATTATACCAATTTTGTTTTGTGTGTGTCTCAACTGTACTATTAGTCTAGCTTAAGACGTAATAGTCTTGGTAGTAGGAACATTTGAATACATCATGTGCCATTAATAAAATGACATATCTAAAGGTATCGTATTCTAGTTTAATAAATTATTAAGAGTCTTTTGAGGTGAGATATTGTAATGGAATTCAACAGCTGTTCATTATATAATTAAAAGGGATTTTGTCAAATGGTATGTCTTCAAATATACAGCTCTGCCAAACAAATTTGTTTATGTTAATTAACAATAATGAATTACATTCTGAAATAAATAAATAATATATATAAACATAAATATAATCTCTATTGTTGTCGACCTTCAATTATCTTCAGTTGTTAATATTTGTAGCGTTCATTCATTTCGACGGTAACGAGCATCCATGTCAGATACAACCATTTTTGATTGTATGTCAAAAAGCTGCACCCGCAGCATGTGATAATTCTATATTTAGGATTTCCTTAATATCTGCTACAATAAATTTATATTCAAATAAACAATAGATTATAAATTTGCAATAGAAATAACTTACATACATACATAGATCATCATCTTCCTGCCCTTATCCCATTTTAGGGTCGGCACAGTATGATTTTTCCTTCCATACTCTCCTGTTACTCGTCATCTCTGTACACACTCCCTTCTTCTCCATATCGTCTTTCACGCAATCAATCTATCTTTTCTTCGGTCGTCTTCTACCTGTCCATCCCTCCATTACTATACCTAGCACTCTTTTGGTCAAGTGCCTTTCATCCCTCCTCATAACATGCCCATACCATGACAGACGGCTACCTCAAATTTTTTCTGTCACTGGCGCTACTCCTTAGCTTCCCCTAATATACTCATTTCTTATTCTATTTCTTCTTGTCTCCCCACACATCCATCTTAACAATCGCATCTCCGTTACATGCAAACGCTTTTCATCCATCACCTTCATCGCCCAGCACTCAGATCCATACATAACGACAGGTCTAATGATGTTTTTATAAATTCTCCCTTTTAGTTTAAGGGGAATTCGGGCATCACATGTCGTCCCAGTGACTTGTCGCCATTTCATCCATTCCGTGTTGATTCTGTACTTTATGTCCCGGTCAATATTTTCATCGCTTTGAACCAGAGACTCAAGATAGCGAAACTCCGAGCAGACTGGTAACGGTACTCCATCGAACAGAATAGGAACAAAACCGGAGACACCGCCGAAATCGCAGAACATGTGCTCTGTTTTGGTTCTGCTCACTTTCAGGACGACACTCTCCAGCTTTTGTTGCCGTTTTACCAGTCTACTCTGCATCTCAATTAAATCCTCACCGACAAGAACAATGTCATCAGCAAATAGCATGCACCAGGGGGCCTCTTCTTGTATGTGCAATGTCAGAGCATCCATTATCAACAAGAAGAAGTAGGGACTCAGAACATTGAACTTGTCGGGGTTTTTACAGCGGCCCACCGGACTTGTGTACTAGATCGACTGTACATTGCACAAACCAACTCCACATACTTCCCAGGTATACCCTTCTCTTTCAGAGCCCACCATATCACAATACGGGGAACCCGGTCGTATGCCTTCTCGAGATCAACGAACACCATGTGCAGGTTCTTGTGTTCTTGTTGTTCTTGTTCTCGTCTCGCAACCTTTTCTCTATCACTTTCTCCCACATTTTCATAGTATGTGACATGAGCTTTATACCCCGATAAATGTTGCAGTCTTGTATATCACCTTATTTTTATAAAAGGTCACTAGGTCACTACTGCACCATTCATCAGGGATCATTTCTTCATGCAACAACTTTTTGAAAAATAAAGCCAGCCACTTATACCCATATTAATTTAAAACCTTCCATACCTCCACCAGTATCGCATCCGGCCCTACAGCTTTTCCATTCTTCATACCTTGCACAGCCGCATTCACTTCATCATCGGTCACTTCTTTCACTAATTCTTTATTTACCGGCTAACTTTTTCAAAGCTCCACTCCAATCATTTTCTTCATTCATCAATGTTTCAAAATATACCTTCCATCTCTTTTTTATATCCTCATCTGTCATCAACACCTTCCCGGTATCATCTTTTATGCATTTTACATGTATGACATCTCTAGCATTCTTCTCCCTACGCTTTGTTATCCGGTAGAGTTCCTTTTGACCTGCAGGAAACTCTAGCGTATATAACTCCTCTTGCGCCTCAGCTCTAGCAATGGCTACAGCTACTTTAGCTCTCTTCTTACATCTTTTATATAACATTTTCATCTCCTCTTTCATATTTTCATTATCATCCGGTACTTCCTGCCATTGCTTAAACGTATATTTCTTCTCTTTCAGAACTTTTTGCACATCTCCATTCCACCATCACGTTTCCTTATTTATCACACCTTTTCCTTACGTTTCGCCAAACACATCCTTTGCTACAGTTTTTTATCCATCCCGCCATTTCGTTCCAACTATCGTTCAAGGATTTTCCTTCTATATTACTCATATTTATAATTTTATCTATCACTCTTTTTTTAAATTTACTCGCACATTCTTCCTTCTCTAACAAATACCATTTTATTTTAGGTGGGGGTCGTTTCTTGAACATATTTGTACGCACTAAATGTTTAATTTCCATGATGAGGAGCCTATGCTGTGAGGCTACACTTTCGTCCGGCAGTACCTTGCAGTTTTTGACGCAATTGATTTTATTTCTTCTTATTAAGAAATAATCAATCTGCGTCTTAAGGCGGCCACTTTTGTATGTAATTAAGTGTTCTTTCCTCTTTTTGAACCAAGTGTTGGATATAGCCAAATCGAAGGCTAGCGTGGTCTCAAGCAAGGCCTCACCCTCGTCATTACGGTGACCGAAATCCCAACCACCCTGTACTCTTTTATAACCATCATTCATACATCCCACATGCCCATTAAAATCACCCCCTACATATATCTGCTCATTGTCCGGAACATCCATCATCACAGAATCAAAATCGTCCCAAAACTTCTCTTTCATCCTATCATCACATCCGGTTTGAGGAACATACACACTTAATACTTTAATGATTAATCATTACTTTTTCCATCATACCGCAATAATAAAACTTGTATCCCTCACTAATCTCTCTCGCTTTTGACCATACTGCTTTAAAGGTTTGACTTTGTTTTACGGCCGGCCTCCTGCCTGACGTCAACTCCTCCTTACATATATACATAGGTATTAAAATAATATAACAGCAATGATTTCAAATCTCATTTAGTTGTCAAGTTAAAACAATAATATCGTTTGTCAAATTAGAGGGGTTCTAAAACTATTGACTTCTATTATAAGTAATAATTAATTGAACAATAATATAGATATCTAATTGTTAAAAATGTATATTTAAAATATTAACAACACCTTATCCTATAAAAGAAGCATAGCACTTTAAAATCTTTAGATTCAAATTCGATTTCTTCGTTTTCTTAGTTTCTCTAACTGCGTGACATTATTAACACAGTCTCCATGTAAATGAGAACAGAATTTAATTTAGGCTATTCTTACACTAAAATCTGCCGTCAAATATCATAAACCATCTACAATAAGTCAGTTAACATATTTTATAAAGTTTTCTTGACCACCATTCCTACAGTTATAAAAGTTTGTAATTTTGTGAGAAAGATATATAGAGTATTTTAATTAAGTAAATAATAATATATATTGTTATGGCTGAATAATTTATTAATCATTCGATTCAAAATAAGATTTTTTATAAATTGATCAAATGCAGAAAAAAGTTTTAAACATTATTAGAAAAGATGGCGTCTAAACTCAACATTTACTCAATAAGTGGGAAATTAATTTGGATAAGTAAATTGAAAATGAATTTGTAAGATTAACATCTTTTGATCTGTCACCAACATGAACCACAAGCTTCATGTTCCATTGGGATTCATTTTGTATAATTACATTTATTTTCGTTTTCGTTTCCTTCGAATAAACTCTAAGAATATAAGCAATAATCAATAAACTTTATTATTATAGCTATATATATAGGAAAGCTAATACAACTACTCTATAAATAGAATATTAGGCGATTTGAAAATATATAAATATATTTTCTCAATCACAGATATATAAAAGTTAAAAGAACGCAGCTTATTTAAACAGGAAATATGCAGTATGAAATCGATTTGGTATTATGATTTCTTCACTAATTCTACCAGGCTTTGGTAGCGTAGCGTTAACGTTACTATAAGTATTTTTAGCTCAAGTTTTATCCTTTTTGTTGATTTTATGTAAAAGTATCATAAAATTATTGAAATGTTTTACTACACTTTACTACAATCACAAAAAAGAAAATATATTTTTCAAATAGCCGTGCCCAAGATTTCGATCGCGCAGTATTATACAATATTTATCGGCTGGATACAGAATTGCTAAAGTTTGAGGCAATTCAGCAACACCGTTTTTTTAAAAATATTATTATCAAACAAACTCAAAATAAAGGTAGAACAGTGTATTTATTCAAATTGGCACAAGGTTTTATTAATTGACCGATCTACTAAAAACCAACACGAAATCACACGAAAGTAAAGGTTACAATAATAGACAAACGGCAAACAGTTACAGATTTATTATATAGACATTGAGGCCATTTAATAATATGTTTGAAATTAACAGAATCATTTATCCGTGTGAGTTTTCTTAAAGTTTTTATAAATAAAGTTTAATTTTCCACTATAAATATCCGTTATTAAATTGTGCCGTCTTTCCTTACAGGTAAAAAATAAAATTTTATGTCGTTGAGTATTGGTGTCACGAGTGAAATGTATCTCCAGAAAACTTCGACGAAACTTTAATAATATCTGCTTCGTGTATTTTATTTGATATGAATACTTGAAATGACTGTTTATAGCAAAAACTTTTTAATTTTAAATGTACCAGCTGTGACAAAAAATTAAATTGTATTTTTTTTTAACAAAGACATACACAAGAGAACATATATATATTTTTACGAGTCCAAATTAACCTCTTAAGTTCGAGATCACCTCATGAACTACTGCTGCATTTTCGAGCACCTCCTTACTGTAATAATATTATTAGAAAACAGAAGAAGGAGAATTTTGTCTAATGTTACTTACTGTAACAAGATAAGATTAAGTAATTTTTATCTACGAATTGTAATTATCGTCCTATCTACAAGAGTTTAAATAAATTATAGCAAACATAACTAATAACAATAAATGATAACGATGATCTGCACTTGTTTAGAAACGACACCAAACCGACTACGATTCCGCAGATAGAGACTTATTAACAAAATATTAAGAAATTCACTTTTTACCGGGACTTACCCACTTTGAAATGGAAAGGTTTTATTAAGAACCTCTAACAAGAAACATACAATTGAAAGAAAATGATATTTTCCTTTTTATCTTTTCTTCTTATGTTTTTATTGTATCCGGATATAGGATAGTTGCTAATTAATTACCTCCGTTAATTACCTAGTTTGTATTAAAATTACAGAAAAAATCAAAAAACATAAAAACATTATTTAATTAGAATTTAACTTCTATCTAGGTATTAATTAAAAATTATATACTTGCCAGTTGCTACATTCCATCAGGATTCTATCAGTTTTTGACAAAATTTTAAACAAAAAAAAAGTAACCAATAAGTTAGAACTAATCAAATTAAAGTAGGACAAACAATTTATCACCTGACCTAACCAAAGAATATTACTAATACATTTAAACATATTCACATTAACATCGAAACAACATGTATATACATAGTTGGTCTGGTTAGAAGATAATTTTTATTCAAAACTTTAAATGAGTTCCTTTTTGTTTAATTACACCTCCACCTTGTTGTTTAGAAAATGGTTGTTTTAAAAACCACACAGTAGCACTAATTAGAGTTAGCAGTCACGAACTAAATGAACTAGGTAACAAAAAGACAGGAACACAAATACGTGATGTGCGGAATTTAATCAAATTAAAAATGTTTTTAAAGTATTCAAAGTTTTCAATAAAACGTATATTACAACAAAAGTGTCTCTGCTAATAATTTTAAATTGTAACCTAACATCTTTAAATGTAAATATAATAAAAAATGTAACTGGTGGATGTTTGTACATTTGATATATTAATATCATACACAAATATACAAACCATATTATAATTATGTTGCGCTAAAAATCGTAAGCAAGTTAAAACATCCGACCAGATCATAAAAGCAAATAGAGCTATAGAAGAGCCATAACATCCTTTGTACGGTCCTCTTTCTCAAGGGACGGTCGAAATCGTCTCGTTAATGGAAAAGGGGCGGATAATGGCGTGTAAGGAGTTGATTTAGATCAGAAAATCGTATGTTATGTGATTTACGACGCTTGATTTTGCTTTGACGTTTTTGTTCAGCACACAACAATAGAATGTGTTAAATGAGGATTTTGTATCTTATTAATATATATATATATATATATATATATATATATATATATATACATATATACCAACCAAGGTTTTAGTTCTTATTAATTACAAATGAGATATAAAAAAGTGATTTCCTTGTTTTGTTTTTTCATAGCTGAAAGAAGTAAAAACAATTTCTGCCAAGTGAAGTATTACTACTATATTTTTCACGGGAATAAGTACTTGCTCATATTAAATTAATGCGACGCTATCTAGAATTATTCCATTATTCTGTATTAAATATTTAAAACAATATTTGATAACATACAATGAAAATATTTGACAAACAAACGCTCTGAGAACAGTTTGTACAGGAACAGGAAATTCAAAAGTATACTGGTATATTTTAATAAGACAGGCTTTAAACACGCAGTTGTACGTAATTATACTCGTATGTTCTGTGATAGAGTTTTACTATAACGAGGTCCATGAGAACACTTTCAGCGGTCATAACACTGTTTTTAGCAACAAATGGTAATCATTTCGCTCGACAATATATCGATATATGTCCTTGCAATAATATAACTTGCAATAATATAATTTAATACAGCCTAGTATTCGGCAAACTTACATTAATATGAGACTGAATCACTTTCGTTTTACATTTCCTTCTTTGTTACTAAGCGTACATTAAAAGTAAAAATATTTATTTATTCCGATTCACTTACAGAATAATTTCTTTTCGGCTTTTCAATAAGATTCAAAAAGTTCCAGAAAACTGTTCTGAAGAAATACTCTACCCGAGAGACCAATATTCTTTAACATACTTTAAAAATGTTATACTTTTTTCCCGGTGGGAAGAGTTCTTGATTTAAAATGGAATGACAGATATTTATGGTAAGTATTTGTAAGGAAAACTACACCAGAAAATTAACTATATTTTTTTTAATTATTTGTTTGTTGGTTATTTATTTATTTTTTATATATCGTATTGTATTCAAATGTAATTTATACATTAAGTTCAGTAACTTACCCACCGAAAACTCTGCAAATTTTACTTTTCTGCAATTGTTTTAAACCAATGAACAAAACATGGGTCAATTTACAAATTCGGCAAAGATTCATATCCCCGGGGAGATCAACAATAATAAGATGTCAATAACTTACGACTATGTTAGCCACGAATATACAAGGATAAAAACCAAAAAGTATATATATATATATATATATATATATATATATATATATATATATATATATATATATATATATACTTTTTGGTTTAGTAATAATACCCAACTTTTCAAAAGCTGATTCGTAAAAAGATATTAATTTGCTGACAAATGTTTAACAAGAAGAATAACCTTAATTCACTGAAGTAGATAATATGTAATATATAACATAACAACTTCATAACTTAAACTGTTAAATGCGTTGCTGCACCTTTAAGAATTATTATATTGCAGTCCTCAAGGCATAATAAAAGTGTCTTAAATGAAAAATGCAATTTACAAACATCTTTGTATTTATTATATAAATCTGTGAACAGCGAGTCTGACGTCAGATGTTGACTGCAAACGGTGCCAGTTCATAAGACTGCTGAAAGAAATTGTGTCTTCATCTACATAAGTTATAGAGGTAGCTGGATGAAAAATGAAGACAGGATAACTTTTATGAAAAACATATAATGTTCAAAACTTTTTTCTTTTATTAAAACCTTAGACATAAAAAACTGAAGAACCCCTTTCGATTGCTTAAGATTGATTTAAAAAATATTAAAAAAAACATCTTCAAAAAAAACTGTTTACTTTAATTTACATAAATACTATCTTTACATTTTTTTAAAGTATATATTATAAAAATATGGTAAACCCGCCTCCTATATGATTGCTTTTATCATTTATAAACGTATTTGTGAGTATTTAACCGGTATTTGAAATATGAACCATTGTATTGCATTATTGTAATTTACTATTACATTTAAGATTCCATATAAATCAAGACATATAATAATAACATATAATAATCTCATGAATACGTACTAGGTACGTAACAAAAGATATATCTTAAATCATCAAAGAAAAGCTTTGGTTTACATTATTAATATTTTTTTATTTGATGAAACAAAAGATAATTAATATTAAAAAAATTTGACATCAACAAAAAGCTTGTTCGTGACAGATCAAATGACATTAAAACTTTTGTCCTCCAAAATTAATTTCCTTCCTTTCTTCATTATTTCACAAAACATTTTTATCTCTAACACTTTATAACAACTTTATTTAAAACAACAATTGTGTCTTAAAACTTACTGGACTTGGACTTGTGTTTTATTTTTCCAAATACAGATATTATATTCTAATTCAATGTATTTCTATTTATTTCAATTTATGATATAAGTTTTAATTTTGAGTTGAATATTGACTAGATGTGATATTACTAATATCAGGGTTAATTTATAGTGAAGTTTTTTATTAAAATACTTAAAAGAAAAAGAGTTTTTAATTATATTCACCTGGTGTTCACTAATTTGGGAAGTTTAAAACGAATAGTTTCGTATTTATAATTATAGAGATCTTTCAGGTGTAATAATAACATACTAATAGCTTAATGTGAATATTAAAATGAGTTATAAAGGATGCTATATTGCTTATAAAAAGCATAAAAAATTATAAAGATTACATAATACAATATATACATTTTTTTTTAAATTCTAAACATATTAGAATCATTTTTTTTCAGTCAGTCAGTCAGTATAATTCAGTATAAGTCAGTATAATTTAATAAACTTAATTTAAAAGAGTTATATATTAACTAAATTAAAAACTCCTTACAAATAAATGTATTTTTCAAATTATTAAACCTTACCTAGTACTTAGTTCATAATGAGGTGTTCACGATTAACTTAAAGAGACTAAAAAAAATTATTTTAGATTCAATACGAATTACCGGGAAATTAGGTTTCCTCTAGAAGAAATTTAATTACCAATTTTTTCAACTGTTTGGAACTAATTTTATATAATAATTTTTTATGACATTTCATCTTTTGACATCCCTTGCAATCTTTTTAAAGTAGTGTTTTGTGATATTTTCTTATTTACTTTATCGATTATTTCTCCTTTATACATAGATATTTAAAGACATTGTAAATCCCTAGCTCAATTATTAAGTGTACTTTTAGTTTGATAATGAGAATTAATATCATTCCGTAATTTCAGACTTACGGAATACTTTTAGAAGTCTTATAAAACATCATTAAGAAAAGGAAATTTTTCGAAATTTCCTGACCTTCAAGACACCCTTCATGTTTTCTTTCAGCTTCAATTTTACTCATTCTAATCACAGCGTAATAAATTGAAAAGTCGATCATACGGTTTCCAAGTGAGCGTTTACAAACAGTATTTTTTTACATGAATAAGTAAACATAAGTATTCTCTACATGAGTAAAAACTACTACCTTGTGCTTAACTAAGTTATAAATGACGACCTGTTTACAAACACCTCGTACTAATCATAAAGGTAATCTGAAACATACGTGAAATAATAACCTATTGAATAAAATTTTACTTTGGTTATTTTCTCTCCCTAAAATATTTTCAATTCCTAAATTCATTTCGATGAAACACAAAATTTTAGTTGTATTACATTTTGTATTTTTATCGTGCATCTATCTAATATTTAAATTTAGCACTTTTCATTGTGAATTAACTGTTACAATTCTATTTATATTACAGTTTTATTCAACGTCGGATGGAAAATACAAGAGAAGTATTAAAAAAATAAGGTTTCACGCTTGCAGAAATTATTTTGCAGTGTATTTCTAGTCTCCCAGCATCACTTCAGTAATAATTAATTATTTTGTACAAGAAAAAAGTACGAAAAAAAACTTATCGGTGAGGTTGTCTGAAAAGTATGCTCTGTATATATATTTTAAAAATTTTACTGCAACAGTATATTTCAATATAGAAACAAAAATATAATGAATTATACATTACACGCTGCCATTGTTATTCAATTATATACCTACGTCATGATGTTATAAAGAAAATGTATACGTAATGTAAACAATTCAAAGCTTTTTAACATATATAAATAAGATATAATATTATAATATATATATAATATTATAATAAAATATATGTTGAGTCGTGTTCAAAAATTACCTGACGTCACCGTCATACCTGTAAAACTTTATACTCTATATGACAACAGTTTTACGTCACATGTATTTAATAAATAGTTACTTATTTATGCTTTATATAAGCTATTTAAAGATCCATAAAAGTAATTTGTAAATAAATAAATTTCTCTAGTACTTTGTGTAGTAGTGGCGATTAAGATATTTTTAGTTATTTTCGAATTATGCTTTTGAACCGAAGCAATTAATGATTAAAATCAACTTCACATTCGTGTCCTCCAGTTTGATAATTATACTATTATCTATTAGCTCGTTGCAATGAAAGTTGGCTTCAAATCTCCTCCGGGATCATTCTGTTTAAAGCAACTCATATAGTTAATTACAAACTTCGTCTTTATTTAATTGAATAACACTGTTCTATGAACCTGGAAGTATGCGTTGAGGTTGAGGCAGTACACTCCAAAAAATCTGTTTCTATAATTTTTATTATTTGCTTTAAAACTAAAATTAACTTATTGTTTATAAACGACAGTCGCAATTGTAATATTCTGGGATGCTAAAAGACAAATTATACCAATTTTGTTTTGTGACAAATATTATTAATATTGTTTTGTAAATCAGTGTCTTAACTGTACTATCAGTCTAGCTTAAGACGTAATGGACTTGGTGGTTTGGACATCTGAATACATACATTATTACCGATAGAAGCACTGATATTCATCCTCAACCCTTCCAAAGCTATGAGAGTAGAAACCAAAAAACCTTACATACGTATTATAAATTCGTCTTAATTGAAATTCCGTTGAATACTAAGTCGGGTCAAAGATTCCTTATGAATATTTGTTATATTTCAATATTATTATGAAAGCTACGAAAGGTGTTGTTTTTCAGTTAAATCATGTATAGAGTATCTTGAGATGAGATACTGAAAAGAAATTAGAATATTATATAGTATACTATAGTTTTTAATGATATTTTAATTTAAATTATTGAAAGGAACTTTATCAAATGATACAGTTCCATGCTGGTAATTAAGGTAATTAGAGTGTAATTATTTTATAAATTCCATTAATATTTTGTAAATAGAAATTATATACAGCACTGTGTTATTAAGAGTAAGTATACTTAATATCCACAAAGTGTATACTCATATATATAGTTCTTGCAAACAAAATTGTTTCATATTTAACAACGATACTAAATACAATTTGATAATACCAAAAATAGCTTCAGTTGTTAATATTTGCAGCGTTCATTCATCTCGACGTTAACGTTCATCCATGTCAGATACAACCACAGTTGATAACATCTTAATAAGCCGCACCCGCAGCGTGCGACGAATCTATATTCAAGCAATCACAACATTTGCAAAAATAAATTTATCATATAACTTAGAAGTATTTAAATAAACAATTAAGTATTGAGTTATTAAAAACAAATTATTATACAACTAAATGACACAAACACGTAACATATATGATAAATACCTGTACATAAGTATTATACAAATATAAAAGCAGTGATCTCAAATCTTTTGACATACCAAGTTGAAGTGCTTCTTAACAGTTTGATTTTTGTTATAGCTAATAATTAATAAAATATACCAACATTAATAGCACATAATATCCGCGTCTAATCACTAAAAATATATAAACATATTTGTACAATATATTAACAACCTCTAATCCAACACAAAATTTAATTTGGACTATATTTACAGTACCACCTAAAATACAAGGATCAATATTGTGTGATAACAGCTGACTTATTATAGAGGAGTCATATTAAATAATAATCGTATTTTTGAATCATATATTTTTTCAAAACGTATATAGAAGGTTTTATTTAAGTAAACAATAATATTATGTAGTGTTATAGCTGGAAAACTTTATTAAATAAGAATACTTATTATACAATGATCAAATACAGGAAAAGGTTTTCAACATTACACTAAAAACAATTATTACGTTTGAACTCGACATCAACCGGAATCTAATTTCGGACATCAATTTGAAAGTGAACTTGTAAGATTAACATCTTTTGATCTGTCACCAACAAGCTCCATGTTCCGTTGCAATTCATTTTGTATAATTAATTTTTCTCTTTCAGTTCCTTCCTTCGAATTCCATCGAATGAACCCCATTATACTGAGTATTGAATTATTAATAGAACTCTAAATGTTTTTATAGCATGGCGTTGGCGTTCAAGTTTTAAGTTTTGGTATTTTTGTTACTTTGTAAAATAGCACCATTAAAAAGAAGCTATTTGACAATATATTTGAAAAGGAAAAAATACTTAGTTGAGACGTAACAGTATTTTTATAAAAGTAAAAATTATAAATCGTCCATTTTAAATATCTACCATCCAATATACCGCCTTTTCCTTTCAGGACAGAAATATAATATTTCGTAAATGCCGCAGAAAATCGGTGTGACGAGTGAAATGTATCTTAAGAGAAAATTGACAAGTTTTTTGTAAATATATGCTTTGAGAATTTTATTTGAAAGAAATGTTTGAAATAAATTATTTATAGTAGATATTTTTAAATTCAAACCTGGTACTAACATGTAAAGGGTTATTTTTTCAAAGTTATTTAATGTATTTAAGAAAATATATATAAGTATTTTCCGAGTCAAGACCAGCCTCTTCGAGCCCGCTTATGAATGACATCCGCTGTTATTCTGAAGCATCTCGTTACAGTAACAATAGTATTATAAAAAGGCAAAAGATGTTGTCGCGTCCGTTGTATCCAAGTCATGGATTTTATTGTTAGTTTTTGTATGAGCATGTAATAAAAAATGAATTAACTGTGGTATTTTTCGCAGGCTTGTAACATTATTGTCTTCTTCGTCGTACTTTAGCTACTGCTCCTATCAGTTATTACTGATATGATCTAAAAAAGCTATGTATGAATAAAAATTATCGTCCTATATACAAAAAGGTTATAATAAAGTAAAAGTACATGATATAATTTGATATAAATTCTAACTACATTTTATAAAATTTTTTTGTAAAACTCAAAGCTTGTGGAGAGGACCGTGACTGAAAAGTCAACAAAATGGAGAAATACTAACGGGCGGGAATACTCACTTTTTAAAAAGACAAGTTTGAAGCGAAAAAATTACTACTACTAATAGAACGAAAAATATAGAAATCAAAAATATTTTATGCTTTTTATATGTTACCTGAACCTAAATAGTTTTCTCGTTAATTAACCAGATTGTATTGAAATGACTGATAATATTATTTATTTATTAAATATAACATAAATAACCTAAAACTGCGCGCCTAGTCGTAATAAATTAGAATAAACGTATTTCAATGTAAATACAGGAAAATATTATAATATATGAAGTGTTTAAATAGTCTCGCGGTAATTGTTAAGTTTTAAATGGATAAGTTTCTTTTAATTTTTTCAGTTATTTCGTTTATCTTTCTGTCTGAATTTTGGTGTTCGCATAATTTAAGTCTATTCTATGTAATTATTTGCATTTTCAACTTGTCTAGATTTTTTTATTTGATTTCACTCGACAAAAAAGTATATAATTGTAATTAAATCTCTTAATTCTTTTAATAAATACAAATGAACGTCAGTCGTCGTCAGATTTAAATCGACAATTGCCAAGTACTTTTGAAAACTAATACACTACATACATAAATTACAACTAAAATTCCCAGATGTTTAAAGACTATAAAAGTATTGTATTACTGTTTAAGTCAATCGTGTTCGACAAACAGAGTGATTGGAGTGAATAATTATTTTTATTTCTTCTTTCTTTTGTTTAAAAAATATTATATATATATTCATTTTAAATAACTTTTAATCCTAAGAAAAGCTTGTACGGTTTTCTCGGTACACTGTGTGACTTAACAAGCTGGAGAACCCGTATGTTTGAAACTCCACAGTCCTAGTAATTAGAGCTACCAATGACAGACACACTGAGATTACCAACTTAAATACAGTAACAAATACATTTGAAACAATGGCGTATAAAAATAAAAAAGAATCGTGCTTTATTTGTAGAAATTATAAGATAAAGAAAAAGAGAATCTAGATAGTATAACGATAGGTAAACACCTAGTATAACTTATCTCCAAATTACTGTAATTCAAGTTTCTTTTCACGTAATTAAAAAGTCTTTATTGTATGAACAGAACTAAACAAATCAACGAAACAAAAACAGTGCCCGGTACCGAATGGCAGACTGTTTTAAATAAAAGAAGAGTGTACAGGTGAGGTAGGATTGATTCAGTAACGAGGTTAGTCTGAAGCCTTCAGCTACAACTCAGCTATGTATATATACAATGAACTACTGGTTTTTTGGTTGACTTTCAGATTTATACACTATTAATGAATAAAATCTATAATTTTATTATACTATTATTGGAATGTAACAAATACTTGTATGTAAAATGTAATAAATCAATGTAGGATTAAAACCGTCAAGATTTTTTTTTAATAGAAATGTGACAGAAAGATGCTATAAAATCATTACCTATAAAAATACAAGTTAAAATGTTTATACATTGGTAATTAACCTTTAATCTAATTAAGAATAATGTTGTTATTGAAGGTAAGTCTATTGTAAATAAACGTGTGAATAAACTGTACATTTAGGTTTCAGTATTGGTTGGTAACTTATTCATATTTTTATATAAACAGGAGTAACTAACTAAAACTTTCCGTAAAGAGATTGTTAACTCACATTAATTTATTTTTAATTAAATAAATTTAAAGTAGGTTTATATTCTCCTATTTTGTAATAAATTATAAAACACTAATAACAATTATTATTAACACTAAACCTACCAAGTACCGGTCAAATTGACCGTTCTTAAACTTTTGTAAAACTTACACATTTTTAAACGTTATAAAATCGTTATCAAACCACGTGACAATTCTTAGAATATGCATATCATATTTTCTACACTCTTTACTTTTAGTTATTTCCATTATTACCTGTGTTATATAATAAAATAACTTTTAATTACCGGTCAATTTGAGGATGTGCGGTAGGAACAGGTATATAAGAATTATCGGTAGGTTTAGTGTTAAATAATGAGAGTCCATTTTAATTAGTTCTTGAGATAAGATATTGAAACTGAATTTAATCAACCTTGAAGATATTTTAAGTTGAAAGGATATTAATTAGTAGGGATTTTGTGAAGTGATAAGACAATGATCCCTTTGTTCTGTTAATGAAAGAAATCAGTGTTTTTAATTTTGTGAATTTTATTTGTATTTCTAAAACCTCTATTTGTTATGTTATCAATTGAATTTATTTTAGTTGATAAATAAGTAACCAAATAGTATCGAAGCAAATGATTATTATATTATATGTTAAATATATGACATACCTCTAAACAATTGTTTTTTATTTATCTCATTAAGTTTCATTTGATCCGACACCAAGCGCTTCTAACAAAATGTAGGACCTATTTCCAAAGTTTGGTATTCATTTTTCAACCTGTTCAAGACATTGGATATTCCTATGTATCGATTTTTATTGTAAGATGGTTTATTAATAATCATTATTTTTAGGAATGAGGATTGCAAAAATACTACATATTTTAGGATGAAATTAAATACATGAAAAACGTTTCGGAATATACCAAAAGGATGTCAAAAATTAAGTTTTATTATATACAATGTCACAGACATCATTATTGTATACATTATTTTATACAAGGTTACAGTAATATGCAGGATTAAATAAAAATCATAAGAGTTTTTCTTTGCTAAGTACATTCCGGGGTCTTTGTAAATATCGCTAAGGGTTCAACACACAAAGAGCTTTTAAATATAATGACAAGTATGCGTTTTATTTATACATTTAACATAAACACATTTTGAGAAAATATTAACCACAAAATTAAAATAAAATATAAGATGATTAATAATATTAAATTAAATCTAGCTTTCTACTTACTTTAATTTATATTATGCAAAAAGTATCGTCCAGGTATTCAAAATATAGTTGACATACCATCTATACAGCAATTATGAATTTTATGTTTATATCCCGTCCATTAAATTAATTACTTTTATTTATGGAACTAGTAACTTGTAATTAATTTTATTACAACTAGTAGATATTTCATTTGTAAATTTATACAACCTAATCCAAGTAAGTAAGATAGATTATAGTATAAGTTCGTACAAAAGTCTATATAGTGCGTCACGATCAAACAGATGACTTCAAACTACTAAAAATAATACTAGAAACGTTACAACGTTACGTATTTATTTACTTTTACAGTACAGAAATAAATTTCAAAACAAAAATATCTTCTAAAGGCTAATTAATACACGGGTACAATTCAAAGTCTCTTCCTAATCGTGAGTGTAACATTGATAAATACAAACACACACCCAGTCACAACATCAATATTAAGTTATAATACTAATTATTAATTATATTTTTAATGTGACGACGATCGAATACTTTCCATTTTCACTTCATAAATCATAACGAAGTTCAGTATTAGTATTAATAATTATAATGTTGTTTTATATTTTAGCTTTATGCGACTAAAAAGGATTTACTTATACCGTTATTTATAATAATATAGCACATCTCTTTTTGTGTGGTTTCTAACTCTCTCTCTTTCTCTTTTCCTTTCTCTTTATGTATCACTCTCTCCTTCTCTGTTACTCTTGTTCCTTTCCCCCACGTCTCCTTTATCTCTGTCTGTCACTTTATCTTTTTATACGCTATTTATTATCATCAGATTATTCGTTTGTCACCTTCTTGAACATTATTTGCATTGTCAAGTCGGATAAAAAAACTCTATATACCATAATAAATCTATTCTATCTTATCTGTAAGTAAACAGCTATATATATTACTCTCTTCCTTTAAAGATACAATTTCTTGCGGCAACTTTATATTATATGAAGTAACAAAACAAAAACACCCGACATCTATATTTACGAGTATAACACACCACAGATAAGTTAATAAAATGTATCTCTCATAAAAGTTACTCTCAGATCTTAATATAAAACTCCAGGGAATAGAGAATAATATAAATATTACTAGTTCATGAAATTTTTGTGCACTAAATGAAAACCTTGCTTAAACAGTTTTATTCTATTGCTTGGCTAATAATGAAGTACTCAATATACATCTGGATGCAACATTAGGGAGGGAGGGATAGCTCAGTTTGCAAATAATATAATCTTTATCTGTAAAGTTCAATAGAATAATAAATACTCTAAAGAAATTTTATTTACCTGATATTTGTGACCTAAGAACCAAAAACTAATAAGTATTTATAATAACACCCTCATAGTAGAGCTAAATACACTAGAGGAATAATAATGATTTTAAGTATAAATATTTAAACTTAAAGCGATTATCATATCTTTAGAACAAACATTATATGACTAAAAAATAAAATACCTAAAAAAAAAACAAATATATACAGAGATAGTCATTTATCTATCTCCTATCTCCTATCTCCTCTCTATTTATCTCCTCCAAACGAATCGGTAAATAACTTTAATTCTAAGAAGGTAGATAGTTTATATGAAGTATTTGCATAGTGAAAACTAACCATCACTTAGTTTTCAATATCGGGATATAAATGACCGTGTTTACTGTTCTCGAGCACCTCGTTCCAGTAATAACTGTATCGTAACACAGACGACGACAATATTATACAACCTTGTGTTTTATATCGAAGTTATTAATAATATAAAATAGTTTGTTACATAACAATCCCTTGTTACCTACAAGGGATCTTTGTTCAAGTGGCTTTTCTCTAAAAGTTACCCTTTCGCAGGATGTGATTAGACATTTGTGTCTTGCCATTAACTTAATTTTTTTCATACAATTTATTTATATAAATTGTTAATTAAAACAGAATAGCTAGATAATATAATCTTAAGTTTTGTATCCCACATTATATTACTTTGCACCTTTTGTGTTTATTTCTCTGTAGTTTTCTTAATAAGACTAAAAATAATTAAGAAATGCGATGATAAAGTTAAAATGATGAATAAAATCTAACACTTACTTATTATGTAAAATTTTCAAAATAAGATTAAAGTCTTAACTTTACCCTTCTCAGACTTGTCGTCGAAGTAAATAATTAATGCATTCTATCTCCTTTCGTTTTATTGTTTTATAATTATTATATATTTAAAAAAGTAGTTTATTATTTAAAACTATAAAAAGAAACTGAATTTTATACTAAATATATAGAGGAAGTAATATATTTTGATGCTGACTGGAATATGATTAGCATTTTTTAGAGATATTTGTTACTTATTTGTGATTTTTTATTTAAAAATTATAATTCTAATGTTCACAACCCTTGTAAAAATACAAAGCAATATTGTATAAACATAAATAAAGTAAATAACTACAACAAACTCTACTAAATCAAGTCCTGACTACAGTCGCGAAGTAAACGCTGTACTTCGCAGTCTTTGTTTGTCAAACATGTTAACAAAGGTCACATGTGTTTTCTGTGACTTTGGTTTCAAATAGAAGTGGAATGTCGTGGTTTAAAGAGTACGCTAAGTTTTTTTTACTTTTCCTCTTTTTTAAGTAAAACCTTCAGGCTATACTTACTTGTCAATCTCTATAATATACTGACTAAAAGAAGATTTTTTTTAACTGGTACTGAAATACCAATTGCATTTTTATAGCATTAACACTAAACCTACCGACAATTTTTGTATACCTGTTCCTACCGCACGCCGTCAAATTGACCGGTAATTAAAAGTTATTTTATTACATAACGCAGGTAATAATGGAAATAACTAAAAGTAAAGAGTGTAGAAAATATTATATGCATATTCTAAGAATTGTCATGCAGTTTGATAACGATATTATAACGTTTAAAAGTTTTACAAAAGTTTAAGATTGGTCAATTTGTCCGGTACTTGGTAGGTTTAGTGTTAATATTATGCTTATAATATATGGTTATTAAAATCGTTATACCTCCTTTATTGTAGAAGTATTATGAAAGTTGGTGTTAATTTCTGATAAATGTTTTCTCTAACAGGCATCGTAATAACAAGAGATTAGAACTTCGAAACTATCGGAGATACTTCAAGGAGTATCTTGTTGATCAAAAACATATTAAAAAGTAACTTACTTTATAATATTATTGATGAATCAAGAAATTACTATTTAAAAAATTGCCCAACATAACTTGATGCTTTGAAAGGTTTGAATAAAATTCATTAATAAAAAAAAAGATTAATTTTGTTTTTTTACTGTCGGTTATGATTAACTTTTTGTGTTCCTATATTCTTTTATTAAACTATTTAAATGGCATTGTATTAAAACAGATACTTTGGGTCTCATTGTTAGAACCATGGTTAACTAATCATACGTTGCACACAATATTTCATATTTTAACCAAAGTTATAAATGTAATAAACAAAGTATTAACATTTGTTATGTTAATTAACGAAGTAAATAAATGTTCAATAGGGGGTTGTTTTATGCCAAGTCAGCGGATGGAGTTTGCGCCACGCGGTGAGAGAAATCGATTCAGCTACAGGTTTCGTCCAAAAACTACATGATTGACTAGACCCATATTTTCAAATACGTATAAGCTATTACTGTTGACCTAAAGATGTGTAGTAATTAAAGCTATCACTGTTTTATCGACCAAATCTCAGACATACACTAGTCATTGTATTCTATTTATTGACGCCTGCCTATGAATATACTTAAGAGTACATGTTACAAGCAGCAACCTTAAATTATTGCTTTCTTTATTTCCTTCGAGCGTTAAATAAAACTGACAGATAAATAGAATCATTAAAGTTAATATAGTTGGTTGGTTGGTTGGTTTAAAAATTTGTAGAACTCAAAAAAGTGTAACTGTTTAGGTTTTTTATATTACGAGGTGTTTGTAAACAGGTCGGTGATCATTTATAACGTAGTCTTGAAACAAGGCAGTGGTTTTACTCGTTTTTATTCAGAGAATACTTTTGTCCATAAAAATATAAAATACTTTTCGTAAGCGCTCACTTGAGAACAGTTAGACCGATGTAGCATTTTTCTTTTAATGTTCCTATTAGTCTGAGTAAAGTTGAAATAGTAAAAAGTTGCCTTGAATACTAGAAATCTTTTGAAGTCTTTTTCTATATGGACTTTTCTACAAATAGAAGCTTTGTTTTACAGAATATATGATATATTCAACTTTGGACAGACAACTAAATAGTATAGTGAATATTTAAATTAAAGATTGCGAATCTTTTTAAAAATTACTATTGTTATAATGTTATACCTAATTACGAAACTAATCATAAATCAGTAAAGGGTACTCTGCTTAATATCTTCTACTTTTAATATCTGGGCAAATATTAAAAAGATAATAAAAAATGATAAAAAAATATTTCTTGACATTCTACTCTTTTATTTTAAATTTATCGTCGAAAGTAAATCCTGTCCGTTCTAAGATCGATATGTTTTGTTAAAAATAAAGTAAAATCTTATATAAATCCACCTGTGCGTCTTCACTTGTGGAATCGTTAGTATCATCCGGTGTCTGCAAAAGTTAAAAAAACATTGATTCGTACTAATTTGGTCAAATATAAAAAATATACAATTTTATTGCATGAATTAAATTAATATCATATAACTCATGTAATACTTACTAAAAAGGATTTTAAATACAACTATAATATTCATACTATTTTAATTCATATGATTGTTTATTTCTGTAGATATTAAATATGAATGTTATTCACAAAATGATTCATCTCCAGCACGGAGCGATATCATTAGACAAAATCCCTTTTAATTAATTTATCTTAAAATACCATTAAAAGCTATTGAATTCCTTTTCAATATCTCATCTCAAGGGACTCTTAAATAATTTATTTTGCTGTAATACGATACCTTTTGTAGCCTTCATTATAATATAGAAATATAACTAATATTTATAAAGGGTCTTGAACTGACTTTGAACTTGGTATTCAACTGAAAATCAATTAAGCCGAGTCTACAACGTGAATGTAAAGCATTCATAGCTTTCTAATGTTTCAATTCAGTAAATCTCTTTATATATTTTACAAGATGTATTCAAATGTCCAAACCAGAAAGTCCAATTCGTTTTAATCTATATTAATAGTACAGTTGAGACACGGTGTTACAGATGTTAAGTAGATAATTTATGACTTGTACAAATAATATTACACTTGTACTAAACAAATGTGGGATAAGTTGTATTTTAATGACCTGAATATTAAAATATGAATTGCCTTTTATGGATAACAATAAATAACATTAATATTAATTCAGTTTGTATTTATTATTTAAGCAATGTTAATAATATTGACATCAGGTGCTTTCGTGGTCTATTAAATGCTCCTTCATCCTATTCAACGCGCGATCCGGAAATTACATGTCACTTACCGAGAGCTATCTTGAGAAATGGACTAAGATAAGAAAATGGTTTTTTTTCTTTTTAAGTCTATTATTGTGTTCCTACATACGAATTAAAATTTAAATAATAAACTGAAAACTGAAAAATATTATTTGTTACTGTATACTTACAGTATATATTAAACTTAAATATATAATTTTATTTCTCATACTTTCGAGAATACTATATTTATACATGGAAACTAATTATATTATATGATCTTAAAATAGAACCGAAATCATAAACAAGAATCAACATTCTTCGTGAAAACAATAGTGTAAGCAAGTTACAATGACCAAAATAAGCTTTAAATTGAATCAAACCTCCCACATTAGTTAAAGATAACAAGATTAAAAATAAAATGACGACAAATCTAAACTTACAGAGATTTCACTCTCGTTGCATTATATTTGTGTATTTCTAGACTTCCAAGCTTGTATTTTCAGTACTAATTAATTGTTTTGTTGACAAGAAGACTAAAGTACGCAGAACAAAACAGAACGGAAGATTTTAGCGCTGTATCCATATTTTGGTATGAAATTTGGTATTGGATGTTGAAGCACTGTATCATGTATTCAATTGGATCGCATCATGGTACAGTATCAAAATGTGTATGATATGATAGGTAACGTATATATGATAGGAAATTCAAAATTATAAATATCTGTGCAAGGCAAATCAATAATTATTAGTAATAATTAATTGATCCTGCGTTTGCTATTGTTGCTATTGTTTGTTCTACTATTTCATAAATTACATGATATGCATGCAACTAATAATATTTTTTTATTAATATTAGAACCTATACTATACTAAGGCAGATATTAAAACCAGTCCAACAGAGTAAGTACTTTGGTAATTTGTTACCGTCAGTAGGTAAAGACGTTCCTGCCTATCCTTACTCGACAAAACCAAACTCCAATTTGGATGACGTATAAGTCAGATGACAGCGGTCAGATAATAAAAGATTAGATAAAGTGGGTAAAGGAGTCGTTAAAACTGAAAAGCTTAACGACAATGTCAAACGTATGTTTTACGAGTTTTTAGAAACAAATATTACTATATTTGTTTCAAAGTGTGTTATTACATATATTTAACCGGCTGTACTCACGCTAATGAAATCGCAATTTGCCTGATTAGTTTCAACCCATTCGCAGCTCTTATTCATTGAGCTCGGAGCATATTATAAAAATTGATTTAATTGAATTGGTAGTGTTAGTTATTAATGATATCTACCTAAATTATTACCTATGTACTTAAAATAATAAATATGTCAAAAAGATATAACATATAATAAAAAGTAAAACCAATTCCATCTCACTTTAAACAAAAGTGTTGAAGAACGGTTTACAAAATATAATACATATTTATGAAACACAGAACTCCAACTCTCTTATATTTAAAAATTATCTGAGAGGAATTAAATGAAAAACTTACCTTAAAAGTAATATTTTTGTAATTAAAAACCGCTGTTTCTTAATGTATACAGATCTTTTAACTACAAAATATATTGCAACGAAAAAATTTTTATCAAATTTAGTCTACTATTGTTTCATTCCTATGAGTTTCCAAACCACAGGTGACTCGAAAAAAACCTGATTTTGAAACGATTTCACGTGTGTTATACGCTGTTTGACAATCACTTATAACGCACGTTTATTTAATAAACTAATATATCTCCATAATCTGTTCAATTTTCTGAGTTGTGTTCAAATCAATAATATAATATGCCAGATGAATCCAGTAATATATTTTTAATTATGTATTACGTACAGATCCTAAAAAATAGCATGAACATAATACATTTATGCAATCATTAAAAATATAAGCTTATTTGAGTCTCTAATATAATTTCTAATAGAAGTTGTAAGATTGACGTACTTACAAGAGAAGATTTTATTCTTACTCTTTCTACTAGCCATCTATATGTAATATTTAGCTTACAAGTACCTATCCTAGAATTATTAAATAGTTAAGAGACAAAATATTTGTTTTGTTACTTTTTAAGTTCTTATCTTTTAAGTGTTACCTGATCCTACCACAAAAAACAATCGTTAAACTTGGAAAATTAATGAATTTAATCTTACTTTAGTAATGTAGGTTATGGATCAGTCGGAAGTCCCCATGTACCACGTCTTTTCCTTGTAACATTTTTTCTATGTCACGTCTCTTTGTCTCAATAAAAATTGACGTAAAAGTACAAAAACAGCGAATACCATATAAAAGGAATAATAATGGAAATTAATACAAACAACTATAGGATTCTTTAAAGGTGTGTTCAGGATACAACTTTCATTATTAATCTAGTGAGAATGCAGACTCCACTTAATTTGAATGGTATGTTAATTATGTTTCTAAATTAGTGTATATATGTATATATATATATATATATATATATAATAATACACTAATTTAGATATATGTAAGCTTACTTATATATATATATATATATATAAGTAAGCTTACATATATTTTTAATAGTAAATAATTTAAAATTACTTTATTCGTGTTTACGGTGTATAGTAAACAATATCCCTAGTTAATGGTAGTTTTGATAATAAAAAATGTTTAAAAAAACTTACGTTCAACGAAGATTTTCTTTTCAATACGACATTTAGTACATACAAGTATTACATTATTCTCTCTTCAAATACACAATATAATAGAGGTGATATTATTTCTGTCTTTATGAGTGAGTGACCTCGGTCGAACCTTGTTGGTAATTTTAAGTAAGTAGGATTAAAATTCATAGACCCGGATTAAAGATGTCTGTGTATTTATAATTTACGCTTAAATAAACTAATAAACGACTTCAATACATTGAGTTTAGAATATAAATTATTATAATTAAATAAAAGTTATAAATAGTTAACAATTAGATAAGCTTATATTTTTCAAATAACTTATGTAATGAATTACATGATTCTGTCCTAGTTTCATAAGTGTATTGGATATTACGTTTTCAAGTCTCAGAATATAATAATTCAATACAATTACGCTATTGTAAGACTTCATACATTCTTTCTACTTTTATTTTCTATTATTTTCTAAATATATATACTAGTAACTATTTACTTTGTATTATATAAAAAGTTGCTCCTATTTTCTTTATTCTATATTCAGTATTCACAAGACATGTCAAACAATTTCTAGTTTTCGTATCTAGTAACATAAACATGACATTACTTACACATCTCAATAACAGTACATAAAGTTTTATAAAATGTATGTACTTAGGAGTGCTAGCATATTATTATAAAGAAGATTATTACTGTCATCTTAATTTAGGGTCACATTTTGAGGATAGTAATATATGTATAGATCTTTTCACTCTCTACAAAAGTAAAGTAAACAGTTGTATTGTAACTACACTAAGCCTGATTTATAACATACCCTTTTATTTTCAATATAAATTACTTTTATTACTAATTGTATAAATTAGTTTGCCGAGTTATACGATGTACGGTCGAGAATAGCGTCATGTTTCAGAGTAGAAAATGAAGAGATTAATCACAGAAGTTTCCCAAACTCTGCACTAATCAGCTTCATCTTCATCAAGTGAATGGTTGTGATTAACCCTTAATAAAAGAGGTCTAATAAGTGTAATGACTCGTCTATGACCAGTTCTGGTGCCGAGTTTGGAATGGATATTTAAGGCTGGTTATTACTTATCTGTAGTTAAGGGTCAAAGAAAATCTTACTCATTTTTAAGGTTTTAATTCCATTATACGTGAATGTTTAGAAAAAAATATATTTGATAATATTAATGTTGCGTATCGTATATATTGTAATATATGTAATACATAAAATATATAAATTTGAGTTAAATTGTGTTTGAAATATTTCGTTAATGACAAGATGGCGGAGGGTTCACACAGACGCTAAGTGTTCGAACATCGCTCGTTTAAATAACATTTCCGAGGAGGAGTATTAAATGTATGAGTATTAATTAAAATACCTTGTTCGACAGGGTCGATCGAGTTAGGTAGATTCCCGTCACGTGATTCTCGATATGCAATATGCGAAGGTAACAATGAAACCAAGAATGCGATAAACATGTAATGTATGATAAAAGATGGTATCATCACACCAATAATTTCACCGCACTTGTCCTGAAACGAAAATAAATCATTTGTTTCCAGTCTACAACAGGAGATATAGTTCATTTTCTTAACATTGAATGATTTACTTTAGTTGTGGGGGGGGGAGGGGGTGGTCGGATTGACCAAGAAAAACTAGCCAGCAGTATTCTACTGGTCATTACGGGTCTTATGACGGGTCACTCTTCATATATTGGGTGTGGGGGGAATCGCCCCCAACCCCTATCTCATAAACGGGGAGTCGGATCCAAAAACTTTTCAGACAAAAAAGTTACCTCTTTTAATTTGTTAATTTTCTAGGATTTTTCCGACCGCAAAATTTTGCCTCCTTATGTGACTTTTTTCGGTTTTTAACTTTCAACTCCTCCAGCCCCCCAACCCCCCGACCGATTTCCCCCGTTCTAGAACTTTACCTTCATTTTGTCCTTATGAATATGTATACCGAGTTTGAAAATCCTCCGTCAATATTTGTGACCTGTAGCGTGTCCCAAAAGTTTGCACTTTCACCCCCCCTCCCAGCCCCCCCTTTCACTTTTTCCAAAAAAACGAGATGCTACGTTTGTCCTACTAATTTATCCTATCGACCTGTGAAGTGCGATTTCGCCTACGATGAATTTGGACTGATGGATCATATATACGTATATATATATATAGAGGGATATATAATTTTTTTTTTTTCGACGGATTCTTAATCTCTAGTTCATAAACGGCGTAGCGTACCCCTACTCGTACCCCTACTCTGGGGTCTGGGTCCCGTCATCGCATCGATTGCAATAGGTAGATTCATCTATGGAATCTACCTAAAAATATAGTTTGTAAGCTGGTGTGCTGTAATATAGTTAGTTTTTATCGTAATTACATAAACTTATTAAATTAATAATCATTCTATTCAAGTTTTAACTAATACAATCTGTAACTATACATCTGTCAACTTGTTCTTATTATTATGTGATCTCTTCAAAATAACAAAGACTGCTCCGGTATTATATACTAGTTAGGTTGACTTCATTGTCTGCTCAGTCAAAGATTCACACACACATACGTGTATTATGTATACGTCACACACGTATGTATCTATAGGTATTGGCGTGTGTGTATTTATTATATTAAGTTACATACACAGCTACAGAAAATATTCCTTATGAAAACCTTTTTTAATAGAAATATTATGTTTTCTTTACGATATAATTATAAACTAGTTTACTTTTAGTATTTGAATTCAAATTGATATTCTTAATATTCATTTTTATATTTAATTTAAAGTCATATTATATATATAAAGGTATAATTACAAATTACGCTGTCTATAAAAAATGTAATCAATTGATAAGATCAAAGCCAACAGCTCGTGAAAGCTAATTACTGGATTATCCCTCCATTAAGTGCTATAAATGACCTTTAAAGACGTCATTTTCTAAAGGGACGGTAGAATTTGTTTGAGAAACGGACGGATAACTGTATGTAAGTGATTTAGATCAGAGAAAATATGTTGCGTCATTTATCCTTCATAAATTTACTATAAAGATTTTCTGTCAATACAATGTAACAATGATAAATTAAATTTTAATATACTTTTATATTGCAAGTAGTATTTATGGACTGTCTTAGATTTATATTTAATTTTCAATCATTTTTATACGTAACAAAAAGGTCCAGTATCCTTTTGAAAAATATTTAACCATTTGTTATTAGGGCTGAGATCATCTAATTTTCAATTTTTTTTTATCTTGTTTTATTTGTATTTTTACTATTTAATTATATCTTTGAATAATTTGGGTGAAATATTAATATAATATCTATATTTGGTGTTTGGGGCTATCCCACTAGTCCCATGATGGGACAATTAACATTTTGCTTCCATAATCCCATACGACTAATGAGTCATACTTTATAATCAGAAGTCCCATTACCATCAAGATGCCTGTCATGAGATTGCCTCTTCCTTTATTCTTACCAATTCGTTTATATAAGAAAATAAGTTTTAAACATCGTTTAGAAAAACAGGAAGCGAAATATATATAATATACGAGTATATATAATATAATAAAGTACTTTATAATAAATTAAATAAGATGTGAAGGAACTTTATGAACTTTATAAGAAGATTCCATCTTGCCAAAAACAAACATTGAGCAGCAAAATTTATATTTTCAAAGTAATGAATGAAGCTGAAAGGATATAATGTTTTTCATTAAGTAATTACTCTATGATTTATAAATTTCTGGAATCGTAAGAAGTATGTCTAAATATATAATGAAATGAATCTTTTGCACATTAAATTAATATTAAACTTTTTGTTCCCTATTTAAATAAATAATGTTAAATTAAACCAGTATAAAGAAATCCTTAGTACGAAAATAAAAGTCAATAGCAGTAGTTTGTAAATAATTGTTAATAGTTAATATATTCGATCGTGTTGTCTCTGGAACAGACCTACTGCTGAATTAATTTCTCACTTCCCGTGGCGCAAATCAGCGTCTGACCTCAGATATAATAACCTCCTATTGAACATATATACAGTAACTATAGCGGTTTTATATTTGATAATGATCTTTGAAAATGAAATGTTCATATCGGCATGCACAGCCACTTTACATCACAGCACATTTTGATCGTTTAGTATAAATTGCCGAGTAAAAAATACATAATTTATTTTATTATATTCAATTTCATTAATGTTTCTCGGGTCTGTAATTTTTGCTCTAACTGCAAGATGCTAATGAGATTCAAATATGCCTAAATGACATTTTAATAATCTTTTTTTCTTTCAAGGGGTTTAATAAAAATTTTACTACTCGTAGGCTCAATCATATCGACAAAAACACCAAAAGTTGATAAATAACAACTACCGTGAAGTCACGTTCGAAATTAATAACCGTGTTTTTGTAAAGGTTTTTAAACTTATATAAAATATCTCAATAATGTTTTACATTCTTTTAGATAGTGCTTAGTATTGTTCGCTGCAGTGCAATACTCCTCAAAGTAACTCCGATAGTTTGAAAGTTCAATCCTGTTGTTATTGCGTGGGTTTCTAAACAATAACCACTATATTGTAAGTATTATCTGATACTTATCCTGTATCAGAATTTACCACCAACTTTAGTAATTTGAGTACTATCAAGAACATTAATGATTAAGAATCTTTATCTTATTTTATCTATTTGGTATTCCTTTAATAATTATAAAGTACATTTTGTATTTTATAGCATTTTAAATAGAAGTTAACAAACAAATAGATGCTGAAGATTTTATGTAAACAGAAATAAAGGAAAAAATACTTAACGTTTTCCTCAAATCACGACATTCTACTTCTACTTGAAACCAAAGTAACAAAAACACATGTGACCTTTGTTAACCTTTGTTAACATGTTTGACAAACAAAGACTGCGAAGTACAGCGTTTACTTCGTGACTGTATTCAGGAGGTGATTTAGTAGTTGTTGTAGTTATTTACTTTAGTTATGTACTATTAGAATATTGCTCTGTATTTTTTCAAAGGTTGCGAGTATTTGAATAAATAACAAATATTTCCAAAAACTCCTGATCATATTTTAGTCCTCACCAAAATGTTATTTCCTTTATATGTTCGGTCGGTAATTCGTTTCGAGTAAAACTTTATATAAGACTCCTTAGATAAACCCTGTTTATCTTTTAAATAATAAATAACTCTTAACTTTTCTACAATTACAAAATAATCAGAGCAAAATAGATGGAATATATTAATCATTGATACCGATGACTAGTCTGAGAAGGGTAAACTTTAAATTTTAATCTTGTTTCAACAGAGTTTTAGACCTTATTATTTATTTATTTATCATTTTCATTGTACCATCGCATGTCTTAACTATTCTAAGTCTTTTATACAGCAATATAATGTAGGATACATAAAGATTATAACTGACCTCATCTTATTTAATTACCAATTCTAGTTTCAATTAATATAAATGAGTGTAAATGTAAGTATACAATCACAAATGTTTAACTGTCTATCAGTCTGTCGACATCCTTCTAGAAGCGTAACTTTTCTCTAAACCATTCGAGATCACTAACGTACAACATTTTGTTATATAAATTATTTTATAATAAAAATAACTTCGATATAAAACACAAGGTTGTATAATATTGTCGTCGTCTGTGTTATGATACAGTTATTACTGGAACGAGGTGCTCGAGAACAGTAAACACGGTCATTTATATCTCGGTCTTGAGAACTAAGTGACGGTTAATTTTCAATCGGAAAAAAAAATTTGCTATAATATAAGATATATATTTCTTTAAAATAATATTATTCACGAAGATGTTGTGAAGAGTGAAATAGATATAGTTTGAGTATTTACTCCAATTACCGAATTATTACAAATACATATTAACTATTTGGTAAGTATATCTAGCATTATGAAATAATTCAATATTAATATAGTTAAATAGAACTGAAATAGAATACATCTTATTTATTCAGTTGAAAGTTAGACAAAAAACTTATTTCATGTATTCATGTTGAATAAGATACGTAGTGTATTGTAGGTTTGTGTAAATTTCACACTTAACAATTCACTGAATATTTACTTGATTTTCGAGTTCTGGGTTATTTACCAAACTATTATATTTTCTTGCCTTTCTAGGAAGTTCATACTTGCTCTAATATTTTGTCCAGACAGACAGACAGAAACTTGTATAATTCATGATCTATTAATACTTTTATGAATTTCTGTTTCATTGAGTTTTATATTTCTAAGAGTGACTTTTATGGGAGATACATTTTATTAACTTATCTGTGGTATGTTATAAATGTGGACGTGAAGTGTTGTCGTCGTTACGTTGTACCTCGTAATGTCGCCGCAAGAAATTGTATCTTCAACTGAAGAGTAATATGTATAGCTGTATGTAAGATAAGATAGAATAGCTTTTATTATGCAGAGCTTTTTCTTGTATAAGATTTGACAATATTTACAAGTTATTTTAGATAGCTGTACAAGTAAATATAATACAGTACATTAAGAAAGAGGAAATAAGAAAACCTGACAGATAGAAAGAGAGATACATAGAAAGAGAGAGAAATACACCGTTTAATAATTAATTAAAGCATATATATTTCATTTATTGACGACACATAATGGCTTTGTCATAACTTATATGCTTTTACTTACGTGTCACCACAACTTTATTCACATTATCACAAATAACGGTATACGAATTTCATATCTGTACTGTAAAACCATATACATGTAACGTTCTTTGAATTATTACTAATAGAAGATAACCAGTCTTGATATTAAGATAATATTTTATAGCATTCCTTCCTATTTTGCATTAGGTAGCGATAAATTTACAAATGAAAAATCCATTAGTTGTAATAAAATCCATTACGACAGTTACTACTTCTGTGATAAAAACCAATTAACATAATGGACGAGATATAAATGTAAAACTCATTGCTGCATAGAATACTGGAGAAGTTTTGAATTGTTAGATAATGATAATTGCTTTCTATTTAGTGAAAAGCTGAAATAATATCGATATATCATGTATCATGTTTTTGAAGAGTTGTTTCTGGTCTATTTTTAACTCTCTATGAGAATATTCTCAAAGTTGTTTAAATTTTGTTTTAAATTTCATATAAAGGAAAAATAAAACTCAAATTAAAGACTTGTGAGTTTCCTTTTTAACTTACATGTGTGTGTGTGTCTGTGCGTGTTTATATCTGTATGTATATGTGGGTATGTATGATAAATCTTAAAGATCTTAAGAATCGTGGTTATGACGTGGAAACCAAAGCTCAATCATCTCAATGGAAGCTGCCGCACGAACCAAGACCGAAAAAAGCGCGCCAAGTTCGGTCAAATGTGAAAGTTTTGGTGACAGTTTTCTTCGATCGCACTGGCGTGGTGCATCATGAGTTCTTGCCACAGGGTAGAATGGTCAGTAAGGAATATTACCTGCAAGTTATGCGCAATTTGTGCGAAGCAATCCGCCAGAAACGCCCGGATTTGTGGAAGAAAAAAAATTGGCTTTTGCACCACGATAACGCCCCTGCTCACACATCGTTGCTTGTGCGCGACTTTTTGGCCAAATACAACACACTAATGATGCCGCAGCCACCGTATTCCCCAGATCTGACCCCTGTGACTTTTTTTTGTTCCCTAAACTGAAGAGGCCCATGAAAGGACGACGTTACGCTACGCTTGACGAGATAAAGACGGCGTAGAAGGAGGAGCTGAACAAGATAAAAAAAAATGATTTTTTTGAAGTGCTTCAAAGATTGGACAAACCGTTGGCACAAGTTTATAATATCTCACGGGGATTACTTTCAAGGGAACAAAATAGATATTCATGAATAAATAAATAATTTTTGAAAAAACACAAAATTCGCGATACTTTTTGAACACACCTCGTAGACTTCATTGATATGTCGTTACATGTATTCTCGTATATCAACTAAACTAAATTTATTCGATAAAATAACGCAAACATCTTACAAAATATGAAGAATATTCCCAAAATACAATCATCGTAATCTCATTCCTTGTCAGCTGGATCTTTGTCTTATAATTACACTAAATCCCTACTAATTAATTACCTTTTAGCTTAAAATATCTTTAATGTTGATTAAATTCGGTTTCGATATTTTATCTCAAGAACCAATTGAAATGGATTAGTTACTTTATAATATAGGATTTACTATAATTTAAGTTTAACAATATTTATAAGAGATTTAAGAGTTATTTTCAGTTATTCAATTTTTAATAAGTTAGTGTGGGTTAACTAACTTTTATGGAAAGTTTTAATTACTTACTAAAGTTAAGTTCATATTTGAGTAAGAGAATCAAACATTACTTACACTTTAGATTTTACTCATTTATTTATAATACTCTTACCATCATGGCAACACTATTTATTTTGTAATAATAAAATATTATAATAATTGTATAAAATATATATTTTGTATAATTCTCGTAATATATCATACTTCTATTAAAGTAACTTAAAATAAATATATTTTAATACATAGTATATTGATATAATGCATGTAAGTATTTGCTACATTACAATAATGGTATCATAACTGATTTCACCCACTTCTTGAGAACCCTCGTTAAAGGTGTAATTAATTCACCTTCATTTTTAATTCTGAAATGCAAAAGCTGGTAGTTCATTGCTGGTGTTAGTTGAAAGCTTCAGACTAGACTCGTCACTGAATCGATCCTACCTCACGTGCACTACACTCTTCTTTTATTTAAAACAGTCTGCCATTGAGTACTGTGACGTCTGTGTGTATGAGATTTATGTTTCCATTTCAAATATTTCAAAACATTTTTAGTAGTAAGAGAGTATTCACTGATTTATTTAGCGATGTCCAACAGAAAAGAATTTTTTTTTATATGATAATAAAACCTTAATAAAGTCATTTCGAACAACTCTAAATTATAAATCACAATTATTTTCTATTTTCATAAGACAGCTTTCCTAGTGTATACGTTCCCGCATTTAGCTTCGAGCTCTCAGTGAGTGTCATTACTAGTTCTAATTACTAGGTCTGTGGAGTTTCAAACATACGTGTACTCCAGCTTGTTAAGTCGCGCAGTGTACTTAGAAAACTATACAACTTTCATGGAGCTTTCTTTAACATTAAAAGGCTTATTTAATATGTGAGTTCCAAGAGATTTTGTAAAATATATAAAAAGGTAGAATGAGAAAATAATAACACACCATTATTTGACTGTTTGTCTAAATAATCATGTTAATAGCGACTGAAGCCTATTGAAGACAGACAGCAGTAAAGACTATATCAATTATAATATTTCGTGAACTCATTCAGAATCGTTGTAAAGTATAAAAAAAATGTTTTTAAGAACTCAATATTAAGTTTGTGGATATTATTTTTACTTACTTACTACCTACAATTTAATAGCAATATTATCACTCTGTATAATATGATTATTTAGTTTTATAGATATACAACGAAATAATAACACCGTGTTTATAATATCGTCAGCACGGAGTTATCTGTATCATTTAATGAAACCCGTTTTAATAATTTATCTTAAAATATCATTAAAGCTATTGAAAACCTTTTTGAAATCTCATCTCAGGAGACTCTTTCATATTCATATTCTGGAATACGATACCTTTTGTGGGTTTTATTATATTGAAATATAACTTTGAGTTTAGTATTCAAATCAAAATCAATTAAGGCTCTCAATCAATTTCGGGTCTCTATTCTCATAGCTTTGTAATGTTGCAGACATTACAAAGCTATGAGAATATAATACAATAATATAATATATATAATATAATACAACTAATAATCAATTCAGTACTTCTATTCATAGTACATGATGTATTCAAATGTTCCAACCACAAAGTTCATTACGTCTTAAGCTAGACTAATAATACAGTTAAGACACACACAAACAAAATTGGTATAATTTGTGTTTTAGCATCTGCGAATATTACAATTGCCTTTTGTAAATTATAATAAATATTAAGCATACATTCAAAATATTGTCTATGTTATCGTCATAACTTTATTCACTTTCTTTTCAACACATTGATAGAAAATCAAGACAATAAATATACTATCCTGCTGTGATTTTTTAATAAAGAATTTTCGTTTTTTGACACGACTGCTTCAACCCGCATAATTCATCAGTTCACAGAACAGCGGTATTCAATTAAATAAAAACAAAGTTTTCAATTAACAACATGAGATAAATGATACCTGAAGATATTCTGAACCAACTTTCATTGCAATGAGATAAAAAACAATATACACTTTGACACACATTTGAAGTTCTTTGTAGTAAATTAATATGGTCGGTTGAAAAGCGTAATTAAATTTAATAAAAGCGAACTTACATTGTATAAAGTATATAGTTCCAGTGAAATCGCAGCGAGGTCAGGTTCTTTACGAAGGGACTTGTGGTTTACACAAACACCGGGATCACGTTTATCTGCGACAGCGGTAAGAATAAGCTTCTTAAATGTTAAGCTTACTTTAATCCTTAGAGACTTGATGTAAAACCAGCTCTAGTTTTAATATTTCGTTGTATTAAACCTAAATTACTAAATATCGTATAACAGGACTACTACCACAATGTCACACCATTATACACATACACAGGTCCATTTTAATTTATTGGAATAATTAAAATTCGTTATATAATTAATTTCTTATGAAGTTTTACCTACTTTCGATATTTATAACGTTATTGTATTTAAAAACGAGTTTTACATTATGTTTATTAGAGTTGTGTTTCATTGTAATAGCCATTTAAATATTTAATTTCATTAAACGAAGAATATAGGAATATATCTTTGAGAATCTTTAGTAATTTTCGAATGTTTTACGAATTGGCAAATAATTCGTTATATATGATAATAAAAGAACAATATTTTAAACTATACACCTCAGTGTAAATAAAATAAAAAATGTTTAAACAATCTCTTATATAAGTTACATCAGCTCGCAGTCCGTCCCATCTCGTTAACAATAAATCGCTCTCGTAAGCAGTAGAGAGATTACACCTTGGAGACTTTTATTTCGTCCTTTCCCCAAATGACAACCGAAATTGACTCATTAAATCTAAAAGGACTGATAAGGTATATGGGAAGTTGGTTTTATAGAGGAATAACATTCGTGTAGTTATTTATTATGCTTGTTTATTTATTAATAACTAGCTTTTGCCCGCGACTTCGTCCGCGTTTCCGTCGTTTTTCGAAAAAAAAATAGCAGATGTCCTCCCTCATAGTTTTGACGTAACAGGCAGATTCACTTTCGTATTTTAGAAGGGCAATAGTAATATAATATGCCAATCCACAAAACTGTTGAAAAATATAAGTAACCGCAGAATATTATAATATACCCACGCTATACCCACGACTCGGTCAGCGTGTAACTCCTTGTTTTTTATTAAGATAATATATTGCTAATATTTTTAGATCAAATTAAAATGTTTCAGCGCAAAGCTTCTGGGTAGACTATGTTAAGAGTCGACCCGTCCGGCACGTGAACGTAAAGATTCCTAGAATTGCTAACCCGGGAAAGAGCGACGTATAATTGACCATGCGAGAAACAGCTAACACCGAGATCTACTCCAGCAACACGAAAAGTCTGCCCTTGAGCTTTATTGATAGTCATGGCATAGCACACCGATACTGGGAATTGCGTTCTTTTAAATTGGAATGGAAAATTATTTGGTATTATGGGAATTCTGGGAATAAAGACAGTTTCTCCTGCACCGCAACCTGTTAAAATTTGAGCCTCGATTACATTTTGTTGCAACTGGGTTACTTTTAGCCGAGTTCCATTGCAAAGTTGAGGTGGTCTTAAATTTCGGAGCAGAATTATCGGTATGCCAATTTTTAAACAAATTATATGAGAAGGTAGTCCAGGCATACTTAAAGAATTTAAAAATTCTATCGGGTAATTAGTGGCTTCTTGTTCATCAACCATTCTATTTATTGAAATAAGCAAACCCACTTTTATATTTATCGGACCACGCCACCGAATTTGTAGATTGATCTACCACGTGTATATCTAAGTCATTAAGACCATGTCGAAATCTATCTGCAGTAAGACGGGCCTCTCGCTGTTCTTCTGTTTCAAGCGACCGAATATTTTCAATTCTTAATCTTTCATTAGATAAAGTAATCAATTGTTCTTGTCTCAAAGAATTGTAATAATCGCGTCCCGACTCTAGTCGTTGTTCATGCTCATGTTCATCTTCAAGAGATCGAATCATGTTATGGTGCGCCCTATCATTTGTCAAACGGTCTTGATATTGAGTAAAAGTTTCAGATTCTCGAGACAAAATATGACGTTCGCGATCAGCTGTAAGCCGTAATTCCCTCTCAGTGAAGGTTTCGGACTCGCGAGATAAAATATGACGTTCGTGGTCAGCTGTAAGCCGTAATTCCCTCTCAGTGAAGGTTTCGGACTCGCGAGATAAAATATGACGTTCGCGGTCAGCTGTAAGCCGTAATTCCCTCTCAGTGAAGGTTTTAGACTCGCGAGATAATGTATGCCGTTCGCGGTCAGCTGTGAGTCGCAATTCTCGTTGTAAAGCAGTTTCAGCTTCTCGGGATAACGCATGTTGTTCCCGGTCAATGGAACGCCTTAGCTCTCGTTGAGAAGAGCTTTGAGAAGCCCGTGTTGTAGCTCGTCTCGCTCTTTCAGCTGCTAATCGCATCTCTCTTTCTGGAGAGCTTTCATTAGCTCGAGATGTTGAGGCACTAACTCTCATAGAGTTTAACCGATGTGCTCTTTCCTCTTCCGATTCTTGAGAACGCGTCATTCTCATTCTCCTAGCTTGACTCGAAGTTCGAGATAAAGATGGTCGTTTTTTAGGTGGCATCGTTTATTTTATTTTTAATCGACGGTAACTTAAATTCTATTTAGTTACCCAACAAAAAACTTACGTCAGAGGTCCTAACTATAGCTAAGTATATAATAAATAGAATATAAATCTAAGTGCCTATTAAAACTAAAATAATATTCTAATCGAATTATAAATATGTACGTAGGTACCTACAAATTACAAAAGAATAAAAAATGAAAATAAAGCTATACTTAATGCGTGTGCAATACTATCTACACTTACCTACTTCACTTAAAAATGAATAATAAGAAATACCTACAACTACTGTAATTAATCAAAGTACCTATGCTAATACAAAAAAAACCTTAGATGTTCTAAGTACAGCTGCTATATAATAAAAAAATATAAATCTAAGTGCCTATTTAAACTTAAATACCTAATATTCTAATAAAATTAAACTAAGAAATATGTACCTACCTACCTACAACTTAGGTACAAAAAAAAAAGAAATGAAAATAAAGCTAAAACACGTGTGCAGTATAGGTAGATAGTAGGCAATATCTACCTATACCTACTTCACTTAAAAATAAATAAAAAATACCTATGAATACTATAATTAATAAAAGTACCTACCTACGCTTTTATCTACTCAATACAAAAAAAACTAAACATAAAATGCCCAAAACTAACCTATCAGTAACTAAAAATCTAACAATAATCTAATCTATCTATCTATTATCTAATCTAAAAATCGAATCTAAATCTACTTAAAAAGAAATAAAATAGGAAGTAGGAACTATTAATAGTTAAGAATTTAAACAAAACTAAAACTAATTTAGAAAATAACAACAAAAGAAATTAAAATAAACTATTTAAAGACAAAAAGTCGCGCTGATAAGCACGGTTTATAAAAAAACAATTATTGTCTGTCAATAAAGTTCAACACTCTGAACGCATCAACAGCCAAATATTGAATGACGCTTGCGCTCGCCTCCCGCCCCTTTTATACTCTGCCGCCGCGAGCCCCGTCGAGCACGGCAACCGTTACGCAAAAATAATCCTTATAGCTTGATTCACTATTCACGCGCGATGTCTTGTTGGCGTATTTCATGTAAGTAAGTATAAGTTTGGTGTTTCTATACCGATTTCAATGATTCTTTTTTTATTGAATTGGTGCTAATGTTTATTTTTTTTGGTGGTGAGCATTATTGGTTTTATAAACGTAAAAGTAAACAAATATAATAAGAAATCTCCGAACTGCTAAGCTATCGAGAGTTATGCGTGTTATTGTGAGTTAACTATAAAAGGTAGATATATGCTGTCTTGGAATATTTTTCGTGTATTTTTATGTAGAATATTTCCGTTATACATAGTTTCTATGTAGCTCTAACCATTAAGGCTGCACACGCGACGGAAGCTTAAAAAATCAAGCAACTTCTCCCATTTTCTCAACATTTCCTTTCACTGCTCTGCTCCTATTCATTGTAGTGTGATGAAAAGTATACTATTACCTGCCCAGGAGTATAAAGAATTATTGTACTAAGTTTCGTTAAAATCCGTCGAGTAGTTTTTTTTTCTATAAATAACATACAAACAGACAGACAGACAGACAGACAGACAAAAATTTTTTTAACTGCATTTTTGGCATCAGTATCGAACACTAATCACCCCCTGCTACTTATTTTGTAAATATATTTCATGTACAGAATTGACCTCTCTACAGATTTATTATAAGTATAGATGTTATATCTGATTTTTCATATATATATATATATATATATATATGTATCCTTTATACATTTTCAAATTATTCTCATGACTTAGATATAGCATTCAATAACAATGACAGCGTATATTTATTTTCATAAGTCATTCCTTTATTTTTATAAGGTTTGAAAGTGCTGTACCTACAAGACTTTGTATATATATACTCGTATAAACTTGCAGTGATATCTTCATAAAAAGCATGATCCCTATACTGCTAGTTTTTCCTTTGTACTCATGTTCTTGTATAAAATAATTAAATACTACGGGAGTGGAGCTGGAGACTAGAAATAATAAATAAATAAAAATAAAAAAATAAAAATCTTTTATTGTCAAGCAACATAGGCTCATAGTTGGTTAGTACAATAGAATTACTTAAGAACTATGTTAGTGTAACAAAATATAAACAAAAATAAAATACAATAACATACAATACAAAAATAAAATATAAACAAAAAATACATTACAAACAAAATTTATATAAGCAAAGATCTACCACAGGGAGACTGTCCCGGCTACATTTTGCACATGCAACCTGATAAACTTCCTCATGGTCGGCCCATCCAATCTATCTGCAAATACTTTCAGGATGCTGTTGGTGCTTACCCTTACCCTTTGAATAACCGACGCCACCTTTTTACGCATTATCGCGAAATAATCATCTGTGTGAGCATCTGCAAACATGCCTGACGCACTACAGTGATAAGGGAGCCTCAAATACTCTAAAAAATAAATACACGATCCTGAAACTTTATTTTTAATTTTTTTTTTTATTTCTCATCCCTCGTTGAATATAACCAGAAGAACCATATATAATTGTAATAGTTAGATAAAAAGAACACAAAACTCAATAAAACTTAAGATAACCTAATAAGATTTTGTGTTTTGGTTAAATGCATTTAAGTATTGAAATTATTTCGGAGGAAATAACCAAAATTCAAATATCATTCAAAAGATAAGTTATTTCACGTGTCTTATAACATAGTTATTGTTAATAAGATGTTTTTGTACACAGGTGGTGGTGGTGGTGGTGGTTGGTTGTTGTTTTCACCCACAGAATACTTAAGCTCACTTATCCGTGTGAGAAACTTAAAATGTTTTTCATAAACAGTCACTTGAGAACAGTAAGACGCATTTCGAATTTTTCTTTTTATATTTCTATTAGTATGAGAAGAGAAAACATGAACGGTGTCTTGAAGGCCACAATATTTGAGAAAAAACCTTTTTCTTAATGGAATTTTCATATAACTTCTAAAAGTATTCCGTAAGTCTCGATTTGCGGAATGATATAACTTATAAATCTGTTTTTGTTTCATTACCTTACGAAATATCAGTAACTGAAAAAGACAGTAAAGCTTTGTGGTAAGGATTTAAAATTTATATGTAACATATAAAAGACAAATAACAAATAATCTAAATAAGAAAAAAATTACAAAAACTACTTAAAAAAGATTCCAGATGTCAAAAGATAAAAATCATTGATAAAAATGTCATATTGAATAAACTCAAAACAGTTGCAAATTAAATCTTTTTTAGATGAAAATATTATCCCGGTCCTTCAGAGTGAATTAAAGTAACTTTTCTAAGCTACCTTAAGTTAATCGTGAACACCTCATTATGAACGAAGTACTGAATAAGGTAAGAGTAAGAATGAAGAAAGAAATGCACTTAACTTGCATTTAGATTTTATGTTAAGTTTATAATAATATATATATATATATATATATATATATATATATATATTATTTATGAAATTTGGTCTTATTGTACGCTCTCTGTAATTATATTCCTACCAAGAATTGTTTTTTTTTTACTTAAAAAATTACTATTCAGAAACACAAAAATTGAATACGGCTATTATTACAATATAACAAACAACTTACTTGACGCAATTTGATTGAGATTAGCGTGGTATCTGCTTATCACCATTACACTAGCAAACCAAAAAATTGTATTGTTATCTGTATAATACGAGGGCCAAACTGAAAGTTTTTAGAACTGGCCACTTAAAAGCATTATATTAAAAAAAAAATGTTTAAATTTGGAAAATAGAACTCTTTACCAATATTATTGAGTGTACATTTCATTCATTTGTCATTTGTTTTACAATTTGGCGGCAAATTGAAAATTGTCTGTGCACGTCAGAATGAATTTAAGCCGAGAAAATTTTCGTGCAATGATTTTTTATGACTTTCGATGTCATTTAAGTCAACAAGAAAGTTATGATAGACTTCGATTGGCTTTTCACGATGAAGCCCCATCTCGTGCCACAGTTTACAACTGGTTTAATGAATTCAAACGTGGTCGAACTAATCTCACCGATGATTTGCATGAGGGACGGCCTTCTACAGCGACGACTGAAGATAACATCAGTGTTGTGCGGCGTATGATAGAGACTGACAAAAGAGTGACCTATCAGCAGATTCGGACAAGTCTAGGCATAGGTATGAGTCAAGTGCACAAAATCCTCCATGAACATTTAGCGGCCAGGAAGCTTTGTGCCCGCTGGATACCGCATAATTTGACCGAGGCTCAAAAACTCCGCCGTGTTGATTGGTGCCGAGAAATGATCCAAAAATTTAAGGGAGGTGACTCAAATGCTGTGTTCGACATACTAACGGGTGACGAAAGCTGGATTTACTGTTATGATCCGGAAACCAAAAGACAGTCTGCTCAGTGGGTGTTTCCTTCCGAAGAGTTGCCAACTAAAGTGAAGAGAGGTCGAAGTGTTGGAAAAAAGATGGTGGCCTCGTTCTTCGGAAAGACAGGTCATTATGCGACAGTAGTCTTAGAGGATCAGAAAACGGTTAATGCAGAGTGGTATACTAACAATTGTTTGCCACTTGTCTTGGAAAAAGTTCGAGAGAAACGACCTCGCAGCAGGATCCTCCTTCATCACGACAATGCCTCGTCGCACACCGCCAGGCAAACGATCGACTATTTGGTGACCTCAGACGTGGAATTACTGGGTCACCCGCCGTATAGCCCCGACCTCGCACCCTGCGATTTTTATTTATTTCCGAAAATAAAAGAAAAACTTCGAGGAAAACGTTTTATACACGCCGAAGAAGCAGTGGCTGCGTTTCAAAACGCCGTCGAAGAGACCCCTAAGACCGAGTGGGCAAGGTGCTTTTCTCAATGGTTCCATCGAATGCAGCGATGTATTGATGTAAATGGACGCTATTTTGAAAAGTTACAATAAAACTAATAACTTGCTAGAATGCTTAGTTTTTGATTTTCTAAGAACTTTCAGTTTGACCCTCGTATGTCTATTTTATGTTGTATTAAACTACTTTAATGCTACATTATTACAAGGACACGTATCGAAAGATCCTCTACACAATAGATAAGTACATTTAAACACCCCGCTATAAATATAATAGATAGTTACTGTTATTAATTTGTGTTATATAAATTTGTTTTCTAATGAGGTAGTAACTGTATTTAACTGTTATTTTTTACGCGTAACCTACTGATCCAATTTCGATAAAACTTAGGAAGGATGAATATTATTACATACCTATGAAAGAAATAAGCTACCTTATGTCTTAAAAAAGAAGTAAATCCATAATTTGACGATCATTTCCTATTTAGGAAGAGATAAAAGTTGGTATGATGATACATGTTCTGACTTAAGCATATTATAAGTTGAAAATTCATCTCTCAACGACAGCCTCGAAGTGGTTCCTATAAATAGAAAATTATATCCAAAGTGTCCTCTAGTACTTTAGTAAATAAAGAAAATAGCGAAATTTTGTATGACATTATATGCAATAGAAAAACGATTGTTACAACAACAACGATTGTACAAAACCGTCAAAGCAGAATTAGGCGTCGTAAATCACATAACATACGATTTTCTGATCTAAACCAACTCCTTACACGCCATTATCCGCCCCTTTTCCATTAACGAGACGATTTCGACCGTCCCTTGAGAAAGAGGACCATACAAAGGATGTTATGGCTCTTCTATAGCTCTATTTGCTTTTTACGATCTGGTCGGATGTTTTAACTTGCTTACGATTTTTTTGGACATGATTATAATATGGTTTGTGTTAAGTTATAAGTATGTTTGTATATTTTTAGGTATTACTTTGTTAAATATTATAGTTTTGTTTCATTATCATTATTTATATGGCTTTGATTGTTGTAGTTTTCATTTATATATATATATATATATATATATATAATTATATCTATCTCTTATTGTTCTTTTTCTTGTCTAGTAGCTACAAGTCTACTAGTCTACTAGTTTGTGATTTTGTATTAAGTCGTTATTCATACTACTCGTATTTATCCTAAAATAGAGTTTAGGTGAACCAATAACATAAAAAAAATATTTCTTACACAGAAAAATGTTATTTGCAGAAATAAATAATCGCTTTAAGTTTTTAATGGTAGTACGAAAGTTATAATAAAGTTAACGATGTCCTCACACAAGAAAACTTGTTTTAATTACTTTGTTCCTTTGTTGACTATAAACATTTTTTTAATTTTCCTCTATTTGTGTCTGGTTTCAGTGTGAAAATATTAAACTTCTATTTAATTCATTACAAAGTGAGTATAATAAATATACAAATTAAACATAGCATTAAAAACAATTATTTCGAACGTGGTCCGGCGAATTGAGTTTCACCAACTAACATATGAGAACACGGTTGACTGAGCTTTAAGCTTTTTGTTTATTTGAAGCGCTTTGTTTGAGAATAATTCAAATATGTTTAGTATGTATGCAAATTGATGTATTTTTTTAGGAACAGTTAAATTAAATGTTTTTTTAATTGACCGTCATTTTAGAATAACATATATACTTTGTTCATTTTAAACATATATATAATAATAATAATATGGTTATTGTAGAAAATCGTAAAGAGATTTAAAATGAATTCCGACTTACAACAATATGTTAAATTATTTAATAAATGTTCAACAATATTTTCTGTTGTAATTAATTTAATACTCCTCGGAAATGTTATTTAAACGAGTGAATAAAGACCAGTTATCGTCTGTGTAAACCTTTCGCCATCTTGTCACAATACGTTATTTCAAACTTAATTTAACTCATATTAGAATAATTTACATGAAGTCTTTTATCTATTAATCATAGCATATTGTACTTCAAAAAATTTTTTTACGTATTTAATAGGAATAAGATTAAAACTATCTGCTTTTAATTCATTAACAAAAACAGGTATTGATGAAGAATTTATTGTCTCTTTATATGGATAAGAATTACATTAGTGTGTATTCAACAGATTAGTGGAAGCCGATTATAAATAAAATACTAAATAAATTATGGTCGATAAAGACACAGTGGTAATCGTGTTGGTAGAGCAACTGGGATAGCCTCCCAGGGGTTTGAATAATGAATTTTTAAAATTCATAATATTGTATCGGTAAAATGAAATGAATTCCTTAAGTTTCTTTACCTATTCATTAATTTTAAAAACTTTTTTTTTATTTTTTCCTCGAAACATAATTAATGATGTATATGCTGCTAATGCTAAAACCTAAAACTAGTGTTCTATAAATTCAAGATAATACTTATCTAAAAGGCACTGCTGATATATTATTTAAGTTTAAGCGAAGTCGTAAATAGCATATTACTTCCAATCAGTCGGATTAATTGATACATTCTCCCACTCGTCTCCGTCCAGCTCCAGTTTAGATAAGTTTATAATTAACTTAATACACAGTTTATGGTACTTAATAGCTGTGAATAAGTTGCTTCAGGCACTTATTACTTACTTATTGTTTAAATTGTCTTATCTATTTCTATCCATATGTATTTTGGTTTTTGAAAAAATGTTATAAACAATCTTTAAATTATTAATTAGTATACAAATGAAACAGGAAGACATTCTTAAAAAATTGTATACGAAATTTCAGAGGATATAAAATTCTTCTTTGAATAATATAATCGTCGGAAAGTGGGGTATGAAGTAATTTTTATACTCAAAATGAATTCTTTAACGACAACCATTTAATAGACTTGATTGTTTCAGTCTCAATGCTTTGAAACGTTATAATGTTATATAAAATATAAATAAAATATTAAATACTGCATTACATGTTACAAAGCTATCAAGAAGTTATTATTGTGCATTCTGTATACTTCAGTGGATATGTTATTGAAAATCCATGCTTGTAAAGCAGAGTCAGCAGCGTCGGTAGTGACGGTGACGCTGTCATGGCCAGTAGGGCTAACAGCAGAGACAAACAAAAAAAAAGTCGGTAGTGATTAAAATTGAAGGTTTTTTTGCTGAAGGCTTTACACATTCAATAAATTATCAAAGTATGTATAGAATACAATGAATACATTGAAAATAATTTAGTACCCCTAAAGGAACAATATTCCATCAAAATAATTATATTATTCATAAAGCTTAATGTTTCTATCTAACAATATTTACCTGGATATGTGATATTATATAAATAAACTGATCGTTGTAATTGTATTTTTTCCGTTCAACCAATTTCCTATCAAGGCAATGGAACGTATAAAGCTGTTAATAGTACACGATGCAGTGCACGATCCATTACACGTATCACTAGTGGAGGAATTAAATTGCCTTAGTTTTCCCCCATTTCAATCAACCAATCAATCAAGCAATAAGATAATAAGTTCACGAGGATTTAAATATATATAAACACTGCCCGTTGCCCGTGTTTCATTCCTGTATTTAATAATTTTGTAATATAAAATCAAAGATTTATATATTTCACTGAATAAAGCTTTATTATATCTTGTTTCATATTGATTATTTACCGTATGTTAACCAACAAAATCCGTATTACATCTGGAGGCAGTGCTGCAAATTAAAACTTTACTAAAATATTCACAAGCGGCCGTTCCCTTACATAATGTACGACTTGGAAGCATTGTATATACGGCATATTATATGAAGCACTTCGGACGAGACCTGTTGCTTAATCGATTTCACTTGAGCTTGGTTCAATGTCTTTATTCGCATCCACGAGTCATTGAGTTGAGTGATAGCTTTATCTGTTAGTATTTGATAAATATATATATATATATATATTATATAACTATGAATCTGAATTATATTCTTGTTAAATGAGTGTATATGGAGTTTCCAGTGGTTTCTTTTCCACGGACGCACCTACTTCCTGAGACCTTGTATGTGTCGTTTCATAAGTCAAGTGTATGCGTATATGTTATAAAAAGACCCTTTCAGACTTTGACAATATTTACAGTGGCGAGCTCCTATTGATCGCAGGTCCTAGTCCTACCGGCGGTGTTTAATTTTTCATTCTATAGAAATAAAATGTAAAAAGTAAGTTTAACATTACTAATATATTTATATAGAATGTAGAATATTTAAAAATAATGTTACGTAGAGGCATGATTAATTGTTTTATTTATTGCATATATTATGAACTATATATTTAGTATGCTTCAGGAATATTCCTCTGACATATTTACGAGTCTCCAGAATATATTCTGATTTCGCTTGTAACGCATTAACAGTCACATTTAGTGATATAAGTAATTATGTAACAAGATGATGTAGAGGATCCGCACATTAATTACTTTACTTCTTAACCAGATCAAAAACTTTGACATTCTCAAGAAATTTTGTGTGAACATGACATTCCCCTTTGAAGAATTTAGATACTGTAAATGAATTTATGTTGATGTCAAAGTATTTTAACACATTTTGAATTTAAAATATATTATCTTTTAATAAATGTTATGTTATAGAACATACGCAGAGCGGTATTATATTATATAATTATAATTTAAATAATACAAATAAAATAATACAAATAAAATAATACAAATAAAAAAAAAACTTGTATATTTTTGTAAAAAATCTTTAATAATGATAATTACATAATGGAAAGTATAGATCAATTATTCAGTGTCATATTGTTATATTTACTTCAATTTATTTACTATATTAATATTTTCAAAAATAAATAATGAAAATATGAGATCAAGAATACGTTTATGGATTTCCCTTCCTTGGAGTTTTATGTTGAGGTCTGAGAGTGACTTTTATGGGAGATACATTTTATTTACTTATCTAAGGTATGTTATAAATATAGACGTCAGGTGTTGTCGTCGTTACGTTGTACCTCATAAAGTTGACAAGAAATGTGTCTTCAACTGAAGACAGTAATATATGTAGTTGTAAGTAAGATAAGGGGTACTCGTACATAGAAGAGCTTCAGTTAATATCAATACAATAAATTAAAACTAACCGCTGCTACTATTGATGTTCAACTTTTCTTTTATATGATTTGACAACACTATTTAGTATAAATATATTTTAAAATACTAAATACTAAGAGAGGGCGAGGCGAAAGAGGTATGCAGGGACCGTAGCGTTTGGCGCTCCGTCGTCTCTGGCTACCCCGCAAGGGATGTGGCGTGAAGGTAAATAAATAAAATAAAAAAACTGATATCCAAAAAAAATAATTACAATAACTAATTATTAACTAAATACGGCATGCTATTATTAAATATAAATTTATATTAATTTATATCAATTTAATTATAATATAATATGGATATATTAAAAACTTTTAGGTAAGTTAAATATACAAGAGTACTGTATGTGCGAAAGAGAAATATAGAAAAATTGTGAACACGACTCACGACATATGAGCCAAGACTGTCAACGGCGAAACAATGGTCTACTATTATATTTACTATTGATAAGTAATACTTCTTTAATTATACATATAAACTCTTATATAATGTCACTTGGGATATTTTTGAGCTTCGATTTAACTTTAAATGATAAAAAAATCCAGTAATCAATATTATCTTCTAGAAATAGTTAAAGTTTCTGAATGATATTTTATTCACAACTTCTGTTTCTATAGAGGTTGTTTGAGGCATTTCAAGTTGGTATTGAACAATTATTTTCATATTTGGTCCCTCAAATGCAAACTATATTTAATCATTTCAGAACTTGGTCTTATTTATTACAAATAAGGCATGTTTATTACAATATATATATATTTCATATAATCACTTTTTAATTTACCAGTCAAGGAACCAAAACAGAAAGTATCTGTCATTGTTATAAGAAACAGTGATAATTTAAATTTTTCGTGTAAAGTGGATCATTATAAATATATTCAAAAGTAATAATCAATTCAAGCCACATTAAAACTATAATTGAGAAAGGTTGTGATTGGAACTTTGTATTTAAATGTTAATTACGTGGAAGATACTTTAAAATCATAAAAGCGTAGTAATCTTTGAAAACACTTTTCCAAATTTCGGAATTTCGTATCAATAATATGAAATAAAATAAATACAATTATAGAGAAATATATAAACTAATGGCTTACCCTTTTTGATGAATGGTTTTAGGACATTTCTATGCCCATGACATTCTATCTAGGTTACTATCAAAGATCATAAATAATTTTTATTCAGTATACCTTACGTGATTACCCCTAATTTAAGAATTGCGATAAACAGACCAATGAAATATCCATTAGTAATAATAAAATCCATTACCATTTACTAGTTATGGTATAAAAATTAAATCTTATAAAGCATTAATTATAATTTATTATATATCTAATATACAAACATCCACCAGTTACATTTTTTATTATATTTACAATTAAAGATGTTAGGATACAATTTAAAAATATTACTAGAAACACTTATGTTGTAATACGTTTTATCGAAAACTTTGAATACTTTAAAAACATTTTAACTTAATAACAATCTCTACGTCACGTATTTGTGTGCTTGTCTTCTTGTTATCTAGTTCATTTAGTTGGTGACTTCTAACTCTAGTTAGTGCTACTGTGTGGTTTTTAAAACAACCATTTTGTAAACAACAAGGTGGAGGTGTAATTAAACAAACAGGAGCACATTTAAAGTTTTGAATAAAACACCTTCTAACCAGACCAACTAAGAACATATTGTTTCTATGTTAATTCGAGTAAGGTTAAAAATATATTAATAATGTGCTTTGTGAGTAGACCAGATGGAAATTGTCTGTCTTACTTTTATTATTAGTTACTATTTTTTTAGTTTAAACATTTACCAAAACTAATAAAACTATGAAGGAATTAAACAACTGTGAAGTATATCATTTAATTAATACCAAAATAGAAGTAAAAAGTTAATGTAATAATGTTTTTATATTTTTGATCTTCTTTGTAATGTTAATACAAACTAGGTAAATAAGGAAGCAACTATCCTATATCTAGGAAATATTAAAATATAAGTAGACAATAATAAAAAATGAGATTTCATATTGTTTCATTTATATTTTTTTTGTTAAAGGTTCTTAATAAAACCTTCCCGTTCCAAAGTAAGCCCCGGTCAAAAGTTAAAATCTTAATATTATCCCCTGTTAATAAATCTCCATCTGTTGAGTCGTCGTCAGTCGGTTGCTTTTAAACAAGTGCAGATCGTCTTATAAAACTGTTATTGGGTTATAAGTTTCATAAATTAAAATTACTGTAATAATCTTATTATAGTAATTACTGTGAATGCATCGTGTGAAGTTAAATAATTCCTATTTTATATTATAATACATAGAAAAGCAAACCCATGACTTGGATATAACACTAGACAAATTGTCCTTCTTCTGTTTTATAATACTATTGTTACAGTAAGGAGGTGCTCGAGAATGGTAGCAGCGGTAGTTCATGACGCGTCCTCGGACTTAGAGGTTAGTTCGGACTCGTTAAATATTTATACATGTTCTTTCATGTATATTCGAAAATTTTGTTAAAAATATATTATTATTTTTTTTATAGCTGGTTGGTATATTTGAAAATAAAAAGTTTATTACTGTAAAGAATTCATTTCAAGCATTCATATCAAATAAAATACGCAAAGCAAATATTATAAAAGTTCCGTTAAAGTTTCCTGAAAATACATTTCACTTGTGAAACCAATATTCGACGACACTTACAAGATATTATATTTCTTACCTGAAAGGAATGAGCGTAAAATTTATAGTGAAGAAGTTAACTTCTCTCACTGAAAAATGTTTTTATTTATTTCAAACATTTTGTGGAATGGCCCCAATATCTATATACATAAAATAAATCTGTAAAAGAATTGAATAGATCTCACATATCTCTATCATTTGTAATATAATATTTGAAGTATATATTACCAGTATTGAGTTTGAACTATGACTGTAGTTAAACAGAGCTTTGGAATGATTTATTTATATATATAAAATGTAATATTTATCAAAATTAGTAGAACTCCTACCTGCGACCACTGGGAATGCCACCCCAATGTTTTGTCCACAATGTTTTGTATTATAAGCCAAGCAATATAATAAAACTGTTTAAGAGGTTTTCATTTTAAGCATATAAGTTTTATGATCTATACTGGTATTATTTTCCATTCCTTGGAGTTTTATATGAAGGTCTGAGAGTGACTTTTATGGGAGATACTTTTTATTAACTTATCTGAGGTATAGAAGTCAGGTGTTATCGTCGTTACGTTGTACCTCATAAAGATGACATAAGAAATTGTATCTTCAACTGAAGAGTAAATAACTGAATATATATAGTTGTAAATAAGATAAGATAGAATAGCATTTATTTTGAAGAGCTTTTTATCTTTTATAAGATTTTATAATATTTGACAATAAAGTTTTAAAAGTATAATTTAATAAGTAATAATAAAACAAACATTATCTAATTAAAAAGTAAACAGCGAATGAAAATTTAAGAGACAAGTTGTCTTAGATAGCTCTACAATTTAATATAATATAATACATAAGAGAAAGTGACAGGAAGAAAAAATACTGCCTGATAGAGAGAAAGATATATAGAAAGAGAGAGGTGCATATATTATCTGTTGTTTCATTTATTGACCACACTAAATGGATTTGTTACAATTAATTGTATGCCACAACAACTTTGTTGACATTATCACAAATAACTGTTTAACTAAAACCTTTTTAGTTTCATGAACAGAATATATAACAAATCTTATATAATAAAGTAACGAGAGTCCATTTTAATTAGTTCTTGGGATGAAATCTGTCATCCGAATTTAATCAACCTTGAAGAAATTTTAAGATGACAGTCAATTAATTAGTATAATTAATAAAATTAATTAGCCATATTGTAAAATGATAAGATGATTATTCGTATTAATAATGAAGGAAATGACTATGTTTTTATTTTGTGAATTTTGTTTATAATTTGTAAGAGGTCTGTGTGTCATTTTATTAATTGAATTTAAGTTGATATACATGTATGTATGTATGTATAGTATCGAAGCCAAATTATATATATATATATATATATAATTCTCTTATAGTGAGGTTTACATAAAAAATATATAAAATACTAAGCCATTACTAAAACATAAGTTTATAGTTTATTTACATTGAACTTACCACATATACATGTAAACATATACATGTGTATGTATGTATCAACAATTTATTAACAATTTAAATTGTGTTATTACGGGTAACGATTGTAAATCATTTTCGTAATATGTTACATTTCTATTCGAAATAAATATTTTGTACAGTATTTAATCCTACCATGATTTAATATAAATATTTGTTACATTACAATATCAGTATTATAACTGTCAAGATTTTATTCATTAATGGTGTATTCATTAAAAGGTTAATTCTGAAAGTCAAATACAGAAGCTGGTAGTTTATTGTATATACATACTCGTAGCTGAGTTGCAGCTGAAGGCTTCAGAGTACACTCGTTACTGAATCAGTCCTACCTCACGTGTTCACTCTTCTTTTATTTAAAACAGTCTGCCATTGGGTACTGGGCACTGTTTTTGTTTCGTTGATTTGTTTAGTTCTGTTCATACAACAAAGATGTTTTAATTATATGAAATATACTTGAATTACAGTGATTTGGAGATAAGTTATACTAGGTGTTTACCTATCGTTATACTATCTAGATTCTCTTTTTCTTTATCTTATAATTTCTACAAATAAAGCACAATTCTTTTTTATTTTTATACGCCAGCTTTTCAAATGTATTTGTTACTGTATTTAAGTTCGTATTTTCAGTGACTCTGTCATTGGTAGCTCTAATTACTAGGACTGTGGAGTTTCAAACATACGCGTACTCCAGCTTGTTAAGTCACACGGTGTACCGAGAAAATCGTACAGGCTTTTCTTAGGATTAAAAGTTATTTAAAATGCAAGTTTTAAAAGATTTTTTAAACAAAAGAAAGTAGAAATAAAAATGATTATTCACCCCAATCACTCTGTTTGCCGAACACGATTGTCTTAAACAGTAATACAATACTTTTATACAGTTTTTACACATCGGTAAATTTTAGTTGTAATTAACGAAAGTAGTGTGTTAGTTTTCAAAAGTACTTTTTAATTGTCGGTTGAAGTCTCACTGACTGACTGACGACTGTTGTTCATTAGGATTTCTTAGAAGTATTAAGAGATTTAATTCCAATTATATACTTCTATTTTTTGTTTGAGTGAAATCAAATAAAAAACCTTGTCAAGTTAAATGCATACAATTATATAGTGTAATAGGCTTAGATTATGCGAAACTATTTAGTTTCAGTGATATAAAAAAACGATGTATAAGTATTTTTTATTTCCATGTTTTTCGTTAAATTAGTAAATTTTTCCGCTTCAAAAGTCCAACGCAAAGGACAACACACAGCCACAGTTAATTTTTTTAACACATGCACAATAATAAATGCTAAATAAAACAAAAAAAAATTACACCATGGCTTGGATACAACGTGACGCGACAATATCTTTTGCCTTCTTATAATACTATTGTTACTGTAACGAGATGTTTCAGAATGACAGCGGATGTCATTCATAACGCGGGCTCGAAGAGGCTAGTCTTGACTCGGAAAATACTTATTTATATTTTCTTACATACATTAAATAACTTTGAAAAAATAACCCTTTACGTGTTAGTACCAGGATTGAAATTAAAAATATCTACTATAAATAATTTATTTCAAATATTCCTTTCAAATAAAATTCTCAAAGCGTATATTTACAAAAATCTTGTAAATTTTCTCTGAAGATACATTTCACTCGTCACACCGATATTCTTCGGCATTTACGAAATATTATATTTCTGTCCTGAAAGGAAAAGGCGGTATATTGGATGGTGAATATTTAAAATGGACGATTTATAATTTTTACTTTTACAAAATTACTGTTACGTCTCTCTAAAATACTTTTTCATTTTCCAACATATTATTAAATAGCATCAATAATAATTGGAACTGTTAAATAAAATAAAATAACCATTGTCTTCTTTTTAATGCTGTTTTTTCACAAAGCAAACCAAATAACTAAAACTTAAGCTAAAAACTCCAACGCCATACCTACTACAAAAACATTTACATTTCTAGTGATTAGTGACCCCATTATACTGATATTCAATATCATAATGGGGTCCATTCGATGGAATTCGAAGGAAGGAACTCAAAGAGAAAAATTAATTATACAAAATGAATCGCAATGGAACATGGAGCTTGTTGGTGACAGATCAAAAGATGTTAATCTTACAAGTTCACTTTCAAATTGATGTCCGAAATTAGATTCCGGTTTATTCTGAGTAAATGTTGAGTTTAAACTTAATAATTTTTAATATAATGTGGAAAAGCTTTTTTCTGTATTTGATAAATTTATAGTAAATGTTCTTATTTTGAGTCGAGTTGTTAATAAATTAGCCTAATTAATAAAACTACTTAAAATACTTTATATACGTTTTTAAGCACAGTGTGATTTTTACGAAACTTTGATAATTTTAATTCTGATAATTTTGAAAAAAGATACGATTCAAAAATACAATTATTATTTTATATCCTTGTATTTTAGGTTTTACTGTAAATATGTTCCAAATTAAATTTTGTAGGGGATTAGGGGTTGTTAATATTTTATACATACATATATGTTTATATATTTTCAGCGATTAGACGCCGATATTATTGTGCTATTAATGTTGGTATTTTTAGCTGTAATAAAATAATCAAACTGTTTAGAAGCATTACAATTTAGCACCAAATTTTCTCGCTTCAACTTGGTATGTAAAGAGATTACTGATTTTATATTATTATAACATCTATGTAAAGGTATTTATCATCTATGTTACGTGTTTGTGTCATTTCGTTGTAAATTTATACTTAATTGTTTATTGGAATTGTTGAAAGTTTTGTGATAAATTTATTTTTGCGTATGTTGTGATTGCTTGAATATAGATTCGTCGCACGCTGCGGGTGCGGCTTGTTAAGATGTTATCAAATGTGGTTGTATCTGACATGGATAAACGTTAACATGTTAACGTCGAAATGAATGAATGCTGCAAATATTAACAACTGAATCTAATTAAAGGTAGACAGCAATAGACATTATATGTATGTTTATTTACATTATACATTCATTCACACATTATACATATTATGTAACTGTATTCTGTATTGTTCTTAAATATGAAACAATTTTGTTTGCAAGAACTGAACATAGATACACACTTTGTAGATATTAAGTATACTTACTCTTAATAACACATGATGTATTGATATACATCTCTATGTATAAAATATTAATGAAATTTATAAAATAATTACACCCTAATTACGTTAATTAATAGCACGGAGCTGTATCATTTGATAAAGTCCCTTTTAATAATTTATATTAAAATATCATTAAAAGCTATAGAATTCCTTTTCAGCATCTCATCTCAAGAAACTCTAACAATGATTTATTTTACTGTATTACGTTGAAATATAACAAATATTCATAAGGAAAATTTGACCCGATTTAGTATTCAACGAAATTTCAATTAAGACGAATCTATAATACGTAGGTGAAGTTTTCCGGTTTCTACTCTCATAGCTTTGGAAAGGTTGAGGAGGAATATCAACTCAGTACTTCTATCAGTAATAATTTATGTATTCAAATGTCCAAACCACCAAGTCCATTACGTCTTAAGCTAGACTAATAGTACATTTAAGACGCTTACTTACAAAACAATATTAATAATATTTGTCACAAAACAAAATTGGTATAATTTGTCTTTTAGCATCCCAGAATATTACAATTGTGACTACCTTTTATATAAATTTTCGTTTTTTGACACGACTGCTTCAACCCGCATAATTCATCAGTTCACAGAACAGCGGTATTCAATTAAATAACGACAAAGTTTTTAATTAACAACATGAGATATATGATACCTAAAGATATTCTGAACCAACTTTCATTGCAATGAGATAAAAACAATATACTAATTATTAAACTACTTTGACACACATTTGAAGTTCTTTGTCAAGATTAAAGTCAATTAATATCAAAAGCGTAATTATATTTAATTAAGCGAACTTACATTGTGAGTACTAAAATAACTGAATCGACGTTACATAATGAATCATAACAATAACTTTTTATTTCTTTATTCATAAATCGCTTACATATTTTTAATATTAATTTATCGGCGTCAAACAATGATTGCAATTTTGCAAATATGAAAGACTTTATTAAAAATGCACATATTGCTTTTTATAAATATATATTTAACACGATCATCAAAAGATTAATATTTTATTACATACCTCTTCTTTTAGAACTGAAAATATTATTATTAAGAGATTATTTTAATTTAAATTGAGGGTAGCTGTTAAATTTATTAAAATTATTCAGTACTATGTATTCAATTTCTTTTCATGAATAACAAGCATTGAGTAAAGCAAAACATCATTTTTATATATTAAAGAAAATTACTGCACTTTGTATTTATTTCATAATGACTTTATTCTATTTTAAAAAAGTATATGTATTTTAATACAGTTATAATTAGAAGGTTATTGTAAACAGGTCGTTGTTTTTTTACAAGTCTTGAAAATGTTAGTTCACACTCAGAGAACACTTATCTTCGCTTATCCGTGTAAGAAAAATAAGATGCTCCTCACTTGAACCACCACGAGAACCGTATAACCGATTTCTTTTTATGGTTCTATTAATCTCAGTAAAGTTGGAGTTGAAAGAAAACATGAAGGGTGTCCTTCAGGACTTCTTCTTGTTGGCTTTCAAGCCAAGAAGTTTTGTAAAAACTCCTTTTAATAATTGAATTTTCACCTGACTTTTAAAAGTATTCTTTAAGTCTAGATTTAAGGAATGTTATAAATTCTAATTTGTTTCATTTATTTTACGTCATATGTATGAAATAAAATAGAATTTTATATATATAGATAAAAAAAAGGAAATGTTAGCGCTAAGGATTTAATATGTATGAAAGTGAAATTATCGATAAACTAAATAAGAAACTATCGCAAGCTTTAAAAAAGTCAAATATATCTGTTGTATAAAACTCAAACGTCAGGGAATTTTGATACTCGTAACGACATTTCTTGTGGAGGAAATCTAAGTTCCCGGTCATTCAAAATGACTTCAAGCAACTTCTCTAAGTAAATCGTAAACCTCATTATGAACTAAGTAGTGGGTAGTGCTTAATAATTTTAAATGTATTTAGCTTGAATGGACAATCTTATTTAGTTAGTGTTTACTTCTTAATATTTAACTTATGATATTGATCTAATATGATGCAACAATACTAAGAAGAAAAGGAATGAAATTAATATTGAAAGACAAATGTTTTAGTGTGATGTCATTTGATCTTTTCTTCATTAATTCTTTAATATTAAATCGATTTTATTTCATGAAAGGGTCAACTGTTAATAAACTGAATAATGTTTGTTTTATATATATGACGGCGCGTTGATTGAAGTTTATTTTAAAATATAAGTTACGCAATTATATTACTTGATTCTGTAATGGATTGTTATAAAAAATATTAAAATATGAGCGGATAATCCCGAATAGGGTAGTAGGTGTCGACACTGGTAATGGCGGTTGTCATGGAGTTGACAGCTGTTTGCAAGAAGTGCACATTTGCTAACCTATTGGCTCTAAATCCCGTTTAATCTTATTGATTGTGTAATATTTTGTTAAACAGTTTTAAAAGAATTAATAATAACGTTTTGAAGAATACGAGTGTACTTCTATTTTTAATTCCTATCGTTACAACGCCCATTATGAACAATAACAGCCAAGACCGCTATGAGGCTTCTCCCGACGCTCTTACATCAGAAGCGGGATTACCAGCGACGAATAAGGAACAGAATAGAGGTCAGAACGTTAATATTTCTCTAAATAACGAGTGTGAACGTTGGAAATATCTCTTTGAAGTGCAACAACAGAATATGATGGAATTAATTCGCACTATACGAGAACCATTTGTATCTAGTACTAAAATAACATTACCCGAGTTTAACCCTGATACTCCTGAGTACGACGCTCGAGCGTGGTGTGAAACCGTGGACATATGCTTACAAGAAAAACCTATTTCCGGCAGTGATTTAGTAATCACTATGAGCAAGGCACTCAAGGGAACGGCGTCAGCATGGCTTGCGCAATCTAGTTTTACCGGTATTACGTAGCCGCAATTAAAAGATCTCTTCTTAGCTAGATTTGATACTATTGAGACACCAGCTGCGAACTTATGGCGACTACTCAATAGTAGTCCAAGGGAAGGAGAGTGTTTATCTGCGTTTGCCGGGCGATTTATGAGCACTATATTAGCAAGATGGAAGTCTTTATCGAAATAACAGATTGCGATCGCGCTTACTTTAGCACATACTTCAAAAATTGAGTCACGATTGCAAAGAATAGCATTTACTACTGAGATTGACACTCGTAATAAATTGCAACAGGAACTTATGGCTTTCGGCTTTAGAAAACGAGGACCCCCGACTAGTGAGAAGACTACTCCGACTGAATTAAAGAAGCCGCGTACAGATAATGCACAGCGATGCTATAACTGTGGCAAGCCGGGTCACGTATCTCGGGAATGTCGAGGAAATATTAGTCGTGACAGCAATACTACTATACAATTTGAGATTTCAGATACTACCTCCTCTCAGCATTTGAAGGACGCTAGCTCGCAGAAGAAGACAATTACTCCAACATGCTTCAAGTGTGGGGAACGACTCCAAATCGCGCCCCGTTGCCACAGTGCGGATGTCAAGGCCAGCGATGCACGAACTGAACGACGAGTGAATGTCTGATACATCCAACCTGCCATTGATAAACTTTTAGATGAAACCGGTGAGAAGTTTTCATTTTGCTTTGACTCAGGTGCCGAATACTCGTTAATAAAACGAGTTCTATCTGATAGATTTCTAGGTAAACGGCAGTATGATGCAGTATTATTGTTAGGAATAAGTAATGCGCTTCTTACTTGTAACGTCCAAATTCTTTCTACAGTTTCAATTCAATTACTATTTCATGTGGTGCCCGATTCGTGTATTTCAAATGATATAATGATCAGGAGGGATCTACTTTCATTAGGGTTTTCAATAGAGATTTTTGAAAATAATCTTATCCTTAAAAATAATAGGGCCGTTTCTATTTGTGACATAGGTACAAAGGAAAACAAATTCGAAAGTATAGATTGTGGTGACGTCATCATTCCATCACGGACAGTAGGCGAGGGTATTAAACGTTTACAGATAGTTCTTAAAGCGTTAACTGATTCAGGATTTTCGTTGTACATAAAGAAATGTAGATTCCTTAAAACTTCTATCCCATAGCATACCATTCACATAGATGCCAAAGAGTATGTTTTTGTATCAATAGACGCCTTTACTAAATACGTGATATTGTATCATACACGCAATATAGACACAAATAGTGCCATTAAGGCATTAAAATTCAATGTGTCTTTGTTTGGTGCCCCTACATGCGTTATAGCTGACCAGGGTCGATGTTTTGCTGGAAAAGAGTTTAGGGACTTTTGCAATGCATACAACATTAACCTACATCTTATAGCTACCGGTACAAGTCGTGCAAATGAGCAAGTAGAACGTGTCACGTCCACATTAAAGAATATGTTAACTGCTGTCGAGGTAGATAATAATAAGTCATGGCAAGCTGCACTGCCTGATATACAGCTATCCATCAACTGTATTATGATTAGGGTTATAAAAGCGAGTCCTTTAGAATTGTTAATAGGAAAGGTTGCTAGGCTCCCAAACTTAATGACATTAGAAACAGATGACATAGAAGTTGATTTAAATCTTATAAGAGAGCAATCGACACGAGCAATAGAAGGCAATGCTTTTTCGGAGAAAGTAAGGTTTGATAAAAGTAAAGCAAAATTAAAAAAGTTTGAAGTAGGTGATTATGTGCTACTTGAAAACCACGAGCATAACAACCAAACTTGACCCAAAATTTAAAGGCCCTTTTAAAGTAGTTGAGCTGTTGGATGGTAACAGTAAATTTACTTCGGGCCCTTAATTCTAATAGTAGTAGTAGTATAGTACAACTAAGTACGCACACGACCGTATACGGGCGAATGTTATGTTCCATTAGAGTTGAGTGGTGGACTAGAGATTCCAATCCAGTCAGAATGTGCCGATGACGGCCATGGTAAGTAATTACATAACCTGTGCATCCTACTTTTTAGTCTACGAGACAATGGGTAGCCTGTGTGGCATCTGGCCTGTGTGGCATCTGGCCTGTGTGGCATGAACTGGCCTGTGTGGCATGGACTAGCCTGTGTGGCAAAGACTGGCCTGTGTGGCAAAGACTGGCCTGTGTGGCAAAGACTGGCCTGTGTGGCAAAGACTGGCCTGTGTGGCAACGACTGGCCTGTGTGGCAACGACTGGCCTGTGTGGCAACGACTAACCTGTGTGGCAGAAAACTGCCTGTGTAGCAAATGACCTACGTAGCATTAACTGATGTATGTGACATATGTCATACGTTGAGTGTGACTTTTACCAAATATTTAATACTATTAAAAAAAAATGTAATCGCTGTAAGTTGTATGACATGAAGAAATAAGAATATTGTGTGGTCAGGAAGACCGATCGTGATATAGTATAAAGCGCTATATTTATTGTCCACAGATGAGAATGGTACACACGAGGACGTGTGACAATGCAGGACGGCCGTGACGGCGCGTTGATTGAAGTTTATTTTAAAATATAAGTTACGCAATTATATTACTTGATTCTGTAATGGATTGTTATAAAAAATATTAAAATATGAGCGGATAATCCCGAATAGGGTAGGAGGTGTCGACACTGGTAATGGCGGTTGTCATGGAGTTGACAGCTGTTTGCAAGAAGTGCACATTTGCTAACCTATTGGCTCTAAATCCCGTTTAATCTTATTGATTGTGTAATATTTTGTTAAACAGTTTTAAAAGAATTAATAATAACGTTTTGAAGAATACGAGTGTACTTCTATTTTTAATTCCTATCGTTACAACGCCCATTATAAACAATAACAGCCAAGACCGCTATGAGGCTTCTCCCGACGCTCTTACATATATATATTGTAAATAGAATCGCATTTGTTATAAGATCTATTAATCTCCAAGTTTTAAAATTTCTCTTCCAGATATGTTCATATAATAAGTTGAAGACAGAATTTCTTTCAACAGCCGTGAATTGGAGCCGTGAGAAGTCGACACATGACTTCAGCCTCGCTGCTCCTAAATTTATATAACCATATATAACAGTTTAATAAATGGCACGTTGTTTACTACTCTGAAGATACCTTGAGGACTACAATATAATCATTCTTAGAGTTATTGAATTCAGGTTTGTACTGTTTATTTATCGACTTTTTTGCTAGTATACTTTTATTAATTGGATATAAACCAGATTTTTCTATAGCATAAAATAAGCAATAAAGTTTTACTCGTATATTGGCCTCTAACATAGTCGTGGGTTATTGACATCGGATTATTTTTGGTAGACACGGAATTTACAATTTTTAACAAAGTCTATTGAATTATTCGATTAACCTGAGTTTCATACATTATTTTAGATTGGAACAAACTGCATCTAATAACTTAATAGGTACATATATTTACATTTGTAAATAATGTGATTGAAGATATTTATTATGAATAATTCGCAAAATATTAATATTACTAACGATGTAGGTAATATCAATAAATATTATTATTGTAACTTTATTAGCTAATTTCTCTATGAATACTCATTTCTCGAGTAAATAATCTCATCAGAACAGTTTCCTAGAACTTTATTAATATCTGCTCTCTGAATCTCATTGATAATAACAGAACTACATAATACAATAAACCGATGTATGTTTTGGCGAATACTAGTATTCGTACTGTACAGGGACGAATTGGAAGAGACGAGAATTGGTGTTGGTATTTATCTATATTTCTGAGTAAATGATGTGATAAAAATCAAAAATTTGCTTAAGCTATAGGAAAAAATAGAAAGTGATTTTAAAAAGTGTACTGCAATACTATGATTGTGACCAAAATTAACAAACTTTAACTTTAAACAAATGGTTATCAGTTTCTCTGATATTAATTTTTTATTGTATAATATTTTGTAAATTTTAATGTATTATAGTCCCATGGTTTAAGATACAACTCTGTTGACTTCGAAATCAATAACCACAACTTCACAAAATTGCCACCTTCAGACCTCACAAAGTAAATAGTATATTTTGCAAACTTCAAAGCCTTTGTTTCTCTAATATTTTAACAAAGGTTGCATGTGGTCCATGTGCTACTTTTTGAAATAGAACTTGTATATCTCAGTGCACCGTAATGGGCCAAATATTTTTTTATTATTATTAATATTAATAATAAATACACGTCTTTATTTTTCACATCAAAGTATTTAATTTATAATATGAAATGTACGTTACAATTTATTATAGCTATTTTTATACACATAAATTGATTTCAATGAATAAATCGAAATAAGTCAGGATGTTTCAGTAACTGCGAAACTGTAAACTGCGAGTGTAACAAAGAGGTTAAGTTGTAATAATACCATATTTTATTTTATGTTATATGTTAACATGTAAAATAACCTATGGCTTGGATATAATGTTTGAGCATATTCTTTTTCGTCTGTTTTATATAATTATTATTACAGTCACTCACTCAGACCATAAAACTGTCTCAGCGATATTAAAACACATTTAGGGGCCTAAAGGTAATTGATTATTTTGTTAAAGTCTACTTGAAGAAAGGAACGAAAAGAAAAATTAATTATACAAAATGAATCGCAACGGAACATGGAGCTTGTTGGTGACAGATCAAAAGATGTTAATCTTACAAGTTCACTTTCAAATTTATCTCCAAATTAATTTCCGGCTTATTCTTGAATTCAAACCTAATAATTTTAAGTATTAGATTAAGTTTCAGTATGTCTTTTGCTTATGAGTCGATTGATTTCAAGACGGTAAATGGAATGAATGCGTATTACTAAACCTTTTTTAGGAGATTCTTAAAAAAAGTTGTCATATAAATATTTTTACACTCACTGTAAGCAGCCATTATGACTGCGCCCTTCTTTCTTTCTACAATTATAGTCAAAATCTTATTTAGAACTATGCTAAAATGCTAATTTTGATTACATATTAAGGAAAACCTTATAAATAAATAAATAAAACTAAATAACTGGATACATACATTTAATTTATTATTTATACTATTAAACCCTTTAAGTGTAGTACACGAATAATAATATATCCCTTATTATATCTTTCATTTTGATTTAAATTCATATTGCGATAACAGTGACATCTGCTTTATTAAATAAAAGCGCGCCATAAGTCATTGTGTAATGAAGTATAATCCGGGTTCTTTATCGAGTCAGTCGCGAGCTTAAACCGCAGTGAGGTCAGGTTCTTTTCGAGTCACTTGTGGTTTACACAAAGACCGGGATCAAGCTTCTTAAATATTAAGCTTAGTTTAGTCTTTAAACTTTATATTCGTAATAACCTAGTTAATATTTCATTGTATGTACTTGTATAATAGATTTAAATATAATAAGATATCGTTTATAACAAGCAAGGTCTATAATAGTTATACCTAATAACGATATTGTTTCTAAAAGCCTCTAAAACATACGCTTTATTGTTGAAATACCCTTTCCTTTTAATTACTCTTCAACCCACACTCTATCTTATCTCCTATAAAGGTCCGCTGTCATTTGTTTTATACGTTATAGAAATTGGAGTTTGATTTTGTCGAGTAGGGATAGGCAGGACGGACTTCACATACTGACATTTACAAATTGACAGGGTGATTATTCTTTTAATATCTGCATTAGTACAGTATTAAGAAAAAATATTATTAGTTACGTACATATCATGTAATTTAGTTAAAGAAACTATAGTTTGATACGAAAGCAATAATTTATTAATAATTATTATTGATATATTTCTAATTATGGTGTTCCTGTCATATATACACCACCTCTCATATATACACATTTTGATACTGTATCACGATACGATCTAATTTAATACATGATACAGTGTTACAAAATCGAGTACCTAAAACGAAAACTTCATACAAAAATATAAATATGCACAGCGCTAAATATTTCAGTTCTGTTTTGTTCTAAACACTTTAATCTTCTTGTCAACAAAACAATTAATTATTACTTAAAATTTAAATTAACTTTAACAATACCACAATAATAGATTTAAAAAAAGAAAAAAACATTTTCTTATTGCATCCATTTCTCAAGATAGCTCTCGGTAAGTGACATGTAATTTCCGGATCGCGCGTTGAATAGGATGAAGGAGCATTTAATAGATACCAGGAAAGCACCTGATGTCGATATTATCAACATTGCTTAAAAAATAAATACAAACTGAATTAACATTAATATGTTATTTATTGTAATCCATAAAAGGCAATTAATATTCTAATATTCAGGACATTAAAATACAACTTGTCCCACATTCTTTTTGTATAAGTGTAATATTATTTGTACAAGTCATAAATTATCTACTAAACATCTGTAGCACCGTGTCTACACTGTACTATTAATATAGATTAAAACGAATTGGACTTTCTGGTTTGGACATTTGAATACATCTTGTAAAATATATAAAGAGATTTACTGAATTGAAACATTAGAAAGCTATGAATGCTTTACATTCACGTTATAAACTCGGCTTAATTGATTTTCAGTTGAATACCAAGTTCAAAGTCAGTTCAAGACCCTTTATAAATATTAGTTATATTTCTATATTATAATGAAGGCTACAAAAGGTATCGTATTCTGCAAAATAAATTATTTAAGAGTCCCTTGAGATGAGATATTGAAAATGAATTCAATAGCTTTTAATGGTATTTTAAGATAAATTAATTAAAAGGGATTTTGTCAAATGATATCGCTCCGTGCTGGAGATGAATCATTTTGTGAATTACATTCATATTTAATAAGTACGAATAAAACAATTATAATAATTGAAATGATATAAACATTATACTTGTATTTATTACTAGATATTACATGGGTAATATTAGATATATTAGATATTAAATAGGATACTTTTACTTTTTAGATTTAGAAATATCAAAAATTCTTCAAACCATGACATACTTATACGACCATTTGATTAAAGGTATTGTAATACTCAGTATATTTGAAGAAAATATAAACGTAAAATACATAATGTATAAAAAATTATTTAAATAATTATTTATATAAAATCATTACTAATATTAATTACTCACTCCAATGAAACTGCTAAACAGTATCCTGAAAAATATATCATCACAATGTCTACAAAAAAGTTGTAATGACGTCATTTTCACCCAATACACTTGTATTTTATTTTATATGCTTTTAAATTGTAGTTACCTTTTACTTTCAGTTTATTAATCTTTTGTAGACACCAGATGAGACATACGATTCAACAGGTGACGCGTACAGGTGGAGTTATACAGAATTTTGCTTTATTAGGTTAGGACAGTTTAGCATAGAATTTACTTCAAACAAATATAAAAATAAAAGTAAAAGTAAAAGAGTAGAATGTAAAGAGATCTTTTTGTTAATACACTTTTCTCTTCTTTTTAATATTTTCCTGGATGTTTAAAATAGAAGTCAATAATCAGAAAAACTTTACAAATTTTATGGTTATTTTCATAATCAGGTATAACATCATTTAATAGTAAGTTTTATAAAGATTTGGAATTTTTAACACAAACGTACACTCTAATAATTAGTTGTCTACCCAAAGTTATATATTACATTATTATTATATACAATTGTTCTCAAGTGGAGTGGAGTGTTACGAGGAGCATTTTATTTTTTTACGGACACAAGTATTCCCTGAGTAAAAACTAACCATCGTTTGTTCTTAAGACTGTGTTATAAATGACCGCCGATCTGTTTACAAATACCTTGCTCTAATAACTGTACACTAAAATACAAGTGGAATAATAAGCATCAATGACTAATGTAAAGAACCAAATAAGCATCACTGTTTTGAGTTTTGAACATTTTTTAAGTCAAACAATGAACTAAAGAAAGTTTAAATTCGGTAGTTTGCATTGATTATTAACTTTCACGATTATATTTATATGCCAGTTTTATTTAAAGCTGGAAAAATAAAAAAAGGCAATAAATGAAGGTTTCGGTTCGTAGCTTTTACTTTTCAGTATATTTCAAGATAAATAGAAATATAATATAATGACTAGTGTTTGTATAAGAATCTGTCGATTAGTAATTCGGTTTACAAAGAAGCAAAATAACATTAGTTATATTTGAACACATAATACTGGTATATCTTTAATTACTACACGTCTCTCAGTCAGTCGTCTCTCAGCTACTGCTGTTCATAATTATTAATATAGTTTTATTCTTTCGGGTAATCTTTGGTCAAGACCTGTTCCTGAATCGATTTCTCTCTCTGCGTGACACAAACTCTATCCGCTGACTTGGCACAAAACAATCCCTTATGGTTACATAAGGGATTGTTTTGTGCCAAGTATATACAGTGACGCAAATTTCACTGTCGTCAAAACATCTTCACCTGCTTTTTTATATTTTATAACGTGACACCCAAACTCATCAATCTCATTTAATACCGAAATGATATACATATTTATAATAATTATATAAGGAACACGAAAAGTTCGTAATAACAAACAACGGTGACAATCACATTCTAAATTAATCTTTTTATTATTAACTGTTTTTATTAAAACCTAAAAAGGTCCTAAGTAATGTTGACAAACTCTTTAAATTGTACTTACTTGGTTCATCAATAATTAAGGTACTTAGGTAACTGCGATAGTTTGAAGATTCAAACCTCTTGTTACTACGTTTTCTTCTCCACTAGAGTGAAGTATGTACTAGAATTTAACATCTATTTTAATAAATAATAAATATATATTTCTAAAAACTGATAATTATTCTTACTCCTAATTAATAACTCTGGAGCAATAAACCCAGAAGTGTGAAGTAATATCATGATATTAGGTTGGGATACATGTATCCCAACATAAAATTTAATTTAAAATTATTCCGTTTTCATTACCAATTTTTAATAAATATAAATAATTTTAAAATTATACACAAACATAACAGTTTGTTTATTTACGTCCTGCTGATAGAGTAACTTTTAACTTTTATCTAAACCACACGAGCGAAGTCACGTGCAAGAGTTTGTTATGTAACAAAATACTTTATAATGATAATAAGTTTGATATTAAACACAAGGTTGTATAATATTGTCCTTGTCTGTGTTATACAGTTGTTACAGTAACATACTTACCTGTGTATAAGCGGTCTATATTTTAAATTAAACATTAATTACCAAATAATTCAGTGAATTGAAATTGATATTTTTTTATTGTGATGTGGGATTATATAGTTAATATTACTAATAAAAACTATATATAATGAAATCTTTTGATCCTATTTTTCTTTTAATTTGTAACCGAACGATTTTGTAACAGACAAAAGATATAACATTTTAAAAGTGTGGCAAAAGTATTCGTCCCTCGGGTAAAGAGTCTCTTCAGAACAGTTTCATCGAACTTTATTAATATCTGCTCTCTGAATCTCATTGAACGAATAGAACAGAATATTCCTTTACTAATTCAAAATAAATTGACTTTTGTTCTTTCTTACGTTTTGGTGAATACTAGATATATGTAGGTATATATAAATACAACTCTGTTCACTTGAAAGTCATTACCCACAACTAATATTATAAGATGGCCACCTCCAGACCCCACGGAGTAAACATTGTATTTTACAAACTGCTTCCAAAGGCTTTGTTTGTCAAATACTTTACCAAAGGTTGCATGTGTTCTTTAGCAGCCTCTCTGCTTAAAATAGAAGTTTATTGCATTGTTTCACGGTAATGCTCCAAATGTTGTATTATTATTAAAATAATTAATGTATGCCTGTTATTTATTCACTACAAATCCTTTAAATTAATTTAGCAATAGTATCTCCTGTTCATCTCCATATGTTGAGCGATCGGTCTCATGTCGTTAATTCAAGAGCACTGACCCTTTAGAGAAACTAATACTAAAATGTTAACAGAATTTTCATCTAATTTGTATTGTATATACGATGGTATTTATTACAGCTTTTTTGTAGATACTGAGAGATTAATATTTATACATCTATATTCTTTTTAATATATTAAAAATACTTTGAAAGGAAATTCATACTCACTTAAATGATAGTTTTAAGTTGAAATTTCTACTTTAATAGAGATCACATCAAATATTTCCTTGAAATAAGATATACAACAGATATTACTAAAGTTACAGCAATACAATTTTTCTGAAGATATTCTTCATTCGTGACACCAATATTCTTTACGACATTTTTAATATTATATTTCCCACTTCATAGAAATGAGCGAAATATTCAATAATGGATATTTATAGAGGACATTTTGACTGTATTTTTAAAGTAATGGTGATAACTAACTGAAAACTATTTTTATTTATTTCTCTCATATTCAGTCTCATATAACTGCATCGACTGCATAATACACACTTCACTTTAAAGCTCCTACACTTCCTTTTAACTGGTTATTGTCCGTGATTATACATAATAATCACTAACATTATTATTATTATTTATAATCTCAAACTGTCTCAGCGATATTAAAACATATTTATAATTATTGAATATTTTGTTAAAGTCAAAGTATTCAAAGAAAGAAATGAAAAGAAAATTTAATTATACAAAATGAATCGCAACGGAACATGGAGCTTGTTGGTGACAGATCAAAAGATGTTAATCTTACAAGTTCACTTTCAAATTTATCTCCAAATTAATTTCCGGCTTAGTCTTGAGTTCAGACGTAATAATTTTCAATATAATGTGGAAAACTTTCTGTATTAGATTAAGTTTCAATATATCTTTTGCTTTGCAGTCGATTGATTAAAAAACTTTGAATACTCTGGTACTAATTATTTTTATTCGGTTAAATAAAATATTACTTGTGCGGTTTTCAAGACAGTTAATGAAATTAACGATTATTATTAAAACTTTATAAGATTGTCAAGAGACGTGGTTTTTTAATTGTTTATTACTCACTGTCGTCAGGTCTGCGCAAAAAGAAGGAGGGTCTTTTTACAATTGTAGTCATATAAAACTATCCTAAAATGATAAGTTTGATTAAAAATTGAGACAAACTTACTCATTAAAACTAAATAACTATATAAATACATTAAATTTATGGGATCTTTACAACATTTACGTGTATTACACGAATAATAATATATCCCTTATACAATATCTTTCATTTTGATTTAAACTCATATTGCGATAACAGTGACATCTGCTTTATTAAATAAAAGCGCGCCATAAGTCATTGTGTAATGAAGTATAATCCGGGTTCTTTATCGAGTCAGTCGCGAGCTTAAACCGCAGTGAGGTCAGGTTCTTTTCGAGTCACTTGTGGTTTACACAAAGACCGGGATCAGCGTTTAACGACTACGGTAAACGTAAGCTCCTTAAATATTAACCTTGCTTTAATCTTTAGACTTTATATAAAATCTGAGTTAAAAGGTTTTTGCTATAATAGTTTTGAAATTCATAGCAACGTGAAAGAAAACTAGATTAGAGATTTTGAAAACTGGTTCTTGGAATATATATTGTGGTTAAAAATTCATCTCATATCACAGTTTTGTAAATTATCTTTTAATTTACATATTACTTTAAAGGATGTATCCTTAAGTGAGAACAAATGTTGAGCTGCTAATTGGATTATTTCTGTATCTTCTTCTCGGTACGAACGTTGTAGTTGAACGAAAATGAAAATCGTTTTTAAATCCATTCCTTCATCGATCTTTGTAAACGTCTGTTTTTGACATGTGTATGCAGTATTTACAATTTTTATTCAACATTTAAAGACAGACAGTCGGGCAATATTTTGTATACATTTATATAGAATCTCCACATATTGAAAGATTAATTTAATGCAATAACAACCTAATCACTGTTCGATTTTATGTACTTGTATAAAATATATTTTAAATCTTTACAACATACATTTGATATTGTCCGCAGAACCTTTACTTTTAACTCTTCCTTAACCCACATTTTATTCTTCTATTATCTGTCCGCTGTCATCTGACTTATACGTCATCCAAATTGGAGTTTGATTTTGTCGAGTAAGGATATGTCAGGAAGAGCTTTACTTACGTTTATAAATTGACAAGAAAATTATTTACTCTGTTGAACTGGTTTTAATATCCGCCTTAGTATAAGTTTTAATATTATTTAATAAGATACAATCAATAATGTACCTATTATTTAAGGAATATGGAACAAATAATTAATTAATATGAAAAGCAATGAATTATTGGTAATAATCATTTATCTGACTTGCACCGAGATTTATAATTTTGGTGTTCCTATCATGTATGCATCACCTATATATGCACATTTTGACACTATCACGATATGATCTAATTTAATACATGATACATTGCTTCAACATCCAGTACCTACAACGAAAACTTCGTAGCAAATAATGAATACAGCGCTAAAACCTTCAGTTCTATATTTTTCTTCACACTTTTCTTTTCTTGTCAACAAAACAATTAATTACTTAAAATGCAAGCCTGGAAGTCTAGAAATACACTGAATAAAATGCTGTTTACTTTTGTCTTCATTTTATTTTCATTATTATTAACGTTGACTAAAGTGCTTTCCATTTTAATTTTTGTTATATCATTAATTAAATTTCAAAGTTAATTCGTTAATTGCCTCTTGCTTATAAAATTATTTGTCTATTCTTCTTCACCGCATCAGTTAATTTTCAAGATTATTATTTACCGCAGCATAATCTTCATGCATTAAATATTTAAATTCCATGAACGTTAAATGTTAATTATAAAATCTTTTCATAATATTTTCTCTCGTATATTTTTTAATACAGTTATATTTTTTTATACATTTCAATCCTTTCCGAATAGGGTGCTTGGAAACAGCGGCGGCACTCATTCATAACACAATCTTGAGAATTAAGTGCTGGCTAGTTTTCACTCGGAAATTCTTATACATATTATTCCGATTAAAAGAATGCTATTTCAATGAAAAATATCATACACAAAGAAAGTTATAGTTAAACCCCACAAGTCTTTTTATTTCTTTGAATAATTCTTAATTTACTAAAACTCTTGTATTGAATGGAATCAGTTTAACATCATTCTCCAAAGCAAATATTCTTGAAATTGTGTTTTAAATGCAAAATTTTATTATCTCCATAATAAATCTTATTACATGTCTCCATTATTAATTGTCACTAGCCAAAAATCATCCCCCAATTTTGACTGGGTAGGTATTTTTTATCGAGGTCTCAAAAACCATGCCATGACGTCCAAATAACCATCGCATTTTAGTGGACAGTCTTAAAAATAGCAGCGTCTTTCATTCCACCGGATAGTTCCACATAATCGTCCTTGCCATGACCTAAATGTATCCAAAAAGATTCCTTTTATAATCAAAGGAAAAAAGAGAAAATAATTTATGTTAAAAATATTACATTAGCAGCTTACATCTAAGTGATGTCCATGTCTGTTTGTGGCAGATCAATCTTTACTGGTTAGACAATAAAAAAAAAGTTTTCCATAGGAATATTTAAAACCTAGTTTGAACAACAGAAAAAAAATACCTCCAATATTGACATGTTTTTATTTCCATATAAAATAATATTAGTGCAAAAATCATTTTAAATTCACATTTCCCGGATATTTTAAATTATTATCTGGAATTATTACTTTATTTTAGAATTGTTAAGATTGAAATTATTATTTAATTTTAGTGATGTATTTAATGAACTATGTATTTATTTTCTTATTTTATCTCTATATAGAATTACATTATTACTAAAATAGTTTGGTTAGATAAGTTTCAAACATCTCTAAAGAATATGTACACAAACAACAAATATTATATATACTTAATGAGAATTCGGATACTTTGGAAATGTAAAATAAATAATACACATAATAGTATTAAAGTTATTCAATCATAGTACCATCCATTTGATATGACGGTATTATATTGTGTATAAAATAATATTTTTAGCAAGTAATGTTAATTATATAATTAGTTTAGTCCCTACAGTAGCAAATAAAACAGCAGTTTATATAGACGGCTGTAGGTGTAAAGCAAAAACAAATTGAATGATTGTAAAAAATAAATTTCAAATACTTTATTGTTTTAAGTATTTGCATTTAGTTTGATGTTTTTATCAAAATGTATGGCTATTATATCTGGTGTTCTTAAGAGGGCTGATGATATTTTAATGTTGGCCGGAGTGGTTAGCTCATTAACTATTATTTCTGTACCATCTGGTTTCCACCCAATAAAAGTAGCATCAAGTGTAGACTTTTCATACGTCAGGATCTCACATGGCTCCCCTGAAAAACATATTTATAACTACTAATAACCTTTGTTTCATTGTTTATAATCACGTCACAGACAATACAAGTTTGGTATGTTAAATTATTGAATTTGAAGAGTTAGTAAATAACAAGATATATCGCTGTTAGAATGTGTCATATTTTAACTTGGAGTTTAATTATTAGATACTTTACCTTTTAACTCACTTACTGCCCTCAAAAATGATTCTCTTAATATTGATCTTGCTTCTTGTGCTGATATTGTGTTATTGACTTCTGACATCATTTAGTATAAAGAATTTTAAGACTTAAAGGGATATTAAATAGCATACAAAGACTATTTGTGTTATTATAGAGAATTAGTAAACTTTAACATGGAACGCAATTGAGACAAGACACTCGTGTTAACAAATATTTCTATTGTTATTTAAGCGAAATTCCAATGAAATTGAAATTAATATTGTTATTTATTACTATTGTTAATATTCATTCTTTATGACAGATACCTTGTCATCATTGACACTTCACACGACATTGCATTTTATGTTTTTGAAATGTAGGTTATGTAATGACTACCAAAAAAAAGAATGTAACTAACCTAACCTAAAATTATTAGATTTGTAAGTGATACTAAAACGCTTATTATATTGTTTGTTAGCGTAATAATAATGTTATCGCGTATTTATTAAATAGTATGTAATGAGCTTTTGTTAAAATATATTCCAGGAAAAACTTGCTGAAGCAGCTACTACCTAAGTATATAAATATAAGCATACCATTATTATTGGTTTTTGGTAATCTTAAATTTAAATTAACGTACAAACTCACTTAGCTCCCAGAGGGGTTATTAGAAAGATTGGTTTTTAAATTTAATCGTTAAATTGAAACTATCAACTATAAATCAATATTATTGAGCTAGTGTTCAACATTGTCTTTTTAGTGAATTGAATAGTGCATTTACAAAGAAACTCATAACCTCGAGATAGCCATTTTAAAAGAACTAGAAGACCTCGCTTTAATTACGTAATCATACGAATGATAGTAACAGGTTAATCAAACTACATTCTCAATTATCTAAGTTCATGTATAGATATAATATAAATTTCTCAAAGAGACTAAAAAGAGGCATATTTTCTTTCAATTGCAAGCTTTTATTACACTGGCAAATGTTAACTTCATGTTATTTAATTACAACCTTGTTTTAACATATTCACTAATAATTGTATATATCATATAATAATACGATATAAACTACGAATAATTATCAAAAACATGGAATTAAGAGGAAATAAAAAACATGATTATATTATATTATTTTATTATTAACCCCTATAGGTTCACACTTTAAGTCATACACAACGAATCACAATAATCATAGCAAAAAAAGTTCGATAAATACCTGAAATCACTCCCTCAGTGGAATCTGGTTTACAGAAATTATCTTTCCTAGGGATGAAACATTTGGAGGTAGCTACATTATACATTTTATAAAGAAAAAATAACAATATTTATAACGTGATAACGTTACATGCACTCAATAAACCATAATGGAATTCATAGAAAAATAGTTTTACACGAAACTATGCTATGTCACCTTGAAACCGATGTCCCAAGTGACGTAACGACGAATGACTTCGCCTCTTCAGTGGGTTTCTGCTTCTTATTTTGGTGCCCTTAATTTCAAAAGTACCTCATTGTCTATGGTCGAGCTGCCAGCACTGATGATCTTCGTCTATGGTTTCCACACTGAAAAGTCCATCGATACGCTAGTAACAAGAATGTGAGCAGTTTTAAATGGAATTAACTGTCATCAATGATGAACTTTGCAAATTATAGGATATATTTCGTTAATATCATAATCAATGATTGTCCAGTTCCTTCCATTTGGGATAAGGGTATTAGATAATATTGGATATGGCATCAAGCGCTTATAAAAAAAATGTAATAAAAAAGTAATGACATTATTCCAAACTTGTTGCCATATGAGGGTACCTGGAAATGCACAGTAGATGATGTAAAAACGGCATCCTCGTGAACGAGGAGCATATGGAAGGTGCACACACTCCCTTCACATCGCCATTACAATACATCCGAGATTAAGCGTATAAAACAAATATATACAGTGGACTTCCGCGTTTAGAGACGTGACCTAAACAATTTAAAATCCTACATCCCCTTATCGATACCTAACAAATACCTGGAATCACATCGGTCCGCACCAGTCCGACCGGACTACGATCACGACGACGAAACATACATATAAAATACCTCAAAGACGAAGATTATCCGGACGGCCCGTCTAAGACATTAATGGAGGATCGCTAGATACATTCACGTGTCGAGTTATGAATGTTTGCGATTGATCGGAGCCGGTCTCGCGGCTAGTCATAATACGTATTAAATACCTGCCAGGTCCGTCGGCGAGACGACAACTATCGAATCGAGATTGCAACGGGGCATTACTCCCCATACGTTTGCCATAAACCGAAGTTTTATTTTGGTATGTTACTAAAGCTGTAAAATCAATCAGTCAATTTATTACATAATGCGGTATCAAATTTGGTGAGGATTGTTTGGGGACTGGGACGCGCCGGTAGAGCGGCGAGTGTACCGGAGCACGGTGGAGTTGGGAGCGTGGGGAGGGTCGTAAGAAAACTTCTCTTCAGTATGCTTACCGGCTCGAGACGCATATGTGATACCTCAGTCAATCGGGGGTTAGTGACGGTCGCGGGAACGACGCCGGGGACGATCGTGAGATGCTCCTACAAAGGTAAATACCATCAATCACTGGTAACATATTAATTAATAAAGGTAATAAAATTATATTCCAAGTTTTATTAATATTAATATGAAGTTTCGGCGTAATTTCATACTTTGATTTAGAGGATAAATAAAACAAGCAGTACTTACTTCTCTCGCGGCGGTGCTTGCGGTCACGCTCACGTTCCCGCTCTTTATCCCGATCCTTCTCTCGCTCCTTGTCACGCTCCTTCTCCCGTTCCTTATCCCGGTCCCGTTCCCGCTCCTTGTCCCCGCGGTCGCGCTCGCGATCCCTGTCCCGTTCCCTCTCACGGTCACGCTCTTCGTGACGATTGTTGCGTTCTTCACGGTTGGATCTTGTGAATTAGTATCAGTTAGTAAATGTTTACTCTATTGACTGGATTTATGAAAAAATATAACTTAACGTAAATCAATTTGAAGTATGATTTAAGACTCACCGATGACGCTCCCTATCTCTGTCCTTATCTCCCCTATCCCTCTCTCTATCCTTATGAGTGTCTCGCTCACGGTCCCTCTCCATCCTCTCTCTATCACGTCTGTCGGACCCCAGTCCTCCCCCGCGAATGCTACGCTCACGTTCTCTTTCCTCACGACGGCGTCTCTCCTTTTCTTGTTGCTCCTTTTCCCGAGCTTCATTCATTTCTTCATACGCTTGACGCAGCTTGAAGTAACTAGACAAAAATAATTTTATTGTCAACAAAAGACTAATCTTTAAATAAGTTTCTGCTTATTTACATAGTAATGATGGTTGACAAACACTTAATAATCTCAAAGATTTTACTGTTTACAAAACTAGTTCTAGATATAACCTATCTCACCCAACATGTTGTTTCCCAGAAAGGTGGTCATCAATTCTTTGTTGTGCATCACCCACAATCAAAAAGGCGCCACAAACCGGGCAAACTTCCATTTGCTTTTCTTGTGCTGCAGCCAACTCTGCAGTCATGGACCAATGACTGAAAAAAATATATATATTATATAAGAATACAACCAAATAAATGTTCTAGCATATTGTATTGCCTGTGATGGATGAGTTTAGATAAGGTTGATATTATTGTAAGCATTTAATCTCGACAATAGCACTTATAAAAATATTCTGTGAAAATAACAAATAAGTTATATCTCACTACTGGAATATTTTTATATTCATATGTATTTGATTAAAAATAGTAACCAAAACTACCTATTCTCCTGTTGCTTCAAAAGTTGTTCTTTTTCCTCTTTAAGTCGATCACATAACTTCATAAGACCTTGTGCCTGTTCCACATTGCCACAGGAGCCTGCTTCCTCAGCCTCTCTCAACAGAGCAGTGATCTTTTCAGATAAGAGCTGAACCTATAAACATAAGGTCATGAATGTATTAAAATATCTTTATTGGTAACAATTTGCAATAAGTAATAAAAAGAAAGTGCAAATTAATGATAAAAACATTTTAAACAATACCATAGTACATATAAAATACCTGTTCTTGATTTTTCTCAGTCTGTGCCTGAGTCATTGGCGGGCCTTCGGGTTTTGAATTCATTAACTCTAATCTCTGTTTACCTTTTTGAATTTTTCCTTAAAATAACATTAAATAAATACATGTAACATAATAAAAGGCACAGAAATTACAATATGTTATAAATATAAAGTAAAAATCTTACAAAGATAATACAATAATGAAAATGACTCACTTTCTACATCACTAATCATGTGACGACAAAATCGTAAAAATTCTTCAACATATTGGGCTTTCTTATATGAAGATTCAGCCCTCTCAAATAGATCCTTAACCTCATCATCGTGCACTTTCGGACAGACCCCAAGATCAGCACGAGTGTTTACAAATAGATCATGGGGGCAGAATTTGACCATATAATATTTACAATACTGTAAAAAAAAAATTCTTACTAAGTTTCTAATGTCAAGTCGAGCCAAGCTCAAATTACATCAAACGCCTGAATTAAACAAATTTTATAAAATTGACTATATTATATTATGTTGGCAACTTATCCCCGAAACTTACTATTCTTCTATCTTAATTGCTAAAGTAACTTAAATAATTATTCATAATTATTATATCAGTCACATTCAAATATTTTAAATATAATTCGCTGCATATCAAAGCATTCGCGTTAAGGTTGTAGCGAGTATCATTTAGACTATCTAATAATGTACATTCAATTATTTAGTCATACTTACTTCGGGATCTTCCCAATTTGGTTTTTTAATTTTTTCATTTGGATTAGTATTACGATGTCTTCCCATCAATTCATCTAATAATTGTGCCGCAGCAAGCACTGCCATTATGATGCCGGAATAAAAACACTTTCAATGCTGTAAGTATCCCTAAATAAAAGTTATTTTAAACAAAATGGATGATCCACAGTTGGCAGAAAGAATATGGCATGTTCTTTTACAGAAACAATTCCTAAAACTAAATTTCGGCCATATTTGAATTTGAACAAATGATGGAAGGCTCGAGGCGGATGTTGAACTGTAGATGGTAGAATTTTCAATTAGGAATGTTCACGTCTCATAAATCATAATACATTCTATATGTGCAGATAATAAATATATATTTAAAAAAGTTTTATAAGCCTGCTATACACACACAAAATAAAATAAAATTGCCATAAGAACTATGATACGTATTCAGTTATATTCTAAAAATATAATTCTTTAGATGTGTATTATTACCACATTATTTATAGTTACAACGGTGAATCGGTAAATGTTTTCGATTCATCCACAAAACCACTTGATAGGATTCAGTGTAATTTTGAAAATGACAAAATAAATAGATATTAGTAAAGAAAATTTTTAAATACCTTTTCTTTTCCATCTTATTTATACATTTATACACTAATACATGACGAGCTCTACAATTGAGTGCTTTATAATTTACAAAGCTAGTTTCTTATCTGTACCCTCCATAAAGATTTTCATTTCAAGGTTGTCATAATAATCATGACATTACTGTTCTAATAATCGAGGGTAAACATTGATTTAAAATGATAATTAATTTATAGTTTAAATTTTATGTAACTTTCATTAATATAGATTATATTGTTTAAAACTATTTTAGATTTCATATAAGTATAATGGGTGGATTGTTTAGCAAAAGTAAGAAGACTGTTAGTAGGGTAACCGAACAAGATAAAGCTGTCCTACAACTAAAACAGCAAAGGGACAAATTAAAACAATATCAGAAGAAAATAGAACTCAATTTAGAAAAAGATCGGCAACTGGCAAAGAAACTTTTAACCGAAGACAAACGTGAGAGAGCAAAATTACTGTTAAAGAAAAAGAAATACCAAGAAAATCTGTTGAAGAATGCTGATATACAATTAGAAAAATTAGAACAACTTACACACGATTTGGAGTTTGCTCAGATTGAAGTACAGGTAATATACTTATTCCAACATGCATTTTTAGTATCATCTGATATTAGTTTGCCATTATCATTGCTTCAGGTTATGTTGAATACAACTATTTTTTTATTTTAAGGTACTTGATGGTTTGAAAACGGGTAATGAAGCTCTTAAGAAGGTCCACGACATTCTCAATATTGATGAAATAGAAAAAATATTGGATGAAACAAGAGATGGAATACAGAAACAACAAGAAATAGATGACCTTATATCAGGACAGTTAACTCAGGAAGATGAGGAAGATGTAGAAGCAGAGCTAGAATCTATTCTTCATGTCGAGGACAAATTGCCAGAAGTTCCTACAGACAAGCTGCCGGAAGTGCCTACAGATGCTATGGAAGAGGAAGCCCCAGAAAGACCTCAAAGGGTTAAGGCTAAGAAGATTGCAGTTGAAGCTTAATTTTTTTATTAATGTTATAAGCCTATTTTATATTTAATACATTATGAAATAACTTTAATAATAAACTTTGATGAATATTACTATATTCTTGTTTTACTCTTACAAAGCTTTAACAGTAAACCTACCGACAATTCTTGTGTACCTGTTCTTACCGAACACAGTCAAATTGACCAGTAATTAAAAATTATTTTATTATATAACACAGGTAATAATGGAAGTAACTAAAAGTAAAGAGTGAAGAAAATATTATATGCATATTCTAAGAATTGTCATGTAGTTTGATAACGATATTATAACATTTAAAAATGTGTAAGTTTTACGAAAGTTTAAGAACGGTCAATTTGACCAGTATTTGATAGGTTTAGTGTTAAGAACCAGTAAACAAAACATAACTTGCTTTTACCAACATACAATAACATCTGTAATATTAGATTTTTTAAACTTGCCTATTCCTCATATTTTTAAATTTAATAAAATTTTGATACTTATGTTAGTGAATCATAAGTGATTCATATAGTGATAAAATGTAGTATTCTTTCATCTTTCTCGACATATAACAAGCAAAATATTAAATTTTTGAAGCATAAAGCAATATAATTGTCCAAATTATAATATATGAGTAATTTTGCTGTTTCCGGTCATAACTCATTAGTTTTAGGAAAAAATCATACTTTTAATGAGGCATATATTAAAATAAAAGACTTTTGTTTCACAATTTAATCTCATCCATATCAAATTACTGAACATTTTTAGTACTTACTATGGTCTACATAAGGATTTAGCTCTATAAAATATAAATAAAAGTGGCACCACTCGAGATAATGACTATCTAATAGATAAGTTACCTCAATGATAGCACAGGTTAAAAAAGTAACTAAAATACAATATAAGATGATTTAAAATCATGAAATCCCAATATCTAACACGTAATATCTCCACATAATCGTAAATGATATATTTACCTTATGTATAACTGTATAACTATTACATAAAAGTTTTTCTATATACAGGTAATTACAGACTACGTTTTAAAAGCGGTTACAGTAGTCCCGAAGTGATTATAACACCACTTCTCGCGCCGGCGGTTCGACTGAGCTAAGCATACTCACCGCCGGTTCAACGTCTATACAGTTTTAAAATTAGAATACTATAAATTTATCACACATTGTACTGTACATAAATGGCAAAGAATAACTATAATGATTAAGATATATATAAAAGTAAATAAATAATTGATTTCGGGGTAATCGGCGTTTTATAATTGCCTCGCGCTCCACGGTGCCGTCCCTATATCGGTTGTAAATAGAAATAATCTATAGTGAACACACAAAATTGTAAAATAAAATATAATGCTAAATGATCGGTGCATTTTTTAAAGCTACCCATGATTTCATTTTTTTAATGGCATAAACATTACAAAGGCTCACAGTGAGGAATGTATTTTATTGATTATTTTATATTTTTGTTAGATTAATAATATGCCACAGAGTGAAAAGAAATACAGTTAAATTGTTACTCCGGTAACCTGGTTATATTACCTAGAAATAAAAACTATTTTAGGAGACCTTATTATAATTACCTCTAAAAATAATGTAGGATTTGAAAGCAATATCACTATTTAATCACATAATAGCTATGAAATACACTACGTCAAACAGTAAATAACTCAACATAGTTATAGTGCAACTCAGTTAAGATATAAAAAATGATTGAATTTTTAAAATCTATTTCTAACAAAACTAATAAAATTAATTTAATTTACATACTAGTTTACACTGTTTACACGAACTATACACGATTGCAGAACTTTTGAAAAATAGCTTTTATTTTACTTTAATCTAATATTTTAGAAAATATTCCAACGCTACCTTAACAATTACATATATATAGGTTATATATCTGAGTGGACAATAACTTCGAGATTGATCTAAAATAGCGGCCCAGTTTAGAACGCACAGTAGTTGTGTCGGCTGTCCAGTGACAATGTCTTGTGTGGCGCCCTAGTAGTTGACGGTGACGGGGTGCTGCGCTATGGTGCCGCTGTGATGAGTACTCGTGTGCGTGAATGTACCCGCAACAGACGGCGCGCTCGTCGCAGTTCCACTTCGGACTTCCTGTATTACGATGTTACGATTAATATAAATATTTTAACCATATGCCATGACTTTGTTCTGAAACTCATGCCATAACATTGATCTTTGTTCCACGGAAATGTTAATATTGTTTAAATGAAGTAATAAGATATAAGATATTTGAAGTTGTTATTTAAAAGTAGAGATATTATTCTTGAAGACGTAATTTCTACCCTAAATTAGTCACTTCACTTTGATATTTTAAAAGAATGTTATATTAACATTTACTTGATCTCATACTACGAATATGAAATTGTCAAACATTACTTAATTAAATGTTCAATATAATTAAAATAGAATGTTTATCACGGTTTTTACTTACTTGGCTTGTTATTTGCATAACAGTGGTGTTTGTTTGCTGATTTACCATCACAGAAGTTTCTGTGGCTCTAGTGTCAACTGATGTTCTGATATGTAAAGAATAAAAGGATTATTAAATACTAATTAATTAAAATTATACACAGATTTATCTGTGTTCTGCCGCGGAATCTTATTTTCGACATTATTCCATTATTCATATGTATAGTTAATGCAGTATGGAAATATTATTGAAACCTAATCTCGTGTTTTCGTTCCGGTCTATCGGCTTCCTTGTCGCACTTGTTGTAATCTCCGCACTCTTCTCCCTCCGGCGCGGGCTCGGTCGCAGCTGCTTCGTTGGCGTTGTGAGTCCGCCGGTGCGTTACGAGATGACCTGGGAGTTTAATGTCTACATTTAGCGCGCCGACTTCGACATTAACACGGTACCGGTGATGCTTTCGTAGTCGTAAGGAACGTAACGAAATTTACTAAAACGGTACTCCAATTTGTTAAAAAAAGTAATATATATATAGTGTTCACCTTTACACATGAACTCCTTGGAGCACACTTCGCATCTGAAGGGCTTATTGGCGGCGTTGCTCTTATTGTGGGATCGCTCGTGGAACAGTAGATTACCCTTTAACGGGAAAGATTTACCGCATTCGCCGCAACTGAACGGACGCTCGCCGCAGCTGTGGGACCTGCTCGCAAAGCGTCGTATTAAATACGCGTTAAACTACTTATGTGTTCAAATAATTTATTTTATATTCAACAACAACAACAACGGCACCAGTACATTGTCGAATTGCGTAGATTGCTCACTACGGTCATAAAGATACTTAATTGTGACTAAAAATGAATTTTGACCACTATGTCGTTTTGCTATTTATTCCTAAGCAACGACTGCGGCAGAGTACCCGTAATGGATTGATATATTGCCTCGTAGGAACGACCGTAGAGCTATGAAAATTTTTTAGATTAATAATAGTATATAGACAATAACCTCATGTGAGTAATGAGATGCTCCTTCCTGGTGAAGGGCTTGGAGCACACCTTGCAGGCGTGGGGCGTGTCGCCGGTGTGCTGTTTGATGTGATTCGTCAAGTGCTCCTTGCGAGTGAACGTCTTCTGACAGAACTCACAGCGATGCGGGGATTCACCCGTGTGTATTCTGACAAAAAATACTTTTAATTAAGTTGCGGTATAGGAAATTATGGTATACCATGACCGTTTAAATACTAAATTTTTTTATCATAAACAGTGTTTCTAGTATATTCTATAAAACGCTTAAATATCTATTAACCTCACCTGACATGGTTGGTCAGGTGTTCCTTCCTGGAGAAGGTCTTCGTGCAGAAGGCACACTTGTGCGGCGTCTCTCCCGTGTGGAGATGGACGTGGTTGGTGAGGTGTTCCTTGCGACTGAACGATTTGGCGCAGTACGTGCACTTAAACGGCGTCTCGCCGGTGTGTTGTCTACGAGAAAAAAAACTTAAATCAGTTCTAATATATTTCAAGAGTCTTCTAAGAGATATTACAATACGGCGAGAGACGAACACAACATATCCATATAATAAACCCTGGCGTACCGCTATCGTAATACTGACCGGACGTGGGTAACGAGATGCTCCTTCCTGGAGAAGGTCTTCTGGCAGTAGGAGCAGGTGTGCGGGGAGTCCCCCACGTGCTGCCTCACGTGCTGGTTGAGGTGCTCCTTCCTCGCGAACGCGCGCGGGCAGTACGTGCACTTGTGAGGAGTCTCGCCCGTATGCTGCCTACAAAGTACATTCCGATTACAATTTGTGGGAAGATACGCCCGAATCGGAATGCACAGTGCAAGGGCTTCGACTTCCCACAAATGACGTTTCGTTTGTTATATGGATATGGTTACGGACATATGGTGGCGTGCGGTTTAAATCGTTACGTTTAGCGAAGCTGGGATGTGTTAGGGTAAGATAAGGAATAGCCAATTTGTATACACTTTAAATTTATATTAAGTATCTCTGTACTGTACTGTGAATACGGTAAATCTTTTATAAAAATATTTAAGTACTCATTATCTATATTTTTATATTTCTAGCCATTTTTGTCTGCATATATATATATATATAATTGTTATTCCTGCATAAGAAGAGATGAAATATAAAATGTATATTTAATTATACGCGAGTTAAATCCGTTAAAAATAGTTTTAATAAATCGAAATTATTCTCTCCTGTCATGATATTAGCAAAAACAAAAGCAGAAGCCTCACAACCAGCGCTCCATAAGAGAAAAGCAGGTTAAGATACAAATATGAATGACACATGCATCACAACTACGGGTTGACGGGACCGTTCGCATCGGTTTACACTTTACGAGGGAATACCTCGGCGGCGGTAGTCTCACCTAACGTGATTGGTGAGATGCTCCTTCCTGGTGAAGGACTTGGAGCAGTAGACGCAGCGGTGCGGCGACTCGCCGGTGTGTTGACGCACGTGGTTGGTCAGGTGCTCCTTGCGAGTGAACGACTTGGTGCAGAACGAACACTTGTGCGGCGACTCCCCCGTGTGCTGCCGGACGTGGTTCACTGCAACGGGCGCATATTTCACGACTCGGTATTTAATATAACAATTCGTATTCGCGATGTGCTGCGTAGATCGGCACCCACCGAGGTGATCCTTCCTCGTGAAGGCCTTGGGGCAGTAGCCACACTGGAAGGGCGTCTCCCCCGTATGCTGCCTCACGTGGTTGACGAGGTGCTCCCGGCGCGTGAAGGACTTGGCGCAGTAGTTGCAGCGGTGGGGAGACTCGCCCGTGTGCTGGCGGACGTGGTTCAGCAGGTGCTCCTTGCGCGTGAAGGTCTTCGAGCAGAAGTCGCAGCGGTGGGGAGTTTCGCCTGCGGGTAGATTAGATGAGGTATTTAAGTGAAAACATTGTAATAATGAGATACGTTCGAGTCGCATTGCGCCAACCGCGTCGAGGGCCATACTAACCGGTGTGCCACAGTATGTGGTTGGTGAAGTGCTCCTTTCTGGTGAACGACTTGCCGCACAGTTCGCATCTGAAGGGTGTATCGTTCGTGTGGGACCTCATATGGTTCACTAAATGCTCCTTCCTAGTATACTTCTTGCCGCAAATTTGACAATGGTGCGGTGTTTCACCTAGTTGTGTGGGCAGAAAATAATACGTTAACAATCAATGATGCAACTATGTTACGGGCACTGCGCGTCGGCCGACGGCTCGGGGGGCGGGGTTAGTGGCGACTTTGTACTTATATAATTTGTAATATAATAGTTGAATCATTAAATTGTTCTACTTTCTGCACCACCGGTACTACCTTGTATTGGGTGCGGGCTTGGGCAATCCTTACTATACTATATTTACGAGAGTCGAGAGAGGTACGGTCAGTTATATATAGTATTAGATATACTGTTAGAAGTGTTACAAAAAATATACTTGGAAATTATATAAGTAAAGAAATTATAACGCATGCTTCCTAATAGAGTCAACGGATAACATAGACACTACAAGATAATCAACACCAACTACTTACACATTGACTAAACACATTCATATTGAAGGCATAGTTTAACCCTTTGCACCCGAACGGCGTTTCTCAGGCGCCATCCTATTCTTTACTTCAACTCGAACGGTGCCTGAGAGGCGCCATTACTATTTATGATAATATGTACCTTAAAGTGTGCACAAATTGTAATTTTTTTCCTAGGTATGACATTAGTAGTTTCATTTTTAATTTACACATTAAAAAAATCAGTTTTTATAAAAATTTCTTACTTTATTGAAATCTGTTTTTCCCACACAAATTTTTACGCTACTAACTTAATACTTCTATTTCAAAAAAAATTATCTTCAATTCCCCGATGTTTACTCAATGACAGGATAACTAGGACGGTCTTGTCGGTCTTGTTTTTGTCGTAAGGATATTTATTTGGTACGGACTTCTTGGAAATATTTATCTAGGACAAGAAATGTTATGAGTGGAAATTATTGGACAGGCTTCTTGAAACTATTAATGGATAGATTGTCTAGGAAAATGGGACTAATTAGGTTTATATCAGATGGTGGACCCTTAGATCCTTCAGTCTGAACACTATAGCGTTTCCGGCAAAATCGTAGCAAAATTTTTGGTGCTCTGTTAAGTGAATTATTAGTGAATCAGCTAATCAGTTAAATTATTAGTGAATCAGCTAAAAGGAGATTATCGACAACACCGTGGAGCTGGCCGTGGTTCTACATCTGCAACTGCCGATAACGGTATTCGATTAAATGGTAAGATACATGTGATGCTAAAAGGAAAAAAATAAGATTGTAGAGTGTGCTCTGACCGAACGAAAAAGAAAAACGGAAGACGTGTAACGGTGTATTACTGTGACACATGTACTGAAAAACCGAGGATACACCTTGGAGAGTGCTTCCTCAAATATCACACTAAGAAAATTATAAAATTTAATATTCAACTATTATGTTTGTAGTATGTAAATAAAAACAAAACATGTAAATAAACTATTTTTGTTTAAAATTCTTTTGTTTGATGTATTACAATTTTTTATTAAAACTACTTTCGAGTAGTAGTACTGAATACCCATATTAAAAAATGGTTCGGGTGCAAAGGGTTAAAAAAGAGCCACAAAACTGCAAAACAATATTACTATTGCATTAAAGAAAAATAAGACATTTGAAAGTTAGTTTAAAACATTAAAAATATATTGACATATTTTACGACAAATCTTATTATATTCTAACATTCTAACGTGCCCTATGATACTGTTAACTACGGAAGCGTTATAGCGGAGCTCTTACCTTGAGTTCCTCACTCGAGACTTCACCAAAGAAACGACTATCAGATAAATTACTTACCTACTAGTGTCATTCGATTCGCAACTACTGTACACCAATACAATCACTCACACACACGCACGCACACTCTTAGTCGCGTAACATACCAGTGTGCCACATGACGTGGTTCATGAAGTGCTCCTTGCGCGTGAAGCTCTTCTTGCATATCTCGCAGCGGTGCGGAGTCTCGCCCGTGTGTTTCCGCACGTGGTTAACCATGTGCTCCTTGCGAGTGAACGTCTTGGCGCAGAACTGACACCTGCGATACATACAACGCTGTAGACCTTGCATTGTGTGGGTCAAAAGGCGTCGTGGTTGAGGGCAGTGCCTACCGATAGGGCGTCTCCCCGGTGTGGCTGCGCACGTGGTTGTCGAGGTGTTCCTTCCGCGAGAACGTCTTGTGGCACGTGGAGCACGCGTACGGCTTGTCCTGAGCGAGGCGCTTCGCTTGGCGCTCCGCGGGGTCACCCGCTGACGGAAATACGTATATTTAATAAATTCTGTAGATATTTCCACACACATATAAGGTAATTTTTCAGTCTGTCTGTCTATTTGTTGCGGCTAATTTATAAATCGATGGGACCGATGTTACTGTCGGCTAGCTCGTGCTATAAGGAGTAAGTCGTGCTCACATCTAGTGTGTATAAAATATTACAAGTTGTCTCACCCAGATGACATTTCCCATGTTTGGACAGCTCAACGGGATTCGCAAAGGAAGATCCACAAACTTGGCATGTATGTGGTTTGCTTTCACCGTGGTATCGCCTGTATGAAAAAAATATATATTAGGAATGGTCTTAAGCGAGAAGCCACCTAATTTGTGCTACCAATAAAAAGTTAAAGATAACAATATAATTCTTTTATTTTTAAACTAAATCCACAGTATTATTTTCGTAATAAAAACTCAATGCAGTTTACGGATTCAAAATATCACTGCAAAAATTTCATCCAAATATCACAATATTTTTGCGTAATAGTTACATACACATAACTCAAACATTATTTTTATTGAAATTATGTATATTATAAAGTATGAAATTGCGCCTATTATTTTATTATATTCTAATAAATAGTAGAATGTTTTAGGAACATTTAAAATTGATAGTAAAATTTGTTTAAATTTATTTTCTTTATTTAAATTATAGAATATTAAAGTGAATATTAAATAAATAAATATAATATATGTTAATATAACGCCCACCGGTGCACAATTAGTTGATATCTGAATTGGAATATTTTCCCGCAAATGTCGCAAGAGTGATGTCCGGGGGACGACTCCGCCTCCGACATGGCCGCGCTCGTGCCCGCCTCCACCTCCACCTCGCTTATCACCTGACACACAAACACAATATATTATATAATTATTATATATTTTGTATTATCTCTTCTGTTAGCACTACTGGCCACGATAGCGTGAACGGCGGTTACATATGTTTGCTAATTACTGAACCTGTGAAGTATTACATGTTTGAAGTATGATCTTCTCCATAAATGCGCTGTGATTAAAAATCTTTCAAAAGTCGGTAGATCAAACATTATAATTTTGTAGCACATCATGAGATTGTTATAATTAAAGTAATTGTGATACTAAATAATATACTTTTAATGTCGTTTCTTTGTTTTCTTTCAATTGCGTGTATAAAATGAAACTTGCTTTTCAGACCAACACGATTTTCTATTATGATTACCAATGAGTTTAGAAATTTTTCCCTTATATAAATATTTACATTATATTAATTATATTACGTTATTAATGATTTTATATAATCACCTTAGCTTGGGGCTGTCCTTCGGTGTTTAACTTTCCAAACACTTCATGGTAGGCCAGCAGCTGGGACAAGTCCTCCACGTTCACTTTATACATGGCGTGTAGATCGTGCTCCGTGCCCGTTGAGATTTTTACCACTGCGCCTTCCATACCCATTGCACTCTGGAAATGTACAATGACTCAGATTTTTTCATCATTTTTTAAAATTACATTCATCATGGAGATAAGACAAAATTTATAATTTTCTATAAAAAAAATCATCTTTTTGATCAAATGTGTCAACAGCACCCCCCATTATGCCCCCATTGGTTGGCCCTTCGTAAAACTATCCCCACGTTTGATTGGTTAAAACATCAGGCTTCTCGTCAATCACATTTGTGTATACGATTTCGAGCATTTTACGAGGCTTTCCCAATTGAATACAAAATTTCATCCTCTAACCTTCAGATCGATCCCCTTGATGTCCTTGATCTCGGCGGGTATAGCGAACTGCGCGGCGTCCATCTTGGCCGTCTTCTCGTCCTTGATGGCGGAGAGCGGGTCCGCGGCGCTGGTCTCTATGGAGGTGGTGCCGTCGGGGTTCTGCGTCACCAGGATGTTGGCCGGCTCACCCGTCGCCTGCTCTATGCGCACCACGCTGTCTATGACCTGTTACAGGTACTCATTGTAGCTATACTATGTAATATAATCCACCTATCCCGGTTGACGTAATCGGTCATTGTGTACCTGGTGGTGTCCAACAATCTGCTGTAGCTGGTGCACGGTGAGCGTGTGGTCGGAGGGCATCTTGATGGTTTCGTGTAGTTCCTCCTTATCGACCAGCTTACCCCCGCCAGGCTCCACTACCGTTACTATTCCGTCTTCGCTAACTGTCAGCTGGATCTAATTTGGAGTCACAAAATTATTATTAATAATAAATAAAAAAGAACACATTACTAAAATGTAAACAAACTGATTAATAAGTTACTAAATACAGAGGTATAATACTATACATATAATATACTTAAATAAAAATTATATACATTTAATCCTAAAATACATAAAACTACAGCCTAATTGGGAGTAATAATACTTGTTTTTTATTTACAAAAATATACAAAATTTTCAAAAAATTATGTATGATAGTAGAATTTAATAATTTTATAACAGGCTATAATTACTGTATTATACATTTCTGTATAACATCCTATTCTTTAGAAGTCGTTCCTAAATTACGTAAGACGTTTACGAGAGGTGAGGGATGAGGGGGAGGATTTCAATATTTCATTGAAAATTCTCAACTTATTCTGGTCACAATTGGGAGGAGTTGATGCTTAATATTATGGCAGTAAGTTATTGAAATTGTTAGTAGCAAGGTATTATTTTTTGTCTAAAGAATATTTTCTGAGGCGTTTTAATTTATAAATATGTCAATTTATTACGAAATTGTCTTAAGGGGAGGGGGGGGGGGGAGTTATTGTAATCTTATGAAATCTTACAAGGGTCAAATATGAATGGCACCTTATCTTAAAACTGAACATTACAAATTTGATAAAAAATTTAAACAATCAAGAGCTCAAAGGGCGCGGCCATAGCGGAATAAGATTAGGACACAAATATATCCTGTTTATATATCAGTTTTTTTTGGTTTTGACATTTGATTATTAGAGATTTTTAGTTTCGTCAACGAGACTTGCCTGGCTTGATAAGGCATATTAATTTAAAAGAAAACAGTTTAAAATTAAAGTTTAAAACTATTACATGTACACACATACACGTACATACATATGTATGTGTGTGTAAAATATGAAAATACACTTGTATATAAAATCGTATGGATGATAAGTATCAATTAATAAGCACTCGTGATTAACTTACCTCGCTAACCTGTTTGTGATGATAAAGCCGCGTGAGTATAGAAAATTACATTTTATTATTATTAAAGCAGTACTAATAATAATAATACATGTACATATTATATTCATTAAAATTGTGCGATATGACAAATGATTGCGAGTAAACATTTTTTATTAATATATAAATAAATAAATAATAAGCAACGAATGAGTAAGTATTCAAACGAACACACACACGCACACACGAAGACACACACACACACACACACAGACGCACGCATATATAATATTGACTCACACACACGTGCCCTAATATAACAATGTATGAGCTGACCTGTTGGTTGGCGTGGTCGGGCCGCGCCATGAGCTGCTGCTGCATGAGATGCTGCTGCGAGTGGTGTCCCTGAGTGTAATACATACATTATTAATATTTATCATTTATTTAAGGTTCCCAAAGTTATTTCGTTTAACGCCCACTTTGAAAATGTATTTTTTTTCTCCGAAATCTAAATGACATATTAGTATCGCCCGGAGTTTAATTAAACCTATATTTTAAACGACACTCTTCTTACCAGATAGTGACGTAACTTTACAATATTACGAATTTTTCATTCAGTATTAACAATAATTGACATCATATCATCGCCCCCAATTTTTTCTGGGCCCCTTACCGCTTTTCTCTGGGTCTCCACGCCCGTAAGGGGGCCCGCCCTCCCTGAACGTCATACATAATCGCCTTTTATTTTTATTATGTTACAGGAGGGAACGAGCTTGCGGGTCACTGGTGAAATGTGATCACCGCAGCTTCTGCGTGCCAGGTGTGGGTGCCTCTTAGCAGCTGATCCCCAATCTTGGCGAAATGCTTGAAATTTGCTGTAGCGATTTGCCTTTTGAAAGAATATGGAGGCACCGTTATATTTCCACTTCAGAACTTTAATGACGGATTTTTAATGACTAACGCATTCGCACAAGCTTAATACGCCTGCCTTTGCCAGTTGCTGCAGCCTTGACCGATGCATCAAACCAAGGTCGCGATCTGCCACCAAATGATACCACAGAGCTTGGTACAAATAGTTCCATGCCCTGTAGTATCACATCAGCTACAGCCGTAGCAGAGTCTCTGGGATCATTGAAAGAGAAACAAATCGGCCCCGTTCAAAGGAAACGAAAAAGGATCGCATTTCATCCCAATCCGCTGACTTGTAATGATAAACGCGTTGGGTTGCAGGTCTTGTGCTAGTTGAATGTTGGATGACCAAGATGAATTAAATGATGCATCAAACCAGACAGTGATCAGATGACCCTAAGGACGCCTCAACAGTGACCTGATACTTTCTTGGATGTGTAGTCAGCAGAAGATCCAACAAAGTGTATGTTTGTTCGTGGAACACGTTAGTTTTATAAGAAATCATATTGAAGTTCTTTAATTTTAGAAAAGGTCGGTTTTTTTTCTCTCTTTGTGTAATATGTTAAATAAAGTATGACTAAACTTCTTTAATGATTATTTTATATTGATAAGAGAAGTACTAATTCCGATAACATGATTTAAACTTAACTACTGCTAAAAGTCCCTACTTCATCTAAGTATTTTAGTTTTCTGTTAATTGAAAATCATGTTTTTTAAAAGAAGTAAATAAATTAAGTTAATATATGTTGGTTTGTTTCTAGAAGAACTGTTATATTTTCTTTTTGCATGTGCTTATTTTATATTTAATATAAATATATAAAAATATCAGAAACGAGATCCGAAAACAAAAATTAAAGTCTTAATATTATATTCTATTGAAATTTGTTATTTTTTTTTTTGACATATGTATATGATAGTTTTGATTTGACTTTTAAAGGTAGTTCAAGTATAATAAGTATTATAAGCATAAATAGAATATCACTAATGAATTTCTTCATTTATAAAATACTCTTTTCTACCTTTAGCTCATGCATTCTACCTACAACGACATCAGTATGTCGTATGTGTATATTGTCCACTAATAATGGACAATAATTCATTGAGAGGAAAAAAAAAACTATAATTTATAGTGCTCAAACAGAACAGCTGATATGCGTTAATGATATGGACATATACATTGAAAGACAGCGCCTGTGCCATGTGCCTGTTGAGTGAGTATAGTCCATTGTCTTAACACAAACTCAAAGTTATAAGTAATAATCACTATAAAAATGACTCCTTTATAACAAGACATGTAGAAGGTAACGATAGCCACCAACAGAGGGCAATGTATGTTGTTTACCATGTCCATGTTGTGTTGTACAAACTCCACCCGACCAGGCACCTGCGGGGACGACAGCGACCCGCCCTCGCCGCCGCCGCCCAGAGACTCTGCAACACACCACATCTCACTGACACACAGCACTTAACATGTCAACTAGTACTGCAAACTTATTCCTTCACATTATTGGTATCAAACTACGCCCCGGCATATTCAACAATCGCATCACATGTCATTCATGTATGAATTAATAAGATAATTTTATATATTTTTAAAAAGACTTGAATTAATAAATTAATAGTGCAAGATTATAACCTTCACATAATTAGTATCAACTTTGGCCCAGCATATTCAACAAGAATTGGCATTTGGAAGGTCTTAAGACTTGTTTCGCATTAAAATATAATAACTATTCATTATTCACTCTAATAGACCTTGATGATGTAAATAAGTTTTTTTTATTATAAACACAGATATCCTTTTTTATGTAGTTTGTTTATATTTAAGTTGGTTAAATATTATTATAAACTTGATAAAATCAGAATTAGGTAAAAAATGTAAGATAAGCCATTTCCTTGTTAAACTTCTTAAAAAAATATCAAATATTAAACGAGATTTTGCTATTAGTAACAATTATATAATATTAACAAATAAATATAATTTACAAACACCATATACTTTGGAATTAATTAATTCATAGTATTTTTTGAAAACATTATGGGGAAAGATTTGTCTTATATATACCATGTCCTTGAGCAGACTGAGTAGCAATAATCTGTGAGACAGGAATCTGTTGGCCGGCAGCAGATACAGTGACCTGAGGTTGACCTGCATGCCCTAGAATAATACTTGGGTCCCCATTCAGGATACTGGCATGGGCTTGACCAAGATCCTGGAAATATTGGATATTTAAAATAAGGTTGTAAGTGGGAGTATGTTTAATTAGTACCATGTAATATGTGCTCATTATAACATTTGCAATGTTACAAAATGTATTTTAATATAAAATATTCTGAAATTTATTCAATGTAGTATCGTTTGTATTCATATATTCTCATGAATAACTAGTATATTAACAAATATTTCGCTTATTTTCAAACAACACACTACAAACAATATACTATAAAATATAACTATGCAATTTTAAGGAGCAAATTGGTAACTATGAAAATGATAATTTACCTGTACAGGTTTTCCATTTTCAATTCTTGTACCAGTTGGCACCCCATACACAGAAACCTGTGGCAATGGGCCCGGAAACAAATTAGTAAACACCCAATACTTGGCTACGCTTGACAAAGCAACGTTTACTGCCGCTGAATTGACTCGTAAGTCTGTAGCAGATGTTGTAGGAGTTAAATTGTTAGATTGTGCTTGCTGCTGCTGCTGTTGCTGCTGCGATGCTTGAACTCTTTGAGTCTGAGACTGAAATTATCACATAAAAACAAATTTAATACCTGCCTAATTGGATGGCATTCACTAAAAAACAACAAACTATGCGAACCTCAGAATTGCCTGGTGGCTGGCCACCACCCGTATTGATATTATGTAGATCCGAATTCATTTTTAGTCCTTATAGATTATATTAAAACATTCACTTTTTAAAACAGTTATGAAAACATTGCACTTTTTAGGGTTTTACGTATCGGCATTGTCATAATTTGACTGTCATCGAAATGGAGGCGCGGGGGACGCGACGGGCCGCCATTATGAAACTTGGAACACAATAACATTTTCACGATCCATGTATCCCTTTATTTTCGAATGCAAAAGATGGCACAGTAACAGAAAGTAACTATTGTCTTTTTATAAAAGTAATTATGTACAATCTGATACTTTATTAATGATATTTGATTGTAGTATAGAGATATTTTATATTATTCACATTTCCACTATGGCCGAAGAGAACGAAAGTTTGTCTCTTACAGTGCTGCCAACATTATATCTTGGATACTACGAAACTTCTGCAAGGTGTGATTTTAATTAAACAATAATTTTTTAAAGATATATTTCATTTATAATTAAAAATTCTAATTTAAAATTGAAAGATAATCTTTTTAAAGATTTTGAAGAAAAATAATATAACACACCTACTTTACAGATTACTGCTACGATTTACTTTTTAAAACTTCTCAATAACGTTCAACAGATGGCGACTGCTATAATGTTAATCCTTAATGCCCATGTCGACTACATGGTGACTTTAGCTAATTAAATTATGTTTGTGAATGGAAGTTTATTATGAATTTCAATAATTAGCTATTTTAAACAAACAAGGGCAGACTTACTATAAAAATAGAATGTGAACAATATATTGAAATAAATAGAATATTTATAATTTATTTTGTTGGCATCATTCTTCGAAGCCGGCAGGACGTAGCCGTCTACAGTATTCCCAGTTCGATACATGGGCTCCTTCAAGAAAATCTACCTTTTTCTTAATAGCCGGTAACGCGATCGCAATTCCTCTGCAAGTGTTACAAGAGATCATGATGGCGCTGATTATTTACTATCAAGTGACCCGTATTCTCATTTGAACTATTACAATATAAAAAAAATCGGTGATGGCCACGCTCCTGAAAGTGACTACACCTCATGACCAGCCAAACAGTTCCAAACCTCTCGGTATACAACCATAGAGGGCTTGAGCGTAGCGAGCGGAGCGTTCTACTGGAGACTTTTTCACATTCTTTGTCACGAATAGGCTCGAAAACTACTTGACGGAAAGTTATGAAATTTTGCAATCAAAAAGACACACATTAGGTGATGGTTTAAAAAAAAAAATTTAAAAAAAAATATTTGAGAAATGTCATGTCAAAAAACTGATATCCCACTGAATTCAATGGGAAACGATGAGTCATTACACTGGGCTCGCTTCGCTCAATATGCAAACGGCACCCGAGATATGGCGAGCGCAGCGAGTCGAAATTGAGGGTCTGTTGGCGCCCCTAGTTATTTGTGAATGGGAAATGAAAAAAAGGTCAGCTAAAATATCATCCGACCATTGCGACTTGGTCCAATCGTACATATTACAAATATTACAAACATATTACAAAATATGTTTTATGATTATTTACCTGTTCGATTAATCATAAGTATATTTTATATATATAGTTATATACAACATATCAATTGTCATTGCGGAAGAAAGCCTTGGTAACTTTTAGTCTGATTAGTGTTAGAAAAATCATTTGATTGTAGGCAAAACAAACCGCTTTTTATCGAGCTATTGAATTTCTACCTTGCAACAGCAAATAGGAACAAACGTAGTTCTGCAATTAAAAATGCAAAACCAAACAGTATGTAGGTGGTTTATACAGAAAATTTTCACTTCTAATTTTTCGTAGACACATTTTCTTTGATCGTGAGAAAATGTTTGTAAATATATATATATTTCTGATTCTGGTTGGGCTTAAAAAAACTGATATGTAACGAAACGCTCTGTGAAACAGTATGACGCGTTAGTTACTTAATAATTACTAAAAAGTCTCTAAAGCACAAAAAAAACGGATATGCTTATTGTTAAGTTAGTATTGTTGATTCGATATTAGTATCAGATTACATTTACAGATTATATATAACATATGTAAATATATTGCGTTAAAAAAACTATTACAAAGTTATTTTTTTACGAAATAATACAAAAAGGATTAGAATTTCTTTTTTTATATGTCAAAGACTGAAACCACGACGTGGCTCTATGGAGCATTACCTATTTACTATAAACCCTACCCTTGAGAATCATGTTAAAATAATTTTTTTCTTTGTTTGTCCCGTTCCAAAGCAATTCATTCCACTGCAATGAAACTTTGATGAGTTAATGTGTATACAGGAACGCGTAGGTTTCTGAAGTAATATGACCAATTTACAGTACCCTGTGTATTTCTACACAGTGCACATAGTCGACAAAATTGAATTGAAACTCAGACGTATAAAATATTTATACACAGTAGAAGAGAAGTACAATACTTGAAAGTTTTAAATACAAAATTATAATTATAGTAATATGTAATTAGTAGCACAATATATCTGCCTATACTTAGATAAAGAATTTCCACCTTTTGATCTTTGCTTTGATTCTATAAAAATAATTACACGGAAGTTATGTATTGGCAGCCAACGAAGTTAATAAAAAATATATTTATTTATTAAAAATACAAGTTTACTGTCTTAAATCTACTACAAGACTTAATTAAAATATTATAATTAAATCTAACAAACAATAATAAATGATGACTCAGGAGACTGATGCATTCAACGTAAGCAGGAATCACTGCTTAAGCTATGATAACTCGGATCATGTCAAAAATTGGCGGCAATAAAGTATTTTTTTTTTATTAAAACACTTTTATGAGGTATGTTTTTATTTTTTAATCATTTATTACTATTGCCATTTTATATGCTATTATATTATACATTGTTGTTATGTGTTGAAATTTGTTAATTTTAGGAGGTGCGTAATCTTTGGAAACATCTAGATAGTAGTAGTTTTATTTGCTCTTGAAGTATCTTATCAATGTCCTCAAATATAATAATAATAAAAGAATTACAGTTTTAATGTTTCTAAGAATAAGTGAATTCGCTTTTGTGTACAATTTGTTGAGTTTAATATTAGTATTACTTAAAATGTAAGCCTGCCCAGAAAATCTATAAGAAAAGATAAAAAAAATGGATTTTTTTATACGAGATCGGACAGTAAAAGGAAAGCATTAATAGCCAGCTACCTTATGGAACTGTAGCACGACACAATATAAATGACTATTGACCTAATTTATAACCATGAATCCATGGGAGTGTCTGAACCAAGGTCGGGACGCAAGTTTCACTTTCCGATCAATGTATGGTTTGTGGACAGTGCCACGAAGTTATAGGAGCTAATAACGCGTTTTTCCACGTTAAAAACAAATATGTATATTTTTTTCTTTTTATTACTCCAGCCCCTCCTCACCATCCAGAGCTTGAAGCATGGATCGCTGCTTGTAAGTCGGCCATGTTTTAAGAATAGAGAGGGAGGTTCTAACTGAGATCAAATTACTTTCTATGAGAAAGTATGATTTTAAATGATTTTGATTAAATCTTATACTTCTTCTTCTTCTTCTTATATACTTAAAAACGTTGAGTTTATTTTTCCTAAACATAAGAAAAAACCAAATTCTTTGAGTATTGATTTTGTAATGTCTTCAAAAGGCTTAGACAAATTTTATCTATGAGATATAGTGTTTCAGAAATATAACACCCATGAGTGCTGTGAGAAGAGACGGTGCACCTGTTCTTCTCATCTATCTATCTGCAAATAAACAATGCTGCTAATTTTAAAAACTAAGGAATGGGCAGAGACTGGAACTTGGGAGAAGAATTAAAGGAGTTTGAGCATTGGTTTTCTTATGGAGAGTAACTATTGCTATTTGACCCAAGTCTAATCTTAAATGGTGGTACTGTAGGTCCGACAACCCAAACTAAACAAAGGTCACCGACCTTCAAAGTAAATAAAAGTGCAAATTATGTGTGTTTTCAAATTTTAGTAAAACTACTCTATATCAGATATCACTTACTACATGTAATATATCTAACTATATAAAACTAGTCTTCAGAGTGCTTACTAGCACATTAGGGCAATCTATTTATAGAAGATACGAAAAAACGAATAGTAATAAATTATGATTTTTAGTGTAACCTATTTCGTCATATTTAAAAAAAATGGTCAAATTGCCATTAAAATCGTTTTATACATATGATTTCCACACACCGTCCTGTTTAAAATACACTCTGTATAGGTCACGGTTTGATCAAATACAAAAGTTGAAATGAAGCACCGGTATGGAGGAGTCAGGGTCATATGAGATCCACGCGCGTCTATGAATGGTCTACTTCGTTCTATCTCTTTCTAACGTTCGAAATATTATGCCCTCTCTTTCTTGTAACGTCATTTGTAAATTTTAGGACGCGGACAGTGATGCAGCCATTTCAATATCCAATCTACCAAGCACTAATTCAAATAGAGTACTAAGATCGTATAATGAAAAAGTTGTTAGTGAGATAGCATCTCTAACTAGTGCGACTGCTCGCGTTGCTAAAAGGATCTTAAAATTATAATAATAAGGTCTCTTTTCTACTGAATGCTTGAAGGCTGTAAGGCTGGTTAGCGTAAGGTAAATTGTGGCCACTCCCTATTTTGGGGGTCCAAATGGATAATGAAATTGGCCCCATTAGCCGATCTACCAAATGCTAGTTCAACTATCATACCAACATCGCATAGTGAAAGACTTAGCGTGCTTCTGATTGGTGCTACCTCGCTTTTTGGGGTCAAACAGTACTCTTAAAATTGAATTATGCAATATATCTGCTATATCTTTATGCAAGACTATTACTATGATAATATCCAATGTTACATGATTATTATTGTCTAGATAATATCAAAGGTGCCAGTCATACAATTTTGAATAATTCTTCTTTTATTTACATGATTTACGTCATGATACTAAAAATATGTTTAAAAAAAAAACAAAATGTAACTTGGTAGTAATTTTGTAAGTAAGTTTATAAAATTAAATGTAGTCCTTTGACTACAACAACAGTTTAGACTACATTTAACTTTTTGTCCAAATATTGAACTAGAAACTTGTAAAATATATTTCACGGCCTAATTTACCCTTGTTTGTAGACAATCACAATGTAGGCAACAATCAAAACTGATAGTCCGATGCGACAAGAAAAGTAATATTTAAAATCGTGGTACAACGAACAGAAATTATTGTCTTAATTTTCTTATTCGCCCTTGTCCTTAAAGTATTTCCATAATTCGTGTTAGGTTTGTTGTAATAAGTGATACCACGAAGGATAGATACCTTTAGCGCCACAATCTCATCTTTACATATAAATAATATTGAAGTGTCTCTTTGTAATTCTAAATTTACAACTATTCACTAAATGCATATGAAAGTATATACAGCACTGACAAAAAATCTATTTTTAGAATTTTTCTGTCTGTCTGTCCATTCCGGCTAATCTCTGAAACTGTTTGACGAATTTAAACAAGACTTTCTCTGACGGATAGATGTTATAAGGTGACATAGGCTACTTTACGAAGGAAGTCGCGGGACATAAGAGACAAGACAATACATAAAAAATAAGTGAATTTTGAATCTTGTGTGAGGAGTTGAAAAGAGACGACATTTTGAAGAAGTTTTTTAGATGTAACTTTCCAAATTTTATAGGAATACGAGGATACCAACCTAAAATATAACGAATATGAGAGCAAAATTCCGGTTTTGCAACAATCGTGTCACAAAAAGGGACAGAAGATCTGCATGTGCTTAGAGAGAGAGAGAGAGAGAGACATGGATGTCACACTGATGTCACAAAAGTTTCTCTTCTTTCAACTCTTATAGCACGTGTTGTTTAGAAAAACAAATATCTATATATAAATAGTATTAGTATGGATAAATTAAATGAAGATTATCTTTATTTATCCTTTAATCCCTCCTTCCTTTTCGCGATTCCCCTTATCACTTAAAATTTAGTACAAATAAATATACATACATTAATTCTATTGTAATTACAGTTATAGCTATAATACTTTTCCGTGAGTGAAAATCAGTCAAATCTTCAATTTTACGTATATATTAAGTAAGTTAGAAAGCCATTATGAAACAATAAAAAAACAAAATTTCTAGTTAATTAAAGCGAACATAATTCTTTTGTATACCTATAAAAAATTAACGGGTCAATAACCTATAACCGTAACAATATACATCAAAATACGTCCAGTACTTTTCCGTGATGAGCGAACAAACAAATAGATAAACATACAAACACACTAAACATGTTTACCTTGTGTATATATTATATGTATATATATTAACAAAAACAAAGTGCAATCAATGACGTCATAATACAATTATCATAATTATAATTATCGAATTGTTGTTATATAACCGTTGAAGAGTTTCCTTATTGGTCAGATATCTGTGTTCAATTATTATTTGCACATTTTAAAATAAACCATCACAATAGAAAACATTTTTAATGTAAACGAAAACCAATCGTATTTATTTTGCGACATACTTCGAATAAAAGTATTATACTTTATAATAAAACAAAAAAAATATAGCAAATACAATCCTCATTCTCGAATACATTCCAAATCTAAGTTTCTTTATAGTTACATAATTAGATTTTATTTAATCTGTTGACAATTATCTATGGAAAACTTTTCAAAAATAGAACAGGATGTCAATTATTGTCCTCTTAAAGGATCCCAATTATTTTAAACATTTACGTCCACGCATCGTAGTAGGAACTTGGGGCAAACCGCGCTTGTATTCCTGCGGACCAAGTTTCAAGTCAGTGATAACTCTGAGGTAGGACGGACTGCGCGCCTCTTACACGACATTCCGCGTAAATGTTTACGAAAAGTTTGCAAACTTCTTTTATATAGATAAATTATTCAAAACTATAGTGAAAGTGATTTAATAAATTAAAGATTCGATATAAAATTAAATAGAACGATCTGATTGGCTGGTGTATTGTAAAGAACATTCGCCTGTTCGCGGCCGGTCGTTCTCAGGTGTGTATGATTTTGATAATGTTTTATTATTCAAATCTGTAAACCAGTCCTGGTTATTTGCCAATTTTTATTACATAATAACTGTAAGTTGGATGTTTCGGTTAAGGAAACTGCGGTTTACTACCACAGCCATAATATCTCGGTTTCTTAGAGAAATCCTATATTTACTCGAAAGTTTTGCATCTTAAGAATTGTGAAGTTAACACTCATAGAAGAGGTTGCGATATATACATAGTTTTATTCAGATTATTACCCAAACACACAAAACCGGTATTATTTGTTAAATGTAAATAAATAAATCATTATATTAAACACATGTTATTTTAATTACATACAGCTGATAATTAAAAATTAATTAATAATGACTGCAAAAGAAAAGTTAATCAAACGTAGAAGCAAACTTCGTAGAGTTATTGCCAAAAAGTAATTAAAATATGCATCCATTGTGGTTCGTATTTCTTGAAAGAAACTATTATAAGAAATTATTGTTTTTTTTTCCTAATAAAAAAATAAACAAATTTAACATTTAAACAATAGTTTAAAATTGTAGATATAATATAAAATAAGAAGGCAAAAAGTGTCTATACAAGATTACGTAAAACTTTATTAAAGGATAAAAATGTTTCATTTAAATTATTTTCTATGTTTTAAATGTAACTATTTTCATCTTTAATGTATTAATGTTAGATACTTAATATAATGTAAATGTAAAACCTTAATCATATATGTATATGGCACAGAAAGGCGATAAGTTTTATCTTTGCAAGCAGACGCGACTTGTAAACAAAGTTTGCTTTCAATTACGAAACTAGAACCATGACGAGTGGTGTTATTGCTTAGAGTAATAAAAATTAAGTCTTCTTAACAATTAAGATAGCTCAGAACGTTACATAACCGTAGAATAAAAGGAATGACATATCCTAGTTTGTATCCAGTTACATAATATCCCAATTTTATCGCCATATCCTAGTTATTATTCTATACTATCCCAAAACTATGAGTATAGACTGCAATGTCGCAGTTAATACTAAATGGTATCCCAAAACTGGGAATATAGACCGCAATATCCTAGTTACTACTGAACGGTATCCCCAAACTAGGAATATAGACCATCATATCCAAGGTACTACTGAATGTTATCCCAAAACTAGGAATGTAGACTGCAAAATCAGGGTTACCACTGGATGATATCCCAAAACTAGGAATATAAACTACCATATCCCAGTTATCAGTGGATGATATCCCAAAACTAGGAATATAGACCGCCTTATCCCAGTTACCATTAGCTGATATCCCAAAACTAGGAATATAAAACGCCATATGCGAGTTACCACTGGACGATATCCCAAAACTAGGAATGTAGACCGCAATATCCCAGTTACTTTTGCATGGTATCCCAGAATTAGGAATATAGACCGCTGTATCCCAGTTACTGTTGGATGGTATCCCAGAATCAGGGGAACCGCTATATCCCAATCCCAACCGAATCAACATTAAATAGTATCCCAAATCTAGGAAACAGACCTGCATATCCCGAATTAATACTGGACAGTGTAATTTTGGAATAAATTACAAGTACAGTCCTACCACATTCCAGTAGTACGTACATTACAGTTAGTATTGCATAGTATTGGATTGTAATGAAAGTAAAATCCAGCATGTCGCCCTCCGTACAACTGGTTTTGAAATTTGTAAACATTCACTGTTTATAAATGATTGCATTACTTCGTACTTCATGATTGTTCGATTCGATTATTGTTCTAATTATTGAAAAATCTTTGTTATGCCATACCGTTATCGCACTGAGGCGATGTAATTAAAAACTTTAGATTAAACTATACATATATATATATATATATAAATGAAGCGTCTGTTTGTAATTCTAAAAAACTTTTTACAATGCATATGAAAGTATATACGGTAACATATATATATATATATATATATATATATATATATATATATATATATATATTTTCTGTTTCTCTATTTGGTCCGGTTAAACTTTGAAACGGCTAGACCTATTTTAACAGGACTTTCACTGGCGGATAGCTGATTTTATAGGCAATTTTTTTTTTTATTTAAAAACATTTCGATGAACAATCGTGGGCACAGCTTAGTTAAATAGTTAAGTATTTTAAATGAAATACACATATAATATTGAAATCTAATCAATCATAAAGATATTCAGACGAATTCACTAACAAACGGATATCTATTTTGGTTGAAATTCTAACTCCTACCAAGTAACTGTTGTCCAATGAAACTTAAAGTACATTGTTCGGTTAACTTAGAACCAACTTAGATATTGAGTATTTACTTATTCTGTTCTAGTTTGATTTATACAGAACAAGATATTGAATCAATCTTATATATTATTAAAATATTAATCTATTAATTTAATCTGTGGTTTGATTGTTCTTAAGATTACACAGCGGTATATTCTTACTTTATAAAGACGCATTTAGAACTTTTTTATATATTTCTTTTGTTTTGTAGTTGTTATTACAATGAAAATTAAGAAATAACATTAATAATATGATGTATATTAATATGGTAGCAAATACTTTGTATTAAAATTATCTAGACGGACGGAGTATGAAATTTGACATAGTTAAAGTTTATATGGAGCAGTACAGCCAATCTATATTGAAAAGTGAAAAGTTTGATAGTATGTTTGTATGTATTGGGTAATCTCAAAAATCAATGCAAGGATTTTAAAAATAGGTACACGTAAAAACTACATCAACAGCGCTTAACATATATTACTTTTTATCCTAATTTTGCAACGGGATTGGGATCATTGTTCAATCAAAGTAGCCAAAGAACTCTAAAGAGGAAATAAGTTAAACATAAATAAAACTAAAACCTCAATACTATGAAGTATCTAAAATGTGATCAACGAAATGGACAGTTATTATGTCATAATGCACACACATATTAACATATTACACACACTAAAGCGATTCCGATTCATATACATTTACACTATGAATGTCAGTATTCAATATTGGAGTTGATCGTGGTCTGACGTAATAGAATGAAAAACAATATATACTGTGGACAAAAGTTGGTGCCACGTGAAAGGAGGAAAATGAAATAACTATAATACGAAGAAGGCTAATTATTTATTATAATATTTATTCAGTAATACAGTATTAAGACCTCAAAAACGCAATTGATATTTTAAGCAGACTTCTCACACCGTTCTTTGCATTTCTTTTTTAGCAGTCTCGGCACGAGCAATTAATTTATCAATGGTTTCTAGAGAAACGTTTCAGCTTTCGTCTAGAGTCTATAAATAATCCATGTTATGGAATAACAACTGTACATATCTATCAAGTTCTTCCCAAAAGCTCAATAGGGTTAAGATCCTGGTTTTAAGGGCGCCTCGACATGTTTTTTATTTTCTAAATACCCTCTGTATAATGCCAATTGATCTTAAACCACAAGGAACAGCATTTTGTAGTATTCTTTTATACTGCTTCTTTTTTGATATTCCCGACTACTAAATCTGGGGTTCCATAGCTCGAGAAGCATCCCCAGATTATGATAGAACCACCGCCATGCTTAAATGTTCTCACCAGACAGTGCCATCGTCTACGATACGTCGGACAAAAATTGGTGATTTTGAATTAAATATTTCAAATTTGGACTTATCGGTCTAAATAATTGTTTAGTCTTCTTCGCTCCAGTCTCTATAGAAAGGGTCTGCTGCAACCGTATCCTAAATTAGCCCCTCTGTGTCTTTTAACTGTAATCAATGACTTGGTTCAGATGCAGATTTGTTCACTTCCATGTTGATTTCTGGTGCTTAGGTGTTTATTCCACTGTTGTAACCACAATGGAATTATCCTCATTAGAAGTGGTAGCTCTTGGCCGTCGTGGATCTAGATTACAGCTTCCCCTTGTATGTAGTTAGTGTGTTATGAACAGTCTTTCACAACTTAAGTTTAGAATCAATTTCATGTTCAGATTTGCCTACATTGTGTAAAAAAGTAAAGCACGAATTTCACTATTAATATTGAGTTTTGCTATTTAACAACAATGATTCTACCATCTGGTTATTGTGCGGTAGTTGCGATGTTTTAAAACAATTCATTGACTGTCAACTTAGAAAAATATGAAAAGAATAAAGAATGAGCAGGAGTTCAAATAAACTATTGTATATATATATATATCATTAACAGTTAAAACTATGATTGAGTTTCGTTCACTCCGCTAGCACTAGATAATTTAGCTAAGCTACTAAATAATTTATATTTTTAAACTCAAATAATGTAATAGTATTTTAGTCCATACATTACCTAACTATATATAAACACTAATTAAATAATTTTCTATAACAATATAAAATGGTCAGTCGAAATGACTTTAGTTTAGGAATACCTTTACGTAAGACAGTAGTCTTAATACTTAACAAAACAAGATTTGAACTAACATAATATCGTAAGCCACTTACATAGTAGTGACAGAAATATTCATATATTTTGTGTGACCGCAATACCTCCAAAACTAAGCCGATTTTTATAACATTTATATATATTGTATGGTATCTTCCAATATTTTTTATTACATATGTCTTTTAAAGTAAAATTAGTCTAAATTACTTATTGTATAGCTACCCGCTTTGTAAGTTATAATAGGGTGGGCCGGAACAAACAGATAGACAGACACAGATTTTTATGTAACATGTACTATTATGCCATATATGCATTTAGTGAAAAACTAAATTTGGAATTACAAACATACATTTCAATTTTATTTATGTATAGATGAGATGAGCCACTGTGACTAGTATATATCTTATATATATCTGTTGTTGCGATTTTGATATGAAAATTATATAAATATTATATAGTATATAAAGTAAATCTTAGAGTACATAAGTGTTTTTGTAAATATAATGTATAGAAAAGTTCTCGCTGGTGTCTGTTGAAACTATATTAGTTTACGAATTTTTATTTCTCCAAGAAGCAGGCGTTAAAAAAATAGTTTTTAGTCTTTTAATAAGAATTATCTAAATTAAACGTGGAGTGTGCGCTACAAAATCCGTGTTTGTATTATTTCTTAATGTATTTAAGATTTAGTGTGTGTGGATGGTTGTGTATGATAAGAGAGAGAGAAGGAGACACATCTCTCTCTCTCATCTCTTATGGAGTATGAAGTCATTTCCACTGACATGACATGAGAAGGAGAAGACGTTATATAAATTAGGATAAGGATATATATAGGGTGTGGTGTTTTATTAATCTTAATATTTTTATCTCAGGTCTCATTAAAACATGAACCTTCAGTAGTAGAAAATTTGCAAAGATGCAACTCTACTACTTAGAGAGTTGAGATTGAGATCTTGAAAGTTTGTCGGTCGAGCTGCTCCGCATACGAGCAAGACTATGACTCTAACAACCAATAATAGTTTTGAAGTTAACGTTAATAATACATATACTTATAGTGTAGTTTTGTCTGTATTCAATATCTTAAATTAAATGTCTGATAACAATGAGTTTCGTTCGTGAGTCATGTTAATTAAATAACTTATATTATTAAACAAATAATCACTACATATTTGATATTTGTAATAACATCTGCTATTGACATGATTTAGATAAAGTATATATATATACATATAAATAGATTTCAAGTATTCGATTGTAATTCCATAAAAACAGCTTTCACTAAATGGAACATATATAAAAAATATTTTTTCTGTGTGTCTGTTTGTTCCGGGTAAACTCTGACGCGGCTGGACCGATTTTAACAGGACTTTCATTGGCGGATAACTGATGTTATAAAAAGACTTTAGTATTAAAAAATATATCCCGCGCGAACGAAGTCGTGTTCGAAGTAACAAAACACAATTTTGAATATGTTTACATACATACATTTTAAGTGAACACAAGTTTTATTTAAATCTCTTATAAAGTTGAAATAAATATATATTTTATATATTTATATTTCGGTAATTGAAATCTCGTTATATCTAGTGTACAATATACCGATCTACGCAGTTTATATATATATATATATATACAATAAATAACATGAAACATACACAAAGATATTAGAGCGTCACATAATTAAGTTAATATCGACCGTTATAAATACACATTAGCATGTTCCACTTTTGGCGGCAAATTGTCGACTCCATGGTGTAATTATTCAAAATGGCCACTTGACGGATGTCATGCTTTAACGAATACGAGTTGATATTGGATGTAATTATATATCAATTAATGAATCGTTTTACTATTTTTTTAATTTTATCTTTCAGTTCAGAAAAAAGATTTTATATTATAATTTTTGTTATTTTTTTCGTTTGTAGCACATATACATTCTGCACGATTCATTTAAACAAAAAGGTTTATCTATTTTACATAACACCTTCATGGTCTGTTTCATAAATAATATATTACTGGAATATTATTGAGTAATTCGATAGTTAAACAATTTTTGCGGTTAGGATACCACAATAAAAATAATTCATATCAAATGTACAAATAGGATTTCTAATACGTTTAAAAATAAACTTATAAGAAAAACTGTTTTTATATATAACATTTTTTTTATTAAAATATACAGATAAAACAATCTTCACATATAAGAGATAGTCTAAAAGTAACTCTGGTGATAGAGAAGATAACAAATATGAGTTAACTTAACCGTTTGGGAGACCTTTTTTTTTGTTTAGTTGTCTCCAGAATGCGACGAGACAATTAGCTAAAAATTTTCTCATGTATGTTTGAGCCAAACGCGGATGTTATAGCGAAAACAGATTGAAAAAATGTTTAGCCATTCAAAAGTTATCAAGAAAGGAAGAAAGGAGAGAGGCTCAGCTCAACACCCGCCGCGCACGGTTGGCGGATCCTAGGATTATTAGTTAATTCGGAAGAATGAATGAATGAGTAAAGAACGAGAAGAGTTAAATATGAATAGATGTAATAAAAGGGAGAAAGAAACATGTTGTTCGAAATAATTGAGATGAATCAGATCGATTATATAATCAATAATGGTTTTTGCGTCTCAATTATAGAAAATCATTATACAATAATCTAAAGTAGCATTGCGTAGAGTTAATTTTGGCGGTAATCTTGTCACGGTCAGCCGCCTCATTGCGAAGCCATTTATGCAATGCAATAAGATAATAGTCAATAATTATGCTCTTTTTTAATATTGACTTAACATAACAAAGAGGTCTTATAAACTAGTTTATTTTTATCTATGGGAAAAAACATTTTTCTATAATTATTTGAATTAACTCAATAGAGCTCTCTTAGTAATTGTGCCTGTATCTAAGTATATAATATTATTAATAAGTGGAAATCTGTAGATAATGGATTCGTAATAAAACTGAATCTATTAAGATTATTAAACCGCCTTTTAATATTTATGGCATAAACACATGGATCTTTGCTAAGATAAAACCAATAAAATAAGTGTCAATAGAACCCGTTAAGGCTTAGATCTTCAGAAGACTTTTACCAGGAGAAATAATAAAAAGATTTGGCAGTATATAGTAAAGCCTTTGCCTTACCTTGAGTCAAAACAAAAAAATAGAAACTGTCACTTGCCGATATTTTAATACGCTATAATAATTAATAATGACGTCACTGCTCCGTATCAAATTATTCAATCAAGCAAATTACAAAGAAAATGTCCATTAATTCTTTCCATTTTGCATGCATTCGAAAAACAGCGTAACAAATTGTCTTCTGCCATTGAGGCGTGGTGTGTGAGAAAATAATTAATTAGTTTGGTTTATGGTCTCATTAAAAGCGGATTAGGTACACATGAAACATTGTGGTTCTGTTATAAAAAATAAAATATAATAATAATCGTTGTGATTAGTCAGTTCTTTGTTATTTGTGATAAAAATAAAAAAGTGTAAAAGAAAACAATTATATTTCAAAATCAAAAACAGTTAAGTGACAATTATTTTTTTTTATTTTATCATTTCTGAATTTATTATCGTGGTACCTATAAATAAAAGGTATTATAGGCATAAAATTGCAGATTTACAATAATTATTTTTAATGTAGCTTCATTTTTGATTTTTTGATTTATTATCTGTTTTTTTATTTAACATAAAAAACAATCACTTATACGTATACGTAAATATAATAATATAGACATATAATAAAAAGGCGAAATGGAATATTAACTTATAAAGATGTCATACTAATTTACGTAATTATATCCTTCAGTCCAAACCATAGATCATAGAAACCTGAAACATAAAAAAGGTCTTAAGCTAATTTATATAATACAAATCATGAATATTTAAGAAATTAAAACAAACAATATTGTATATAAAAAATATTTATTAATAGTACAGAAAAGGTATTTTTTAAGTTTAATTCATTATTTCTCACGGGAATATTGTAATTTTAAGGCTAAGTCGCTTCAATGTGTAAAATGATTTCTTCACAATGTGGTAAGCCTCACGTGTTGTAAGGTAAGGGAATTAAAAATTATGTAAATTTTACTATTTGGAAATGTTCTACCATAATAATACATAAAATATAATGTTATATCTTTATATTTATAAAAATATAATAGTTGTAAAATAGTTTATGAAGCAGCAGACGAAGTAGCTGGCCACAGCTAGTGTTAATTTATAATTGAAATGTTTTTTTTTCGAGTGATAGAAAGTGCTCTATAGTTCTCCATTTTATAATTTCTTAGGACAATAGAAATTCAATAAATAAATAAATGATTCGTGATTAATTAATATTAATTGGAGTAAAAAATATTATTTTTCTCTATTTCTTTTATTTACAATTGTATTTCTAGAAAAAGATGTTTTATAATAAAAAAACAATTAATTTTCTATTGTTAATGAAGGACGAAGATATTTAATGGCGCTAGTAAAATAATGGTAAAAAAATTTATAACCATGAATAAATTCCAAAATTTATGTAAATTAATTAATTAATTTATATCTATTACACTTTAAATCAATATGATGACTTGTGTCAAATGGAAATGTCAGGACTATTTTGATACCAATTTTCGAAATAAGCCCATAATTAAAAAAGACTCCTTAAATTGAGGCTACAAGTTTTATATATTTGTAATAACATAATTGATATATTAGCCAAACTAATTGTCTATTGTATTGTATTTATTTAGTATTAACATATCGCCACGTCAATACAACGAATACAATATAAAACTAAAATAAAACACATGTGTTTAAACCGGAAAAAACAAGGAACGTGCGTAATTGGTGATCGTTCGCGCTGTCACTGAATATATTTACTTTATACATTTAAAACAGTGACAGTGACAGTGACGTAACGAAATATACAGAATATAATGTTTATAAAAACATCTATTTTTAACGCTTTTTTATCTCCCTTCCACTATCTCTCTATCTCACTCTGTTGTCTTCATCAATTTCTTATAAACGAAAAATAATAATTTTTATATTTTCTTGTAATGTTTAACTATGATCTCATATCTCTCTCTCTCTCTCTCTCTCTCTTATCTCTAAAATCACGTTCACATGTTATTTCCATGTTCCCGTCATACAATGGAAACAGTGCCCGATATAAATCAGTCCCTCCACAAGCTATTTGTCATTCCGGACACACGGACACGGGGTCACTTACAGACAATTGATTCACCGAGACGTGGCAAGTGTCAATTCTGTTGATCTGTGATTTGGATATTATATTCATAATTCGTTTTATTACTTTGAGGTTATATTAACTCGTTAAATCTCTTTTGATGTACCTGGCTGAATAACTGTAAGCCAATGCCTGTGGACATTACATAATGATTCTAAACTTTCTCTAATCAATCAATTACAAATTCATTCAGTTTAAACCATAACAATTGTATTAATATTATTAGATAAGCTAATAATATAATAGCTATATAAAGTAAAGAAATTACTTTTATTAATGATAACCGAAAACCAAAAGCCGGTTGTGATAATAATCTTAATGGACCTACTTAATTGGCGCACACTTTAATGTCTTTTAAAGTACTGGCAAGAAAGAAGTGATTGAATAACTATATTATATTATGTAAAACTATATAACCTCTTTGGATGGACATGATATTAAAATATATTACATATATGGTAACCTCTTTGGATGTTTGGATGGATATGAAATAAAAAAAACATGCAAGAAGTATACAGGTTGCATACTTTGGACGAATGTGGTATAAAAAAAAACAATTGGACGCAAATTGAAATAAATATATAACCTCTATGAATATCCAAAGAGGTTATATATTTAAATAATACTACTTAACACGTATATTAAAATGTAATGTGTGTCAGTAATGCCCATGGCATTAGAAACAAAGAAACCATATTACGGTAATGAGATTTGTATGTAGTAACGTTACTTATTGTACTTGATTACTATATGAGAACGGTTAAATAAAATGATTTTTTTTGCTCCATCTTCAGTCACGTGTATCATGAACCGTTAGAAACATGTTCGAACTTTAAATATGGTTTAGTTAGGACGTAACTATTAAATTTGTAATATGTTTTTAAATGTATAGGTTATAATTAAGTAATATGTTGTAAATGTTGTTATGTTGCAATATTTTTTTTTAACCTCCATGATTATTGTGAACGTAAATTACATTATGCCCATAAGTTCTTATTTTGGAAGTAACTTTTATCATTGTGTAAGCATTCGTGATTAAAATTAATAAATTAAAATAAACTATATATACAAATCATGTGATATCTTAATTAAATATACAAATACAATTGCCAAATCGATTAGTTTTCTTTGCTGGTACATTTATTAATGTCAATGATGCGCAGCTGCAGCTAGTTACTTGGAATTGCATTCCAATAAGTAATCAGGAACAAACCGAAATAGATTGAAGCCTGTTAAGGTCAGATTTATTTAGTTTATTTTCTTAATCAATCATGAAATACGAGTTAAATAACGGATGAATGTACCAAATTCTCGACTGCATTAAAAAAAAACTATAAGAAGTATTCTCTGTAATGGATGAACGGCATCAAATCTTCGCCTCATCTGTAAAAAAAATATTTTTTTTTTTATTCATTTATTCGGGCAATAAATGACGTGAATTCGTTTTGTTTGAAATATATTTATAATATCAGTCATCAGTCAGTCAGTCTTATAATCGAGGCTTGAATATTGTTACTGACTTTATAGTAATGTTATTTTTTTTAACTATTTGGTGATGTAAATATTTATAATGAATATAAAAATAATCTGAATTGATTAACTTACTTTTATTAAAATTAAAATTATGTGTTGAATATTAAATATAGAGAAGCGATTAATTGTTTTACTACGAATATTTTTGAAATAAAATAATTTATAAAAATCTCTAAATAGTGCTTTAAAATATTGGATTAAACAAATTAACCAAAATATAAAAAACATTCGTATAATAATTTTGCATATTACATTACTCTTTAATATTTTCTGAAATATAGGAAGTATTGGTAAGAAATTTGTGACAGCATTGTGGCGTGTGTGTAAATCAGAAATTTTAACATAAGTGTTATTATTATTATTATTTGGACGGTAATAAAAATATTTATTTAATTTATTCTATAATATCAGTTCATTAAAATTCGTTTTTAAACGAATTAATGACACCCGTTTAGACATACGTCACTGCTGTCAAAATAATGTCAAATTATAATTAATATATATTCGTTTAGAAATTAAGTAATGACAAAGTTATTGCACAACTATCAAAAATAATAATATAATTCGCAAATTATTTTAAATATTAGAGAATAGGAACTGAGTTAATATTTTCACAATTCCATCATTATAGAATCAGTAGTATCATCGCATCGGAGTTCGAATTTCAAACCGGTGTGACAACTTTCGTCTCGTCCCGCGCAATTGAACTATTACGTTAACTGACATTTAATATTACAAATATAAAATGGGGTAAGAGTTCATTGTTTTGGGTCACAGTGCGACAGTTCAAATGTAATGTATATTGTGACATAACGAATGTCACTTCATCTCTGGTAAGATACTAGAATGTTCCATTTCATATACATAATTACGTAACTTCATAATGCATAAATATATATTAAAATTATTTTAAAGATAATTCTTATTTTGGTTCCTTGAATTATTTAATACTAGTTTTGTTTACGACTTCGCTTGCGTTAAATTCGAAATTGATTGGTGAGATCCAGTTTTACAAATCGAAAAGCGTTATGAATTGTTATTCTGATGCATAAGCTATATAATTGTGAAGTTTTATCTAAATCTGTTCAGTAATGTGTGGAGTAGTAGTACGAACACATTTTCAATATTAGTATGATTTTATACAATTTTCTCGGTATTATAACAATTATATTATTGTATTGATCCGTGTTATAGTCTCGCTTGACTCAAGTAAAGTATTTCTCATGATGGCGGCTGATTTGTATTTTAATTATTAAAGTCCTTGGTGTATTTTAATTAAGTCGCCGTCTAACACTCTTTCACTTTCGACCTTAAACTGTATCATTTTTATTATTATTATTTTTGTATGTATGTATGTGTATATGTATGTATGTATGTGTGTGTGTGTGTGTGTATGAGCGGTCGTCATCGTAATCAAAATCTCTTTACGATTCAACTTTACGATTCAAATTGCAAAACTTTAATATTTTTTTTGCTATAAAATTTATATTGATTATGAAATTTTTATCGATATGTAAATTCAAGAATTTATTTATTATGACTTTTTCATTCAATAATAAATATTATATTATTAAATAAATTAATTGTTTAATATATATATATTATTGGTACAATGATACGCGGAATGTGCTGACTCAGCTGACGTAATCTGGCGTATCGCCAAGGTCGATCACTTTCATAATTTGTTGAATTCTTTTAAAACGTCCAATTTGACGAATTTTATATTTATTTATATATATTATATTCATGTTTGTCTATCTAGAATATTATTGTAGAATAGTAGAAAAAATATATATATATTATGAAAAAAATATTGTCATTATAAGTATAGTGAAATATTTTTTCGATGTTTTGAAAAACAAAAAAAATATTTTATCACCGGATGTTTTGTATCAAATACGATACATATTTAATATTTTCTCACTGAATATGTTATTAAAATGGTGTATTAAACTATTTTTTCCCTAAATCCTCTAAAATCGCTCCCAATTCCAGTCAACCTTGCCCGCCGTTGGTTCTAGTAATAGCAAAGCGTGGGCGCCATCTTTCTTTACAACAAGACCCCGTTCAAAACAACTCGCGCGCAGATCATTTTACACTGTGAAGTATAATTTTTCAGTGAAAATGTGATTAATAATAGTTAATAATCGTGTCAGCGATGCGGTATCTACAGTTCTGTGTTGTTATGGTGTTCAGGTAATATTAATATTCAAATAAATACTAATATTTTTAATAATAAATATATACACATTATTATAGAATACAATATATTTCATCACTTATCATCCACTCAATGGGCAATATAAACAACGTACAGTTATATTATGAAATGCAAGTTAAATTATTACAATCGATAATAAAACTTAACTTATTATACATAAAGTCTATTTTAGTTTAAAATATATTAACCCCAATATGTGTTAGTTTTCGGTGACAAAATAGTCTGTAACATTTACAATAATCTGATGTAAGATGTGACATACTGTGTTCGTGTATTCATTTTCTTCAATATGATGGAAATGAATATTAAAGCTTATGGTCTGACTGCACTGTACAATTTTAAGCGCACTCTTTGACCCCATAATATTGGGTCTGTGGTGAACCAATCACAAAGTCGCTTTCATCAATTTCACCATACGATGTTAGTGTGCTAGTTGACCTAGCGTTCGGTGGTAGTAGACGGTAGATTGAACAGTGTAATGACCACTTAACCACGAACAATAGGACACACCTGCTATAAACGTAGAAAGTTCTCTGTATTTTGCATGTATATAGGTTGAATTTATTTAAAATACGTGAAAGTGCATTGGACTAACAGATACACTATTTTAATATGGTATGTATATATATATATATATATAAATATATATATATATATATATATTTATATATATATATATATATATATATATATATATATATAAATATATATATATATATATATATATATATATATTATTTCAAGGAATAGAAGTGTTGAAAAATTTTGGAGAAACATTTTAATAAAGTTAATTAATAAGAAACAAACCAACTGACGAACATTTTATAGCTTTTTCGATATGTAATTCTTTAATATAAAAAAGTATTGTTATTTTGTATGTCTGTATTATTTTTAAAATGATTCATTTGATATAATAAAAATCAGAATGGAGTTACAAGAAAATAAAAAAATTCGTGAGAAAGCTGTTACCATCCTTTAAAACAGACGGAGCCGCTTTCAATACTTAATTTTTAAAAAAATGGCCAAATTTGATATGATATAATGACTACAAAACTATTCGACACGTACAGACAGAGAGTAATTTAGTGTTATATATAATATATTAAGACTTCAAACTCGTAATTCATCAAAGTTTATCTGTAATAAAATAAACGGGTCGAGTCGCATGCAAACAATCGTATGATATCATCACTTGGAATACAAGTCAGAATATTACAGGCAAATATTAAAATATTCATGGAACTGCATCCTTTATAGCAGCATTATATTATCCAATTTATCGGACACTAACTCATCTAGCGCACTAACATCGTAGTGTTAGTGATCGGTTTGTTGATATTTTTGTTTATTATGACGTAATTTCTTGTTTTTTTTTCATTTTTAATATATTTTTAATAAAATTGTATTAATAATATCAATATATTTAAAATATAGTTTAATTAACAATACCCGTAAGTGGAACATTGCTCTTTCGTAATATGTAAATATTATATTATTAATAATAACCCCTATGGAGTAGATAATAAGAGCTACATTAATTATATTTTTTACCTGTCTCCGACCTTGGCTCTTAATTCACTTGAACCGGTAGAATATATAATATATATAATATGACATTTCTATGTTACGATAAAAATACTCGCTTATACGTCCATTTATTGCTTTATAATTAAAAATGGCGGCTCTTATCTACAACTATAGTTGTTTGTCTCATGAATATAAATAACTTGAACATTCCTTAGTCATACCAACAAATAGGTAAATATTGAAATTATATGCACCTAGCTATTGCCAGCGACTTTGTCTGCTTCATAAAATATTTTACATCGATAATATTTTTATTGACACCGCCATCTATTGGAAACTTATAAAAACTTAGAAGTGAATTAAACACTATGTGTAAAAATTTAAAATCGCATTAACAAAATTAAGATTTAATCGATATAAATATTATCGTATCTTTTATATTTAACAAGAAAATAGATATCTACAAAGTTTCATTGAAATCGGTTCAGTGGTACAGGATATTTATATAAGCTGTGCACTTGACTATGTTCGCTCGGAATATGGTTTTTTAAAATAAAATTACCCAAGTTATAACATCAACTATCCAGTGTAAATCGGTCCAGCCGTATCAGAGATTATCCGGAACAAACAGACAGACAGAAAAAAAAAGTTTACGAATGTATATCATATACATCTATTGAAATGCTGTTAATATGGAATAACAAACATACATTAAAATTTTATTTAATTGTATATATATATATATTATAAAGGTATATAAAGGTGCATTCACTAGTGTAGTTTTAAGTATAAACACTAGATGAGATGGCTCCATTAAATTCAGATTAAACATGGCTTTTAATTCAGAAAACGTTAAATTATGTAACTTTTATAATCACAAGAGTATTTGTAAAGTAAACAAATCATTATTAACACAATTCAGTGAGAAAATGAATTTAATTCAATTAAATTCATTTTCTCATCGAACCAATTAGAACCAATTAATTTACTTATCAGGGTAAGTACTTAATTGGTCCCAAACACTCTTGCCAAAATAGAATAAAAATAAGCATTTTTAAAATAAATATTCCAATATTTAATATTTGATGAAACTAATACTTAATTAAATTTTATCGTATTAAGGAATATTTCCTGTAGTTATAGGTTTCATAAGTCAGAATTACTTCACAACATAATAGCAGAGTCTCCATCCTTATATTATTACAAATTAAGGAATACTTACTTATTGTATAATGCTTCTGAAGAGAAATATAAAATATTATTTATCTAAAATAATTTGTTATCTAGAGATAAAAAAACATTAATTTTATAAATCTCAATTCTACGTAGTCACTACTCTGTTCAATCTGTTGTAGCGAAAAAATCACTGATGGTAAAAAAAAACATTGCAATATCTATTTAAAAACAGTTGATATTGTCTATATTTTATAAATCGAGAAAATTGTTAAGGATTTTGTGTTTATCTGTAGTTTACCACCATAAAGCCGCCATGTTGGAAATGTGTTATTCAATGGAATGTTTATGTGTTAAATATAATAAGATTCATCTTTTATTGGATAATAAAAGTTATTTGTAGTTACACCATGTTAAAGATTACGCACACATGTAAATGTTTTACGATTGTTTTATTAAGTCCACTATGAAATTATTATAATCATACAAATAATTTTGCAAATAACTTTCTAAAATATTTTAATGCTAATTAATTGTTTCAGCCATTTCTGTTTAAATAAATAAATATTTGCACAATTTTTCTGTAACTTAATATTTTTCTATACAAGTAAATGAAACCCTTTCATAATTTACTACTTCATCAGTGCTTCAATTAAGAGAAGTTTCTTCCGATTTCCCGACTTGTGTTTGATTTGACGTTTTTGCTCTAATGATCAATTTGGGTCCGCCCTAGTCACCCTACCTCCTTAATGGCGCTGCTTCCCTGCTATTTAGGAATATTTATTGATGATTTAGTATCGGCTATTATTTTGTATCTTCAATCGATTTATATTATTAGTTCTACAAATATCTATACTATCAATACTAGTCGATCAATTAGAATTTTGGCGCTGTTTTATATATTGTATTACATTTCCATAATATCTTAACATCGCGATGCACAAAACACACGTTTCGAACAACGCCATCTATTATTTTGAAAATAAACTATATTTACTTCATTTGCAAATGACATTTATAATCATACAAAGCAAAATGACAAATAAGGTTTTATATAAACTCTTTATAAAATCTTTCGCATTATAATGTTGGTAGACTTGATTTGATCTTCTTTAACGAAGCAATGACCCTTTTGAGATCCACTTTCAGACAATTTAGGTTTATTGTACGGTATTAAATCACATAAAGAGTCATTAATTTCAGTTATTGGTAGAGGAAGTGAATATGCTACTGACCTGCTTATATAATAACAGTATAAACATATAACTATGAAAATTAAAACAAAAAATCGTTCGAATTAAAAAGGTTTTATATAATTAATAAGTGATTATTATCTTGAAGGATAATAATCTTTGAAATTTATGTGAAAACGAGGACGCGACTAGAAAATAAATATAATAATATCGACTTCACGCTATGTGCGTATGTTTGTACAATCAATAATTGAAAGTTATTTCGTAATACATACTCGTACATATAACACATTATTTACGTCGTTCGTTCACAATGAAATGAGTGAACATGAAGATATGTATCTGTAAAAGATATATATCTTTATGTTCATAACTAATAAAATTTAAAGATAAACAATTAATGTTTTTTTGTTTCAGGAATCTAGGGGCGGCGTTGTTCTTTTGTCTTGGGTAAATATTATATAACATTATTTAAAAAATCATCTTCTAATATCTACATACTAGAAATGGCATCGAATCCAACGTAGTTACTTACTTTTGAAACCAACATTGATTTTCTGTTTAGCCTGAACGTCACAGTTGAAGCAAAACGAGCGGAATACCGCATATACACTTATGACTCTAAAATGCTCTATTGATACAAATAGTTTATACTTTTAACAAATAATTTAACACGGAAATATAGTTATTTTATTGCATGAACGTGACGTCACAGACATAATGTATGTTGGTTTCTACGTATATTCTTTATGCTGTCTCTAGTACGTGGATAATCGAAGGTTGTTCAACGTAAAGAATGATATAAACAAGAATAAATCATTGATATTTTCACATCCTTATTAGAACATCTCACAAGTGAACAATGGGTTTGTGGGTCACTCCCACGGGTCTGTGTTAAGTAACTGTATCTGTCTTTTTATTAAACTATCTATTAATTATAAATGGAGTTCCTATTTATTGATATATAGGGTGTTTTTTTATTTACATAAGAAAGAAAAATAAAAATACTGACTGTTGAGTCTAAGGACGTAAGTTCGATTCCTACACTGGACCGTATTACAGATTATATATATATATATATATATATATATTTTAATAACGACAAGACAAATATCGGTTGCCATAATTGAAGTGGACTGTTTATTTAACCGCCATAGTTGACATTGAATATAAAGTTATCATATTTCTGAGAAGGTTATAAATGTCGACCTTTCAACCCTAATTATCTTTACTTGGAACAGAATCGAGTTGGCATAATATTATAGTATCAGAGGCGGAAAATTAAAAAAAAATTAAGCAATTTTTTTTTTTTATATACTACTAATGAGTTTTTATACAGCTGTCATAATTGGCGGGAAAATAAAATGTCATTTTGACGTAATGCATATGTTTGGATTATTCACCAATAGATTGTATGTTTTGTTCGAAAGTCAAATTACGCGTCTGAGTGAACTTCACTCGGTACTTTCTATACATCATTTGTTTGTTCTTATCTTAAATTGTGTTTTTAAACTCCTTTGTTGGACGACAGTTCAATTGATTGAAGAAATACAATGTGATTTACTAATTTATTATACTAACAAGTTAATAACGTACCCGTTTAATATGCAAGTTATATGTAACAAACAATATTACTTTTAAAAGGAACTGTTTGCTAGGTTTTAAGCGGGATAATATTTTTAATCTGTACACAGCTTAGAAAAATGGAAGCGTATTAAATATTTTTCTATCATTTATGTTATAATTACTTTTCCTCGTAAATATAAAACACTATTTTTATAATATTATAATTACATCGCATTTAATTACTTTGAAGTTGTTATTTTTATTTCATGAAGATTTTAAGATTAAAATTCATAGTTATATTAACTTTGAGCTAAAATTTGTCGAAAAAAAAAGTATATTGTAAAATCTAACCCACCAAGTTGTTTTGGGGGATAGCGGGTAACAAAAGATCGAACACGTAACAATTATGTACATTAATATATACATAACATCTCATGATCCATCCATCCATATCATTAGTAGGGAGATGCATAACGCGTTATGTGCAGTGCGTTTGTTGGTATGTTTGTTCCGCTTCCTATTAACAACGAATGAACCAACGGTTCTAATGTAATTATTATATATCACGACTGCACGCTGTGGACTTTAAAATATTTATATTTATATACGTATATTTTATGATTTATACACTCATTTTGACTTACAAAGAAACTTTTATTTTAGTTTAGTAGATGGGATAGAGAAGTGTTATAAAATATAATTAAACATAAAAATTAATTCTTCTTTTATCAGTAAAAAATCATATGTTAGTGAACGCAAGTTAATAATATCGTAATTAAAATGATATAATATTGTTTTCCATGTAGTAAGTGAGGTCCCGGAGCGGAACCGGCGTGATTTCACGGCACCGAATGTAAATTAAATTTATTACCGATACGACCACTTGTTGCTTTGAACGTACATTTAAATTACATTTATTACATTCATTTTTATATAAAATCACATTACACTTGTGTTTTATATAATATATAGTACTCCTCTTATTATAGTTTCTCTTTTTCTCTTTTTCTCTTTCTCTCTTTCCTCCAATTTAGCACCGTCTGTTTGTATATCACAAAATAAAAAAAATGGCGCCATATACTTTAAATAATCTTTCAAAATGACGCCATATGTTAAAAACAAATGAACCTCTGTAACACTTAGAGTAGTATTATTGAGGAACAATATTGTAATAAGATAGCGAATAACAACTAATTAAACACATGATTCATTATTATTATTAAAATAAATAAATATTACTCACAGTATATGAATTGCGATCTAAAACATTCCATCAAATATTTAATAACCATTGTTTATAGACGCGTCATTATTTGGGACAATAGTGTGGGCGGGACGAACGGAATTACATTACAATTTTAAGAACACTAATTGAAGAAATAGCGAATCCACCAATCACACTCTTTAAACTGCACTTGTTAGTGCGCTAGTTGAACTAGCGTACGGTAGATTGGATCGTAATGTTTGTGAGTTTTGACAAAAATACCATTAAATTTTCCTTATTTTATTGTACGTCCTCATTCCAGCATACATTGTGCTCTTGTTTAGCTAGACGTCACATTCAGGCAAGAATCAATGTTGGTTTCAACGGTGAATGGGAGGAAAATCCACTTTTAACCTCACATTGTGTGTCATTGAGATTTTTAAGTCAACACGAATTATGTATGTGTGTGTGAAACGCATAGTAGTGTGTGTAATTTCTTTTACTAATAGAAATTTCTAAGTCCTCATATATTGATTCAGATAATAATTAAACACTGAAATTTCTCAAAATTCGTTCAGTACTTTCGTTATTTTTTAATAATATATTTAATAAATTTTAATATTGTCCCGTAAGAATATTCCTGAATAAATAGTATCCAATATTGACTGGAGTTTAATAACAATAATTTCATCAAAATCTGTCCAGTAGTTTTGCATCAAGCGACCATAGACAAACATAAATAATTTACGAAAACTGTATAAATAATTTTATGCGGAAATTTTGTCAAAATCTCTTATACGTCCAATAGATGTATAGATTTAAAGATATATTAATTACAGTAGTGTTAATAAAGATAAGATAGATTATATAATTCTTTCTTTAAATTACACAGACATCGTTACACGTACTCGCTACTAACCAAAAACTCTTATCAGAACTCCGATAAATCCGATATCGGAGTCCAAAAATGTGTTATACCACTTCAACATTTATATCAGAGATACGATTTGTAGATAAACGATGAAAAAAACTAAAATGACTGCTACATTACGTGACTAAATATAACTTTGCAGCGCTACAGAGCTTTAAAGCGCCGTTTTGGAGATAAAAAACTAAATTTTAATTGTTAATGATAAAAAAAAATCCTTACAAAATAATAAATACCTGAAACACCAATTAAAAGTATACAAAGACTTTAAACTTAAATATATTTGGTAATAGGTTCCTAAATGTAGTTCTAGGTCAAAACGCGCTATTGGAGGACGGCCAAATCATATCTATATTAATTAAGACGTATGTTTGTACGTGGTGTTAGAATGAAAAGGTGTTTATTGAATTTATATTATAATGATTTATATATTTAATACTTGAATCATTTGGTTAACCATATTGTACTTTATCGGTACGAAATTTTAATAAGTTAGTTCAAAAAATTTTTTTTGAACATTTTCTAACATTTACAGTTAAATTTAATTTTATTTTCTTCCTCAAATCCAATGTTACCTGTTGATTCTGTTTCATTTATATGTTGTTTATAAATTTAATAGTCGCTTCGGTTCCGATAAGGACACTGTGGCTCAGTTGTTAGAGCGATTACCGTATCTAAAAAGTCGCAGGTTCGAATTTTGTTGATGATTTTTTCCTTCAATGTTTAACAATCTAACATACTATATAGATAGATATAGATACAGAACTAGGTTAAGGATTACAACACTCAAGTCTGAACAAGATTTCATACTAAAATGACAAATCATAAAAGTCGTATTAATTAAAGTCTAATAAATATGTAATAAAATATTATATAGTAGTGGACTTTGCAACTTTTAGTGGACCAATTTTTTGGTTGAATTTTGTGTACCAAGAGAAGAAAAGAAGATAGCCAGGGATCGTGTGGTAGTATCCAGTAGTAATGCAATAGGATCATCAGGAGATCTGCTACCAACTTGTCCAATCTTTCCGCCAATGCTTTGGAGGCAACCTCGTTCAAACGAGTACTAACTAAATAATAAAAAAGATACAATGACAATGTGTTTACACCTTTACTTCATATTATATTAAAACGTAAGATATGAATGGATTTTGATTTTATTAAACCATCCAATTATTTTTCTGATATTAGCAAAACATTGCGAATGTGCAAAAGTAGGTACGCGAATACCCGCGAATGAAAATTAAAAAAAAAATCTTTTAAAAATAACACTTATGTGTGGGAAATGAGGTTTTTATAACCGAAGGAACTATTTGGTTTGCTTTCATATGTTTTGAATATCTTCATATATATAATATTAAATTTCAATTCTCATAATACATATAGTAGACAATTTAGTTGGTTAGGACATAATAATTAAATTTGAATAACTGTCCATAAAGATATTATAAAAAAGGTGAAGTAAAGTTTTAAATTACGGATTTTCAGAATGAAACACAACAAAAATATATACCGATATTCAGATATTCAGATATTCTCGATATTAAAATACCAATTACGATTTCCAATTATTATAATAAGAAATACCTTTGATTATTGTGTTTTACACACACACACACACACACACACACACACACACAGTTAGTTAATAACCTTAATAAAATGGGACAATACAAAGAATTTGAAAACTATGTGCCGTGAAAGACGTCTCCTTAAGTAAATGAGGCGTAGTAATTGCTTCGGTTGATTCTTATACTTGTCCTTGTTAAAACAAATTACAATTATAATAAAGAGAACAATCAATATGTATTGTTGCTGTTTTATGTATTGTGTGTCAACTCTTGACAGCACGCACGTATCTGCGTGAATGGGTCTGCTTTACGACTATTAAGACGCGGCACAGACAGACGGGCACGTTACGGTGTACGGATTGTATTAATTAGCAATCCTTTTAAAATTTTCACGGTTAATGGTAGTAAAAAATGATTTGTTTATATATATATATTATTATTAATGAGAACATGTTGAATAAATGGGAAGAAATTATGAAACAGTTTTCACTATTATTTTCTTTTAGTAAAGTTAAGGATTTTTAATAATTTACTTTGATTGTTCTATTTTGGTTATTATGTATTTAAATTAGCAGCGTGTATTGGAAGATTAATTTTATTACTTTTCATATTAAGGTTAGAAATTACCGGATAATTTTTGACACCAAATTAGTTAATTTCTAACCAAAATATTATATTTGTATTTAAGGTCAATATTCTCAGTCTCCATTATCATTCTCTTGGCCTCTGCATCATCTCCTTTCATTCCATGAACACAATCCATCCACTTCTTGTTGATATTTCTCCAATCGACATCCATCTTCATCTTTGTCACGTAGCTGCATCATCCTCATCACCCATAAATTTCCACCCCTCTTTTTCCTGCTCCCTGTTTAGGGTTTTGTAATCCACTAGGAAACCTTAAAGCTTTAAATGCGAATCCTAGATTCAAATGTCCCGTTCCTCCCCCCTCCCTCTATTTTAAACATTAATCTTAAGCACTCATCGCTTCTCATCTTGTTTACATCCATTATTATAAATGAAGTCAAATATTTTTAATTAATTTCTTTCATCTCTACCACTCATTGCACTCATTGCATTCGTCCTTTTATAACCTTATAAGTCTTTATATGTTTTATACTTTTGTATAATTATAACATCTGTCTTTCCCTGACCTGGATATGTGATTGGTCATTTACATTAATATATTCATCTGAGGTTTTTTATTTAATTGTGTTAATTTGGGATTGAAAAATATTTTTGCTTTTGACCATTTGACATTATTGAAGATTAAATATGACATCTTACTAAGACCTTTACAACCAACATAAAAATTTAAAACAGTGTAATACTATTGTAATCGACGCGGACGGAGTCACGGTCAACAGCCAATGCTATCTATCCTTCATTTTTCTTAATAAAATATTTCTTAATAATATAAACAACACATTCAATATAGTAAGCGTAGACATACTAAGTATATTTAATGCAGCGAGCGGAATAATTCACAATTAAAATTTCGTCTGTTTTCACCAAAACCGTGACAACGATAGAGATCGCTTTACTTGCTTGTATCCGTGAAAAGTTCTCAGAGCGCGCCCTGCATGTCTTATTAAGCCTGACACACATATCACTATCGAACACGATTTAGCCACGATTTCTAATGATACGTCTATTTAGGATCTAATGGATATGTTTACATGTTTATGAAAGTTTGTCTGTGGAGTGTATTATAAAATAGTACAGGAATTAATTTAATCAAATACAAATTTATGAAAAAATAAAATTGATATCTCTACATTACACAAATTCAAGTTTTTTAAAATGTATCTATTGCCGCAAAAAGGACTAAACAGATTTTGATGAAACTTCATTTATTAATAGATAATTCTCCAAGATAATTTAGAATATTTATTAAAGTGAAAAAAAATAATTTTGGGTATTAATTGGAATTAAATTACAATTAATTTTTTTTTATATAAAATGTATGTGATACACAAGAGAGAGCATACAAAATGGCTGTCAATAGCTATTCTATATAAAATACAATAAAAGAGAATAAAAGATGGCGTCTTGTGAAAAAATAAATATTAACATAAACGAAGGTCTCCGATACGTTAATAAATATGACTTTGATGTTACTTTCGTGTTCCGTCGCCTAATTATGTATTGTGTAACCTTCAGTGTCGACTTCAGTGTAACGAGGTGGGAATATGTTCAACATATCAAGGCTGTATCTAACCGGCGGATATGACTAACATTGTAAACATCTCAGAATGTACTTCTTAAAACTAAACAAGTCACAAATGACTATTATTGTAAACATCTCCGAATTTGGGATAGTTGTTAAAAAACAAACAATTCACAAATGACTAATATTGTAAACATCTTAAAGATTGGGATAGTTGTTAAAAGTAAGCAAGTTACAAATGACTATTATTGTAAACATCTTAAAATTTGGGATAGTTGTTAAAAGCAAGCAAGTTACAAATGAGTAATATTGTAAACATTCTCATAATTCTTGGGATAGTTGTCGAAAAGTATTTACAAAATTACAAATATGTTAATTTATTTGTATTAATAATGCATCAAAATTTCAACAACTAACCTATATTTAATGAAAAGTTCTATGAGTTTTCGGATATATCGGATTTATTTCACCAGGAGCTCTATTTAGTCATTTAAATCTAACTATTGCAACTAATTACTTTCTACTCTAGATTACTATTTATTTGAAATCAAAAAAATGTTCAGCTTTTAAAAATTCTACATCAAATTCATTTCTTACCAATCAATAGTAACTGTATAATAAAATATTTATAATAAATTACTAACTGTATAATAAATTTATATTAACAAAATGTTAATGCAACATTGCTAATTGCATTTTATTTATTTAAATTGCATAAAAGAAATGTTAAAGTTAAAAAGTGTACTTGGACTTTAAATCAGTCACTCAGCGGTGGAATGAGCTAACGTTGAAAGAAACTCATTTCCGCTCATGACTCTTTCAATACATTTCATTTAAATTTTCTAAAGTCTCTTAAGTGGCAGTGACGGTATATCTTAAATTGGTCCCTCGGATCATGTGAAGAAATGCTTTCATACCGTTTGTTAAATGCACATTATTCTATAATTATTATTTGAAATTTAACTTTATATTTGATTTGATTTTATTTGTTAAATGCACTTAGTTCTATAATTATTATTTGAATTTGAACCATGTTATGCATTTGATTTGTTTAATGCACATTGTTCTAAAATAAATTTAAATTTTAACTTTATAATATATTTGATTTGTTAAATGCACATTGTTCTAGAATAAATTTGAATTTGAACTTTATTATATATTTGATTTGTTAAATGCACATTATTCTAGAATAACTTTGAATTTGAAGTTTTTTATATATTTTATTTGTTAAATGCACATTATTCTAGAATTATTATTTGAATTTGAACCTTGTTATACATTTGATTTATTAAATGCACATTATTCTAGAATAAATTTGAATTTGAACTTTATTATATATTTTATTTGTTAAATGCACATTATTCTAGAATAAATTTGTATTTGAACTTTGTTATATATTTTATTTGTTAAATGCACATTATTCTAGAATTATTATTTGAATTTGAACTTTATTATACAATTGATTTGATTTTATTTGTTAAATGCACATTATTTAAATTTGATGATGATAATTTTCACAGTCCATTCTTATATAAGGCGATCCATTAAAACAATTGTGTGGACGACAACGGTTAAAGCAATTTAGTTATTAACTTGTAGCAGGTAATTTGTCCTTCCGTTGATTTGAGGACCAATTTATAACGGACTCGTCATTCATATCATATATTTTTTAATAATATTATTTTTATTATTTTATTATTATTAATTAGATATATACCATAAAAAATGCTAAGATGAAAAATATTGTAATTAAATCGAGTGTGCATATATCAAATGTTGAGAGTAGAAAAGCGAATTTTCTTAAGAATTAAGAGTTATTTTAACTAAATATACATATAGTGTTACATAATATTATAATATATATAACCTCTTTTGCTTGTGACCTTTTTTAGTTTTAACAAAGTACTTAATGTAGTATAACAATTGAAACGCGCGCTATGCGAACCGCCGTCCTATTTCACACTCAGGTTTCCACGATATTTACCATTGTCTTAATTATCTTACTTGATTATGGAAGAAATAAGTATATTAAATATTATAATAAATTAGCAATGAAAACTATCACATTTGAGCAGAAAATAATGAATTTTAAAGAACGCTTTTATCTTAAAAAGGTTAAGGTAATAGTCTATTGGATTTTACCTCACCAGGGAGGGTAAAAGGGGGGGATAACCACAACAATGAGAACGTCCAACAAAAAGGAATTACCTGAACCTGAGTTAATGCTAAATTAGTATTTATATTGTTAAGACCAAAACTTTATATTTATTATGAGGAAATTTCTTAGGTGTTATAAAAAAATATCTAATTAAGACACTTTTGTATCGTGATGTGACAAAAATTACAAGAACTATTATATCGTATCTCACATATAGGTATTATGTTGTCAGTAATATGTGTTAAATACACAACACCTCCTATAACGCTGTTGTCGGTAAAACCGCGTTATATAGAGACAAAGGGGCGCTGTAATATTATATACACAAATATTGTGTATAGTTTTTTACATCTTCTATTGATTGTAGTATTAAGACTTGTCTAAACAATTTACAGATTAATTTTAATGAACACTGAATATTGCATGCTAGCCTCACGCTACTTATCGTAACCAAATTTGAACCAAAACACGAACCTAACGTATTTTCGGACTAATTAATCCTATCCGAACAATATACCCTGCTAACTGATTTGAGGAAAGTATGTAACACTTTTTTAATTCCGTTATTTTGACAAATTATTTGCTTGCTTACTTTATATTCTTTTTGATTTAGATTGCTAATGTTATATTTAAAAACATAATCTTTATACTTCATTAATTACTTTCGTGATAACTGTCCGGAACAGGTGTAAATAAAACCACAAATAGATACTACTAATGACAAGTACAAAAAAACACCTTTTAAGCTAGCTTACAAATGAACTGATATTATGATTTTAATAATTAGTTTTAATATTTAATTATAGCACTGCTTTATTGTAAAATATACTAAGTATTATGATGCTTTATTATAAGATATACTTAGTATTATTATGCTTTATTTTGAGATACACATCACGTAAATCACAGCACATTAGCTAATGGAAGCTGTGATCAAGATACTATTAAGAGAATAGATGTTGAACTATTGTTTATAAGATGTCTAAACCGTCCATTGCGTGCTCGAACCGCTTATCTCAACATTGTATGCTTTAAATTGTACCTTTTCTTTTTATATTTATATAATATAATATTTTATTATATTAATATATTTACCTACGTCCAGAAGAAAATGTTACTAGTACTACAAAGTTACACTTTTTATTAAGTTTCCGAAATTCTCAACTCCGACTTGCGAATACTGAACTTTATTGTATTAATTAAATTTTATAAATAATATGTACCTACTTAATTCTTATGTATATAAGGAGATACCATATTGAGGCGGAAACTGAAATATTTATGGAATTCTAATGAGTCATCTGGGATTAAGGATAAAGAAGCCATTCCACATTCCGTACATTTTTATATATATTAAAAGGACATTAAGAAATCTAATTATAAAAGTAGATGACCATTTTTGGTAATCAAAATTCGCTTGCATAATAGCGCGGTTTTCGTTTCATCATGGAATTATGATATCATATTTATAGTGAATAATCTGAACTTTATAATGAATATAGAGTCACCGTTGATCCATTAAATGTATTACAATCATCTGGGGTTAGGGGTTTCCCACAAATCACGTAATGTTTTTAATCCCCTTCTTGATTTTATTACCACTCCCTTAAAATCATCTTCTTTCATGGGTTCCAGGTTTAAAATAGGTTTGTTTTAATTCAAGGTGTTTTCTAGTTTAATTATATTTCACTTGTAATATTTCGTATTTTTTTTTCAATACCCCTCTTGCATGAATGATTAACGGGCGATCCCTTATGAGATATTATCTATACCTCCTCCTCCTCCTCCTCCTCCTCCAACTAACAAGGGTTACCTCTTCTGATATATTTCTCTGTTTCCACAACCACATAGGCTGTGTTAATTATTTTTCAATAGCACCAACTAGACCCGCTGAAGTTGCGAACTTATATAAATTAATGAGTACTGCGTGCTGCAAATTGGATAATTGAAGTCTTTTTGTTTCACGCTGCCGTGCTCGTGTGTCTGAAGAGCCCGCGCTGTAATAGGAAACATCGCTTCAGGTTTTGTTCATATATCTTATATACGTATACTAATATTATAATGACAAAAATGTATTGTTTGTTTGGATTTGGTAATCTCAAAAACTCTGACCGTTTTTACTTAGCTAATTTATCCGCGAGCAGGCTACTTTTTATCCCGATATTTTCACGGGATCGGGACGTGTGGGAATGTCAAAAAGAGTGGAGAAGCGAGCAACAGCTAATAGCATTAAAAATAACATTTGTAAAAATCAAACCTACGACTTCTGGAATACAGTTTTTTGGGCATAGCGAACTGAGCCATCGTGACCGTATATCTTGGTAAAATGTAAATGTTAATTGCAGGTCTTTACAAATCCTAATCCCAAAAGTATGCTAGTACTTCGTATTCTTCTCGTTTTTCCGTATACTATATATATAAAATCAAAGCTCCTGGTCACATGGCTTCAGTTTGACAATAAGAGAAAAAACTTTCACTTGTACTATTTCTACAGCGTTAAAACTATAGATTTCTATACTACCTTTGTTCTTTATCAATTACTTTTAAGGATTGATTTCAATATTATAATATTATATTTAAAATAAACTTTTCCTTTGTTTAATATTTGTAAAAAACTGAGCATGTGCTATCATCACAAATTGATAAAATTGATGCAATTATTTTATGATACCTGATAAAATAATTGTAACAATTTAATAACTGAACCAAAACAATAAAAATGTAACATTATAATCCAATAAATAAAACAGGTTTTTTAACTCAACACAAAGTAGTTACTCCGTGTCTTGTGACTTGACTTCAAAGTCAATTAATCTAACTGCGAAGTCTAATTATCTAGTACTTATTTGTATAAAGCGACGCTATTGCTCTCCTCCTTTAATTCATTTATTGATTTTATTACATACAAACTATTTTATATTTATATTACCTATCTTATTACCTCCTATTACCTATGATTACCTTATTACCAATTGGGATAAGGACAGGTTGTATAAGGGTGACTTGTTACTTGTCAATAGCAATATAATGAAATAAAATATTTATGTAGTAATTCATGGTTACTTCTTTCTCAAAATTGTTAAAGTTGTATTGTTTGTTATCAAATAGATATTTAAATTTATTTATTAAGATATTATATTAGTAAGTTTCAATATGGTATTACTAATTTAGTTTGTAAATATTTTGATTATTATAAATTAATGAATACTGTTTTGAATAAAGTGAAAATCAATGTCTTATCAAATCAAATCATTTTTATACCTATAACAATTATGAGTAAGTTTAAGTTAGGAGTTTATTACTTAAATAGTATTGAGGTTGGACTTATTGTCTGGTAAAAAGTACTTATTAGGTAATATATGCGTTTTAAGTTACCGGTCATTTTCATAACAACTTACTATTTACTTAAGCAGTAATTTGAAAAATAAATAGTAAGGAAAGTATAACTATTTGTCTGAGTTTAATTTGGTTATATATTTTAAGTTGATTATGTATATAAAAGGTTCAAAGCTCATCTGTTTTGACGTGACTGAAAAACACTTAAGCGTCTAAGACGAAAACAGTTTTACTAAAGAACGTGACGACGCAAAATATTAATATGGAATGGGTTTTCAATAATATTGAGATATTGTTACATTATAACATTATAAGGAGTGTATTGACTTGGTTCTCGCTTACATTTTAACACATTACAACAAAACAAGACAATTCTTGTATACCTGTTCCTACCGCACGCCGTCAAATTGACCGGTAATTAAAAGTTATTTTATTATATAACGCAGGTAATAATGGAAATAACTAAAAGTAAAGAGTGTAGAAAATATTAAATGCATATTCTAAGAATTGTCATGTAGTTTGATAACGATATTATAACGATTAAAAATGTGTAAGTTTTACAAAAGTTTAAGAACGGTCAATTTGACCGGTACTGGTAGGTTTAGTGTTAATATATTTGTATATATATTATAAATTTAATTGTCTTAATTTACACATTTAATACATATTTTTATAGTCGTCATAAAATAAGTAAACAATACTCGTAGTTATCGCCGATACAGCTGAATAGATCAAAATGTTTATATTAAAATTTCACAATAATATCTATGTCTTTCTTGCATGCTGGTATTATTTGCATCTATCATCAAATTTAGTTACATATTATTCAATTCTAATCTCTATTGCACATAATAATAAGTACCAAATAGGTATGATCGTCATTATCTATACACGAGTAGACATGATGTTATGAAATGTAAATGATAACCATACGTTGCAGTTATTTGAAACTTAGCGATTTGATACACCTATACATATATTATTATTAGCACTAAGAAAATATTATTTAAAATTACTTAGAATGAAAATTGGAATGTGGGTGGTTATAAGAGAAGAGTGAGATAAAAGAAGACATAGATAGAGTGGCAAATGTCTCCACTGAGATGACGTATGATAGAAGAGTATGGAAGCTCCAATAGAGATAGGTGGAGTGTATTTTTAGGTTATTATATTTATACAAACAAATTTGCAAACAAAAATTTTTACTTCATAGTAAATTTACTATTTTTACATTTATAATTGATTTTTTTTACTAAATTCACAAATTATACAGTTCAGACTTGATCAAATAAATATGACAAAATTGGTAATGAAAATATTATATATACATATGTATATTTTAAAATATTTATAATATTATACTTAAAAATACTTTACATAGCAGTAATTGTGAACTTACTAAGTTTCGCTAGAATGTAAGAGCCAAGGTTCTCTGGAACTAACTTTAAGGTTACGTTATAATAATTATTTTCATAACCTTCTATGTTAATAGCAATTTAAATTTTGGTACAATAGCTTGGAGTAAAAAATCCGTGCCCGCAGGGGGACACGCGTGGGTAGACCTCGTGTGTAACTCGTTTAAAATATAACTCACTACCTAAGAATAATACATGATGCCGTTGTTTACATCAAAAATTTTCAAGCAAAAAGTGGTTTTAATTTTTTTTCTCGGAAAAGGTATCTTTTTTGGATATACTTTTGGTACTTAAATTTAGAGTAAAAAATAACCTTTCTATTAAAAATATTTGCGAGGAGGGAATATATACCAGAAAAAAGTTGTCGTGGTTTTACCTACCTAAAATTTACAAGCTAAAAGTGGTTTAAATTTTTTTTCTCGGAAACGGTTCCTTTTACGGAAAAACTTTTGGTACCTAAATTTAGAGTAAAAAATAACCTTTCTATTAAAAATACTTGTGATGTAAGAATGTTTACCAGAAAAAAGTTATGATTTTTTTTCCAAAAATTTTCGGTTTTTTTACCCCAACCCCTAAGTTATTGAAGTTAGGTTTTCGGTTTATCTACATTAGTTATAGGTTTTTATCAAAGACATCATATAATATGAACGCGATTGATCTCCTTTGTATAGGGACAAAGTTATGGTCGAAAAACTGAAATCAGAAAAAGTGAGGCCCTAGCGCCCCCTGTGACCGGATTTCTCTGGTTAACGAACTTGACCTTCATTTTTGGATGGTTGATTTTTGTGCAAAGTTTGAAAGCGATCCAAGCGAAACTGCGGCCGCTATCGTGCTGACAAAAGTCGAATCTGGACGCACGCACGCATATATATATATATATATATATATATATAAACTTTTTGACCAATGGTCATTTCGGACTCAGGCGGTCATAAGAAGACCTCCTGTGAAGAAATTTTTCCAAAATTCGAAAGTAGGGGACAAATGAATGGGCAGACCGAATTCTTCGAGGTCTACCCAAAATTCGGACAATCCAACAATCATTTGTTAAAATACATGTATATATATATATATATTTGATATATAATCACATATAAATCTGGATTACAATGATAGTTCTAAATAAAATATATATTCTAATATACGCATATATAATAATTTATTTATATTTTAATTATATATATATATATATAAAAGTATCATAAGACAAGACCTGTATGTATCTGTCCCGTTCTTCTTAGATTTGAGAAGAACTGACGAATTGGTGAATAACTTCACAAATTAGAGGTTGACAATTAAAGAAAGTTACATTTTAACTTATTGATATAAGCCCTTCAGTAAAAACACTTCAACTTAAAATTAAGTCTACAAGAATTCCAAATTCTGGTTTGAGAACCACACAACAAACTCAACCGTGTTTTATTGTGATCAGTTTTACAAGTCAGTAGTCAGTCAGTCAGTAAGCAATTTCGGATACTATCAGAATAATGTCCGTGTTTCTTTGGTATCATACAAGAACAGTTTTCTAACAACTGTTATAGTTATTTCAAATGATTACTGACATCCATCACACATCACATCACATCACATCACATCCAACAGTGCTTTCAAATAGGCTTTGTTTTAATGAGACAATATATATATTACTTTATACAACATAACTGTTAGACGTGAAGCTACTACCTACCTAATACTACCCAAGACGGATGGTACAAAGAGTTGTACCTATGGCCAAAATTATTAATATTTTTCAAAACAAATTTCTTCAATTTTGAATTATTGTATTTATTTCTTATTCGTTTTGTTTATATTTCTGATTTTGTTTGTTTTAAATCTCTTTAGCGTCAACTTTTTTGGTATCAGTTTTATGTAATTTGTGTAAAATGAACTATAGAATAATTGTCTGTTCTATCAATAAAATATAAGTATTTTATACGAGCATTGATTCTCGGCTTTCCTCGTGGAAATAAAAATAAAATAATTATATTTTTTCAGATCTATTAGTATACGAAATACCGTATAAACACTTACTTTTAATATGATTGACAAACACACATCCAAGTTAAATAAACTTATTAATAGCTTATAAAATTATAAGTTAATTTATTAATTGATTTTTATTAAACTTTTAGTTGATTAAGATAACTGTAGTTGTAGTTGATTAAGATAGTTGATAGTAGTTAAGGAAAACATTTTGAATTAAATATTACAAAATGAATACATATTGAAATAATTATTCAAATATTTATAATATTTAAAGTCCAGGAAAACTATAATAATTAATTTTAGTTTAATTAATTAAAATTCATATCAAAGTATGCACAAATCGAAGTCAAAGCAAAGTCAAAGTTAAAATCAAATTCCTCATATTTCAAGTGTAAATTGTACTTGAAAAGTCAGGTCAGTTATCCTAGTCCCATATATTACATACGAATATATATATATATACTCGTATGATATATGATATTTTTCTAAATATTGTCAAACACACTATCTTCATACACAATGTATGACGCCCTTGACACACATACAGATACATAAACCAGAGAGAAATACTAACAGCTGAATATACATGAAATATCTTAAATATCTTAGCTAATAATTGGTTTTCACTATCCAACTTACCGCGCTATCTCAACTAGCGTGCTGACATCTCTGTTTAGAGTCAAAAAGAGAGCTTAAAATTTGGTATTTGTCATTTTGATATATTTTAATAAATATATAACAATAGTGGTTAGTTAAAGTCATAACTTACATTTACGTAATTAGGTAACCTCCTGGTCGTGAGTCACTCCGCTGAACTCACTCGTACCGTCATCACAGTTTCCTTGGTATTTGAGTTGGATGTGAACTGGTTTAATATAAAAATGTCACGTTTCTGACATTTAATTGAATGTATGAAGCAGCATGTTTAGAACTTTAAGTATATTAGATTATAACGATACTAACTACTACGGTCGACTTCTTCCGCTACTTCATAAAACATTTTACATCAATTAAATTTTATGAACACCGCCATCTATTGGAAACTTATACAACTTAGAAGTGAATTAACTATTTAAAAAAAGTTTGAAGATTATTATTCCAAATAAAAGCTACCCCGTAGGTATTGGACAAAACAAAATCTACAGATGTGCATTTCGAAAAGATGTTAGTATTATAAAAATAATTTATAAATTATCACCTTATCATATTTAAGCTATTAACTTATCACAAATTACCCAAATACAGCTAAATAGATATCACGTTAATGAAAAATATAATTATATTTTATCTAATCGCATATAGAGATGTTGTTTTACATTGTTGATGACATTAATACGTTATTTTAGTGTAGTTTACTTCAAATATACAAGAAAATAAAATAAATATTTATATTAACCTAACAATTATAGGTTCTATATAAAAATACACAAAAAACCACGTAAAAATTCACACACAGAGACGTGTGCTTAAAAAATAGGTTGTACATTACCATCACACACACATACAAACATATAGGTTGTACATTAACAACACACACACTTAAAAAATTTAGCATCTGTATAAAAGAAGGAGGCAAAAAATAATATGGGAAGCATTATTTATTTTGTGTATTTCATATCGATTATATTGAGGATATTACGAAGATAACAATGTCTCAACCGTTCTCAAGTAATACAGTTAGGAATACATATAATTTTTATTATATCTACAATGCATAATAAACACAATTGAAAAATAGTTAACAATATACTACCTATAAATCCCTCTAACTTTATGGGCCTATTTCATTTTAATTGCGCTATTTGACCCCAAAAAGCATGTCAAAGGTCCACCAAGTAAAGGACAAATTTACTAAGAGTTCACTTACATCATTTTCATTACACGATGTTAGCGTACTATTCTACTTAGTGCTTGATAGATAACAATAAACAAAACTAAATAGAGCTTGATATTATTTAATTTGGCACCGAATTGGTCATTAACTATTATAATTTCTGATTTTGAGACCCCAAAAAGAGTCAATATTAAGTTAGCCAACAGCCTTTTCACCGTACGATGTTAGCACGCCGATTGACGCTCGATAGAGAGATAACATAGATGGTATGTAGTGACCGATAAAATGATAATGTTGCAGTGTAAGTGGTCGCGTCGGTGGTCGGTGGCGGCGGTGGCGCGCCAAGCGTTCGCCGACGCCCGACCATGCGCCTGCGCACGCAGACAGTCCGACCGCGCCGGGCCCACTGCACGCCCGCACCATGCTCAACATGAAGCTAAAGGAGCGCTTGGCGCTTGCTCTGAGCGCGTTCCTCGTACTCTTCACCCTCATGCTGATCGTCGACATACAGATGGACTATGGCATATCCGGGCACAGGGTACCCTTGCACGGACGGGTGAAGATCGGTGATGAGACTGATAAAGGAAGATCAGCCTATATAGAGTTCAGGAAACGTTTCCTTCAGAAAAGGTGAGGTTGTGTTTTGTGTTTTGTGTTTGGTATGTATTAAGTTTATGCATATTATATATATATAAATATTAGTTAATTTATTATTCTTAGAATCCGTAGATTGTTTTAAAGTTATATATCTTATCGCTGTAGGATGACTTCGGACATCGGACGTTATTAATAAGAACAGTTGAAATTTTTAAGAGATAAGGGTAATATTTATCTAAAGTAAAAACCCACTGGAATTAATTCCACAATATAAAGTGAATAAACAAAAATCTTCAATTCTTTTCTTATTTAATTAATATTAAAACAGATAAATAGGGAAATATATTTCGTGGTTATTATTAACTTGTGTAATCTTTGGTCTGACAGCGTGCTCTGAGATAAGGCAGTGTTTTCTCTAAACAAAACATCTTAATATCGTAATCATACATTTAATATTTGCTAATAATGTATATATTATAATATTTCAATGAGTAATTGGAATTAATTTAAGTAATATTACATTCATAATTAGTTAATATCGTTAATTACTTAGTACGAATATTTAATATTAAATCAAAGTAATTAGGTATATAGGAAATTAGAAATTATTTTATTGCTTTAAATATATATGTATTGTATATCGCTAAAAATACAAAATTAATATTGGTAACAAAGTTTGTAATATATTAATTAATATTATTTACAGTCCGCACTTAATAATATATTTCCTGTTAGATTTTTTCACTTTTACTTAAACGTACTTAAATATTGAAAACAATAATAAAATTCATAATGACAAATCTTCCTCTAACCTCTATGTAAAATACTATATACGGTATTATTAATATATATACGAGTACATATATAATATACTACTATACCACAACTATGATAATATTTTTAAATATCTCTTAATATTATACAAATAATAAAAAATATTATAACTTAATTCTATATTTTTTATCATAACTTTAGATTCATTTGCGACGAGTGTAATACGAAAATATTAAGGAAAAATAAATAAATAAATTACATAAAACACAAATATATTATGTTATTACAAAAAAATGAATTCAACAACCCTTTTATTTATATTATTTATATTATTTTGATTCAAATGTAATTTTATTTCCAAATTATGATCTAAAATAATTGACGGCAGGTTAAAACAGTATGAGTTGGTAGTTGACAAGTATTAGGGGAACATTTTGAGAGATAGTTCTTTTAAGGTTTCTTTATGAAGGTACATTAAAATATCTTTATAAAGATAACTCTAAAACAGATATAAAAAAATAGTAGAAAAAAAATAAGACAAAACATAATTTTTAGTCCTTAAATCAACGCAAGTCAATCATAAGTAAGAAATATAAGTAAGTCAAAAATAGTTTTTAATATATAATTAATTATATATATGTATATAATTCATTGACCCTTATAATCGTATATTCTCTGTAACTCTACATTTTCTAAAGTACCTCAAATCGCCCTCGATGAATAATTGATTAATTGGATAAAGACACTTTAATTTCTTAATCGCCTCCACACCTTGAAGAAATTAAATCAGCGGATATCAGCTAACGAGCCTTCTAACATTGTAAAACAAGTTAATTCGATCTATATATTATAAAGAAGAAGCAAAAAATTTAGTTATTGAATTATTAAATTATAACTTTAATATTTATTTTAACCCTTAATTGTAATTAAATAATTAAATTTAATGAATAATATTAATTAAGTATCAATTTAATAATGGCTTATAATAATTATAAAATTATTTTTCATCTCTTACAATAATGTAATTAGGTTTAAAATATTGTAATGTACCTACTGATGTCAGTGAAATCATATTTTATTTACCAATAACACATCCGGCCTCATTGGGAGGTTAGGAGGGATATCAATACTCTGAATATAAAAACTATATATATATAATATGAACTATCATTTAGTAATTTAGTTTATCCGGTAATCGTAATGATTCAAACATTTAACTATTTTAATTTTATATAGTCAGTTATAGGATTTTAAGTATGTTGAAATTATATTTGGGTTGTAATTT